>CM062819.1:1773123558-1773791785 GCA_031772625.1 Pinus tabuliformis
CCTCCAACTGTTTTTGAAAACCATAACATAATCCCGAAGATCCTTAGGAAGCAAGAAAGACAGGAAAATTTTGCTAATTTGAGTCCTGAAACATGCATACTAGCTGTATTCCGACTCTGTCAAGGTTTTATTTTTCGTTCGGCCCCTGTTTCCCCTAGTTCATCATCTACATCTCGAAGTACTAATTCTACACCTTCATTCACTACACATACTACCACTACTGTTGTTTCCAGTGTTCCAGTCACTCCTATGATTCCCGTTACTCCAGTTGTTCCATTAATCCCCGTTGTCCCACTTATCCCTGCCAATATGGCTAATAGATATGCACCCCTGCAATTACCTGCTAATGCTGGGGCTCTACCTCAAGAGTACCAATCTAAAATTTAATATTTTGATAGTACTGGCCCTTTTACCACCATTCAACATACCAAGAAGATGCAAGACTATTTGAAAACTACTAAATAGATGATGATAGCGTGAGAATGAGAATTTTGTTCAGAGTCTGACAGGTGATAGTAAGAACTTGGTTCGGATCACTTGCTGCGAATTCAATAACCACCCCAGATGAGCTTTACCAATCCTTTACCAACAGATGGGAGAAAAAGAAAGACCCCTTGCACATACTAGCTGAATATGATACGATTAAACGAGGTCCTCAAGAGACTGTTTTGGAGTACTGTGCAAGATTCAATAATGTTTACAATGCAATACCACAGAACCTAAGGCCTCCCCCTGATCTGGCCTTGTACAAATTTCCGGATGGTTTTGACCCTGATATGGCATATCAACTAAAAGAAAGAGCTCCTCAGACCCTTGCAGACATGCAAAACGTTGCTGTCAGTGTTGAGGCTAACTTAATTGCCAAGAGAAATAGAGCTAGAATGGAAAGAAGAACCACCTTTAAGGAAGAACCCTCAGCCTTTGATCAAAAGCTTGATGCTATTATCAATGGCCTACAAAGGCTAGGAGAAAGAGTAGAAAATGTTGAGAGAAAAGCATCATGGGAAGGACAACAGTCCAATACCATAAGGAATCCAAATTTTAGGAAAACGCAGAACACAAATGCTGGTAGGTCTACCCAGGACCATGACATAAGACCCCCTTTTCAAGATAACTATGTTGAAGGATCTACTTCTAGTGAACCCATAGAGGACACTCACATGAACCTGATGGATCTAAAGGGTGAGCACCAAACTGTCCTGTCCCAAGAAGACCAAAATGGACTCGATTACAATCAGTTTCAAACTAAATATGGTGATTCTTTTGATTTTAAACAAGGATATGATACTGCTGTGTATGAAGTACACAAACAATATAAGCTAATAACTAGGACCATTGACATTTCGGAACCTAGTAAAACAAAGGATGGCAAACAGCCCAACAAGACCAAAGGCAAGGCTGTCATAACAGAACCCGCTGATACAAATGTTCCAAACCCACATCAAGTGACTGTAGAAGACATAACAGAAATACAACCTTCCAAAGATCAGCCTTTGCCACCTTCTTCCTCGAAAGAAAGCTTGAACAGTGTTCCAAAAACCTTTCCTGAAACTAAAAAACCGCAAGCTATCAGTCCTCATAACGCTGATAAACAAGAGCAAATCGCAGATAATTTAAATGAAAAGGAAAAAACTGCCTTTATCAACACCAAGACTCCATTGGAAAAACCATTTAATTTAGAGGCAGAAATAGCTAAGTTGAAAATATCCATCCCCCTCTCAGAACTTGCCAAACACGATATATATAGGCAACAAATTCAACGGTCACTTCAAATTCCAAAAAACAAGGACGATGTAAATGTTTTGGATGATTCCCCTGAATTGCTGTTTGGTCCAAAAGATAATGAAAAGTCAACATATGGACCTATTCCACCCTTCTACGTCAGTTTGCATATACATGACAAAGTTTTGCACAATGCTATGTTTGACTCAGGGGCATCGCACAATCTAATGCCCAAAGCAGTTATGGAAAAACTGAACCTTGAAGTTACAAGACCTTACAAAGACTTGTACTCATTTGACTCAAGTCAAGTGAAATGTCTAGGCCTCATCAAAGACTTGTGTGTCTCCTTAGTTCAATATCCAAATAAGACCATCCTCATGGATGTAGTGGTCGCTGACATTCCACCAAAGTACGGTATGCTCCTATCAAGATCGTGGGGAGCAAAGCTTCAAGGATCCCTTCAATTAGACCTTTCTTATGCCACCATTTCAGTCTTTGGGCAACCAAAAAGACTGTATAGAGAAACGCTCATGAAATATGTGGTAAGTAGTGAGAGCAAGCCTGAAATTTTTCCCATTTACTCAATCAATTCTGATATGGATTCCTTTATTTGTTTAATGACGACACAAATTCTCCAACCCAGAATGAGCCTTGGCCCAAGAACAACAAGCACAAATCAATGAAGAATCAGTTGCACATACTGATAAGACTGTCACAACAGTTATTGCAACCAGCATGCAAGAAGAACCTCCCCAAATAGAAATTTCAAAACTGCCCAATCCTAAGTTGATTGACACTTTAGGCATCAACCACAAGCAAGAAATCACATGGTATTTAGAATTTGATGGCTCTGTTAACAAGTTAGGAGCAGGGGTAGGTGTCTGGATTCACAATACGTATAACAACCATGCAGAAGGTCATGCCTACAGACTGAATTTTAAATGCACAAATAACATGGCAGAGTATGAGGCTCTGCTGCTAGGCCTTAAACTGCTCAAAGCACTAGGAGCTGCTAAAGTGTCTATTTTAGGAGACTCTGATTTAATCATACAACAAATGAAAGGTAATTTTGTTACCAATGACAACAGAATGAGAGCCTATAGGACTGCTGCCACTAATATACTCAATGCATTCACTGAATTTAAGCTTGACAAGATTTCCAGAAATCACAACATTCATGCACACAACCTAGCCACCTTCGCTAGTACATGCAAGCTTCCTTTTGACCCAAACCATCACTTCACGGCTGAAATAAAACATAGGCCCACTGTCCCAAATAACATCATAGATTGGCAGGTGTTCGAAAATGGTGTCCAGATTAATAATTTCCTTACCCTTGTTCATGAATTTTCAAATATCAACATTGACTTGGATGCTATGACAGATTCGAAACAGCAAACAAATGAGAATCAGCAAAGAGTAACAGCTGCAACAGCCAAGCAAATCCTGAACCCGACTGTTTTTCACAAAGAAAACATAGAAAAGCTGAAACAAATGCACTTGGAAGACATTGCCAAAGAAGAGACAAAGATCATTGAGTTAAAGGATAACTTTCTGCCTGCTGGTCTAACCCCACTAGAAGACATGTTTGACGCCAACGACGTTCCTAGAAAGCCAAAATTGCAACCCATAAACACTGACATAGAGGAACACAACATTGGGACGGCAGAAAATCCAAAAATGATCAAACTATCCAAAAATTTACCACCTGATCAAAAGCCCAAATACATTGACCTATTTAAAGAATTCCAGGATGTATTTGCTTGGAGCTATGAGGATTTGAAATCCTATGACACCTCGGTGATCCAACACACAATCCCCTTAAAACCGAACTAGAAACCCTTCAAACAAAAACTTAGAAGAATTAACCCTATGCTTCTTCCACCAATTGAGAAGGAAGTAAAGAAGATGTTTGAAGCAGGCATCATAACACCCATCAGATTTTCTGAATGGGTATCCAATCTTGTTCCTACAAGAAAAAAGACAGGTGAAATCAAACTTTGTGTAGATCTTAGAAATTTAAACCAAGTCTCCCTAAAAGACCATTACCCTTTGCCTAAAATGGACCACATCTTGCAGAGAGTAGTGGGGTCATCTAGAATCTCTTTGCTAGATGGTTTTTCAGGTTTCAACCAAATACTTGTTCACCCGGACGACCAAGACAAGACTGCTTTTACCACACCCTAGGGAACATTTAAGTATGTGAAGATGCCATTTGGTCTTAAAAACGCTGGTGCAAATTTTCAACGAGCAATGGACATTGCATTTGCCAAAGAAATACATGACTTCCTAGTTGTGCATCTAGATGACTTGACCCCATTTTCCAAATCTGATGAAGAACACCTCAAGCATCTTAGGCAAATTTTTAAGACATGTAGGAAGTATGGCATTTCCTTGAATCCCAAGAAATCCCTATTTGGACTCGAAGAAGGCAAGTTACTTGGCCACATTATATCAAAAGATGGGATCAGAATTGACCCTGAAAGAATCCAAGCCATCCTCCAAATCCCATATCCAAGAAACATAAAAGAACTACAAGCGTTCCTTGGGAAAATCAACTTCCTAAGAAGATTTATCCCAAATCTAGCTGAATTAATAAGACTGTTAAGCAACATGTTAAAAAAAATGCCAAGGTAAGATGGTCCCTGGAAACCAAACAAGCATTCGAAAGTATCAAATCGGCATTGACACAAACCCCTGTACTCACCAATCCGCAGTTTGACAAAGATTTTATCATATTTTCATTTGCATCTGATCACACAATAGCCGTTGTCCTTTTGCAAAAGGATGAACAGGGAACTGAAAAGCCAATTGCTTTTTTCAGCCAAGCCTTAAGAGACGCCCCTTTGAAATACCCAATCATGGAAAAGCGGGCCTACGCACTGGTTAAGGCCATCAAGGATTTCAGAGTGTACATTTTATGTTCACATGTGATTTCCTATGTCCCATACGCTGCTGTAAAAGACATATTGACCCAAGAGGGATTAGAAGGCAAAAAAGGCAAGTGGATTGCAAGCATCCTTGAGTATGATATAGAAATAAAACCAACCAAGCTGATAAAGGGACAAGGTTTAGCTAAACTAATGTCTGAAACAAACTTTCAAACCCTAGACATAAACCAGCTGGACAATGAACCGGAGCTGGCGACTCCGCAGATCAGTGAGATATTTCTCCAATGCCCTTGGTACACTGATATTTGCTTTGTATTGTTAAACCTCTGTGCTCCCCCAGGATTGTCCAGAACCAAGAAAAGATTTTTGAAAATGAAGGCTTTAAAGTTTTGTGTTATAGATGGTGCATTATTTTGGAGAAATCATGAAGGTATATTGCTTAATTGTTTAACCATGAATGAAAATAACAATGTCATGAAAGAATTCCATGCAGGTGACTGTGGAGGACATCTGTATTGGAAGTCCACTGCTGATAAAATTCTAAGGGCCGGTTTCTATTGGCCCTATCTTTTTGCAGATATAAAGAAGTTTGCCATGTCATGTCACAAATGCCAAATCTTTGAGGGTAAGAGAAAGCTATTACCCCTGCCCCTGAAACCCATCTCAACCGAACAACCTTTTCAACAATGGGGTCTTGACTTCATTGGAGAAATCCATCCCTCTTCCTCAGGCCAGCACAAATGGATCCTAACAGCCACTGATTATTTCACTAAGTGGGTTGAAGCCATTCCCTGCAGACAAGCCAATGACACCATCATCATCCAATTCCTTGAGGGCAATATCCTGTCTAGATTTGGCTGCCCTGAGAAAATCATCACTGACAATGCCATTGCCTTTAAGTCCAAAAAGATGATCAATTTTTGCCACAGATTTCATATTACTTTAGGTCACTCTACGGCTTATTACCCTCAGGGTAATGGCTTGGCCGAATCATCTAACAAAAGCCTCATCAACATCATAAAGAAAGTACTAGAAGAAAACAAGAAGAACTAGCACAAAAAGCTGGTAAATGCCCTATGGGCAGACAGACTCTCGAGCAAAAGATCCATTGGGATGAGCCCTTATGAGTTAGTATATGGCATGGAGGCTAGATTTCCTTCATCCTTGGGCATTCCTACTATCAAATTGTTACAATAAATTCAGGCTGAACCAAATGACATTCAAAGAAGAATCAATCAGACCATTCATCTTCAGCAAACCAGAGAACAAGTTTATGACAGAGCTCAAATTTTGTAGGAAAAGCTTAAAAAGATGTTTGATAAGAGAGCTAAGGCTGAGGATTTCAATTTTGGTGACAAAGTTCTGAGATGGGACTCAAGAAGGGAAGACAAGGGCAAACATGCCAAGTTTGATTTCTTATGGAAAGGTCCATTCGTTATTTCTGCTGTTCAGGGAAATAACACATATTTTATCAGATCTGTAGAGGATAGTTCTGCTGAAGAAGGCCCTGTCAATGGCCGTATGCTGAAACATTACCATGATCCCTTTTAAGGGATACAATGCATCTTTGTATATACCTTTGTACAGTCTTATTTGTATATATCAGCACTTTTGTTTTCATTTTGTATAAGCAGGCCGATTGTTTAAGGAAAAGCAGTAAATTTGTGAAAGACACAATTTTTAAAGCTCTGTTTCTACACCAGTATTCAGCAAAGTATCAAGAGAAAAAACTGTCACATTACAAGCAATTCATGGTAGAAAAGAACTATTTGCAGTCATTGTGCATAATTATCAAGCACGCAAAAGAAAGCAGGCGATGCTGCACAGTTCACAATAACTCAGTTGAGGAGGAGGTTGTTCATAGTTCAAAGTTTTGCATTCTTAATAGCTAGAACAAATGTTTCCAGTCTACAGCAACAAACAGAAGATCAAGGCAGTCTGACCTGTTGTTCTTGACTTTTCACAAGGAAAAGCCATCCCCAAGTGGAGCCACTGTTAGCCTCCTGTTGCAATAGGGTTTCATTTTTCATGATTGACATTTTTACATGCCAAATATGTCATACTTTGAAGACTGCAGTGTTCCATATTTCCACAGGATGCCATGAAGTGTGCTAGTTCAAAGGCACTGCTATATTCCAATTTTGATGAGTCATTCCATTTTTGGAGAGTTTTCATTTAAGGGAGGTCCAAACAGTTTAATCTTGGTCTCCCTAGGTTTCAATTTCCTGTTTTAGAATGTAGAGAATGCATCTGACCAAATAGTTTAATCTTGGCAGATCTGTAGATAGGTAGAGAATCAAAGGGACCCAACTGCTTAATCTGGGCCCCTGGCAGAAATAAGTGTAGATCTAGATAGGAAGCATTCAAAAGAAAAATTGTAAATCTGGGTCTGCAAGTCTAAGTGCACCCAAACCAAAAAGAAGAAAAAATGTTAGGTGAGTAGGTTGGGTAGGTAGCTGTGAGGTTGCAGAATGATGACTTATGATCAATTTTGTGTTACAAAGTGTTTTATCTCTTCAGATCACAGTGCAGACAGTTTTTCATCTGAAGGAGCTCGAGGTGGACATCACTAACTCCCCCTTCTTCTAATTCCCCAAGTCACTTACTAATTTCCCCAAAGAGGTCAAGACCTGCTTGGTTCCTCTTATTTCATCATTTTCCATGTCATTTGTCTTGGTGAAGATCTGCTTCACTCAAGGATTTCTCATCTATGAGTCACTTTTCCCCAAAATTAGCCTAAGGTCCCCCACCTTAGCGCTTTCTTATCATCTCCATATTAACTACTAACTCTAGTATATAACTCCCCATCAACCTTTCCCCTTCCCCTACTAAAAATATGTATATAAAACTCCCCTATGTAAATATCCCTTCCCTGGCAATATAGCCATATTTCTTCTAAGTCCAGGGAAAAAATAGTCCATCTGGGGCTATTTTTAGCCCATCCGTGTCATAGCAGGAGTTAGATGACACTTGGTCATCCTAATAATCTCTCCCTTGCCCTAAAAACCCTAAAAAAACCCACATTTCTGCCCTTATCCTAATTTTTTATGCACAAATCGCTATACCCCCGCTCATTAAACCCTAAAACCCATTTTTCCTAAGTCTAAAAAATCCCTGCCGCATTTTATTCAAATCAGAATATTCCCGCAAATATCCCCACCCACTAACCCGCCGTCGCCCCGTCCTTCCCGCCAGCCGTCCGATCGTCCTGCGCCCAGATCAACGGCTGGCGAGCCTTCCCATCTCCCAACGTGCCCGAAGGTTAGCGTCCGGGAGATGGGCGGTATTGCCGCCGTACTCCCGCCACGCGTCGCCTTCTGGGCTATGGCGGAGCCCCTCCCTCCAAAACCGCCAAGACGCTAAGGCGATGCGCCCAAAACCGTTTACCACTCCTGCGCAATGATGTCACCTGCCTGTGTCACCCCCTGCCCAGTCACCATGACACGTCACCCGCTTACGTCACCCCCCTGCCACTAAACCGCCGAGTCACCCTGCCACGTGCCCTGCCACTGCGTCACCTCCCGTGCTGCCACATCACCTCCATACGTGATGATGTCATCATGCTGACGTCATCCTGCCACGTCATCTTACTGATGTCATCTAAGATGTCACCCGCCGTACAACGTCCCATCATGCTGATGTCATGCTGACGTCATCATCAGTTTTAGCGGAAAGGGCGAAAATCGCACTCCGGAGCCCCGGAATCAGTTTCTGAGGAAATTTTTGATGAGCGATTTGCGCAAATCGCTCATCGCTGGATAAAATACGCCGAAGTGGGGAATATTTAGGAATCTTTTCATTATGCAACCCCCAGCAAGCTTGAAAGGCACCGAATGACCCGTTTTTCTTCGCGAAGCATTCAGGAAGGAGCCGAAGACAGTTTTAAGGAAGACAGAGCCAAACAGTGGCCATTAAATGCTGATTTAACGCATAGCACATCAGAACAGCATCCTAATTTATTGTCAGAGAGTATCAGAGAAGAAGAAGAGCCAGAGAGTATCAGCCGAAGATTTTTTAGGGGCTCGAAGCACCTGAACATTGATGAGCCCCCCAGAAAGTCAAATTAAGAGGCGTAAGGCCATCCTTGCCCTCAAATCACAGTTAAAGCTTTAAATGCAGACAGACAGCAAAGAAGCAGAAACCCATACACATTTATTGCAGAAAACACTGCACCAAGCCACCGAGGACTACATCATTACTCAGTTTTGATACGGTCGCCCTCAGCGCAGCCCGAGATATTTTCATGCATTTATTTCTGATAGAATTAGGTCAAATTAATCATTTTTTATGACTTGTTTTAGGTCAAGATGTAAGAGTTTTCCCCTATATATACCGCTCTCTACATTGTTTACAAGGGTTTGTCTATTGAGAATTTTCACTAGAGACTCGCATTGTATACCTGAGTTTTTCTATAACCAAAGATTGCTGAAATCTTGGAGAGCAAACTGCCTGTTGTTAATGAATGTTTTGAAGGAATGAAGATGGAATTCTTGTGTTGCAGCCTGAAACAATAAGTGCATATTACCTCTGTTTTATTGTTTACCACTACCTAAATAGCAGAAAGAAAGAATAGCTTAGAATTTGTTTAAATACACTCTATGCTCAATTTCTGCTATTTCCTTATGTTTTCCTCTGAATGAATTGGTTATGAATATGAATTCCTCCTGGCTCATATTTACCCCTATTCACCTATGTATGCCAATTATCTAGGGATTCTTAAATGCCCCTAGGTAGAGCTCTGTTACCTACATCTGTTAAGCTGATTGAGAGATTCTTAACTGCCTCTCATTACTTAGCATCCTTTCCATCATTTAAACCTGAACATTGTTTCATGCGCAGCTATCTTGCTCCATTTTCCCTTATTGTGATCAAGGAAATGCACCAGCAGTCCTCCTCCTCGACTCCACGCCCAGTGGTTTGAAACACTCAGACTGTGCTATGCCTCTCTACCTGAGACATCAATTTTCCCACCAAAGCAAAACAAAAACCCTCTGAACTCAATACCTAGCCTAGAATCCTTTTAAACATAGCTAAATCTGAAAGAGAGAGCCCTCTCTGATTGTAGGTGGGCTAGAACCTGTAGCCCAAATTTTGTTTGTGGTTACCTCGGTCGTATCCCTTACTCCAACCTGGGGACAACCTGTGTGATAACAACGGGCTTCTGAATTAAGAGAAAGTTCCAAGACACATTCGTACACCATACATCACTAGCCCCAGTAGTGGAGTGTTGGAGCCACTGCTTGCTCCTCAAAGAAAAGATTATAGACTCTCAAGACTATGTGGGAGGATCCAAGGTGAAAAGTCCTTTGCATGTACAAATGAGGTGGTATATATAGCCAAGGGTGAAACTGGCCCTTGTGACTCTTTGACTTCCCTCATGACTATTCGAATTAAATGACTCTTTAACTTCATCCGTGGGTCTCTTGGACTTCCATGTTACATTACATTGATTACACAAGTATGACCCAAAGTAGTGATGTGATCAAGGCGACTCATGACAAAACTCGACATGACACTATTGGTATGTACATGCTGGATATGTTGTTCATGTCAAACTGTTATGCTGCTGAGTGATGAGTGTGTTCGTGTTGTACCATAGCTTCACCTCCACATGGAAAAGTGTGCTGAGGCTTCAATGATATTGGTGTTCACTTGATGGTTCATGCATGTGCATGTGTCTCCTTTGCTTGCTACTTGGTATGCTTCGTGTGTTTGTCCAACTGTGAGCAAGTCTTCTAGCATGCACTCATTGTTCATCACATTCGTCGTCGCGTCATGTCTCATCCATGTACCTATTTCTGCAATCACTCATGATGAGACGACATCAAATCCATAAATCACCTAATCTACCATGATGCATTATGTTTCGTTTGCGGGTGCAGGTGACCGGGAGAAAGGACAAGGCTTTGAAATAGCGTAGAGCACATGTCAGGTCGGGATGTGAGGCTCTAGGACAATGTCAAGAAAAATTGCATAGAGGTCACTGAGGTTGGGATGAGCAGTTCGGGACAACAGTGACATCTACGGGATATGGCTCAGTTGGGAGGCAGAATTGCACAATTTTTCCGGGGAAGGTAGTGTGGGCAGCAGGGAGCACTAGTAGTGAAAATTGTGTAGCTTTCCAGAGGATTTCGGTATCAGCCTACAGGAGCTTGCTAGTCAAAATTGTGCAGTTCTAGGAGGCAATCAAGCAGGACATGACTGCACAATTTTTGGGTTGAGCGGAGTGTTGGGTAAGAGGAGGACTATCTGCAAAAACTGTATAGTTTTCAGCAGGAGAGTGGGGCAACAGGGGGACTGCCTGGCAGAATTGTGCAATTCCCTGAGATAGTGTAGTGACAGGCATTAGGTGCATGTCCCTCATGTTTGCGTAGTTTCTACGGGGGGCTTGATGGATGAGCTTGTGGGAAGCGCAAATCGAAATGGATTCTTGGGCAACTTCTACGCTGCTCTGGGGGACACTCAGTTGGCTTGCTTCCAGAATTGTGCAGTGCAGACTGCCTGGAGGACAACTTCAATCTCTGTGAATTTCTAGGCAACAGTGCAGGGTCACTAAGGGTTGAGATTGTGCATCATATCTTAGTGAAGGTCCGGTTGATGGAGGGTTGTCTGGTTGAAAGATTTTCAAAAAAATGGCTAAGTGTGTGAGCGAGTGAACTCGTATATACATGATCTTGAGAACACACACTCAACATGACTCAACGAAAAGATGCCTCAAACCAACAAGACAACATGTCTTAGTGTGACTATCTAAAGGTTGAGAGCGACAAGTGGAACACTTGAGATAAATCATTAAAGGACTGTGACGACACTTGTGCAACTTTGTCTACAACTTCGTATGTGAGTGCGATATATGTTTACATAGCGAACACAACTCATACACACAAAGACAAACCTTCAACATCACCAGAACAAGGTCGCAAGCATGACATAACAATCAACATGTTGAAGACGACAGTTGGTCAAACAAGTGAAGAAGCAAGACATGTAGAGGAAACACATGAAATGAATTTTTTGTGTGTACACACATGCATGTTACTGAAGACAGGATGATATGACAATGACAAGCAATCCTGCAAACTCGACTAAGAGGTGTACTTAGAAAGGTGTTTTTTTCTTACCATACTTACCCTCGAGATAATCATGCATCCGACGGAGTTTGCATGCGGTCTTGATCTTTTTCCATCACTTGGTCTCTTGGTCCTCCTCAACTCCTTGGGAGTGATCTCAACATGTCACCTTTTCCTGTAGTCAATGAGAGATAGGTCAATGTAGTTTCAGTGGACAGTGACTGCTGCCAGGATGAAGCCCTGGGAGGCCCACCTTCACAGTTTCTGAATGCAAGACAGATAGGGAAACTTGGACAACACTGCATAGTTTTGAGGCATATGACACTGCTACGATATGGGGTCCTCGAAGGACACCTCTCAGCAGTTTCTAAGTGCAGTGCATCCCAGGCAGATGAGAGGCAATATTGCGCAGTTTCTGGATGTAGGGCGTGGGATGGGTTTCAGGAGGACACATTAGCGCAATTTTAGGTTGCAAGGCAGACTGAGCAGCTGAGGGACAATACTGTGTAATTTCTGGAGACAATGGGTTTCGGCTGGGGGAAGGATGCTAGAGGAAACCACTACGCAGTTTTGGATGCCAAGGGAGGCTAGGGTCTTTGTGCACTGTAGAGCTCCAATAGGCAAGGGTGAAAGCTTGAGGGTTGCAAAAGCAAAGTGCACAGTTCCAAGAAGCTGGATGAGGTTAGGTTGCTCGAGACATGAACAAAGTGTGAGATAAGTGAAACATATGTAAACAATGATAGGACTCGACTATGATCACACACGAACACTTAGTGATACAACGTAGACCATCCAAAATGTATAAAACATACTCTTCTTGATGCAACAACCTTCGTGACAAGAGTGTGTGAAGTGAGTGTGAAACATGTCTATGTAATGAAAACAACATATATGCACAAGATCTCCCTTGAAGCAAAACAACATTCCCTTTGCATGAAAAACAACAATCCCTATGCCCAAAGATGACACATGCTGCATAAAGATGAGAACATGAACAACTATCAAGATCAAGGAGGGGAAGCTTGAGATCATCAGCTTACCAACAAGTGACCAAGGATGATCGATTGTAGGATCCAAGGAAGGCTCTGATATTTACATGCAAGCCAAAATTTTTGAGGGTGGTTGTAGCCGCTACAACAGGATGCTTAAAAAAACTCTAAAGAGGGACAAACATAGAGTAAATGAAGATAGAAGAGAGAGTTAATGATGAATATGATGTGCTCAATAAGAATACTTTTTGCATTAAAAGCTAAAAGAGTGGAGTCATTATAGTTACATTCGAGGACTTTTGAAGACCTTGAGTTCTTGGAATATCAACTAGAGAGGTCAATTGGTTACTTGGGCAAACCAAATCTAGTCCCTACTCAATCTACTAATACACTAGCTGAGGTGGAAAATAAAGACACCTAGGCACACCTAAGGTGATCAAAGTTTACTATGTATTTCTCATTCTAAGGAAGTTAGTTATACTTTGGTTCATATAGATGATCCTATATATCATTCTATCATGGAAGTTTTTTCATTATTCTTCTAGAATTTGAGCTATGTTCACTTGTGCTTCAACGCTACATAATGATGTCTTTAGATACCACCTCTTCTTGAAATTCACTACTTTTCACTTTTGTAATTCCCTAATTCTCCAAAATGGTACCAAGGTTGTTGGCTTAATATCTATCTTATTGTGTACACATCATTAGATGTTAACACTTGCATATGTTCTTGGTGAACCAAATCTATCTACTAGATTGACTTAAGGTTTTGACGTGAAGATTTAATTATGGTTTAGATTTGTAGAGTGATTATTAGTTATAAGCAATAACCTATGATTATGAATGGCCAAAACCATGGTGTGTGGGCACAATACATGGAAACACTATTGAAGAGTAAAGCAATTTGGTACTTTATGAATACTACAGTTCTAGATTCTAAGGATGATCAATAAAATTTCATCATCAATAAGAAGGATACAATCCATATGAGTTATAAATCTTACATCTCTTATGAGATTATCTTTCATACAAGTGGGGTTGATTTCCTAAATCAACTCTAGAAGAAGCTAAATACTATATTCAATAAGATCGATGCAAATCGGGTTATGAAAATAAAAAAAGTGTTCAACCCCCTTAATCCTCTCTCCTTTGTTAGGATTGAAGATTATTTGGATCGAATAAAGGAGCTACTACTAAAATTAGGTGAATGTGGAAAGGATTTTTGGAAGAAGGAAATAAGCTTATATAACTGACATTAATGAATCTAAAGACACTTTATGATGTACTTTGTTTGACATATTGTGCTACTTGGGTTTCCAAAAAACAAGATGGTAGGGACTATGATGTTTGATTCTTTTTGTGATTTTATAGTAGAGCATACTAAAAGTTTCTTGATGAAGTAAAGTTGAGATTAAACAAAAAGCCCTTGTTTTTAAGAGAGTATTTCCTTTCTTGAACATACCAACTACATCAATACCTTTTCCCTTGTTGTAAAGATGAATTATGCTCAACTGATTATTTTACTTGTTTCTAGATTGGGATGGGAGGTACATTAGATGGATGTCAAGAATGTTTTGTTACATGGTGATCTCATCAAGGAATGTTATAGAGAGCAACCCTTAGAGTTTGAGATAGAAAGCAATCTTATGTGTCAACTAAATAAATCCTTATTTTCTTTGAACAAAGCCCCAAGGTGTGGGATGAGAAGTTCATGAGTTATTTTTTCATGATGGTTTCAAACTGTGAATTGGATCATTGTATTATTATGTTTTACATGTAAACAGTGATACTTCAATTGTTACATTATTTGTTAATGATTTAGTAAGTATTCGAGGTAATGTTGATCTCATTTTGTTATGCAACCAAATCACAAACAAAAGAAAACATAGATCAAGGACTTGAAAATTAACCTCTTCGAGGGGGCAACCTACTTTTCATCACATAAATGAACAATTCTTGGATGATAGAAATGACAAGACCTCCTTTGTATATATAGGAGTCTAAGGCGTCATAATATAATTAGATCCTACATAATAATAATAATGTAAGGGCACAACAATAACAATAGTGGGATTTTATGGGGCACAAAAATAACAATATGGGGACTACACGGGCATGAAAATAACAATAAGGGGCCTGCAATAACAATATTATAGGGACCTAACATTCTCCTCTCCTTCAAAAAAGTGTTGTCCTTAATGCTTGAGTATTTATGGATGGTTATGTATAAAATTCTCATCCTCCCATGTGGAATCTTCAACGGGTAAGCTCTTCCACTTAATGAGATACTTTAAAATTGATCTATTCTGTAGCTATTAAGTTCTTGTTTCTGTGACTACTTCGGTCTCTAATATGATTTTTCCTTCCTCATTAAGTTCTAGCAATATTGTTTGAACTGGGAGCTTGTGACCAATAACCTTCTTTAAGCATGAAACATGGAAGACTGGGTGTACTCGGGAAGATGCAGGAAGCTCCAATTTGTATGCCATAGTACCAATCTTTTGCAACACCTTGTAAGGACTATAATACTTGGGTGATAACTTATTATCCTTCTTATCTTGATTGAGGGACATTTGTTTGTGTGGTTGTAGCTGTAAAAATACCTAATCGCCTACATCAAAACTTTTTTCACTACGATGTTGATTTGCTTGTTGTTTCATTCAATTTTGCACTAGAGTGAGGTTATCCTTTAAGAGTTTGAGAACTTGTTGTTGATGCTCGATGTGATCTTCCACTGCTTGAACCTTAGAATTTTATCTTAAAGATGATGTGATGGACGGTGGATGATATCCATAAAGTGCCATAAATGGGGTCATTTTTGCTGCAGTATGGAAGGAAGTGTTATACCACCATTCAACTAGAGGTATCCACTTGACCCATTATGTCCTTTTATTAGATACAAAGCAACGAAGATATCCTTCCAGACATTTGTTCACTATCTTAGTTTGTCTGTCACATTGAGGATGATAAGATGAGATATGAGCTAATTGAGTACCAAGACAAGAAAATAATTCCATCCAAAATTTTCTAGTGAAAATGGGATCTCTGTCACATACAATAATCTTTGGGTTTCTATGTAGATTTTGAATTGTTTCCATAAATGCTGTAGAAATTGTATTGGCTTTAAAAGAATGAGATAAGGCACAAAAGTGTTCATACTTGGTAAGTATATTAACTACCACCATGATGACATTCTTTCCTTTGGAATTGGCTAAACATGTGATAAAATCCATTGAGACTTCCTCCCGATGCTAACTTGGAATGGCTAAAGGTTGTAACAGACTAGGGGTCTTAATTGTTTCAACTTTATTTTGTTGGAAAAATAAACATTTTGCCACAAACTTTTGCATATCATATTTAAGGCCATCCCAAAAAAAATGCCTTCTTGACCCTGTGGTATGTTTTCAAAAATCTTGTGTTCCCTCCTAAAGGAGAGGTGTGCAATTCCAAAAGAATATTTTCTTTGAGTTGGGAGTTCTTACATAGATATAAGTGATGTTTGTACAATAATGAGTCATTTTTTCATATAAATGTATCTGATGTACTGGGATCTTGGTGCAACTTTTGAATTAATGTCCACACCTCTTCGTCATTCTTCCATTCCTCCCTTGTTTCGGTTATCCAGTCAACTTGGATAATCGAAATGGCATAGAACAATGATTCCACATCCTCAACCCTTCTTGAGAGTGCATGCGCAAGAACAATTTTCTTCCCTTTTTTGTAGATGAGTCATAACCTAACATCTTAGTGACCCATTTTTGTTTCTCTTCTAAAGATAATTTTTGTTCCAAAAAGTATTTAAGACTATCATGATCCATTTTTACCTTGAAGTGTCTTCCCATTAGGTAAGGGTGCCATTACTTCAGGACATGTAGTATTTCCAACATTTCCTTCTCATAAATAGGTTTGTGTAAATACTTTCCCTTGATTGGACGACTTTCAAAAGAAATGGGTTTTCCTTCTTGCATTAAAATAACACCAATTCCATTTCTTGAGGCATCACATTCCACCATAAAGGTTTTTGTGAAGTTTGGAGTAGCTAAAACTGGAGCTTGGCACATTGCCTCTTTAATATGTTCAAAGGACTTAGTTGCTTCTGTATTCCAAAAAAATGCATCTTTCTTCAGTAATGTTATTAGAGGTGCTGCTATTTTCCCATAATTTTTAACAAACTTGCGATAATACCCTATCAATCGGAGAAATCCTCGAAGATGCTTTATGGTTGTGGGGATTTTCAATTCTTGATGGCTTTAATTTTGTTAGGATCTACCTTAACACCATCATGAGATATAATATGACCCAAATATTCCACCTTCTCGACCCCAAAGAAACAATTCGAGCTTTTTGCATACAATTGTTTCTCTTGCAATAGTTTTAGCACCCTGTCAACATGTTGAACATGATCCTTCCGAGACTTGTTTTAGATTAGTATATCATCAAAAAATATTAACACAAATTTTCTAAGGGTTTGAAAATGGAATTCATCAAACCTTGAAATGTGGAAGGTGCATTAGTAAGGCAAAAAGGCATGACCAAAAATTCATAATTACCTTCATGAGTTATGAATATTGCTTTCAGAATATCTTCAGTCTTCATTCTAATTTGATGATATCTTAAATGAAGATCCATCTTGGTGAAGTAAATTTCTCCGTGTAATTCATCCAACAATTCATCGATGATAGGAATGGGAAATTTATCTTTAATAGTAAGCTTGTTGATCTCCTTATAATCTAAACACATATGCCATGATCCATCCTTCTTGTGTACCATTACTACTGGAGCAGAAAAAGAACTTTGGCTAGGTTCAATTATACCTGCCTCTAACATTTCTGCAACTATACATTCAATTTCACTCTTTTTGGCATAGGGATATCTGTAAGGTTTGATATTTCAATGATCCCACACTTGGTAAAATTCTGGAAGAATCCTCTACCTGATCAACATGACCTCACTCATCCTCCTTGAACTACACATTGCATAGTAACAAGCCTCAAGCTAATCCATTGCCTCCTGAAACTACACAATGCACATTTTCTGCCTCTAAGGACTATGCATTGCATAGTCACAATTCTCAAGAATGGCCTCCTTTCCCTTAGAAAATCTGCAATCCCGCCTCCTATCTAGTCTCTTGCTATGTATTATGTAGTTTTAATCATCAAGCTACCTCCCTGAATCCTTGAACCACACAACTACGCAATCTACTGACCAGTCTCCCTCCAAAACTGTGCATTGTGCAGTCTCAAGGTTCAAGATTGCCTCATTGAGCTCCTCAACTACGTAGTCATCTTTCCTAGGCCTCTAGAATTGTGCATTATGAAGTCTCAAGGGTCAGTCCATCAATCCTAACCCCTATAAATGTACACTGTGCAATCCCCGAGTCTGCCTCTCAATCCAGCAACCAGTTGCAGCCCCATTAATGATTTTCATGAAGTATGTTAGACTATGAGTTTTTCATACCGATGTCATCTTATCATGGGTAATTTCCAGTTACAGGTACTATATCTTTTCATCATAGGATAATGATTGAAGAGAAGGAGAAGGAGACCATACTAAAAGACACTTACGAAGTTGTAAAGATAGGTTGATCAGTGCACACGAAGATGGAGGGACGACATATTGTGACAAAAGTTGGAAGATGAAGATCATAGTGAAGACTCCTTATTTTCGGCCTCTTGGAGGGTGAAGAAGAAGAACAAAGAAAATCTTTCATGAAGATGAAGTATTAAGTAGACCTCTCACGAAGATTAAAGACAAAGTAGCAAGCAGAACAACTTGGCATTGCCACTTCATCATGGTGTCCATGTCATCATTGTCAAGTTGTGACTTGTACCGGCGCCATCACAATGTCATGTGGGTCCATGTGTCTTGCCACATAAATTTTGGATGTAATGATGTAATTATCAAAAGGAAAGAACAAATGTAATGTGTGGAAGTGTTGAGAATGCAACAAGATGATGGAGCTTAGTGGAAAGGAGTCGCCTTCACTAAGTGAGCCCGCAGGCTAATTTTGGCGCAATGTCTATTTTTAGACTATGTCTATTTTTAGACATATGGATCATGGTCTATGAGTTGCAGGATGCTGTTTATGGATGATTGGTCATGTTGGTAAAAATAGATGGACTTTTATTTTTAGACATATGGGCGGAGTCTATTTTTAGACTGCCAGGCTAAAAATAGAAACAGTTGAATATTATTATCTCATAATAATATTTGGACTATAAACATTATCTTATCCTCTTGGAGCACTTCAGTTTGAGCTACAGATGTGGCACATGCAGCTGTCAGAAGGAAATACGCTTTTCTTATGAGTCAGTTGAGCTATTGCATGCAGGACTTCAGTTAGAACTCAAGTGGTTGAGTTTGGTGGAGTTGATTGAGGAGTTGATGGAGTTGTGTTCAGTTGAACTAGTTGTATTTAGTCTAACTACAGAATACACTAGTGATGAGTTGTGTGAATTAATTATTAATTAATTCACTAAGTATTAACTCATAAAGAAACTAAAGAATACATCAGTTAACTCAGTGCATGGACAATTCAGTGGAGACAGGTATTAGAGGTTGAGAATGCTATCAGTTGTGACTATAGTTGTGCATGATATTTGCACAATCAATGGGATTGAGATTGACAATGAGGATTGCGTAGTCACACACAAGGGAAATACGAGTTGGTCATTCCATTCATCATTATTCTCATGCAGGATTGCGCAGTGGAGGCAGGAAAACAGTGGAGGAGATTTGATAGTGTGGGGTTTTCAGCTGTAAGCTTTCCCCGGGTTACATACTGTGTTAATGTGCACATGCGATTGATGTTTCATTGTTTTTAATGCTGCTAAGTTGATGATCAACGTAGAGGAGGTTATGTATTATGCATGTATTCCGCAATAGTGTATAATCAGGATAATCTCTATGAATAAGTGTTTATTATTCAAAATTTCTACATGGTATCAGAGCAGAGTTGATCATCAGATCTATTATTCAGAAAGTGTTTACATTTTATTTCTTCAGGCAGAGTCTGTAATCGGGCCAGGTAGCCTCTGGATTCATCCTTCTTTTGGAAGGTGAGATATCCGGTGAATGCCCATACAGTCAATCTCTGTACAAGAAATACTTTGTTCTCACGAATTTTAGATCAGAAGCGGTTGATTTTTGAGCTGGTGGAATTCGAATTTGCAGTAGTGTTTTCTTGGTGTCAAAGTTGAAATGCCTTTCAACGGATTTCGATTGGAGTATGCCCTTGAGGGCAGCTCGAATTATATTGCATGGAAAGACAGGATGGAGGCGGTGTTAGATGAAAATGGGCTGAAGGAGTTCATAAAGAATGATGTCCCAAAGCCTACTGATGCTACTGAAGCTGAGGTTTGGCAAAAGAAGACAACAAAGTGTCAAAGGATTCTGTTGGAGGGCATGAAGGATCACATTGTGTCCAGCCTGCATGGAAAGGCTTCTCCATACTTGATGTGGAAAGCGTTGATAGATCTATTCCAAAGCAAGAGCGACCAGAGGAAGTTGGAACTCAAGGATAAACTCAGAAACATTATGTGTGAGAAAGGCGACAGTATACCCAAGTATCTCACGAAGTTCACCCAGTGCAGGGATGAACTGGGAAGTGTGGGGGTGACTGTCAATGATGAGGACTTGGTGAGCTTGGCTCTCCTTGGTCTTTCGAAGAGTTGGCATTCCTATTAGGACTCTGTCAATGGTCGGGAGAAACTGCCAGGATGGGAGAGACTTTGGTCGGATCTTGTGCAAGAGGAGATCAGGCGGAATACCAGGGACGGATCTTCATCAAAGGCAACTGATGAAGAAAATTGCGCTTTGGTTGCCAAAGCAAAGAAGGGGAAGAACAAGAAAGCTTCTCATTCCGGTGCGAAAGGCAAGAAGTAGGACATGTCCAAGGTGAAGTGCTTTCACTGTCACCAGCACGGACATTATGCCACAAATTGTTCGCAGAAGAAGAAAAATAAGCAAGCTGCTGGATCTGCAGCGGGAGAGGCCTTAGCCTCGCAGTTTGAGCTTGATTTTTCATTGATCGCATGCTTAATATCAAGTGTGACGGGATCGGTATGGTTCTTGGACAATGGTGCGTCTTTTCACATGACAGGAGATCGATATTTGTTTTCTGATCTGGAGGAGAAAGATCTTGGAGTGCACATCGAGATGGGCGATGATGGTAGATACAGTGCGACCAGTATCAGTACCATTTCCTTTGAGAGGGAGTCTGGTAAACCCTTCGTATTGAAGGAAGTGATGCATGTTCCAAGATTGAAGAAGAATCTTATCTCTGTGGCGATGTTAGAAGACAAGGGATATGATGTTGTTTTCAGTGAGGGAAAGGATTTCCTGCGCAGTAAGAAAACTGGAGAAACCCGAAAGATAGGGGTTCGAGTCAAGAACCTTTATCAGTTTCATGTAGATGGCTGCGCAGCAATGGCATACAAGGTAGAAGGATTGGTGAGCCGGGATGATGGTGAGCTGTGGCATAGGAGATTGGGCCACCTTCACCATGGATCCTTGAAGATACTGTAGTAGATTACTACTGGGCTTCCTAAAGGCACTCTTGCACAGTCAGATCAGTGCAAGGGGTGTACTTTGGGAAAATTTGTGAAAGCCACCTTTCACGAGAAGGATAGTCGTGCCATGACGATCCTTGATAGAATTCACACAGACGTGTGTGGACCTTTCTCAGTAGCTTCGACAGCAAAGCACAGGTACTATGTGATCTTTGTTGATGATTTCTCTCAGAAGTGCTGGATCTTCTTCATGCAGAAGAAGAGAGAGACATACTCAAAATTTTGTGAGTTCAAAGCACTGGTCGAGAAGGAATCAGGGAAGAAGGTGAAGGCTCTTAGGAGCGACAATGGTGGTGAATACATCTCTGGCGAGTTCAAGGATTTCTGCAGTGCAGAAAGGATTCGAAGAGAGCTCATAGCTCCCCATAACCCATAGCAGAACGGGGTTGCTGAGCGGAAGAACAGAACGATCGTGGGTGCTTCACGGGTGATGTTGCATGATCAGGGCCTACCCCTTCACTTGTGGGCGGAAGCATGCAATACTGTAGTATATGTGCAGAACCATTGTCCTCACAGGATACTTGGCATGAGTACATCCGAGGAGGCTTATTCTGGTAAGAGGCCTAATCTTTCTCATTTGAGGATTTTTGGTTCTAATGTTTACATGAATGTAACGAAGGATGCCAGGAAGAAGTTGGATCCGACCGCAGAGGTTGGGATATTTGTGGGGTACACTGATATGCCCCACAACTATCGTGTGTATTTACCAGATAGTCGCAAGACTGTTGTGTGATGGGATATAAAATTTCAGGAGGAGAAAGCCATGAAGTGTTCGCTTGAGAGGGAGCCACACTTGCATGCAAATGAGGAGCTATTAATTCCTAAGGATGAGCTTCAGGACGTGGATCAGCCACAGGACGAAGTTCATGGAGTGGAAGAGACCACTCATGCATCGCCAACCATCAGAGGGCGAAAGCGCTTGACAGAAGCTGAGCGACTGGCTCAAGATACAGAGAAGGTTGTAGGACCACCTACAGCTCAATGCAAACAGAGACAGTCACCTGACCAGTACACTGGATACATGGGTCTTGTGAGAAAATGTTTCGTGACTGAGCCATCCTCTTTCAAGGAAGTTGTGGAGGATCTCGCATGGGTAGATGCCATGATGGAAGAGTATGATTCGATTGTCAGAAACAGTGCATGGGAGATTGTCCCAAGACCGAAAGGGAAATCAGTGGTGGGTTCGAGATGGATCTATAAAGTGAAGCAGGCAGCTGACGGGAGTGTGGAGAAGTACAAGGCAATATTTGTTGCCCAAGGCTTCTCACAGATAGAGGGGATTGATTATGAGGAGACCTTTGCACCTATAGCAAGGTATTCTTTCATACGGACGATTCTTGCTCTCTCAACGCAGATGGGGTGGCACATTCATCAGATGGATGTGAAGACTGCGTTCCTCAACGGAGTCATTGAGGAGGAGGTGTACATAGAGCAACCCGAAGGTTTTGAGATCTTCAGCAGCGAGTCGCATGTGTGCAGGCTCAAGAGAGCGTTGTATGGGTTGAAACAAGCACCATGTGCTTGGTACACACAGATAGACAGTTATTTCACCGGACTTGGATTCTCCAAGAGTGAGGCGGATCCTAACCTATACTAGATTGTGGTGGAGGGTAAGTTGCTTATCATTGTACTTTATGTAGATGATTTGATTCTAACAGGTGATGAGTTGTTGATACTTTCATGCAAGGATGATCTTGCTAAGGAGTTTGAGATGAAGGACTTGGGCCTCCTTCATTATTTCCTGGGATTGGAAATTTGGTAGCGTAGTGATGGACTATTTGTTTCTCAGGGTAAGTATGCTCGGGAGATACTGGAGAAGTTCAACATGCATGGTTGCAAGCCTGTTGATACTCCTCTTCCTGGAGGATGGAGGAAGGAGGATGCTACTTCAGCAGAAGTAGTGGATGCCACTGTTTATCGACAGTTGGTGGTGTCGCTTATGTATCTGGTCAATACACGACCCAATATATGCTATGCTGTTAACTAGCTTTCACAAGCTATGGTTAAGCCAACCGAGCTCTTCTGGAAGGCAGGCAAGCATGTATTGCGTTATCTCATAGGCACATCGGGATATGGATTGTGGTACAGACATGAGGATGAGGTGAAGCTATGTGGCTTCACGGATGCAGATTGGGTAGGGAGCCCAATGGACAGAAAGAGCACATCTGGAGGGGTCTTCAGTATCGGATCGACAACAGTTTCTTGGTACAACAGGAAGCAGAGATCCGTGGCACTCAGTTTAGCAGAGGCCAAGTATATGGCAGCGAGTTTGGCTGCATGTGAGGCTATATGGATGAGGAAGATCCTGGTCGGGTTGTTCGGTTCTCACTTGGAGCTTGCAATGATTTATTGCGATAATCGGAGTTGCATTAAACTCTCGGCTAATCCAGTATTTCATGATAGATCCAAGCACATCGACATTAGGTACCATCATATCAGAGATTGTGTGCAGCGGAGAATCATGTTACTTTCATACATTCCAATGGAGGATCAGGATGCTGATATCTTGACGAAGGCGCTCACCAGGAGCAAATTTGAATACCACCGAGGCAGGATAGGGGTTGCTGATAATCCATATCTTGTTGAGAGGGAGTGTTGAGAATGCAACAAGATGATGGAGCTTAGTGGAAAGGAGTTGCCTTCACTAAGTGAGCTCGCAGGCTAATTTTGGTGCAAAGTCTATTTTTAGACATATGGATCATGGTCTATGAGTTGCAGGATGCTGTTTATGGATGATTGGTCATGTTGGTAAAAATAGATGGACTTCTATTAGACATATGGGCAGAGTCTATTTTTAGACTGCCAGGCTAAAAATAGAAACAGTCGAATATTATTATCTCATAATAATATTTGGACTATAAACATTATCTTATCCTCTTGGAGCACTTCAATTTGAGCTACAGATGTGGCACATGCAGCTGTCAGAAGGAAATACACTTTTCTTATGAGTCAGTTGAGCTATTGGATGTAGGACTTCAGTTAGAACTCATGTGGTTGAGTTTGGTGGAGTTGATTGAGGAGTTGATGGAGTTGTGTTCAGTTGAACTAGTTGTATTTAGTCTAACTACAGAATACACTAGTGATGAGTTGTGTGAATTAATTATTAATTAATTCACTAATTATTAACTCATAAAGAAACTAAAGAATACATCAGTTAACTCAGTGCATGGACAGTTCAGTGGAGACAGGTGTTAGAGGTTGAGATTGCTATCAGTTGTGACTATAGTTGTGCATGAGATTTGCACAATCAATGGGATTGAGATTGCCAATGAGGATTGCGTAGTCACACACAAGGGAAATACGAGTTTGGTCATTCCATTCATCATTATTCTCATGCAGGATTGTGCAGTGGAGGCAGGCAAACAGTGGAGGAGATTTGAGGCATCAGATCTGAGCTAGTTTGTGTGTAACAGGTGGAGATAGTACTGAGTACTTGCGAGGAGTATTGTACTATGTATTGTTACATGTTCTCAATCATTATAATATACAGATAGTGTGGGGTTTTCAGCTGTAAGCTTTCCCCGGGTTACATACTGTGTTAATGTGCGCATGCGATTGATGTTTCATTATTTTTAATGCTGCTAAATTGATGATCAACGTAGAGGAGGTTATGTATTATGCATGTATTCCGCAATAGTGTATAATCAGGATAATCTCTGTGAATAAGTGTTTATTATTCAAAATTTCTACAAGAAGTCCAAGAGTCAGATGTGGAAAATGAAATGCCACATAGTCATATATGGATAAAAGAGTCTTTAGGAAAAGTCCAAAAGTCATATAGAAGGCCAAAGGTCACATTAGAATTCTAAGAGCCATGAGGGAAGCTCAAGAGTCATGGGGATATTAAAGGTAATTCCTCTTATTATAAATACACCCTCAACACTCAAGAAAATGGCCTTTGGAGGCTTAGCCTTTGGAGAGCTATTATTGGCTTCCCTAGCTTAACATAGGAGAGAAGATCATTCTTTGGAGAATAAAGAAGTGACTTAATGTTCCACTATTGGAACTAGTGGCTTGCCATTGTAACATTTTACTTGGATTTTTCACCTAAATTCTAATCATCAGAAGCTCAATGAGCCAACACATTTTCATGCATGTATCGTGAAGGTAGTAAGGTAATTCTTGATATGTTTACAGTATGTGTTTTGTTCACATAACTATTTCAATGGCTTTGATACTTATCTTGTTGAATGTGTGTTGTATTTGCTTTAATGCTCATTATGTCTATGTGAACTACTTTTCTAGATAACTGACGAATCTTTTCATGTTCTCATGTCTCTCTCTTACATTAGTACTATTAATTCCTTCTAGAGACTCACTCCTCTCCCTTTCCTCATAGAAGTCTCATTTTACACATTGCAATTGGTGTTTCATAGAGTCAACTTTCTTGTTGATTTCAAAGGTTATGTGCATACCCTCTTATGTTATTCATTGCAACTGAGGAAAATTTTTAAGTTAAGGTGGCTAGGCTGATACTTCGGATGGGGATCCTACTCCAAACGGTGTGAGGTCTAATTGGGACTTCATACCGGGGAGACCCCCTTAGTTGACGAATTTCTAGCACCGTCAACACAATCTAAATATGTAACTAATATATGTTACAAAAATTCAAGATGGGAGACATTAAACCATCTTCTACACTTTATCACTTAAGAGTGAATCTTACTAAAGAATGAGATTCTCATAAAGTTGATGCTATTATCTATAGGTAGCTTGTTGATAGTTTCATTTACTTAACTCACAATGAACCTATTATTTTATTTCATGTTAATGTGATCAATAGGTTCATGCATGATCCAAAGTAGAGCCACTTGAAGGTTGTAAAGAGAACAGTTTGCTCCATCGAGGTTGCTTGTTAGTATGGTTCAAAGTATTGTGGTAAGAATATGAACAAGTTAGTTGACTATACTGACTAGAATTGGGATGGAGATGCATATGATAATAAGTTGGCTTGTGGCTGTATTTCATATTGGATCTAGATCCATTGTTTGGTCTTTTAAATAGTAAAAGGTGGCTGCTCTTTAGACAACCAAGGAAAAATATAGAGGTGTAGTCACTATTTGGCATGGTGGCAATATGGAGTCACAACTTAATGTGTGAGCTCAGATTTCCCCTTGATGAATCAAATGTAGTGTATTGTGACAACCAAAATGTTATAAAAAACAATAGAAACCTTATTGCTGACGATAAGATGAAGCATGTGGAGCTTTATGCCCATCCACTGAGATAATTGATATAGCGAAACACTTAAGTGTCTCTTGTTTATTGTAGGACAAATGATCAAATTGTCGATATCTCTATGGATTCATTGCCGGAGGCTAAGTTTGAGCAATTTTAGAATGTGTATGCTTCAAACAACAGAGTTATGAGAGGTTGTATAGAGATGATTTCAGCTCTTTAATCTCTTAGAGTTGTGCGAACAAATGGATATTGGAACATCAAGTTCATCTCACCTATAGATCTTTCAGAGAAAGTAATTTGACACTAAAAAGTTAAATGGGAGTCAACTAAAGAGATTGACTGTTTGTTCATTTCCACCAATGGTGATCTCAACTCAATGAACTTATGTGTAGGCCGAGGCAAAAAACATGATATCTATATGCACTTAAGGTGATCAAAATTGACTATATTATCCTCATTCTAAAAAGTTAACTATACTTTAAATTAGCTATAAATGATTCTATGAATCATTCTATCATGGAAATTTTAATGTTATTCTTTCTTTATATTAAGCAATACTTGTGTTTCGACGTTGTAATAAAAACATATCATGGAAATTTTAATGTTATTCTTTCTTTATATTAAGCAATACTTGTGTTTCGACGTTGTAATAATGCTTAATACTTGTGTTTCGACGTTGTAATAAAAACATATCATGGAAATTTTAATGTTATTCTTTCTTTATATTAAGCAATACTTGTGTTTCGACGTTGTAATAATGTTTTTAGATACCAAGTCTTCTTCAAATTCATAACTCTTCACTTTTGCAATTTTGTAATTCTCCACTATAAAATAAAACATAAATGAAAGGGTACCCCGTGCTTTAAGGGAAAATGAGATTTTCATCTCATGGTTAAATTTAAATGTGTATTTTGAATGAGAAAGCGTTGGAGAAAGTCGGTCCATATGATATTTTGTTGGATTATTTTAAGGTGTCACGTGGAAAATGGATAATGTTTAGATGGAAGTGGGACATAGGGTCATGAATGTAACGTGTGACCTTCGTATCTTTTTAAAGGAATATTCAAAGAATATCTGATTTTTTAAAATTTGACTTTGACTATATGAACGAAAACACAATATTTAACAATAAATAAAACGAAACGATTTGCCGCACACCAAGGGCGACTTTGACTTAAACGAACCCAAAAAGAAACGAAATAATTTGTGGGAGAGAGGGAGCAACGTGGAGCAATTTTATTTTTGAAGATATGTTGACTAAGTCAAAGATTCGACATCTGCCGTCCCCGAAGAGGAAGCCACGTGGCCAAACACGTTGAAGATTAGCGGGCGAGGCTCCTTGTTAAAGCTGGCGGCCGAAATTTCGAAGCGTATTTTATGCGCGAGTCAAAAGGGACGGTTTCAAGTCGGTCGTTGCACGATTTTCTTCGTCACCTTTTTGTCATTCCTTACGTCTACGAAGACTTAGAGAGTTGGCAGAATGTGTAGGCTAATCGTGTCTCACAATGGGTAACTTGTACGTTATCGTATTTGTATTATTAGTTTTATAACGCATCAGGGATTTTAGGTCAGAGATTTCCGGAGGAAAAATGTGTAATAAATTGATAAAATTTGTTAGGTTTTGATTTTAAGTTATTGTTAAATTTAAATTAATTTATTATTATTATTTTAAAAAATCATATAATTTAATTAATAAAGCGGCAAATTTTTAATCACATACATGTTTTTGGAATTTTTTTGTTGTTCCATTTTTATACACTAATTCTAAATTACTCTGCTACTATTTTAAGTCTTATTGAGTAAAAAAAAAAAAAAAAAAAATTTTTAATCAGATAATTGAAAAAAACTATGTGATTTATTTTTAAAGTAATATTTAATTTATAGTTTTTTACTTATTTTAAATAATATATTAAATAATTTTGAGCTAATGAATTGATATTTTTTTTGTAAGTTTGACTACATCTTCATCACATTCAATATATCAACCCAATCAGGCAGTGAATCGAACTTGTGACTTCACATCAAAGAGTATCTTAATAGAACACCCAATCATTGTCTATCCAAGACCCATGGACAAGTAATGAATTGATATTATGTTTAATTATTTCATAGTTTTTACTTATATGATATTATATTAAAAAAATTCATAAATTTATTTAGTATTAATATAATCAATAATAATCATATTAACAATATTTATCTGTTTAATACAATAAAATTAAAATTATATTTTCTATTGTTTTATAATTTATTTTTATATTTTTTTATTAATTTTTTTAAAATTAAATAATTAAATATATATATATATATATATATATATATAGATATATATATATATATTTTTACTATGTTGAGAGGTATTCTATAATTTGGTATAATGGAGATGTTAAGGTGTAATGTAAGTACATCAATATTTTTTAAATATCAGGAAAAAAAATAATTGTTGGCTTCATAAGTTTTAATTAATATTCAAATTAAAACATATATAAATGTAAAAATGTAATGTAATGTAAAATACAAATGCAAAATGTAAAATTGGAGAGAGAGAGGGAGGGAGATAGTGATAGAATTGGAGAGAGAGGGGAGAGAGAGATAGGGGGTAGAGACAGATGGAAGTGGGAGAGAAAGGGGGAGAGAGAAGACTAGAGAGAGAGAAGGAGAGAGGGAGAGAGAGAGAAAGAGAAGAAGTGACAAGGGAGAGATGGAGAGAGAGTGAGGGAGAGGGGAGAGCAAGAGGGAAGAGAGAGAGGGAGAGGGGAGAGAGAGAGAGAGAGGGAGAGAGAGAGAGGGAGGAAAGAGGGAGGGGAAGAGAGAGAGATATATGGAAAGAGAGTGTGTATGTTGGGGGGATCAGATAGAGAGACAAAGGAGAGACAAATGGAGATATAGATATAGATGGAGAGGTGGGAATAGGTGCGGGGGCGAGAGAAGGAAGAACAAAGAGATAGAGAGAGGGAGGGAGGGAGAGATAGATATATGTGGAGAGAGAGAGAGTGCATGTGTGTTCGTGGGGGATGAGATAGAGAGACAAAGAAGGAGAGATGGAGGGAGGTATAAATATAGATGGTGGAGAGAGAGAGAGAGAGAGAGAGAGATGGGGAGGGGGAGGGGGAGGAAGGGTGAGAGGGAGAGAAGGAGAGAGGGAGGGAGATAGACACAAACATGGAGGGGGGAGAGAGAGGTAAGAAGAAAGAGATACATAGAGACAAATACAGATATTATAAATTATTATATAATATTGAACATTATTGACCATAAAGGAAGATGAAATAAAGCTTTTACAAAATGTAAAAGAAGTCAGATTTAGAATGCCATGAATATTTTGGTTTTTGACTAAATTAAATGCATTGATTTAAGTGTAGTTGTTGATTCCTATTTCAATTGATTGCAATGGATGCATTAATTTCAGTGTAGTTGATTTCAAATCTTATTTTATCGTTTGCACTAGATGCATTGATTTCTATGTTACAATAATTCAACCATAAATAAAATAGTTGAATTTTCATCTTAAATAAAATCTCCAGCTACATAAAATTATTGATTCTTGAAATTGTATATTATTTGTAATTAGCTATATTCTCATTATTCCTATTTTCCATCATTCAACATTGTTAATCACTTTGCATTTGAATAATGCAATAGAAAAAAACTACCATTGAAACTTACATGGGTTTTAACACTCCATAAGTCACAATGATTAACTTTGGAGAAAGTTGTTATTAATAATATAGAGAAAGAGAGACAAGGTACATGCCATTTACTACAATAGCTTGAATTAAAGATTTGAATACTCTACGAATTCAACCACCCTTTTCATATGATCGATATGAAAATATGGAAACAAATAACATGTGTGACAATAAGTACAATAGAAGAAAATATTTTGGGATTGATCACAATGAGGACTATATGTAATTTGACTACATTCTTATTATTCACATTTTCTATCAGTTAACACTATCACATTATCACTTTGCAACGAGAGGCACTCTACAACCCAGTATGGGGGAGATGTTGAGGTGTAATGTCAGTATGTCAACATTTTTTAAATGTCAAGAAAAAATTATATAATAAAAATAAAAGAAATGTCAACTTCATATGTGAGATAGAGATTGAATTGGAGGGGGAGAGAAATAGAGGGAAGAACAAAGACATAGAGAGAGAGATGCAAAGAGAGAGGAAGTGACAGGGGAGAAATGGAGAGATAGAGTGAGGGAGATAGGAGAGGAGTGATGAAAGAGAGAAGAGGAGAGGAGAGGAGAGATAAAGAGAAGAGGAAGAGAGAGAGAGAGAGAGAGAGAGAGAGAGAGAGAGAGAGAGAGATGGAGGGGGAGAGAGGGGGAGAGAGAGAATGAGAGAGGGTGGGAGATAGTGATAGACTTGGAGGGTATAGAGAGAGAGAGAGAGAGAGAGAGAGAGAGAGAGAGAGAGAGGAAGGTGGAAGAGATAGAAAGGAAGAGAGAGATGACTTCTGAGAGAGAAGGAGAGAGGGAAGGAAGAAGAAAGACATAGAGAGAGGAAGGTGGAGAAAGAGATAGAGTGACAAGGGAGAGATAGAGAGAGAGTGAGAGAGAGAAGAGAGTAGGAGGGAAGAGAGAAAAGGAGAGACAAAGGAAGAGAAGGGGAAGAGAGAGAGGGGGAGAGGAAGAGGGAGGGAGAGAGGAGAGTGGGAGGGAAGAGAGAGAGAGGGAGAGAATGGGAAGAGAGAAAGAGGGAGAGGAAAAGGGACAGAGAGAAAGATATATAAATATGGAGAGAGAGTGTGTATGTTTGGGGGACGAGATAGAGAGAAAAAAGAAGGAAAGATAGAGGGAAATAGAGATATAGATGGAAGGGAGAGAGAGGGAAGAAGAGAGAGAGATAGAGGGAGGGAGGGAGAGATAGATAGATATGGAGAGAGAGTGTGTGTGTGTGTTTGGGGGGTGAGATAGAGAGACAAAGAAGGAGATATGGAGGGATATATAGATAATATGGGGGAGGAGAAAGAGAGGGAAGAAAAGAGATAAAGAGAGGGAAGGAGAGGTAGAGAGAGAGAGATGTGGGAAAGAGGGAGGGGAGATAGAAGGATAGAGAGTATGGGAGAGAGAGAAGAAGAGAGGGAGGGAGACAAACACAGAGATGGAGGGGGGAGAGAGGGAACAATAAAGAAATAGATAGAGACAAATACCAATATTAATAGTAGTATATAATATTGAACATTATTAATCATAGAAGAAGAAGTAAGGATTTTAGAAAAAATAAAATATGTTGGATTTACAAAGCCATGAATATTTTGGTTTTTCACTGAAATAGATGCATTGATTTCAATGTCGATGTTTATTCCTAGTCCTATTTGATTAATTGCACTGATGCATTGATTTCAATGTGGTTGTTGATTTATAATCTTATTTGATTGCTTGCACTAGATAAATTGATTTCATTGTAGATTTTGATTTCTAATCCTACTTGATATTTTTACTAGATGCATTGATTTTAGTATAGATGTCGATTTCTAATCCTATTTGATTGCTTGCACTAAATGAATTGATTTTAGGGTAGATGTTGATTTTTTATTTGATGTAACTAGATGTATGATGTACATTAATTTTAGGGTAATTAGATTAATAGTGTGCATTCATTTTACTATAAGCACAAAAAAAATATTGACGATGTGCAATGATTTATGTGTTACAATAATTCAACCATAAATAAAATACTTGAATTTTCATCTTAAATAAAATGTTACTTACCTGAAATGTTTGATTCTTGAAGCCATACACTATTTGTAATTGACCACATTCTTATTATTCCCATTTTATGTCATTTAACATTGTTAGTCACTTTGCATTCAAATGATGTAATAGAAAACAACTACCATTGAAACTTACTTTGGGTTTTACACTCCATAAGTCACAATGATTAATTTTGGAGAAAGAAACTATTAATATTGGATAGTAAGGTAGACAAGATATAATGTTTACTACAATAGCCCGAGTTAAATATTTGAATAGTCTACAATTTCAACCGCCCTTTTCATATGATCAATATTAAAAGATGGAAAAATTAACATGTGTGAAAATACGAAAAATATAAGAAAATAGTTTGAGATTGATTACAATGAAGACTATTTGTAATTGACTACATTCTATTATTCACATTTTCTGTCATTCAACACTGTTACATTGTCACTTTACATTCAAGTTTTTTATTTCTTCATTTAAGTTATTAACAATCCCTACCATCTATACAAACTGAAACAACTGGGGAAAGTTAAAATTAAAATGGCTAGATTAATCTTAGACATATTTATCATATTTAAAATGATGAGAATAATTAGATATTTAACAAATTTTGTATGACTACACAAGATTAAAATGAGCCTAGATCCATTTTAATCCCAGATCTATCAAGCACTAAGAGGGATCAAATCTCTGGAGGTGAAAATCTTTCCTCAAGTTTTTCACTCAAAAAGGAGATTTGCACATTGAGAGATTTGATCCCTCTCAGCACTTGATAGATCTAGGGTTAAGATGGAACTAGACTAATTATAAATAAAATAATGTATGCATATGCAAATTTTATACACCAATTTGATATGCAATTTCACTATAAATTTAAAGCTAAATTATTATTATTTTATTATATAATTTCTTTTTCATTCAATCTTTTTTCGGGAACAACAAAACTCACATAACGATTTTGAAGTATATTCATTTAATAACATGGACACATGAGATAAATTGGCACAATTTGTTAAGTATAATCATTCACACATAACTGCTAGGCATATTTTATCTTAATTGTAGATTAGGAGGCATCCCACAAACATGAAGCAATTGAATTTGCTTCATTGAATGTTCAAAAGTTACAATTGAAATATAAAATCCAAGTGAAGCCCAACTGATTTTTGAAGTGTCAATATCATAACAACTATTTTGAATTTTGAAGGAATTACAATAGGCCATGACAATAAAATAGAATGAATAAAAGCAAAATGAAAGTAAAAGAAAAATACGACATTGGCTATATACTCACTGCATGTGAAATTCCGATCCTTTGGACCAAGGTCCAAAAATTCTTTGTGAGTTTAAAATTTGAATAGAACTATATCAAATGCAATTGAATCTTTCAAAAACCCTTAGCTTTTCCGCAATAAAATTTATGTAGCCAATAAAAACCTGTTTATTTATGCAAAAAGTAGGTTTTCCTGTAAATTTGAGAGTAGTTTTCTTCGTGACAGAGGGTTGATTAATGGTTCAAACATTTCAGAATTTGAACATGGGGCATTTCATTCACATTTACTGTACATTTTCATGGTCTTTCTAAGTGATTTTAACATGGGACCTTTCACTCACATTTACTTTACATTTTTGATAGGTTTGCCAAGTGATTTGAACATAGGAACATTCACTCACATTTACTTTACATTTTCATGGGCTTATTAAATAAGCTCCATAGGGGCTAAAAGATTTTGAAGATTATATTAAACTATTTAAATTAAAACTTGTGGTTGTGTCTTTTGAAAAAAATTCTTGAATAAAATCTAACCATTTCAACTAATTTCAAAACTAGTACCAAATGTAACAAGGGTAATAGTTGCAATGCAACATAGTCCCTGCCTCTACCGCTAATTAATTAATTAAGGAGATGTAGGGTCCATGTTTTTCCGTTTTTCAAAAATGATCCATTTCCACAATCGTCCCCACAATTTTTTGTTATTCCCACCTCTGCACGACCACACTCTGCACAATGAAAGCCACCTCCACACATCTCTTGCCTTCGCATATGCTTCCTCCACACATCTGCACTCAACACAATGAAAGCCACCTCTTCAAAACTTTCTCTATTCCCGCCTCCGCACATCAATGACAAACAAAAATGTAAATTCAAATGACTATTTTGTATGATGACAGAGCAATAACTCGATACAATGTGAAATATGTACATATGCATGTTACACACGTAATTTTTCTATTTCATACTGCTCAATTGCAAATGGAATGCCATGCCATTGCAAAGCACGTTGTTATGTACACAATTTTTTTGTTTCGTACTGCTCGAATTAAAATGGCATGCCATGGAATTGTAGGTTACATTCTTCTATTTACAGAGGTAAGGACAACATTTATATGTCATTTTTGTTTCTTATTGTTGAAAAGTGTGCAACAAGAAATGCTTGTTGAGAATGCAACAAGATGATGGAGCTTAGTGAAAAGAGTCGCCTTCACTAAGTGGGCCCGCAGGCAAATTATGGCGCAAGTTCTATTTTTGATCCCAGCATGGGTGATCACAGTATGAGTGATCACAGTGTGGGTGATCACAGTGTGGATGATCACAGTGTGGGTGACCACAGTGTGAGTGATCACAGTGTGAGTGATCAAAGTCTATTTTTAGACTAGCTGTCAAAAATAGAAAAGTCAAATATTATTGTCTCATAATAATATTTGGACTATAAACTTGATCTTATTCTCTTGGAGCACTTCAGGATGAGCTACGGATGTGGTACATGCAGATCCCAGAGGAAAATACGTGGTTACCTATGGGATGACTAATATTTTCATGCAGGACTTCAGTTAGAACTCAAGTGAGTTGAGTTTAGTGGATTGGAGGTGCAGTTGATGGAGTTGTGTTCAGTTTAGCTTTGTTAAACTAGTTGTATTTAGTCTAACTGATCAATAGACTAGAGATGAGTTGGGTGAATTAGTTATTAATTAATTCACAAGTTATTAACTCATAATGCAACTATAGAATACATCAGTTAACTCAGTTGCATGTCAGTGCATGTTCAGTTCAGCAGGGACAGGTGTTAGAGGATTAGATTGCTATCAGTTGTGATTATAGCTGTGCATGATGATTTGCACAATCAGAGGGATTGAGTATGCCAATGCATTGGCCAATATCAAGAATTGTAGCCTGTGCTCACGTCCAACAGAGTGTGAGTGATTCTTTGCAGGTGAAATACGAGTTTGGTAAGCCATTCTCATCAGTTTTGGAGCAGGCATTGAGCTGGAGAGGCAGGCAAGCAATGGGATAGATTTGGAGATCAGATCTGAGCTGTATTGTGTGTAATAGGTGGAGTTGGTACTGGATTGCTTGTGATAAGCATTGTACTTTGTAATGTTACATGGTCTCAATCATTAATATACAGATAGTGTGGGGTTTTTAGTGAGATGCTTTCCCCAGGTTACATACTGTGTTAATTTGTGAATGCTCTTGATGTTTTATTGTTATTGATGCTGCTATATTGATGATCAACGTAGAGGAGCTTATGTATTGTGTATGTATTCCGCAATAGTACATGATCAGGATAATCTCTGTTGAATATGTGTTAAATTATTCAAAATTTCTATATGGTATCAGAGCTGCTTGATTTGTAGAAGAGATTTTTACAGGATATCAAGCGAGGATTGATCATCTGATCTACTATTCAGGAAGTGTTTACATTCTATTTCTTCAGGCAGAGTCTGTAATCGGGCCAGGTAGCCTCTGGATTCATCCTTCCTTTGGAAGGTGAGATATCCGGTGAATACCCATACAGTCAATCTCTGTACGAGAAATATTGTGTTCTCATGAATCTTAGATCCGAGGCAGTTGAGTTGGTTGCTGGTGGAATTCGAATTTGCAGCAGTGTTTTCTTGGTGACAACGCAGCAATGTCTTTCAACGGATTGCGATTGGAGTATGCTCTTAAGGGCAGCTCAAACTATATTTCATGGAGGGACAGGATGGAGGCAGTATTGGATGATAATGGGCTGAAGGAGTTCATAGAGACGGATGTCCCAAAGCCTACTGATGCTACTCAAGCTGATGCTTGGCAAAAGAAGACCGCAAAATGTTGAAGGATTATATTGGAGGGCGTGAAGGATCACATTGTGTCCAGCCTCCATGGAAATACTTCTCCATATCTGATGTGGAAGGCTTTAACAGATCTATTCCAAAGCAAGAGCGATCAGAGGAAGCTGGCGCTCAAATATAAACTCAGAAACATCAAATGCGAGAAGGGTGACAGTATGCCCAAGTATCTCACGAGGTTGACTCATTGTCGAGATGAGCTGGGAAGTGTGGGGGTTACTGTCGACGATGAGGACTTGGTGAGCTTGGCTCTCCTTGGTCTTCCGAAGAGTTGGAATTCCTATCAGGACTCTGTCAATGGTCGGGAGAAATTGCCAGGATGGGAAAGACTTTGGTCGGATCTTGTGCAGGAGGAGATTAGACGGAGCACTAGAGAGGGTTCTTCATCCATGAAGGATGAGGAGAGCTGTGCCTTAGCGAGTAAGGTGAAGAAGGGGAAGGAGAAGGTTTCTCTTTCCGAATATTGTTCTTCCAATGATGGTAAGAAGGTTGACAAATCAAAAGTGCGATGCTTTCATTGTCATGATGGAGACTTGGTGGTTGAGAGGGAGTGTATATTACCTCTCAACATGCAGAGCCAGAAGAAGTCTCAGACGATTGTGGAGGAGCCACGATTGGTGCAGCAGCTTCAGGAGGTTGTGGAGTAGCCACAACAAGGGAAGCTGAGAGGAGATCGAGTAGAGACATCTACTCATGCAGAGACCTCCAGTAGGGGAAAATTCGAGCCAGGTGGGCTGAGGGATCACATGCAACCATATCTCCAGGTAGGAGGTGGGGTGATGTGGATTGATCATCCCAAGGAGGAGGGGCAAGATCCTTGAGGTACCCAACCTCTTGGATGAGACCTTGCTACGGGAGCCCCAAATGTGTAGTAGCAGGAACTGACTGATTGGGTAGAGACAGATGCAGATGGAGTGGCAGAGAGAGCAACAGTGCAGGGAATCCCAGGACAGCGCATAGCTAGCAGGCTGCAGAAATGCGAGAGGCACAAGTGTTTTGCACAGTGCTAGGTGGCACAGAGAGGTGTGCAATGGTGCGAGATGCATGGAGATGTTGCAGTAGCGCAGATGTCAAAGAGGGAGCACTTGTCAGCAATAGGTAGAGCTTCAGCATCAGAGGGTGTTTCTATCCCAACAGGGAAGTCAGTTGGGAGGTGCAGTGTGGATGCAATGCTGGGAGATAGAACCAACAGCAACACAGATGCAGTCAGAGATCAAAGTGACAGAGGCTAGAGCAGTCAGATATTGAAGAGAACAGAGATGCAGAGTTTTCAGTCGATAGAGGCAATAGCAGTCAGAGACTTTGATGACAGAGCAAGTGGACCGGCCAGATGTGTTGCATGGAGAACATTCTAGAGTTACAGGATCGGGTTTGAGAGGAAGCCTTTCTTGTTGAGAGGGAGTGTTGAAAAGTGTGCAACAAGAAATGCTTGTTGAGAATGCAACAAGATGATGGAGCTTAGTGAAAAGAGTCGCCTTCACTAAGTGGGCCCGCAGGCAAATTATGGCGCAAGTTCTATTTTTGATCCCAGCATGGGTGATCACAGTATGAGTGATCACAGTGTGGGTGATCACAGTGTGGATGATCACAGTGTGGATGATCACAGTGTGGGTGACCACAGTGTGAGTGATCACAGTGTGAGTGATCAAAGTCTATTTTTAGATTGGCTGTCAAAAATAGAAAAGTCAAATATTATTGTCTCATAATAATATTTGGACTATAAACTTGATCTTATTCTCTTGGAGCACTTCAGGATGAGCTAAGGATGTGGTACATGCAGATCCCAGAGGAAAATACGTGGTTACCTATGGGATGACCAATATTTTCATGCAGGACTTCAGTTAGAACTCAAGTGAGTTGAGTTTAGTGGACTGGAGGTGCAGTGGATGGAGTTGTGTTCAGTTTAGCTTTGTTAAACTAGTTGTATGTAGTCTAACTGATCAATAGACTAGAGATGAGTTGGGTGAATTAGTTATTAATTAATTCACAAGTTATTAACTCATAATGCAACTATAGAATACATCAGTTAACTCAGTTGCATGTCAGTGCATGTTCAGTTCAGCAGGGACAGTTGTTAGAGGATCAGATTGCTATCAGTTGTGACTATAGCTGTGCATGATGATTTGCACAATCAGAGGATTGAGTATGCCAATGAATTGGCCAGTATCAAGAATTGTAGCCTGTGCTCACGTCTAATAGAGTGTGAGTGATTCTTTGCAGGTGAAATACGAGTTTGGTAAGCCATTCTCATCAGTTCTTGAGCAGGTATTGAGCTGGAGAGGCAGGCAAGCAGTGGAATAGATTTGGAGATCCTATCTGAGCTATATTGTGTGTAACAGGTGGAGCTGGTACTGGATTGCTTGTGATAAGCATTGTACTTTGTAATGTTACATGGTCTCAATCATTAATATACAGATAGTGTGGGGTTTTTAGCGAGATGCTTTCCCCGGGTTACATACTGTGTTAATGTGTGAATGCTCTTGATGTTTAATTGTTATTGATGCTTCTATATTGATGATCAACATAGAGGAGCTTATGTATTGTGTATGTATTCCGCAATAGTACGTGATCAGGATAATCTCTGTTGAATATGTGTTAAATTATTCAAAATTTCTACACTTATTCCTACAAGATCACTAAATTATTTATTTAGCAATGATACACGTGTTTATAATATATATCATTTCTTTCTCCTTGTCACTCATCTAAATTACGAAATGTTGACATTTTCTCAACAACAGTCGTAGTGAGGTATTCATTGTTTGCCATGGCCATTGTTTATATTTCCATTTTCATTGCGGAAAAAATTGTTTATTTTTCATTTTTCGTGCAGTAATCAATTGTCTAAGTTGTATTCAAATTAATACAATTAGTATGTAATGTTTATCTTAGACATGACACACCAAAAGTAACTCACTGTTGTATGCGAAGTGTAGAGATCTTTCATTGTGTGGAGTTTTCTCCAAACTCTGCATAATGATAAAGCTTCCACACAATTCATATGCACTCTGTTTGTTCTTGCTGCAACATTGACTTGTTGGCTGTTGCTAATAATTTCTCAATGTTACAGTTATCTAGAGTAATTTGATTGATGTAAAGATTATTTGGAGTGCTTGTGGTTGACATCAATCATTTTTTAATTGGTCATAAAATTAATTCGAACTCAAAAATTCATTTCCATTTACATGAGTTCAATCTTTCAAGGTTATAAAGTCTTCATATATTCATGTTCCAATTACAAATAAAAATAATAGCAACTGAAAATCAATGTTGCAGCACAAACAAACAGAGCATGTATGAATTGTGTGGAAGCTTCGTCATTGTGCATAGTGTGGTGAAAACTCTGCAAATGTAAATCTCTCTGCACTCCACATACAAGTACAATGAGTTAACTAATAAAAAATAACAATCTAATTTACATATTTCATGTAACCTCAACTCTAGATGTCAATAGTTTAAGTGCGTGATGATGTGTTTCTTGGTTTGGATTGTGGAGGCAAATGCCTAGTTGTCAGCTCATATAATTCACAATAATGATTTTTGTTGAGGAAATGAAGGAGTGCGTAGTGCTGGTGACGATGTGGGTGACTGGGCATTCTAAATCGCTCAATTCCACAGTTGCAGAATCACCCTATGTCCATTTGTGTCCATCAAATGATGCAAGACTATATATATATTGTGTGTGAAGGTAGAATTTTATATTAATGTGTCAAAATAATACATAGTGTTTTTCTTGGAGCTATGGGATGCCCTGTTGAGAATCTGACCCAATAATAGATGTTGAGCTTCTTGATATTGCACATATTTTCCTTAACTAGTATGTTTGAAAAAAAGAATTTATGACTTAGGACAAAGCTACAAAACTACTAAATGAAACTTGATGAAAGCCAAAAACAAAGTCTGTGATAAACTATGCTTATAACCAACATATGACCAACAAATTAACAATGATAGAACAACCATTCAAATCACATAATGACAAGCACATTTACTTATAAAACTCAAGAGGAAGCATTCTTATTATTCATATGCAAAAACCAACCAAGTTAGGGACTTCCACATACCACCCGACCATAGATTAGGCTTAAAAAAAGATTTCTTTCAGGAAATCACCCCCATGCCATTTTTGAAGCATGAATGTGAGACTCGTAATAAATTGATCATGCTTCTTAGGCTTTACCACATATCCCTCCAAAATCGGTCAAGGATTTCTAGGCCCGAATCAAGCACCAATACAACCATGCTTTACCATATATCCCACCAAGGGATTCCTAGGCCCAAACAAGAAACATACACTACTAGGCTTTAGCGAAATCCCACCATATACCGGTCTAGGTATCACTAGGCCTATACAAGCATGGATGCCTCCATATCTCTCCACCTCAATCATGAGGAATTTGTTCATCGCCACCCTCTAGGCTTTACCATATATATCACCATTTACCGGTCAAGGATTCCTAGACTCAACGAGGGTGTACACAACCAATATTTACCACAATCCCACCTTTACCAATCCAGGGATTCCTAGGCCTTGTGATTTTTCTTGATACCACCCCACTCAATTTCAAAATCATCCAACAATCCAGCTCAACCAAGTAAGAGAAACCACATCACACCATGGTTATCTAGAAATGGAAAGGCAAGGCTAAAAACCACTGTCATACCTGGAAAAACACATGCCAATGACAACAATAGAACTAAGTACACACATGCATATACCATGCATGCCAAAACTAGCAAGGAAATCATACATGCAACTCGATACCTGCAAGTAATCTTGTTGTAGCTGCTTGATCCCGCTCTTCCTTGCTTGATATTTGTTTCCTTTTACTTTCTTGTCATCCTTTGCCTTCCTTCCCTCAATGATAGAGTGCTCCAAGAATGCTCTAAGTGTGCAAGAGTATGAGAGGGTAGAGAGAATAAAGAGAGAGATCCAAAACTAAATTGTCAAAAGTCCGTGAAATGATACTTAGAAGAATGTTTAGTAATGAGGCCTATATTTTCTTTATTTTCCTTCATTTTCTTCAATTTCCTTCTCATGCAAATTGTGACCTTTCACCTTCCTTTACTCCCAATTTCCTTTCTTTTCATAATTAAGTTTCAATTAATGCCTCTTCTCCTTTTCAAATGCCTTTGCCAATTTACCCTTAGCCATAAATAAACCAAATGTACAACCACTTGAATGTTTTTCCCAACATTTAGCTTGGAATACATGTCCCATAACCTTGGTCTTATTTTTCCATATTAACTTTATTACATTAAATTTTAACCAGGGGATGTTACAGACCCCTCCCCCTTAGGGGAACACCGTCCTCCTTGTTCAATGACACCTACAACTAGCAAAACCGTTGAAAACCAAAACATACTTGCCATGGAGCTTCATAACTTAGCTCGTTGCAATATTTACAATGACCACCTACCGAAAACATGACAATCATATAGTTTATTGGAGCTTTATAACATAACTCAATTATATATTTACAATAACAACCACATATACACTCATGCACATTTTATTCAACTAGAAAATAATTATACTATCTATGGAGCTTTATAAATCCATCTCGATACAATATTTGCAATAATATACACATATGCAAATATGCACATTTTCTCTAACCAGAAAGTAAAAGGATACAATGTCTGCATCCACAACAAGGGAATCTAGAGGCTCACACCTCCATCATCAAAACTAGTACCAAGATTCACCTCCTTCCCAGGAAGTCCAAAATCCACTACCAAAGTCAACTTGCATCCAATATCTAGCGCTATGATCCTGTGTCACTTGTCCTCTTAGTGAACAATTACCGGCTCATTGTACCAGGGGACACTCCCAATGTGTTTATGATTCCATTTGGGAATGCTAATAACCAAAATCAATGTATTCCCCAAACTTCCCTTCTCTACTGCATAGTCCTTTGGAAAATCCATTCACCCCCTTCTGTGTAGTCACACACCTTCCAAGTTCCGCGATCATCCCCTTCTTTGCTACACAATCCCTTGGCGACCCTTACCTTGGCAAGGTTTCCTCGCATTGGAAGGTCCAAAAACCAAAGCATACCCTACCTCAAAACCATCATATCGGTCATAGCATGCTCATGGAAATCAATGGGCACTATTGGGTACCAGTGTCCCACAATGGCCCTACTCCTAAAGTGCTTTAGCAATACTGTTTCCTTTTCCAATTCATTTTACTATTGCTGCTAACATTCTTGCAATTAGTTCCAACCACCCAATCAATCATTTTCATGCTTTCTTGTACCAAGCACATAATTTCCACTAAATTCAAAATGAATTGAAATAAATTCAAATCATACCTCTTTGGTAGCTTGTCAATAAGGTACACCTGCAATTCTTTTTACTTCCTGTCACAGCAAGTCAAACTAGTTGTTTGATAAAATCATCATGTATAAACATATCACATCTGGTTAGCTTAAAACACAACCATCATAAATCAAATGTAACCATCATAAGTCAGCGTGATAGATCACATGTAACCATCATAAGTCAACGTCATAGATCACATGTAACCATCATGTAACCTTTCAAACACATGTATTTGATCTTTGTTTCATCCCCGGAATCAGAACCTAAATCTTGTTGTGTAGTTGCAACAATCTTTTCTTTCTCCTTGTTATTAAACATTTTGGGTCTCATTTCAGGATGAAGTTTCCAACAGTGATCTTCGTCACGACCTTATTTAGAACAATGTTTACATGTGATATTTTCTCCTTCTTTCTTATCTGTAGCATTCTTTTTATAATTTCCTTTAAATTTTCCTTTTTCTTTTTCTCTGAACTTGAATGACCTCTCACTTGTTTCTCCAGAATAATTTTTCCCTCTTGCCTCTAAATGAGTTTCTTGTACACAAACTTCATCTAGTTTTTTAGGGTTAAACATGAGAATGATATGTCTCAAGTAACTATGCAATCCTACAATGTATTTAAGCAAAGTATCTTGAGAGGACAATTCTATACCCAAAATCAAATCTCTTTTTCTAAATTCTTGAGTATAACTTTGCACATTTTGCCCCTTAGTTTGTCTAAATTTTTTCCAATCCATAATATATTTCTTCATGTATGCTAATGGATGAAATTTCCTTCTTATTGCAATAAAAAAATCATTCCAAGAGGATAAAACCTTACCATTTTTCTTCATGTCCTCCTGAGTTTTGGCTTCCCACCAAATTAGTGCTGCACCTTCCAATCTAAGAGAAGCAAGCTGAATCTTGGTTTCATCATCTTTTATTCTTTGTATCCTGTAATACACTTCAATATGACGAACCCAATTATCTAATTTCTCAACATATACCTCTCCATTTTACATAGGAAATTCAAACTTAATATCAAGCTTTAGAAAAGGAGTTTTACCATGTCCTTTTGGAGAATTTGGAGGTGTTTGTTTTTGTGAAAGGGTAGAAGAAGTAGAAGAATATGAGGATGAATATGAGGATGAGGATGATGGAGGTGAAGGTGGTGGTTTGCCACCATTCCCTCCATTCTCCTTTGGATTCTTGTCTCTTTTTCATCCATCTCCTTTGGAGGTTTTGAGCTCTGTCCATACAATCTTGAATTTCTCTCTTCATAAAGAACCTTTACCATTTCAGACATCTCAAAGAATACTTTTCTGAAAGTTCTTTCATCTTCAAACATCCCTTCAGGACCTCCTTCATGTGCCATGAATATTGAAGCTTGAGGTGTGTTTGCTCTCCTTGAAACAATTTGAGATCTTGGCTCCACAAGTTCTCATTTTTTAAGCTTCAACCTTGTAAGCATTAGAAAAACACTTGCAAACAAATCAACCTTTCACAATAACCTGATGCTCTGATACCAAAAATATCTGTAATTGAAAACTTGAAGATTTGAACAAATTGCAAGTATAAATTATATGTGTTTTGTGTAATGAATCAATTTACTAAACACATAAACAAGTGATTTTTAACCAAAATTTACAGCCAAAACAGAGACAAATAACCATATCTGAAACATATAACACAAAACATGATAATGATAAGGGACACATATTCCAAGCTGAATGTTGGGCAAAGATATTCTAGTGGGCATCACTGGATGTGTGTTTTGGCTAAGGAAAATTGGAAAAGGCTAAGGCAAAGACATTGAAAGGAAAAAAGGTATTTTTGGCATATTTATTTATGAAAATAAAGGAAATTAGGAGAAAAGTAAGGTGGAAGGTCATAGGTTGCATGTGAGGAGGAAATTGAATGAAAATAATGGAAAATGAAGAAGATAGAGGTCACATTCATAAAAGGGGTTCTGAGGATCAGTTGGTAACCTTTTGTCAGTTCAAGTTTGGAGCTCTCTCATTATTCTCTTTCTCTCTCTCACTCTTGGTCACTTAGAGTCTTCTTGGAGCACTCTAGTTTGCAAAAAAGGAAAGGGAAAGCAAGGAAAGGAAAGGAAAAGAAAGCAAGGATCAAGGAAAGGAAAGCAGGACTCAAGGAACTTCATCAACAATAGTTGTAGGTAATATTTTGCATGTGTGATTTCCTAGCTGGTTTGGACATGCATGGATTTTCATGTTGGTGTATGGTTCTCTTGCTGTCGATGGCATGGTTTTGTTGGGTTATGATAGTGGATTTCAACCTAACATAGCCTTTTTGTGAATTCCATGGTATGTTGGGATGTTATTTCGGTTTTTGAGATTTGGTTTGTTGGATGGATTTCGAAATCCGGGGTGGAGGTGGTATCAAGTTCCATTCCCAAAGGCCTAGGAATTCCTTAACTGGTTTTGGTGGGATACACGGTAAGCCTGATGGAGAAGTATCAGTTTAGGGTGTAGTGATCCAAGTTTGGATTGTGGTAAAGCTTGAGAGACAAGGAGATGGAAAGTTCCTCAAGGATTGTGATGGGTTTTAGATGGCATTCCAAGTTATGTTCGGTTGTGATCGAAGCACCAACTTTGGTTTGATCATGGTTTGATGAGGGTGGAGGTGGTTTAACCTCTGGATTCCCTTGGTTGTTCTATGAGATCCCACATTCATGCTTGGAATCTGGCACTAGGGTGACTGGTTGAAAGAGAGATTTGGTTCAGCTATGTCTATGGTCGAGTGGTACATGGAAGTCCTGAATGTGGTCGAATTTGCTTACGCTTATTAAAATCTAAGTTTTCTTACTTTTGCACTGATTTATATGTGGATTTATTAGCTGTCATATCTATGATATTTATATGGTTTTATGATGGTTATATGCATGGTTGAATGACTAGTTTATGTCATGGTTATTTCATATATTTACTTGTAACTATTAAATGGATGGATGCAAGACCTAATTGATGATGTAGTAGCTCAATCAAAAAGAAGTTGATCCTTATGGTTATGTTTCATAAGTTGTTTTAGTCATTTATGCTCTGTCTTGTATCCTAGACCTATAGGTTGCATTGATGCCAAGTGTTTGACAGAATGTCAGTCCCGGTTGGGGATGCTCAGGCCTAGTCTTGAGGGTGTTTTTGATTGATAAACATCGTTATCATGTTTTTAATGAATTTTGGAAGTTACAGCAAGTTCTGGGCAGAGGCTAGGATTCTGGGCTAGAAAGGTGGCTTAAATCTCGGGTTTAGTGACATAGAACGAGCAATTATGGTCCACAGTCACTGATAGGTAGGCCGGTGAGAGAAAATTTGGGTAGCTAGTCACTCCCTATTGGATGTAATATAGGGAATATTACTAGACCAAAATATAAATATCAATCCGGGAGTTCGTAAACTTGGAGGTGGAGCACTGGAAACGCCAGAGAAGGACTTCAGCAATGATCTGGATTTAAACAGGAATGCAAAAAATTACAGATATAACCATACATACAGAGATGCAGCAAAAATAATACTTCATTTCATTACTGTAAAATACTGAAATATGCTTACAAACAAAAATTGAAATAAACTAGCTAGGGCAATGGTAGCTTATCTCTGAGAAGAGATGTGGCAGCTACATGCCTCTGAACTATCTTACAATGAGGCTCTAAGGCCTATTTATTGTTGAGAAACAATGGAAAACCCTAAACATCCAAAAACATAACCTAGGAGATCAAGCACCAAACTATGGGCCTCGTTTTGGGTAAATTGGTACATCAACTTCCTGGGCTCGTAACTTTGGCATATGATCTCCGTTTGATGCACACAATACCTCGTTGGAAAATCTGTCTAAGGAATACAACATTGGGAAAAGAAACATTGGTCCACGGACCCATGTTGCTCCCAATTTTCCCAAAAAACGTCATTGAGGGCCTCAAAACGACTCCGGAAGTTCAGGACCCGAAAAACTGCTAAAAATGGAAAACTGTGCTACAATTAAGGAAACTGAAAAACTATAAGAAACAATGGTGGGGGTCCAAGTGGAATTGGTAGGTGGCCACCAATATCCACCTAGATCTTCCTCCCCCCTTAGGAAGCAATGGTCCCCATTGCATTGAGTTTCTCCATGAGATGAGGAAACTTCTGCTGAACTTGGTCCCTGGTGAGCCACTTGCCCTGGTGAAGGAGTTGGCCTGCTTTGACAAGTTGATACAGTTGGATCTTTTGTTGGCGAGTGTGCTTGATTTGTGTGTCCATGATCCAATCAGTTGCATCTTGTTCCATGAAATATGGATTTAACTCTGTGGGTGTGAGTTGTTCTGTAATGTCGGATGTGTCTAGGAATGGTGGAAAGTATGGCTGAAGGTGGTCCATGTCATGCGGAAAGAGTCAATTTTGCGGACAAAACCGACCTCCATAGAAACTAAGGCTTTTCTAGTGACAAACAAAACAATCAAGCACTATCTTTCCCTAAATATGCATTTAAAATAAAAGCAACCAGGTGTTTAAGGCTTACCTTTAGTCCAACGTTGTTTGTAGCGGCCAAGCCTCTTCGATCCAGATGAGCTCCTCTCCTTGAAACTTGCATACACAAACAAGAAAACGATTACATAGCACCTGAATAACTCATATAATAAAACATATTCATCATAAAGACCAAGGAGTTTATGAAACAAATTATATATAACAACTTGTTGAGAAAAATGAACTTAATTGTATTAATTGGAAACAAAAGAAACCTTACAACCAACGCCTTGGTGTTGTGCAGGTCCCTTCCAGGGTCTAACAAGAGTTCTCCTCTACTTTGATCAGCTCACCCACTTCCAAATGAAGCTAAGAAAGGAATGTGATCTCTCCTCTCAAGCTCTATAAGGGAGTCCTAATTTCAACAACATCTACCCTTAGGAATGTTCAGCTTTCAACCTCCCTTGCCTCTGGCCCAATGCCTGTATTTATAATGCTTTGGAGGAAGTTAAACAGGTCCACCATCAATGGGATAAGCCCCTCTTTCAAAGGGATAACTCCCCTCTTCATGGGATAAGTTCCTCTTTTATTGGGATGCATGAACCATTTGGAGGCGCTCAATCCACGTCAAACCATCTTCTAGAATGCTCTAGAATCGACCGCAAGTAAGTTTTTTGAAGTAAAACTTACACCTTTTGACTTTTACAGGGGTACGCACCCACCCCTTTACAGACAGAGCGTACAAGTACGCAGGTATTATGTACTTGAGGTGCGGGCCCGCAGGAAAGAGTAAGAGAAAGTGCGGAACCAGAGTTATATTGATTTTTTAAAGGCTTTCTCTCTTTTTTGGAGTTTGACATGAGGAGCAGAGGTATAAGACTTGCCAAGGAGGACAGTATGGTTATTGATGGAGCCATACTGACTGCAAATAGTCATGGTGACAAATTTTAGTGTAACAGATTGCCCCCTAAAGTGCGAGGTCTGTAGTAGATCAGGGTTTTATATCATCTAGGAAGGGTGAAGCACTTTATCATTTCGAGGATTATCTTGTGGAGAGCCCAGTCGGAACCTGCAAATATTCAACACAAAATACATATATGGGATCATATCATCGCTGAGGTAGGCATTCCCATACTCAGATCAAAAACTTAACTAACAAACTAACTACTGCTCTGATATAGGAATGATTTCACAATACATCATAATCATAGACACATGTAGACACAGTATGGACGCAGCCATCTGTTTGTAATTAGTCTACTGTATAATGAATACAAAACTCCTCACAGCCTGGATGGCGGAAACTAGATCCAGGGTCTTCATTTCTGCTTCCCGAAATAGTACGATTCTATCCATGCGAATAAATGAGTTGATGTCGAACATGGTAGAAACCACTTGATTACCAGTCAATGATGTAAACTGTTAACAAGTGTGAGAGAGACCACCAGTGATGTCAATGGCTCTCAAAGTACCCAGTACAATCCATGAGATGTGAATGAATGTGTTGATGTCGAACATGTCACAGAATCCCTTGATCGAAGGTCATTGATGTAACCTGTCGTCAAAGGTGAGAAACCTGCCATTGAGGCATGCAGATCCCAAGGTACTGATGATTTCTAGATCATCTTTCTAGATAATGAACTGAAGTCGATAGAAAGCGATCCGTTGCAGGCAAGCCCACAACATGAAATCATAGATCAAGTTGAAGAAATGTAGCTGTAAGGACTGACTCAGGGATGGTCAAGATGGATGACAGATATTTTGCAGATGAATGGTTTATTTGCAAGACTCCTCTTGAACACATAACGACACTACATATGGTTTGGTGACAATTGTCCCAAAGTTAATACCCGGAAACTGGCTGAAGACTTTCAATGTGGTTCGATCAACTGTTAGGAAAAGTATTTCCCAACCCAGGTGAATGAAAAGTGTTGTGTTCAAGAGTGGTGATAAGGTTTTTCCGAGACAAAGTATAACAAATAGGCTCATTTTCCTCTCTTTTCCCCCACCATTTCTGGCAAGTACCTCTTTATTTCTTACAAGCTTGAGGAGGATAACATTTGCTTGATTATAAGCTCATCCTTCGGATGAGTCCAACTTAGTTTAGATTCGAACCCTAAGAAGGAGTGGTCCGTTCCTGTTTGTAATTGAACAGGTCCTTTACTGTGAAATTTTAACGAGCCCAGTATAGGAGAAACTTGGCGTTTTTCAATTTTAGAGAGTCTGAAAAACTTAAGGAGACTCCAGGGTTGACCTTTTTCGTAAATTTGTGTCTCCCAAGCCCGAAAAAGTATAAAATAATACTTGAGAGAACCGCTTGATCTTTACGACCAAGGAGTACTTTCATAATTAGTGTTTCTAATCTGAAAAGTAAAAAGCGACCAAAGACACGTCGTTTTATTACCAATATCGAATTTGAAACGACAAAAATCCGGCAATCTTTTCGTGTTTTTTCGGTCAGAAAAGGGCTGTAAGAGGACCGTATTTTTAGTTCCGTTTTAACGAGCTAAAAAGAAAACTCAGCAATCTTTTCACATTTTAGGAGTCAGAAAAGGGCTTAAAAGAGAACTCCAAGGTTTCATTTTTTCGTAAGTTTTAACGAGTTCGAAAAAATGATAAAAATGTACTCATGGTTTTCATTTTTTCGTAAGTTTTAATGAGTTCGAAAAAATGATAAAAAATGTACTCATATGGCCAACTTTCAATTTAATTTACGAGCAGGAAAAGACGGAAAGAACTCGACATTTTCATTTGTTTTACGAGAATGAAAGATAGCAAAATAATCTTGGTATTTTCATGAGTTTAACGAGTCTTGAAAATAACTGAAATTGACTTGAGATAGGTTTCATTTTTACAAAAGCTTGAAACAGAGAAAAACTATGCTTCAAAGTAGTTTCATTTTTACACAAGCTTGAAACAGAGAGAAAACTATGCTTGATGCCCCCTAAGCGTAACTACTAGAGCGCATGCCCCCCAGCTTCATTTCATTCAACTAAGTACAAGCTGAATGGAATGGAGGTTCATTTACGAGATCATTTGAAAGACTCGACCTGAAACTGTAAGAAAATTATGCAAAAACTGAAATAACTAACCTAAATATACAACTTAACATTTATGAGATCTAGTCAAACTCTCGACTTAATTAGAGGAGGATTTGTTTCATTTTTTAACGAGCTTGACACAGGAAAAGAACTATGCTCGGATCTGGTTTCATGTTTACGCAAGCTTGAAACAAAAAACTATGCTTGTTATAAGTTCGCATGCCCCCAACATAATGACACAAATCGAGGTACATGCCCCCCAAGCTTCATTGCATTCAACCAGGTGGATGAAATGAAGGTTTTACTTTCGAAATCTTGGAAAGACTCGTGGGAGTTGTTTCATTTTTTAGTGAGGTTGACACAGGAAAAGAACTATCCTCAAACCCTTGTTTCATTTTTTAAACGAGCTTGACACAAGATAAGGAACTATGCTCATAACTACTCTCTACAATCTACCTAACAAGGAACTATACTCTAAAAAACCTTGATTCATTTTTTAACGAGCTTGACACAAGACAAGGAACTATGCTCTAAAATCCTTGATTCATTTTTTAACGAGCTTGACACAAGACAAGGAACTATGCTCATAACTACTCTCTACAATCTACCTAACAAGGAACTATACTCTAAAAAACCTTGATTCATTTTTTAACGAGCTTGACACAAGACAAGGAACTATGCTCTAAAATCCTTGATTCATTTTTTAACGAGCTTGACACAAGACAAGGAACTATGCTCATAACTACTCTCTACAATCTACCTACTTAACCTACCCTTGTTTCATTTTTTAATGAGCTTGACACAAGACAAGGAACTATGCTCAAAAATCCTTGATTCATTTTTTAACGAGCTTGACACAAGACAAGGAACTATGCTCATAACTACTCTCTACAATCTACCTACTTAACCTACCCTTGTTTCATTTTTTAATGAGCTTGACACAAGACAAGGAACTATGCTCAAGACTCCTTGTTTCATTTTTTAACGAGCTTGACACAAGACAAGGAACTATGCTCCAGAAGTTCGCATGCCCCCAGCATAATGATGCAAAGCGAGGTACATGCCCCCCAGGCTTCATTGCATTCAACCAGGTGGATGGAATGAAGGTTTACTTTCAATATTTAACTTGAAAAGGGAGTTGTTTCATTTTTAAGGAGGTTGACACAAGAAAAGAACTATCCTCATACCTGATTCATTTTGTAACGAGGTTGACTCAGTAACAGGAACTATCCTCAAATAACTGATTCATTTTTTAACGAGGTTGACACAGGAAAAGAACTGTCCTCATGGTAGCCTGTTTCATTTTTTAACGAGGTTGATACAGGAAAAAACTATCCTCGCGCTCACTGATCATGGCTTCCAACTGGAAGAAAGACATGTCAATGGACACACCTTGATCATGGCTTCCAAGAGGTCTTCATCAGAAGGAAGAATAGTTCTCTGGAAGGAACACATGTCAAGGGACTCAAAAGGGATAAGAACATCATGTTCAAGTAATCCCATAGAGTTTTCCATGTCAATTACCGAATCTAAATCAAAGGAAGATGAGCAAACAGTGGGAGGCTCATGTACGTCGGTAACTGAAAACATGGGACCAGTTGCCACATAATTAACCCATGGCGGGGTAGATACCACTTTAGAAGCAAGAACATTTAGGGGTATCATATTATTGGTAGTTGAAACAAGACTAGGGAATGAAAGCTGGTCTACAGCCACAATACTGCCATTGTGAGGGAAAGACATCACGCGAAAGAGTGTCGATATGACAGTTTTCATTGCATAAACATAGTCTCGCCCAAGGAGTAAATTGAAATCCAAAGGACCTTGAACTACCATAAGATCAATATAGACAGTTTTACCTTCCAAGGTAATAGAAAACTTAGGAAGGATCCCTAAAGGTTCACTAATGGTTCTGTTAAAAGCTTTCAGATTCTGCGTAATAGGTGCAAGCTGAGGGGAACCCAAAGCTTTCCAAGCAGTTGAGGATAAAATACTAACAGAAGCACCTTCATCTACCTGTGTGCGGTGCATGTCCCTACCATCAGCCTTGACAATGATTTGGAAAGGGATGGAGGAGGGAAGACGAGGTTCTGTCAGTCTATTCCAATCAAAGGAAAAGACCTCAGTACTTGGAGGGGGTTCTGTAGAAACAGGTGAAATGCCCCCCGGCATAGAAGAATCTGATGTAACAAGAAGAACCTGAGCGGTATGAAGTTCACTCTCTAAAGGGAAAGTGGGATCGACTGAATGTGAAATTGAATCGACCACTTGATCAACTAATGGATCATCAACCTGAGTGACATGAGTTTCACTCTCCAATGGAAGAGTGTGATCGACTGTACTTGAAATTAGATCAATCACTCCGTCAGTTGACGGTAGGTTGGGAGAAATTTTACGGTAACCAGTTGGAAATTCTTGCTGTGGAACAGTAAGGTTTTCCAAAAATTTTGAGGCTTCATCCATGTGAGGGAAAATGTGAGTTTGATGACTCCCTTTGCATAACTTACAAGGAAACCTAACTTTACCTTTTTTTCCAGGAACCTGACTATCACTGGTTGATGCATCAATGGAAAGTTGATGAGATTTTCCTGACCATACTTCCAAGACCTTTGGAATACCAGGACAATTGACAAGGAAGTGGTCACCCTTACAAAGCCTGCAAGGGTATTTGGGTTTACGATGCATGTCGGAGTTTTCCTCAACACAACTAACACTTATAGTTGTGGTTGGTTGGTTGACTTCTTTCTTATCTTGCTTCTTCTTCTTCTTCTCTTTCTTCTTCTTCTTAGCCACCTGGTTACTAGCGTCAAGGCTTTTACCAAGCGAAGAGGAAGAAATGGAGGAAGAAAAATTAGGCGAAGAAGGTAAAGGGTCAACAGAAGGTTGGTGATGTTGAGATGGTGAACTCTGTTGAGGTGAAGCATTCGGTTGAGGTGGAACAATTGGAGTATTTGGGGCCAACGAAGTTGAAAATAACCATATTGGTAAACCTATTGTAAATCCAGGTAATGACAAAGTAGCCATATAAGGAGGACCAACATTTCCAAAGAAAGGAAAAGTACTAGGATCCTCATTAAGAGGGGTTCCTAGGTTGGTAAATTCCGGAACAGTTGTCATTATATTCAACTTCAGTGAATTTAAAACTAAAATTAACAATTAACAATTCACACCTAACAATTAAAATTCACAATTCACACCTATGGTCTCTAAAAGTAAAAACAAACAAATTAACACGCACTATCAAATCTAGGGGTCAAACCACACACAAACAGTAACTTTCCGTACCGAAAACACTAGTTGGTGATGAAGTCCAACGTCGCAAAATTCAATACAGAAATAGTGGTTGGAACAGTTACCTCGGCAACCTACTTAATGAATAGACTGGCACAAGTTTCTCCACTAAACCATCTCGAGTGAAGAGAACCCCCCAGAAAATCCAAGTGAGTCTAGCCGACGTCTGCTCTAGGTACAGTGGGATCTTCCCACCACTGTCACCTTAGGAAGAATCCTAAAGAATATGGTCACTAAGGTTACCAACCGAAACAAATATACCTGGGGGAACAGTCTACGATCCGATATGCACGCAAGGGCAGAGTAGCAAGCTCAATCCCCTTGAAGGCTCCTTGACATAATCCGAGGTTTACCAACAAGTGACCCCAGGCTCCTCGACAATGGTTAATCCAAGGTTTACCATTTTTAATACGTGAATATCTGGCGTCGTTCCCAATGAGGAAGGATTGATTCCCACACTGGTTTGGACACGATCTCGTGCTTCTCCTTTAAGAGGAGCTTTCCCAGACTATAAATGCAACAATTGGATTTCTTCCTACCACAAGATACAGCTACTTGTTTGTTTTACTGTCTTGGAGAGTTAATTACTCCCTACTCCAAGACACTAGCCTAAGCTATGTTGGTGTATCAGAGCCCTAGAAAATAAAAATATTACTAGATGAATTTTAATTAAGCGCTGTGTTATTAAGGCTGTTATTACTCAAATGGGTAAATGGATACGAAACCAATGGTGTTATGACCCAACTCAAAACTGAATGCAATCGAATATGATAATGTAATCTTTTCAATTCGATGAATCCTAACTAAAGTAAGGAGAGAGTTTCCATTCACTTCCAACAATGCAAAAAATTGATCACTAAGAGAAAATATAACAAATTCTCTAATGCACTAATTTCATCAAGAAAAACTAATGCAAATCAATTCCAAAATAGTTTTATTTTTATTTTTATGTGTTAAAGAACAAGCATAAAAATATGTAAATTCAAATCAAAGAAAGCTGATATAAATCTACGATTGATTTTTCAGAATGTGAACTATGCAATTGTAATCTATGCACAATTCATTTGAAAAGTATGCAAATGTAATCTATGCACGTTTTTCATTAATATTCTGAAAATGAGAATTCTAATTATGCAAATGTGATCTATGCAAGAGAATTCTCAAACACAAGATGATTCTAATGTAATCTAAGAACCAATCAAGTGCAAGTCAAGAAAATTGGGTGAGAGTTCCAAAGATCAAAAATAAAAACACTCAAAGGCGATTAACACTCATACACAATTTAGCCCCCCAAAAACAAAAGCAAAAAGATGCAAAATTGTGAAAAGACTGAGACAAACCTCCAAGTAATGACCAAAGGAAATCAAATTAAGAAATTCTCAAAAAAGAGACTCAAAACACCCAATTGATAAAAGCTTAAAGCAGAAATGCCAATGAAATTAACCAAGGAAAGTTTCTGACAAGTCACATGCAGGTTTGGGCAGTGGCTAAAAACCTATAAACAAATTCTAAACTGATAAAAAGAAGAAAATTTAAAATTTCTCAAAATTTTGACAGGGTACGCAGGCAGCCTGTTTACATAGGTGCGGTCACGCTCTGTGCACAAAGCAAAAGTGCGTACAGGTATGCACTGTGCTTAACTCAGAGGGTGCGTACCTCTCCCAAAACTATGAAAAATAAAAACTAACTCAAAATTAACTAAATTCACCCAATCCCACAATCATTAAGTCAAAAACAGAAACAAATCAACGTTTCTCAAATCAAAGTATCAATCAAAAGAGAAATCAATCAAATCCATGGATTCCCCGGTGGATTCGCCATTTTGTCATGCGGAAAGAGTCAATTTTGCGGACAAAACCGACCTCCCTAGAAACTAAGGTTTTTCTAGTGACAAACAAAACAATCAAGCACTATCTTTCCCTAAATATGCATTTAAAATAAAAGCAACCAGGTGTTTAAGGCTTACCTTTAGTCCAACGCTGTTTGTAGCGGCCAAGCCTCTTCGATCCAGATGAGCTCCTCTCCTTGAAACCTGCATAAAGAAACAAGCAAACGATTACATAGCACCTAAATAACTCATATAATAAAACATATTCATCATAAAGACCAAGGAGTTTATGAAACAAATTATATATAACAACTTGTTGAGAAAAATGAACTTAATTGTATTAATTGGAAACAAAAGAAACCTTACAACCAACGCCTTGGTGTTGTGCAGGTCCCTCCCAGGGTCTAGCAAGAGTTCTCCTCTACTTTGATCAGCTCACGCACTTCCAAATGAAGCTAAGAAAGGAATGTGATCTCTCCTCTCAAGCTCTATAAGGGAGTCCTAATTTCAGCAGCATCTACCCTTAGGAATGTTCAACTTTCAACCTCCCTTGCCTCTGGCCCAATGCCTGTATTTATAATGCTTTGGAGGAAGTTAAACAGGTCCACCATCAATGGGATAAGCCCCTCTTTCAAAGGGATAGCTCCCCTCTTCATGGGATAAGTTCCTCTTTTATTGGGATGCATGAACCATCTGGAGGCGCTCAATCCACGTTAAACCATCTTCTAGAATGCTCTAGAATCGACCGCAAGTAAGTTTTTTGAAGTAAAACTTGCGCCTTTTGACTTTTACAGGGGTACGCACCCACGCCTTTACAGACAGAGCGTACAAGTACGCAGGTATTATGTACTTGAGGTGCGGGCCCGCAGGTAAGAGTACGAGAAAGTGCGAAACCAGAGTTATATTGATTTTTTAAAGGCTTTCTCTCTTTTTTGGAGTTTGACATGAGGAGCAGAGGTATAAGACTTGCCAAGGAGGACAGTATGGTTATTGATGGAGCCATACTGACTGCAAATAGTCATGGTGACAAATTTTAGTGTAACAGTCCACATTGAACATTGGGTGCAGGCCAAGGAATGGGGGAATGCTGAGCTCAAATGCATTGTCTCCCACAGCCTTGGTAATGGTGTAAGGACCATATTGGAGTGGTCTAAGTTTCTAATAGGCTCTAGTAAGGCTTTCCTTCTGCAGATGCAACCATACTTTGTCGCTGACCTGAAACTTGTGTAGCACTCGATGTTGATCATGTCGCTTCTTGTACTTCACATTTGATTTCTATAGAATTTCGTGGACTTGTTGGAAAATATGTTGAATGTGCTCAATGAAGTTGTTTGTCTTATCTGTTTCGGACTGGACATGAGTCAAATATGCCTGAGTAGTTACAAATGGCATGGCCACATCAATGGGACAAAGTTGCTGGAATCCCAAGCCCATCTGAAAAGGGTTGTGGCCAGTCGAGATGTGGAGAGCCTGGTTATAGCTGTGCTGAACATAGGGGAGGCTCTCATACCATGTGCATGGATGATTTGAGTTGTACATGCACAGAATGTGTATGATCATCCTATTGACAACCTCTGTCTGGCCATCAGTTTGGGGATGGAATGTTGTGGACTTAGTGAGTTTGGTGTCCAACATCAACCAGAGACTGGACCAAAATGTAATGAGGAACCTGCTGTCCCGATCTGAGATTATAGGCTAGGGGATCCCAAAGTGTACCCACACTCATTCAAAGAAGAGTTTAGCAGTGGCTTTTGTTGTGATATTCTTCTTACAGGCTGCCATAATGGCCATCTTCGAGAACCCGTCGATGAACACAAAAACATAGTCATTTTCATGCTTAGTAGAAGGAAGGCCCAACAAGTAATCCATGGATATGGATTCCCATGGTCAACTAGGGGTAGGTAGCAGGGCATAGAGGCTTTGCTTCTTGATGGTCGATTTGGCAATGGCGCAGGCAGTTTATGATCTGATGTACTTCCCGACATCTTATCAAAGATTCGACCAATAGAAATACTTCTACAATATTGCCATCGTTTCCTCGACCCCGAAACGCCCAGTAACGTGAAAGTAGTGTGATTCCCAAATCATCTTGGCACGCTCGCTTGAAGGAACACAAAGGTGACCTAGATGGCATAATAGGGCATCCTGGAGGTGAAAATCTGGAACATGTGGACCCTCTAAGAGTGTCTGGTATATGTGGCCGAATTCTGGGTTGCTTTTGTAGAGAAGTGGTCGATCAAAAGTCTCGTTGTTATAGACATATTTGGGCACCGCAACCCCAATCACATATGCCCATAAACCAAGGGCTTCTGAGTCCCTAAAAGTGTTGTTTCATACCCTAAAGGAGCAAGGTCAGCTGATTACATCATCTCCCAGAAGTTCTCCCTGAAAAACTACTCAGAACTGGTCAAAATTGGACCATACAGATTGCTCAGTGCTAAGGGTGCGATGCATCTCACCTGCCACATGAAAAAAGTGTGATGCATACTGGAAAGCCCTTCTGTAGGGTGTGATGAGCGAGAGCAGACAAATGGCAGAAGTAGTTTTCTAGGTGGAAACCCAAAGAATCTTCTAGAAGCTGCTCATTCGACACTTGCCTCTCTGAATTCGCCCAGGGATGAGTAAGAGATCATGAAATCTCCAAGTGGAACCAAGAACTATCAGAGAGATGACACTAATCAAAATCCTAGAAGTTGACTCACCCACCTGCAAACATCTATATATGGATCCCTCATCCTAGAGATCCAAAGGCTGGAATTTTGTATTTTGTAAGGAAGTGCTGTTGGTTTCTCTGTGTAACATTGTATTGCTGGGTGATCTAAGCTTTTCATGAGGTGAAGAGGGATTTCATGCTGGGAGGATGGCGCTGGGTCAGACCAATGGGTTGTAATACTCTCTTCTACTACTTCTATCAATAAAGCTATTTGAGTTTTCCTCCATATTCTTGTGTATCTATTAATCTTGTATTGATATATGCATTTGTATGGTTAATATACATCTAATTCTATATTGTTTATGGTTATAGATCTCTATGCTTTAATGGTATTATGCTGCTTTGACTCTACAGGTGCTCTTTGAAGAGGGACAAGTAAGGAAAGAGTGGTGAAGTTCTGTCAAAGGGGAAAGGAAACAAGCAAGGAGCCAAGCGAAAGACTGAGGTTGGTACTCTTTGCTTCTTTCTCATCTATCTCTCATAAAGGAAAAAACAAGTGACTTTAGTTTGTTTATTTATAAGATAGCTACCCGTCTTAGTGGGACTAGCAGCTCTGAATGGACACTAGTTTTCCTGATAACAAAATTGCGACTCCGCTGGGGAGCGAATAACTTGTTTTCTTGTTTATAGTTGTTTACTTTATAAACTACAGACAGAGCTTGAAGTTAAGCCAGCTAGCCTTCAAACTGCATTTGCTATGCAAGTGCAAATTTGATCAATGCTGCTTCAGTCTATCTCTCAGTTTTGTTTATAAAAACTGACTTGCAAACATCCTAAGTGCCTTGGTGGTAGCTCAAGTAACCTCATTAGATTAGCCCCTATACTTTGTGTTTACTGACTATCATTAGGTCAGCCTAAATCCCTGAACTAACATGCAAACTGTGACCAAAAACCAAGTTAAAGTCTCGTCCTTGGACCATCGCATTGTCTCCTTTTGACAATCTGGATGCATCGCACCTCCCATGTGCAGTAGGTGAGATGCATCCCTGTTTCCCTGTGTTACAGGTGCGATGATCAGATAAGACTGTTTCTGCCTCCAGATTTTGGTTTTTTCTTCATTCTCTTCAGCTTTATTCAGGAGTTTTACTGTCTATGATCAGTATACCACTGTTGAAACTCCCTTCCTTTGCATTATTCAGCCTCCATTGTACAAAGAATTGTGAATGTTTTTATGTATTTTTTGCCATTTATAGTTCTCCTTTACAAAAAGTAGCTTAATCGAACTGTCATCTTTTGATTTGGAAGTGTCGCAAGTGTCATTTTCAGTCAAAGAAAAGAATCCTACTCTTTTTGATGGTCAATTACACTGTTACTCTTGTATTTGATTTGAATTAATAGTATTTCAAGTGTCAAAAGCAGTTTTCAAATTGAAGATGAAAGTGTTGTCTTAGCCTTCCTTTCGTTTTTTAAATTCGAAATTGCAAAGTGTCATCTTATCCTTCCTTTCGTTTTTTGAATTTGAAATCGAAAAGTAGTCTTCCTTTCGTTTTTGAATTCGAAATCGCAAAGTATCGTCTTGGTCTTCCTTTTGTTTTTTGAATTTGAAATCGCAAAGTGTCATCTTCGTCTTCCTTTCGTCTTTTGAAGAGAAAATTGTTAGTACTGTCGCTTTGAGAGAAAAGATAGTTCATATTTGTATTTAGCATTCTTTTTTTCACTCACACATTAAGAAAGCAGAATACAAATACATGCATGTGCATTTTCATATAGACTGCTTGTTGATTTTGATTTAGGACAGTGCATCTACTATGTGCTCTCTGCTCTATGTTGAAAGAATTTCACTTCTCTTTCCTTAGTAGCTAGGATTTTCATTGTGAAAAGAAGAGTAAACAACTATTTATCATATTAGATTGCATATTTAGGAATTGTATATCTACATCACGCGGTGAACCTTAAAGGAAAACTTCTTAAGAAAGATCAATTCTAAAATAAATTCAATGGACATAAAAACGCTTTGGAACCTAACGCACAACATTTAGAAGTCTAGGCTAGAGACGTATTCCGGTGTCGTAAATCCTAGTAACTATTGCTTTCATCGTAGGTTGGGTGATTCCTCCTCTTTGAGACGACAAGTGCCAGTACGGACTTGTGCTCCCATGTACCGTCAAGTATATATTGGGAGACCACAATAGGCTATATCCTTTATCCTTAGGAAGCCGTGTCTGCCACCTTATTGATCACAATGCACTAAACATAACATTCAGGAAGATTGACTATCGTACCGTAAAAAGTATTCTACAGTTTTTTGATTGGTTTGGTAATCTCTCTGTCTAGATCTCCAGAGTAGTCTCTTTCATTCCTTTTCAGACTCCTTAAATGAAAAGGTCCATCTGAGCACTTGTCACTTCAGACTCATTAAAAATTGAAGGTGACTAGAGTCATCTTTAGCTTTTCCTCAACTCTTAAAAATTGAAAAAGCAAGTTGTGTCAAAGCGTCATAAAATTTATTTTAATCGGAATAACATCCATGTTCCCTCGTTGATATTAGGTTGAGAAAATGGATTCCAAAAACCAAGGGAAATCCTAGTCCTTTCTCCTCTTGGAGAGATGTTGGTGCACCTCATATGGCCACATTATCCCTTCTAGGACTGACAATTGGCCTGCCAGTATGGCTATTCTCGACCTTTGTCATTCAAAGCACCGTGATTCCTGAGCAAACAAATAAGCAACTGGATGATACTAGAGTTACCCCCTAACCTTCTACTTCATTTTTTTCTCCATATCCTTCTTCCTCTTTGCTTGGTGAAGCTGGTAAAACTAAAAACCAAGTAACTGAGAAGAAGAAGAAAGAGAAGGAGAAGAAGAAGAAGAAGCCAACGGTGAAAGGGGGCAACCAAGCATCGTCTAGCAAAAATCCACACACTGCACCATCCAAACCTAAATCTCCATGTGTCATTTGCAAAGGGGACCACTATCATCGAGATTGTCCTTACATCCCACAGATCTTAAGGGACTGGTCTCCCCACTTGCACAATCCGGTGTCCTCGACCTCTGACGATCATGTTGAAAGTACACCGTCAACTAGTGAAAACGAAGTCACTAGACAAAAAGGAAGATCTAAAATTCCTTGTAGACTGTGTGAAGGCGATCATGCCATCCATTGTTGTCCCTTCCTAGACGAAGCTAAAAGAGTCTTGGATAACCATCCTACTTCACCGCTACGACTTCCTCCTAGATACAAGAAACTCTTGCCGTGTCCATCACTAGTTGAAAATCCGACTGACACACCTTTGTTGTCGGTTGAAGCACCTATCATTGAAGGTAAACCCTCTGAGTCCACCATGGACCAAAGTCAACAAGTTGAGACAATAGTCGACCCAATCTTGTCTTCAGAGGATCCGCCTTCAGATGATAGCGTCACCCAAGAGAATGAGAACGACACCATTCAAATTATTTTCGTAAACACAAACTCTAATGAACATGGGGGAAATCTACCAATTCCTTTACCGTAGGAAGGAAATTCATCAGAGATTTATCTGGCCATTTATTCAGTCCCACCTCCAAGCAATCTAATCGTTTCCTTCGATTGGAATCTACTAGGCAGATCTCGTCTACCATCTAATGTACCATTCCAAATCATAGTACAAGCTTACAAAATGATCATGGTTCGTACTATCATAGATGAAGGGGCTTCTATGAATATCCTTTCCTCAACTGCTTGGAAAACGCTTGGTTCGCCATCGCTTTTGCCTGAGATGCAGAATCTGATAGTCTTCGACAAAGGAACCAGTCGACCGTTAGGGATCCTTCCAAGTTTGCCTATAACTTTGAGAAGGAAAACTGTCTACCTCAATGTAATTGTAGTCCAAGGACCTTTATATTACAATCTACGCCTTGGGCGTGACTACATTTATAGCATGGGAGCTATTGTTTCCTCACTCTTTTGAGTGATGTGTTTTCCGCATGAAGGCAGAGTGGTCCAGCTCGTAGACCAGCTTTCATTCCCCAGCTCACACATAGCTAGTAGTCAAATGCCATCCCTAACTAGTCTTTTTGTGCAAGGAATGTCTCATCAATCTCCAGTCTATCCACCTGATGAGTGCGAGTGATTCGGTGATTGTGATTGAAACCCAGGAGGCATGCGCCCTGGTCTGCTTTGGTAGGAAAACCCTAGTTATAAGGTAGGTTTCCGCGTAAGAATATGACTAGTCTGACACACCTGTCCATTTAGGAAAATGGGATTAGACTAGAATAAGATTCCTCCGTGAGAAGGTATGCCTTTCCCGACAGAGCCATGGAAGTGTTTTGTCTGCAAATTGAATGGTAACCTGGAAACTCTACTTCGTTATACCTGGGGAAAAGCGACCATTTATTTTCTTAGTTTGTAGGTTCTTAACCCATTAAACTCATAGGATTGGTTGTTCCTAGCTTGCATAACAAAAGGCTCCAGAGCAAAGTTTCGAATGGGGCAAGCTCCCTAAAAAATGAACCTATCGATGAGACATCCTTATTATACGACTGGCACGAGCAGTTTTCCATGAAGTTCAAGCTCGTAAAAAAAAAATAAACCTAGCAATGAGAAAGTGTTTCCATAGAGTTTAAGCTCACCAAAAAATGAACCCCACCTCCGGTAAATAACCATTTTGATCGCATGACTATTAGATTTTGAACCTTGGTCGTGTTCTTACCATCACCTCCACTCTTTTTAGCTGATCATATGCCTCCATTTGATTGTTTACCCTTTTGAGGAATAGATGTGATGAGTGATTCTATCAGCCACCTTCTTTACATTGCCATGATTGAAAAGTTCCAAACTTTACCTGGAACCATTTTCTATCCAAAAACATCACTCGTTCCTCAAAAAACAAGTCTCCTTGAAGCTATTTTCATCTGAATCGTAAAATATGAAAAGATTGCTGAGCAATTGGCCTCTCCAACTCATTAAAGTGACCGGAAGTGCCATCCCTCCTCTAGATTTTAATCATTTTGGACCTGAGGGATCATTACACAAAAATATCAAGCGCTTGTCTTGTTCGGCTCGTTAAAACTATTGAAAATTCATCCCTTTCGTATTATTTTACACTTTTTTGGACTTAAGGGATTACATTACGAAAAAGGAATACTGGAGTTTCCTTTCTGTCCTTTTTCAGACTCTCTAAAAATGAAAAGGACCGAGTTATCTTTGTCGTTAAACTCGTTAAAACAATAGCGACAAACTTGTCCATGCAGGCAAGGGCGAGTTTCACTGTCGCTAGACTCGTTAAAACATAGCGATGGGTTTGCCCAAAGGGAAAATTATAGAACAAGCATATGTTATCCTCCTCAAGCTTGATAAAAATAAATAGGTACTCATCAAAAAATGACTGGGGAAAAATTGGGAAGAAAACTTGAAGAAACTTTATTGGTAGCAGGTTTCTCTTGAACATGATACTTTCACTCCATCACCATGATTGAGTCGGGTTGGGTTATTCCGTTCACCGGTCATATTACCATTGGTCCACTATACCATCTAGTTTTTGGGGTTAACGATACCAATCCATTTCAGTGTCGCCGATATGTTCAAGAGAATTCACCAACCCAGCTTGTGTCTCATCCGCTGCAATACCTTCACGCTTCATTCTTTCATGACCGCCACCCTAAACCTTGTATCATCAGATCGTTTTCACCTCCACAAAATCATTTGCTCTGTTCCATGTCGTAGATGTGGGATTCACTAATGCCCTCCTACGATGGGTCACTTCTTGTCCACATCAGCTCATTATCTAAGAAATCGACCTAGGAACAACCCTTTCAGTACTTTGAAGCTTGCATGCCTCAATGGCAAGTTTCTCACTTTCGGCTATAGGTTTACTTTAATGGCCTTCGACAGAAAGATTTTGCGTGGTGTTCGACATCGACTCATGGTGTGAATTTTATTACAGTACCTTGAGGGTCATTATCATTATCGGTGATTCCTCTCGCACCTGTTAATAGCTTACATCATTGGCTGGTAATCAGGCGATGTCTTTCCATGTTCGACACCAAAACATCTTTTGACATGGATTGGCTTGTACTTCGGGTGAATATTGAACGAGTTTTGAAGACCCCAGATCTAGTTTCATCCATCCGGGCTGCGATATATTCGGGAAAATAAAAACATCAAATGTACATCATTGCTGTACAGATAATCATCCAAGCCAAAGGATGATGACTCTACCAGAATCATCAGTTTGCCACATAGACGGTTATCTCTCCTATGAACATGAAAATGAATTTATAAAGCTGAGCATGGGAATGCCTGCCTCAGCTAGATCATGAAAATATTATGAAGATAATGTATTGTATTGTATCTTATTACAGGTCACCTTCCGGTTCAAAAAACCTCGAATCCTCATGATAAAGCATTTCACCTGACATCAAAAAGATTTACGACCTCATGCTTTAGGGGGCAACTGTTATAGACATATTTGGGCACCGCAACCCCAATCACATATGTCCATAAACCAAGGGCTTCTAAGTCCCTAAAAGTGTTGTTTCATACCCTAAAGGAGCAAGGTCAACTGATTACATCATCTCCCAGAAGTTCTCCCTGAAAAACTACTCAGAACTAGTCAAAACTGGACCATAGAGACTGCTCAGTGCTAAGGGTGCGATGCATCGCACTTGCCACATGTAAAAAGTGCTATGCATACTGGAAAACCCTTCTGTAGGGTGCGATGAGTGAGAGCAGATAAACGGCAGAAGCAGTTTGCTAGGTGGAAACTCAAAGAATCTTCTAGAAGCTGCTCATTCGACACTTGCCTCTCTGAATTCGCCTAGGTATGAGTAAGAGATCATGAAATCTCCAAGTGGAAACAAGAACTATCAGAGAGATGACACTAATAAAAATCCCAGAAGCTGACTGACCCACCTGCAAACATCTATATATGGATCCCCCATCCTAGAGATCCAAAGGCTGGAATTTTGTATTTTGTAAGGAAGCATTGTTGGTTTCTCTGTGTAACATTGTATTGTTGGGTGATCTAAGCTTTTCATAAGGTGAAGAGGGATTTCATGCTGGGAGGATGGCACTAGGTCAGACCAGTGGGTTGTAATCCTTTCTTCTACTACTTCTATCAATAAAGTTATTTGAGTTTTCCTCCATATTCTTGTGTATCTCTGAATCCTGTATTGATATATGCATTTGTGTGGTTAATATACATCTGATCCTATATTGTTTATGGTTATAGATCTCTATGATTTGATGGTATTATGCTGCTTTGACTCTACAGGTGCTCTTTGAAGTGGGACAAGTAAGGAAAGAGTGGTGAAGTTCTGTCAAAGGGGAAAGGAAACAAGCAAGGAGTCAAGCGAAAGACTGAGGTTGGTACTCTTTGCTTCTTTCTCATCTATCTCTCATAAAGGAAAACACGAGTGAATTTAGTTTGTTTATTTCTAAGATAGCTACCCGTATTCGTGGGACTAGCATCTCTGAGTGGACACTAGTTTTCCCGATAACACTCGTGCCCACAAGAGTTGAGCATGGTGGTTAATGCCATGATCGGTGGTCAACTAAGGCAATCTGTAACATTATTAGTGCTACCTTCTTATACTTGATTGGAACTGTTGTAGATATGTGGACCGGTTCTGATGGCGATTATTCTGAAATTTCCCTTGGGTCTATGTGAACTGCAGGGGCCGGTGTTCTGTGTGGATGACTGTTTCCTTCCCCAAAATGTAATGCTTCCATTGTCGATAGGCATGCACAATGGAATACATCTCTTTGTCATAAGTGGGATACTTCCGGACTTTGTCTGAAATTGTCTCACTGTGATATGCCATTGGATGCCCATGTTGAATAAGGACTACCCCAATAGCATAGTGAGAGGCATCTGTCTCGACCTCAAATGGTTGTTGCAAGTTTGGTAATGCGAGAACTGGTGCCAAGTAGAGGCGATGTTTCAAATCTGTGAATGACTTCTATTTAGATTTAGACAAAAAGAATTTTTATTTCGCTCCTCCCTTGGTGACTTGACTCAAGGGCCAAGTGATATGAGAAAATTCCAACACGAACCTGCGATAGAAGTTGGCAAGACCCAGAAAGTTGTAGAGCCTTGTTAGAGTGGTTGGAGATGGCCAATCCTGAATGACTTGGATCTTGGCTGGATCCACATGCACCCCCTGTTCATCAATAATGTATCCCAAATACTGAACCTGGGTCATGCCAAAAGTGCATTTCTCCAAATTGGCACATAACTTGTGTTGCCGCACTGTTTGGAGAACTTGTCGGATGTGGTGGAGGTGCTCTTCCCAACTCTGGTTGAAGATCAGGATGTCATCCAAGTACACCACTACAAATGAGTTGGTGAATGGCCGCAAGATGTCATCCATTAGCCTCATGAAGGTTGCAGGAGCATTCGTCAACCTGAAAGGCATAACCAACCATACAAAAAGTCCTCCTTGGCTTTGAAGTCAGTCTTCCACATATCAGAGGGTTCTATTGGTACTTGGTGATATCTTGACATCAAATCGATCTTGCTGAAATATTTTCCCTCCTTTAGTTGGTCCAGGAGGTCATCAATCCGTGGGATCGGGTACCTATTACGGACAATGATCTTGTTCAACGCCCGATAGTCAATACAGAGTCTCCAAGTCCCATCCTTCTTCTGTACTAACACTACCGGGCTCCCATAGGGCGATGAACTCAGACGTATGTGACCTTTCTATAGCAGCTCCTGAATCTGCCTCTTGATTTCATCGTTCTCTAGAACAGAGCGCTGATATATTGGTCCATTGGGCATCGGTGCACCTGGGATCAGATCGATGGAGTGCTTGACTTGACAGTGTAGAGGAACCCCTATGGGGGAGGTGAAGATGTCCTCGTACTCCTCCATGACCTTTTCCATCTGTAGTTGTCGTGTGTAGGGGACATGTCTAGAGGTCATGGCCACCGTATTCTTCTTTTCTTGAGGGCGTATCATCAAGAAAAAAAATTTCCTGGTTTTGGAAATGAGCTTAATGCATTGTTTTGTAGTAACCAAAGAGATGGCGGTAGGTGGTGCTACCTCCGGTATCCTATACAACTCATTTCCCAAAGTAACAATAATAGCACGAGGCCTTGATTCATACACAGCATGTCACTTCCACAGGTAGGGTTGGCCTAATAATACATCACAAGCATCAAGGGGAGCAATGTTAAACAATACCTCATTTGTGAAGGGCTTGATGTTGTATGAAAGGTGACACTGTTGGCTCACGTGAAGATCTCGTCCTTGGTGAAGCCACTCGATGGTGTACGGCTGTGGATGTGCTGTGGTCGGTAAGCCCAGCCGCTTCATGACCTCTACCGAAATGAGGTTCCTTTGGTTCCCATTGTCGACAATGAACTGTAGCAGGGAGCCCTTTACCCACATCTGGGAGTGGAAGAGGCGCTCCTCCTCCTCTGGATGTTCAGGTTCCTCCTTCTATATCTTCATGGTGGAAACAGTAGTGTTGGGCTCTGCATTGATAATCTGCTTCCCTTTGTCATTCCCCTTATCGGGTTCTGACTCCGAGTCGGAACATGCATCTGATTCTGAAACCTTTGGCTTGGCCACGAGTGACTGCTTAGCACGACACTCACTTGTGTTGTGAGTGGAGCTCTTATGGAACTCACATCACTTTCCTGTGTCCTTTTTCAGCTTCATGGCACTGTTTTTTTCTTGCAGCTTTGGCGGGTTGTCCTGAGCCATGTTGAAAATGCAACAAGATGATGGAGCTTAGTGGAAAGGAGTCATCTTCACTAAGTGGGCCCGCAGGCTAATTTTGGCGCAAAGCCTATTTTTAGACTATGTCTATTTTTAGACATATGGATCATGGTCTATGAGTTGCAGGATGCTATTTGTGGATGATTGGTCATGTTGGTAAAAATATATTGACTTCTATTTTTAGACATATGGGCGGAGTCTATCTTTAGACTGCTAGGCTAAAAATAGAACAATCAAATATTATTAGCTCTTAATAATATTTGGACTATAAACATTATCTTATCCTCTTGGAGCACTTTAGTTCAAGCTATGGATGTGGCACATGCAACTGTCAGAAGGAAATACGATTTTCTTATGGTTTAGTTGAGCTATTGCATGATGGACTTCAGTTAGAACTCAAGTGATTGAGTTTGGTGGAGTTGATTGAGGAGTTGATGGACTTGTGTTCAGTTTGACTTGGTTGAACTAGTTGTATTTAGTCTAACTGCAGAATACACTAGTGATGAGTGATGTGAATTAATTATTAATTAATTCACTAATTATTAACTCATAAAGCAACTAAAGAATACATCAGTTAACTCAGTGCATGGACAGTTCAGTGGAGACAAGTGTTAGAGGTGGGTGAAAGAGTGAGACTGCTATCAGTTGTGACTATAGCTGTGCATGAGATTTGCACATGCATTGATGGAGATTGCCAATGAGGATTGTGCAGTACAAGCCAAGGAAAACGAGCTTGGATCATTCCTATTCTTGCTTTGGATTGCGCAGTAGAGGCAGGCAGACAGCGGAGGAGATTTGAACCTGTGACTTGATTCAGATCTGAGCTAGTTTGTGTGTAGCAGGTGGAGATAGTACTAAGTACTTGTGAGGAGTATTGTACTATGTATTGTTACATGTTCTCTATCATTATAATATACAGATAGTGGGGGTTTTCAGATGTATGCTTTCCCTGGTTACATACTGTGTTAATGTGTGCATGCGATTGATGTTTCATTGCTTTTAATTCCGCAAAATTGATGATCAACGTAGAGGAGGTTATGTATTATGCATGCATTCTACAATAGTGTATAATCAGGATAATCTCTGTGAATAAGTGTTATATTATTCAAAATTTCTACAAGTCGCCCCACCTTGGCTTTGTCCTTTTTTCTGCAGTTTGGGGGCACCTTTCCCTTGCTTCAGATTCATAGATCCAGGGTCTCGCTTCTTCTGTTTAAAATTTTTCGTGATCTTAATGGCATATCGGTATACTATGTCGAGCGAGGAGATGTTCAGGAATTCTATTTCATCCTGGAGTTACCTGTGCAGGTAGCCATAGTATTTGAGTGCCAAATGCTACTCCAAATCCTTGATACTCAACTTTGTGTGAAGGGTATGGAAAATATTCGTAAACTCCGGCACGTATTGGTCCCTTCCCTACCACAGCGTGGTCCACTTTATGTATTAATCCTCATATCTTTCGACAGGGTAGTACTGCTCCTTGATCACAGCCCGAAATGAATTCTAGGTGGGTGCGGCTGAAAATAGTGAGGCCATACTTTCATCCTTCTACTCGCAGTAGGTTTCCCACCAGTCCTTGACGTGGGGGCAGCTTTGAGAAGAGCGAAAGTAATCTTTTCCCATCCAGAAAAATCATGAACAGAAAAATACCCTTCTAGAAGATTTAACCATTTATCTACAACGTTTGCATCTATTTGACCGTCAAATATTGGAATTTCAAAGTTAACTTGTACCTTAAAGGGTGTGGTGCTTCCAGAGTAGCTGTTGGAAGTAGATGTGTTGCCCCTGGGTAGTCGCTGAAGGATCTTGGCAAAGTTGTCCATCATCACATTCCTTTGTCACTCGAGGGCCTCTTGGAGCAAGATTTTGATAGGATCTCCTACCCCCTTGTCTTTCTTTTCATCAGCCATGGGAGGTCATCGGTATTTATGGGGCTGGTCTTGCAAAGGCTCGACCAGTTCAAGCCCTAACTCCTTATATCCCGACCTCGTTGGGGACATGCAAAGAAAGACAGAGAAAGAGAAAACCACTATGATACCACTGATCCATATTTAAACAGGAATACAACAAATTACAGATATAACCATACATACAAAGATGAAGTAGAAATAATACTTCATTTCATTATTGTAAAATACTGAAATATGCTTACAAACAGAAATGAAAATAAACTAGCTAGGTGATGGTAGCTTATCTCTGAGAAGAGGTGTGGCAGCTACGTGCCTTCGAATTGTCTTACAATGAGGCTCGAAGGCCTATTTATTGTTGAGAAACAATTGAAAACCCTAAACATCCAAAAACCTAATCCTAGGAGATGAAACGCCAAACTATGGGCCCCGTTTTGGGTAACTTGGTACATCAACTTCCCAGGGTCATAACTTTGACATATGATCCTCGTTTGACGCACATAATACCTCGTTGGAAAGATCTATCCGAGAACTACAACTTTGGGAAGAGAAACATTGGTTCATGGATGTATGTTGCTCCTAGTTTTCCCAAAAAACGTCGTTTAGGGCCTTTAAATGGCTTCGGAAGTTCGGGACTCAAAAAACTGCTAAAAAATAGGAAACTGTGCTACAATTAAGGAAAATAAAAAGTTGAAAGAAACAATGGTGGGGGTCCAAGTGGAATTGGAGGGTGGCCACCAATATCCACCTGGATCAAGCAACCTGCAACCCTACTTCTATCTTTCCTAATTATGCTTGCAGAATCAAAAGAATGGAAAGCAAATAACACCAAAATAATTCTGGTGCCCGAATAAAAAAGGAAAGTACGTTGCAAAAACTCAACGAAAAGGACTTGAAATCATCATAAACAATCATTATCACTAAAATATGGAAAAATAGATATCTGAGACTAAGCGTCAGTGCAGTCATAAGACAGAGAAATAATTAGGCTGTGAAGTGAATTTGTCTTCATTAAATATTTTCCTTCCTACACTGAACCATCGTTCCTGCACCGCAACAACGTCCCTGTACTGGAACGATGTTCCTATACTAAAGCGATGTTCCTACATTGAAAGTATGTATTGTGCCTGCACTAAATATTTTGACCTTCATACAAGAGCTCTAGATCCCTGTACCAGAGCACTCTATTCCTGTACTAGGATATCGATTCGTGCACTGAAACAAAGGTTCCTGTACCAAGAAATCAACTTTCCTGTACTGGGTTTCCAAACCACTTGCAGAAAATGAAAAGGGTGTTAACTAAGAATAAATTGTGAGGTGAAACAAAGTTGAGGAAATAAACATTCATAAGCAAAATATTTTTTAACTAATAATACATTCAGAAATGAAAGGTACTTCGAAAGTCAAAGAAAAATCCTTTGCTAGAATAGGAAACTTCTTGCATGTGAAAAATAACTATATGTTCTAAATATAAGCAAGCTTCTTCCTGAGATGATTGTTATTATGTAAATTAGATATGCACTTATTATAAATAGGCGTTTTATTTTAGAGGTCCCTTTAGTAATTCAGTGTTAAATTGAGTTACTTCCACAAGGGAAACAAGTGCAAGCACAAATCTATATAATGCAAACAATGTTTCATTAAAGCTCATAAAGATAAATTAATTCTAAACTGAAATTTCATGTTGATAATTATTGGAAACTTCACTTAGAAATAAAACATGATTTGCAGAAAAAAGCAAATGAACTTGCAGGAAATAAAAGGACTTACAGAAGTAAACTAAGTAACCTTCACTTGCAGAAATGAAAACACACCAGTGCAAGTAATGAAAACACACTTGTTTTGCAGAAAGGAAATTAAACACGCATCAAAGGAAAGCAAGTTAACACGAAACCTTGCTCAAACCTTGCATAAAAATAATTTTAACAGACTTCAATGAAAAGGGAGAATGAGTTGGGTTGGTTGGGCCCTAGCCAACCAACTCGTCTCCCTATTACGAGATTAAATTAACTGCTCAAATAATGCATCACCTAAAATATTGGAATAGGGAATGAATAACTGGTGCAGCTCTTTGTATTAAACTCAGTAATTACAAATGTACATCGCGGATTGCTAGATCCAGCGCAGAAGTATGGCAACACAAAATTACAATGTGAGAAAAAATTCTACAGAGTACCGCCCCCCTAAGTCCACCCTAGAATCCCTAATTTATACATAAAACTCCGCTCTCAGTCATAATGAAACTTAACAGAAAAATACATTTGAACAATGATCAACCTCCATCTTTAGTTCATTCATAATGCTGCAAATCTAATACAGAGAATGGAACAAACCCTCGATGAGAGATGCACACCAATATTTAATAGATATGATATTTTAGGAGTCAATCGACCGACTATCCACATGGTGCAGGAACAACAGATGGTATAGGAATGACGATTGGTACGAGAAAAATGGACAGTACAGGAATGACGGACGGTACAGGAACGATGGACAGTACAAGAACTTCAAATCCCTCATCTTTAGCACATCCATAACTCTCCAATCCTGATGCAAAAATGGAACAAAATCTCAATGGTAGGTGCACACCATTCCTCAAAAAATATGATATTTTTGGAGTCAATCCAGAATGAATCATCCGACTTTCCACCTGGTGCAGGAATAGCGGGCGATACAGGAATTGTAGATCCTGCACCAACCAAACTTCACTTTAGATTAATGAAAGTTACTCACCATGACTTAAGGAAATATAAAAAGGTAAGTTACAAAGGAATTTAAATATATTTAACCTTTTTAATAATGAATAAGCTGTTATGATCCATATTCAATAAAATCAGAGAGAGAGACCAAAAGTCATGTGTAAAGGTTTAATTTTAATTGTAAAACAGAGGCTTAGGTAGTGTAGTTAGGAAAAAGATAGGGTTAAAAGAAGGACAATTGTGGCGCCCAACGTTCCCCCAACCTCACCTTGTTGTCTGTCCTCACACAACTACTGACCTCTGCAAAAACACAAAATTATGAACCTTCCTTTTCTTCTGGATCTGAATATTGATTCTCGACCCTCATCATGACTTTGATTGGAGTATGGTAGTGCTTTATTAAATTTAGGATATTTATACTTATAATATCCCTGCACTTAAAACATTTATTCCCATTGGAAAATGATAAATAATGTCAATTAAATAAGAAAAATCGATCATAGTGTTCCTGCACTCGAACCCAGTTTCATGTACTGAAACATATATTCTTGCACTAGAATGTTGTGGTTCTTGTACTACATAAAGGATTCTTACAAAATAAATTTTCTTTGTTATACATAGGCTGAATTCACCAAAAAATTGTAAAATTTAAAAGAGTTTCTTCTATCGCCAGTTTCCAGGTGTCATTGTGCTTTCCCAATCTGATCAAGTAAGGTTTTCAAGAATTCATCAGATCCTACAAAAATATTTACTAAGACTGATCCAAATGAGTTATGATGCCAGGGGCACCATAGAAATGCTAATAATGTCCTTACTTCAAGAATAATGTTATCATGAAATAGTCAACAATCAATACTTCCTCAAATCATCTCAAGAACAACCTTAGTCAATAGGTCTTCACTTTCAATAGCCTCATTATTATAAATAAAAGTGACATTATTTGGAAGCCAAGGCATTAAAATGGATGGAAAGAGGGAAAAGAAATATGACAAAATGATACCTTCCCAGGATGACCATCTTACTGTTACCCAAGTGTATAGTTGAAGCTTCTCTTGTTCAAGCAAAGCGAATCACCTTCACTAAGGGTCCCACATCCTTGAAAACCTTCATATTTATGAAAGATAGAACTCCAAAGAACATTACTGAAGGGATATTAAAGCCATTCTCAAAGAGGTATGATAATGAGTTCAGGGAAAGACAAAAAAAACCAGGTAAATCATAGTGTAAATTTAACTTTAATACCACAGGCATGGCCCTGCTGCCAGCAGGCATCTATAGCCTCGAAAGGGATGCCTTTTAACCCCATGAAATGTTTGTATCCCATCTATTAGATATAAATTCAGAGTCAATTGAAATAATTTACATTTTTTAGAAGTTAATTGAAGGCCATTGTCTTGGCTTGGTAACCAATTAAAAATAGTGCCATTCACAAGAACTAACAAGAATGAACAAGTCGGCTCATGATGAGACTTCTTGTCTTCCATCTTTTCAACTGAAAGCCATTACGCTAGCTTGGTGACTAGTAGGGGTAGTGACATTATCGTTAGGACCCATGATCATGGTAGGTTGACTTGTAATGAGACCTCCCATCCCTTAATTAATCATTTTAAAAGAAACTCTGGTTATAATTAACCTTAAGTAGGTCACTTAATAGGTGGGGGGGAAAATCCGCTCCTTAAGAGCACGGGATGGCGTGAAAAGTTTTTATTACTAATCCTTACTGATTGGTCATTCTACCCTAAAGACTCATTTTAAAGAAAACATCTTGGATAATGAATGAAAAATTCCTTAACTTGATCATGCTAGGGTTCTCCTGAGAGCTCATTAGGGTTTTATAGGAGTGGTCCACCATAGGAGGTTCTTCATCAATACCTTCAAAGAGAAACTTGAAATGATTTCTTGGATGATAGTTGGTGATAATGAATAGGTCAAAAGTAAGTTTTTAAGCTTATGAATGGAAAGTATTAAATATAGCAATAACAATCCCCCTAACTGACCTAATGATTAATCTCAACCAACAATTAAAGTCACTTTAGAGGATATGTGACATTAAAAGTCAATTGCTTCTGACAAGTCTTACCACAAGAGTGCTTAATGATAGAAATTCTAATAGTCATGCCTAAAGAATTGCAATTTCAAGGGTTTTCCTATACAATTTTAATTCAAATGACATTTTTATTTGTTGATGTTATACTACCATACCCTAATTTAAATAAAGGAAGGTCTCCTTCAAGTGTAGCAGTACTTCCAATGTAGCCATGTGTGTAACAAAATGTTAAATATACTCACACTCAGTTTTAAACAATAAGATTCAACACATACCATAGTATGAGAAACCAATTTCTTTGATTGATATAGTACCAAGAGTTGTCGAACGATGAGGAAATAAGGTGTGTTGATGACTGCTTGAAACCAAGATTCAATGGGATCCACATATTCATCATTCTACAACTGATGTAATCCTTCCACAACTTGATAATCACTCTCTAGGAGGCTGTTGACGGTGCTAGACCCACCAACATCAGGGATCACCCTGGTATGAAGTCCCAACTAGACCTCACATCATTTGGTGTGGGAGTCCCATCAGGTATGATGACTCGGTTTCCATTGTCTTAAGGATTTACCTCAACTCTTGCTTTTCAGCATAGGAGAGTGGTTCTCCTTGTCTTCGAGAAGTGAGGTTCGCGTGCCTAGTGAGTGTAAGTGTACTTGTGTCAATGGTTATTTCACTATGAGGGGAAGAAGGTGAAGGTGAGTTCCAGGTTGAAAGGGATCAATCCCAACTTGGCTAGGAACACACAACATAAAAGGACATACACAACTTTCGATGGAGAAGTCCATTCCAATGTGGCAGTCACAACATAAAAGGCAAGATAACACGTACAACACTCATGGAATAGTCCGAACGAGTGCAACAGTTGTTACAACAAGGTTCAGGTGAAAGGTCTGTCTGATGTCCAGTAGAGAAGTCGACATGGATGGGACAACATTAACAACATATACAACACATTTCCATTAATAGATTATGCATTACAACAAATGAAATGATTCAGATGTAGAACATAGGTTAAAGAAACATGCATTACAAGTGTTAAAGAATAGTCTTACAACATATACAATACATGTGTGAAAACATGTTGGCCTATTAACAAGCTTCTGAATTAAGCGAAATTTACAAGACACATCATTACACCATACATAACTAACCCTGTGAGCGGGGCATTGGAGCCACTACCTACTCCTCAAACAAAATATTATAGACTCTCTTATCTATGTGGGAGGAGATGAGGTGAAAAGTCTCTTCTATGTACAAATGAGGGGGTATTTATAGCCAAGGGTGAAACTGACCCTTGTGGTTGTTCGAATATCCTCATGACTGTTTGACTGCCATGACTCTTCGACTTACATGAATCATTTTTCAACAAGTCGGTCTCTTGGACTTCCATGTTACATCAAATTTATTAACAACAAGCCCATAGTGAGGATGTGGGTGACATGACTCATGATGTGACCCGACATGACTTGACATGATAATGCTAGTAGATTGTTGCTGCTGCTGGAGTGCATGTCAAGCTATAGTGCTGTTGGGTGATGGATGTCTTCATGGTGTATCATAGCTTCACCTTTGCATAGTGAAGTGCGCAGAGTCTTCGATGGTCCTTGGTTCGCTTGATGAAGCTTTAGCACGTTGTTCCTTGCTTGCATGTTGGAAGTCTTGACAGGCTCATCTATTTGCGAAGGTGCTTGTTCGTCGTGTTAATCCACTTTGCATGCTTTGTTTATTCATCCCTTGGTGAACCTTTCATTCTGCATGTGCTCCCTTTGTTCATCCCATTCATCATCTTTCCATGTTCGTTGGTGTACTTGTACTTGCAGTCACTCATGACGAGACAACATAAAATCTGAAACCTCATAGTATACCTTGACACACGATCATTCAGATGCAGGTGACTGAGAGAGGAAGCAAGGCTATGATGCAGGATGATGGCTTTGAGTAACTACTGATGAAAACTGTGCAAGAGTCACTGAGAGATGGAGACAGGTAATCTGAGTCAACAACGACTATCTACAAGGTCTGGCTCAACTGAGAGGCAAAATTGCACAAATTTTGGGAGGAACAGTCCGGGCTGCTGGAAGGAAAGGTAGGCATGCTTTGCCCATTTTTGCAGAATGAACGGGTAGTGGGGTTGGATAGATATATTTTCACAATTTTCTAGAGGAACATGTGGGTTGCATGAAGGGTCAGTAGGCAGGGATTACACAGTTTTGCTAGAAAACTGCCCAGGAGACTGGCAGCCAAAACTGCGTAATTCCTAGAGGGAACTACCAGTTGGCTGTTGGGGTCATTGGCAGTCAAAACTACGCAATTCCTAGAGGGAACTGCTAGTTGGATACCTGGGAGACTGGTAGCAAAAACTGTGTAATTCCTAGAGGGAACTGGCAGTCTACTGCTAGGGGCTGCTGGCAAGGAAAACTGCACTAAGGCTGGGAGGCCAGCCTACTGATCATCTATGTGCAATTTTTGAGTTGAGCTGACTGATGGACAGTGAAATGCTTGCTCATGAACACTGCATAATTTCTGAGATGAATAATTGGTTGACTATCGGGATGACTACCTGGGAAAATTGTGCAATTTTCTGAGCGAGACGGGGATGGGAATTTGGTGTTTGTTTGGCCTGTTTGCGCAATTTCCTTAGTCAGTTGAGCGGGTGAGATTAGTGGCCTCTGTGTAATTTTTGAGGTGAGTCAGTTCCGGGGTGACTGTTTGGTCCAACTGTCCGGGTAGCCAGCATGAGAGTTGATTGGATTGCTTGCAGGTAGCACAACTTGAAAAGACTAGCTTGGTGCTTCTGTGCTGTTCTGGTTAACAGTCGATCGAGTCGATGGCGGGGTGATGGTCCAACTGTCAGAGGGGAGTCTAGTCATAAAAAATTTCAGTAAAATTGGCTAAGTGTGTGAACAATCGAAAGATGCATAGGTGATCATACGAACACACATTCACATGACTTGACAATGAAACGACTAAACCATCCAGACACACATGTTCAACAAGACTAACCGATGGTGTAAGCGACAATTGTGACACTCATGATTGATCATTCATTGATCGAGCGTATACAACAAGCATATACGAAGCGAAGACTTTGAGCATAACCAAAACATGGTCGCAAGCATGACTTAGACATCAGTATGTAGAGACTTGAATGAAATGAACAAGCAAGGTGGATGTAAAGACTCACACGAGCTCACGGAGTGAACCCGAGTGTGTGCAGTCATCAAGTGAAACTCTTCAAGGGAGGCTATGAAATTGGTGTAGGCCAAAATTTTGGAGGGTGGTTGTAGCCACTACAACACTTGGCGACACACTGGTAGAACTCCACCTTCTCTGTTTTGGTTCATTGCAAGCATAGGGCCTTGGTCTTTCAGGGAGTATTGAATCTATGTACGAGTTACTTCAATTTCCCCACCTACCCCATGGACATACATGGTTCACCTTTTGCCTACTTAGTCAAACACAATCAAAATTTCAACTTAGATCTCAGTGTTTCGAATCCAGGAAGGGTAGTTTAGCTCGCGAGTTGAATATTTTCAAAGTATAAGTTTTCATCTCTGGTGTTGCTCCACTTCCAGCAGGCCTGGACAGTACCCCAGTGGAGTCACACAGGAACATACACATTGCTCCACTACTAGCGAGCCTGGTCAGTACCTCGGTGGAGTTTATTGCTTCACCTCTCTGCGCAAGAAGCCTTTGTCTTCTTTCGCCTTTATATTTTTCAAGAGGACTATGCATAGGCACTTATTTATTTTTGGGGCAAAAGAGGGATCTTGACTTATTGAGAGCAGAAGAGGTTGTTCCTTTAGAGAAGCATGTAAGACCTATGACATAGGTTTTCTCATTTATATTTTTCCCTTCTCCATTTCTGCTAGTTGAATGAGCTTAGACACACAGAGTAGAAGGCTGAGTACAGGAATGGGGCTTCCCAGTGTGGACATAGGTTCATGGTTGGACCAAAGATTCCCTTACAGATGGTTCATATTTTCTGTCAGGACTTCATTGACCAAAAGTTAACCAAGCACAGAGAAGTCAGACATAAGATTGGCCAAGTGCTGCAATGTCATGATTTTCCTCAAATTTCAGCCACATACTCTATTCAAAATCCAGGATGTAGAAGTTGGCAACACTTATTTCCGAAAACAAAAATAGTAATATATCAAATAAAAAAAATGAATGTGAACAAAAATAGTAAGAAAAATCAAACAAAGAAAAGCAAATATAATAAGTGAAACAAACCAAATGAAACAACAAACAACAAGAAGACTATGTACATGGCACGGGCGCAACCCGAGCTACTGAAAATAATTATTTGAGATCTTGGCCATTGACAGGAAGGTTGCCAATCCTCCCATCAAGTGATCACAAATGATATGTGTGTGGGCCAAGCTTCTCATGGACTGTGTACAGGCCAATCCATAGGGATTGGAACTTCATATGCTTTCTTTTGTCTTCATGGGGCTTATCCCATTTCAGAACTAAGTCATCCACATCGAAGCTAGCTTTCCCTACAGACTTCTTATCGAACCACCTCTTGATATGGTTATGGTGGAGTGTGAATTTTTCCTTTGCTTTCATCCTTTCTTCCTAAAGCTTATGGAGAGAATCCATCCTACACTGAACTAGTTAGCAGGGCTCGCCTTGGGATTCCTGGGAAAGCTGAAGAGTAGGGAAGTAGATATTTGGCGGGAGTATGGCTTCTTTACCGTAAACCAGGATGTATGGTGAGGTATTCAGAGAAGGTTTAGGTGTTACATAGTCAGCCCATAGTGCATTCGTCAAGGTGATATGCCAGTTATGCTGCTCAAAGAAAATGGTCTTCTTGATTATATGGATGAGGCTTTTATTTGTAGAATTTGTTAGACCGTTTCCTTGCGGATAGTAATTCAATGAATGCTTTAGCATAATACCATTCTATAATGAAAAGTCATAGAGATTCAAGGATTGAAAATAAGTTGGATTATCAAAAACAAGTGATACCGGAACATCAAAGCCTAAGATGATATTCTGTTGGAGGAAGCTGATAACCTCCTGGTCGTTCACTTGCTTGAGCGGAACTAATCTATCCTCTGCGTAAAGTAGTCAGTTGTTGTTAGGATATAACGGTGTTGTTTTGACGAATGAGGGAAAATTTCCCCAATGATGTCCATGCCCCACTGTTGGAATGGTTTAGTCACTGCAATAGGGTGCAATGGGGCTACTGATCTTCGTGTCCTACTGGCGCATTGCTGACAAACCAGGCACTTGTAGGAGTATGCATGCACATCTTCGAACAATGTGGGTCAGTAAATGCCGGCTCACAGAACCTTGTGTGTAGTGGTATTTACCACAAAGTGACCCCCAAGGGGTCTGTCATGCAAATATTGAAGTACCTTCTCTGATTCCCGTGCCTTCAGGCACCTAAGCAAAACTCCATTACTATGATTTCTGTAGAGCACTCCATGCACTGACTGATATGCTAAGGCTTTCAGGCACAATGCCATCTTCTGTCTCATAGAAAAGTGAGAGGGTATGGTGCCATGCTCAAGGTAATGGTGTACATTTGTATACCAAGAGGTTCCATTTTTTGTGGGTGTTTCTCGCCTTATGTCATACATTTCAATCTCCTGCTCCCAACCAGCGAGTTCTTCCTCATTCTCCGGAGCGTGCACTACTTCAACTCCAAGTCTGTAGAGCCCATGTCCTTTGATCGTGTGGCACTAGCCTTATTTCAAGATCATATTATTGCAAACCTACTATCCAGTTCGCACGTAGTTCTCCCATCTCTTGCTGTATTAGCAATGTATGGACTGCTGGGTGGGGGACGAAGACTATGCAATGGTTCTTTAGCAAGTAAGGCCTGAAGTGTTTTACCGCCTTGTAAACTACATAATCTTGTTTTCTAATGGCAGGATAGTTAATCTTTGGTCCCTGCATGCTTGCACTCATAAAAGAGATGGGACGTTCATCATTAGCTTCATCTTTATGAGTGAGTACTACAACTAGTGAGTTGTCAGAAGCAAAGATGTATAACAAGAAATCATTTTTGAAATTTAGGCTGTAAAGTGCAGGTGCTTCGACAATGGCTTGCTTAATCTGGGTGAATGCATGATTTTCTTTCTTACCGCAGGTGTACACTACATATTTCTTGATCATGTCTTGCATGGGTTTTACTATCTGCGCATAATCCAAGATGAACTTATGAGGAAATTTATCTTGCCCAAGAAGGACTGCATGGATTTCTTGTGGACTGGGTGAGGAATCCGTGTGATGGCTTGGACCCGGTCCGGAGCCACCTTGATCTCGCTCTTGGAAACGATGTGTCCAAGGAGGTTTCCTTATGACATAGAAAATAGGCTCTTCTTGGGATTCAAGGAAATCCCGTATCTTCAGCAACGCTCAAAAATCTTCTTAAGATGGCGTACGTGGTCCTCTCGTCTTCTGGAGAACACAATCACATCATTGAGTTATATCACCATGCTCTGCCCAATGAGTCCACAGAAGGCGATGTCCATAGAATGCTGAAATGTTTCACCTGCATTTACAAGCCTAAATGACATTCGTCTATAAGAGAACGTACTACACTTGGTATGGAAAGTGGTTTTGAGTCTGTTAGGTTCTGCTACCAGAACTTGATTTTATCCTAAGAAACTGTCAAGGAGAGAGAACATTGGTGCCCCAGATACGGTTCTTAAAAGATGGACCATAGGCAGCGCGGGGTAGTTGTCTTTGTCCGAGGCGCAGTTTACGTTCCAGAAATCGACACACAAACATATTTCCCCAGACTTCTTTCATGCAGGCACAATTTTGGAGACCCAAGTAGAATGCTAAACTTTGTATATGATTTGTGCATCCAAAATTTTAGTAATCTCTTTCTGTATGAGGGGTTCAAGCGACAAATGCACTTTTCTTAGCTTCTATTGATATGGCTTGAACCCTTCCTTGATTGGAATGATATGTTGGATGATGCGCGTGTCATAAGTTTTCAGGTCATCATACGTCTACACGAACACATCTCGGTACTATTTGAACAAGCAGATAAAGGCTTGCCGTTCTGGTTGTGTACAACATGTACCAAGATTGAAAAACTTCGGATCATGTTCTATTCCTAGGTTTATCAGTTTGTGCCTCATAGTTGAACTATGGGTCTTACTGTTCCTTGGCCCTTGGAACCGTTCTTTCAAGTCATATAATTTTTCCAATGATTCCACACCTTTTATGATAATGCGGCCCTTCATGTCCCCATCTTCTTCTTGTAGAGAGCGTTCGTTCTCATCATCATCTATTGTTGCATCTTTGAAAATGTTAACATTGGCCATAAAATGTAGTATCTATTGATCATCATTAAACACGCGTAAGTTAGTTATGTTGTCTGGGATAGATGGTTTATACAAAATTTCAATAGTAAATCTATCCTTAATTGGTGACATTCTCGAGGCTGCATTTGCTAGTGCATTGGCAAATACATTATGCCCTATTAAATGCTTGGAAATTTGAAGTTAGTCACCATACCTCTTCCTGGTAACATTTGAGATGCGGTGATAAATAGTGAATGGTGTTACGTACCTGTTGTACCACTATCTCTAAACCACCTACCACTTTGATCATGGCCACATTGAGGCTAATGGCTTTTTGCAAGCCCAATACCAACGCTTCATATTCCGCTACATTGTTCGTGCACTCAAACTCCAAGCGGCTTGACACCAGATGCTTCCTATTGAAAGTCTCAATCAGGACACACCTAGCTCCTGAGTCGTCTTGTGTCTTTGACCCGTCAAAGTACATGGTCCAAAACTCATCTATACATGAACCACTTGATGTGCTAGTACTGTTGCTTCTATTGTTGTTGCTACTACTGCTACTATTGGTACAATGTGCTGTACAGGTTTCATTACCATTAGTTGGGCAAGGAAGGAGTCCCAACTGTGCGTTTGGTGGGGTTGGAGCTGGCTATGCAGGATAACACCCCAATGTTGTCTCAAGGAGGTAGTTGCCAAACATGAGTTCTGCGAAAGCCAACAATTCATTCTTGCCATTGATGGGAGTGACATTATGCTTCATGTACCTCTCAGATTCTACCTGAATTTGGTTGCACTTGCCCTTATATGGAAGCCACATGTGAGACCAGTTTATAGAAAAATATCTGTCTAGCTTGCTGGACTAGTCTCTGTTGAGTAGCAGGTCATATGCTTCTAGTATGTCCACAACAACTATGTTGATGAATTGGTGGACTGATAGTCGAGTGATCACGTATCATAGTTCATTAATGGCTTGTACTGACATTCTATCAAGTTGGATGATTCTCGTGGATGTTTCGCTCCATCATGCATTGATCTTCTTGGCAATGGAGAGCAGCATAACGTTGGATTCCATGCCAGAATCAACCAAATAATTGTGAACATTGCAGTTGAAAATTTCAAAAGATAGAAGAAATGGGGGGTAACTTGAGTGTGCTTCTTCCATCCAGAGTGTATTGAGCACAGTGGAAGGTGACTCGGGAGGTGTGATTGCTTCCCTGCTGGTAGAGGCTGTGTTGTTTGTTGCTATCTGTGCCAACATTCACAACAGGATATCTCGCTAGCTCTGGATCTTAGCCAACTCGAACAAACTGATGTTTGCCTGAGTTTTCTTCATATCATCAACAATGTTGTAATCTAGAGGTGGTAGACTCACCGAGGTGTCTGGGGTGAAACGAGTGTTCGTGTTATCCGACGGAGTGTTTTGCAGCTTGCTGCTCATGGATGTGTTTTTGTCCTTCGCTGTCCTCCCAAACTTGCTTTGTGTTTTCTGCTTTGGGCCGACTGGTGGATCGATCTTCCTTATTAGCAACTTGATCTTTTCTTGCATCTCCCCAAGTGTGGGGGGAGCCCCTTTGCTTCTAAGATTGTAATGGTCAGTTTTCTTTCGGGGTTGCTTCTTAATGTTCGTCTTTGTCATTGTTTGCGAGCACTGATACATGTTCACCACATGCTCTGAGCTTGATGGATCATTAGGTGCAACCTCTTCATCATTGTCTATGTATTCCAGTTGCTCCCACCTATTTCTCCCCGCCTCGAGTGTACAAATTCAAAAATCATTTGTGACTCGCTTTCAGCCTGAACAAGAGTTCTCAGGATGATTATCTTTATGGAAGGAACATAATTTCGGATTGGCACACTATTTGAATTGGAACACAGGCTTCTACGCAGTTTTTGAAATAAATTGGCTATTGCTTGATGCGCTGCTTCCTGTCTCTGCCTAGGTGGGTGACTTCTTGTGAAATGTGTCCGTCTTACGTTATTTGAGTTTAGAAATTTCAGTGGACAAGCTCTTGACAAGATGAGCGAGGGTCTCAATCTCAGTTTCTTCCTTGTCTCTACCCTTTCTCGCCATTGCTTGAGACTTCCTTCTTGCATCCTTGGAGTCTTTCACTAATTTATCATCCGTTATGACTTCGACTGCATGCAGGTATTTTTCAACAGTGATAGCCTCTTCATGGTTTTCCAATAGTGTTGGTTTTTCAGCTCGCTTAACGAACTATGCGATGTTGGTTGGTAATGTGGACATGTAGTACTTGGTGGTGATGGAGTCATGAGGCTTAATTTCTGCTTTTTCCACTGATGATACAACGAGTCCTGTGGGAGTGGATTATGACTTCCTAGATGTGTGTGGAAGATTTTGTATGCCTAGGATCAGTCCAACTGCTTTCCTGAACTAGCGAGTGACGGGACGGACAGAGCGAAGGTGTTGATATGAAATCTCGTGTTTAATTCTGGGAGGTGAGGAGTAACCAATTGCAGAGTTGTGTGAGAGGGAGTGCGAGTTACTGCCTTGACCAAATGATTGATGAGTGAGTGTGAGGGGAATTTTAGCCATGTGCAACTGGTTTCCCTCCTTCTAGCGCCATAAATGTTGAGGTGATGGACCCGCCGACATTCAAGGGATCACCCTGGTATGAACTCCCAACTAGACCTCACACGATTTGGTGTGGGAGTCCCATCCAGTATGATGGCCCCATTTCCATTGTCTTGAGGATTTTCCTCAACTCTTGCTTGTCATCATAGGAGAGTGGTTCGCTTTGTCTTCGAGAAGTGAGGTTCGCGTGCCTAGTGAGTGTAAGTGTACTTGTGTCAATGGTTCTTTCACTGTGAGGGGAAGAAGGTGAAGGTGAGTTCCAGGTTGAAAGGGATCAATCCCAACTCGGCTAGGAACACACAACACAAAAGGACATACATAGCTTCTAGCAGAGTAGTCCACTCGGATGCGGAAATCACAACATACAAGGTAAGATAACACATACAACACTCACGGAATAGTCTGAACGAGTGCAACGATTGTTACAGCAAGGTTCAGGTGAAAGGTCTGTCTGATGTCCGATAGAGAAGTTTTTACAGACGAGACAACATATACAACACATTTCCATTAATAGATTATGCATTACAACAAATGAAACAGTTCAGATGTAGAACAAAGGTTAAAGAAATATGCATTACAAGTGTCAAAGATTAGTCTTACAACAGATACAATACATGTGTGAAAACGTGCTGGCCTGTTAATAGGCTTTTGAATTAAGTGAAAGTTCTAAGACACATCGTTACACCATACATCACTAACCCTATCAGTGGGGCATTGGAGCCACTACTTACTCCTCAAAGAAAATATTACAGACTCTCTTGGCTATGTGGGAGGAGCCGAGGTGAAAAGTCCCTTCTATGTAAAAATGAAGGGGTATTTATAGCCAAGGGTGAAACTGACCCTTGTGGTTGTTCGACTACCCTCATGATCATTTGAACTCCATGACTCTTCAACTTACATGACACTTTTTTCAACAAGTGGGTATTGATTGACAACAAGCCCATAGTGAGGATGTGGGCGATGTGACTCATGACGTGACTCGACATGACTTGACATGACAACATTGGTACATTCGTGTTGCTGCTAGATTGCATGTCAAGCTATAGTGTTGCTAGGTGATGGATGTCTTCATGGTTTATCATAGCTTCACCTCCTCATTGCGAAGTGCGCCGAGTCTTCGATGGTCCTTAGTTCGCTTGATGAAGCTTTAGCATGTTGTTCCTTGCTTGCATGTTGGAAGTCTTGACAGGATCATCTATTCGCGAAGGTGCTTGTTTGTCGCGTTCATCTACTTCACATGGTTTGTTCATTTGTTCATTGGTGAACCTGTCATTCTGCATGTGATCCCTTCATTCATCCCATTTGTCGTCTTTCCATGTTCGTTGGTGTACCTATACGTGCAGTCACTCATGATGAGACAACATCAAATCCAAAACCTCCTAATTTACCATGGCACATGATAATTTGGATGCAAGTGATTGGGAGAGGCAGCAAGGCTATGATGCGGGATGATGGATCTGGGCAACTGCTGATGAAAATTGTGCAAGAGTCACTGAGAGATGGAAACTGGAAATCTGATTCGACAGTGACTGTCTGAAAGGTCTGGCTCAGCTGAGAGGCACAATTTCACAAATTTTGGGAGGAACAGTCTGGGCTGCTAGAAGGCAAGGTAGGCATGCTATGCGCTTTTTTCAGAACGAAAGGGCAGTGGGGCTGGACAACTAGATTTGCATAATTTTCCAGAGGAATGGGCCAGGCTGCATGAAGGGTCAACAGGCAGGGATTGTGCAATTTTTCTAGGGAACTGCCCGGGAGACTAGTAGCCAAAACTACACAATTCCCAGAGGGAACTTCCAGTTGGATACTGGGGTCACTGGTAGCCGAAAATGCAATTCCCAGAGGGAAATGCCAGTTGGCTACCTAAGAGACTGGCAACAAAAATTGCGCAATTCCCAGAGGGAACTGGCAGTCTGCTGCTAGGGGTTGCTGGTGGAAAGCTACACTGAGGCTGGCCTGCTGATCATATCTGCATAATTTATGAGCTGAGCTGAATGATGGGTAGCGGAAGGCTTGCTCATGAATGCTGCACAATTTCTAAGATGAACATTTGGTCGACTGTTGGGATGACTGACTAGGAAAACTACGCAATTTTCTGAAGGAGGCAGGGACCGGCATTTGGTGCCTCGACACAATTTTTGAGAGGAGTAGTCCTAGGGTGACTACTAATTCTGACTGTCCAGGTAGCTAGCATGAGAGTTGATTGGATTTCTTGTGGGCAACGCAACTTGAAAAGACTATCTTAGTGCTTCTGTGTTGTTCTAGTTGACAGTCAATCGAGTCGATGGCAGGGTGATGGTACGACTGTCAGAGGGGAGTCGGTAGTTAGAAATTTAAAAAACAATGGCTAATTGTGTGAACAATTTGAAAGATGCATAGGTGATCATACGAACACACATTCGCATGACTTGATGACGAAACGAACAAACCATCCAGACACACTTGTTCAACAAGACTGATCGACGGTGTAAGTGACAAGCATGACACTCATAATTGATCATGCATTGATCGAGATGACGCTTGCGCAACAATGAATGTGACTTTGTGTGTGAGTGTGACAGATGCTTTCATAGCGAATACAAAAAGCACATACGAAGTGAAGACTTTGAGCATAACCAGAACATGGTCGTAAGCATGACTTAGACATCAATATGTAGAGACTTGAATGCAATAAACAAGCAAGGTAGATGTAAATACTCACACGAGTTCACAGAGTGAACCCGAGTGTGTGCAGTCATCAAGTGAAGCTCTTCAAGGGAGGCTCCGAAATTGGTGCAGGCCAAAATTTTGGAGGGTGGTTGTAGCCGCTACAACAAATGCATAAGGGATATGGTAAAAGATAAAAGAAAAATCCCTCAAGTTTAGGCTCAAATATCTCCTTTTCATATTGACAAGAATAGCTAAGGGAAAATCTAGGGTTTTGAGTTTCAACAATAGTTTCAGAACAGATTCCAATTATAGATTTCTCCTGTAATGGTGAATTTTCTTCCCAAGGTGAATGTTATGTAGTGATAGGAGATGTTTCCAAACTCACCCCTTCCCCCAACCTTGAAGATATATCATCATACTCAATAGGGGAATCAATGGGAAGAATAGGTGTTTTAAATTTTCATGCAACCTGTGGGTTTGGATTAGAGTTCGGGATATGGTTTAGGCTAGGATTTTTATTTTGATTAGGATTTGGGTTAGACTTTGGACTAGGGTTAGGTCTAGGGTTTGAACTAGGTTTAGGGTACTGATTAAGGTATGGATTAAGGCTAGGTTTAGGGTTTGGGTTAAGATATGGAATAGGGTTTGGATGAGGGCTACAGTATGGAGTAGGATAAGGGTTAGGGTATGGATTAGTGTAAGGTTTCACAGGTAGTTGTGACCATGGAGGAGGATAGCTTGGTGATGCATTAAGTGGAAATTGTAGTTGTTATTTTTGTTCAATTAACTACTCTTGCATGAAAGACTTCCCTAGGGAAGAGGATCCAAACCATTCTTGAGGCCATGCAGATGTTTGACTTGAGGAAGAGAGCCAAGGAGAGGGACATTGTGGCCATGAAGTAGGATATTCTATTGGAAGAGGACTAAAAGTTTTCCATTGAACTATAGGATTATAAATTTGTTGAGAAACTTGCTCAGGAGAATAAGCATTAATCCAAGTATTGAATGATGATGGGTTTTGAGTTATACCTAGTGGTTGATTTGATTCCTTACTTGATTTCCTTAGTACCTTCATTAATCCTGGTGTTGATGGGAAATGTTCTATTGCATGAGCCTCTTCACAAATTCTGCAAACTTTCAGGCTACTAAGTGGACACTTTCCAAGGAAATGTTTCTTTCTACAGTTGGCGCAAAATATCAACAATGGTTCTTCATCCTTCCTTTGTTCTTCCTGAAAATCATCCAATTTTGAAATCAAAGATTTAATAATATTAACTTTATGTTCAATCAAAATATTAAATTCTACACTTGTGAGTTCTTCGTTGGATGATTCATATGTCTTTGTAATAGCATCAAAACTCCTTATTGAATGATTCCTAAAAATACCATTTTCTTGTTTTCAACAAGCCAATTGGAATATTTTGTCATCACATGGATTAGTGTATATAGGGGGGTTCTTACAGCACTTGGGAAATGAAATTCCTTTAAAAAAACCAAGATATGTAGGAAATAAATAAATTCAAAGAACATAAACTTGCAAGAGAAACTAGGTGAAAATAAAACCAAATGCAACAGGTCACCAAGGTCAATCCCCTAAGTGCCTCCCCGACAATGATGCCAAAATGTTGGGTGTAATATAGGGCATATTAATGGACCAACATTTAATTGTCAATCTAGGAGTTCATAAACTTGGAGGTGCAGCACTGGAAATGCCAGAGAAGGACTTCAGCAACCTGCAAACCCTACTTATATCTTTCCTGATTATGCCTGCAGAATCAAAAGAATGGAAAGCAAATAACACCAAAGGAATTCTGGTGCCGAAATCAAAAAGGAAAGTACGTTGCAAAAACCCAATGAGAGGGACTTGAAATCATCATAAACAATCATGATCAATGAAATATCGAAAAGCATATATTTGAGTCTAAACCTCAGTGCAATTAGAAGAAAGAGAAATAATTAGGCTGTGAAATGCATTTGTCTTCTTTAAAGATTTTCCTTCCTGCACTGAACCATCGTTATTGCACCGCAACAATGTTCCTATACTAGAATGATGTTCCTATACTGAAGCAATGTTCCTGCACTGGAAGTATGTATTGTGCTTGCGTTGAAGATTTTTACCTTCATGCAAGAGCTCTGGATTCCTAAACCAGAGCACTCTGTTCCTGTACCAGGATATCGAGTCTTGTACTGGAACAGAGGTTCCTGTACTAAGAAATCAACGTTCATGTACTATTTTTCCAAACCACTTGCAGAAAATGAAAAGGGTGTTAACTAAAATTAAATTGCAAGGCGAAACAAAGCTGAGGAAATAAACATTCATAAGCAAAATATTCTTTAACTAATCATACATTCATAAATGAAAGGTACTTCGAAAGTCAAAGAAAAATCCTTGCTAGACTAAGAAACTTCTTGCATGTGAAAAAGAACTATATGTTCTAAATACAAGCAGGATTCTTCCTAAGATGATTGTTATAATGAAATAGGATCTACAATTATTATAAATAGATGTTTTAAATTAGAGGTCCCTTCAATAATTTTAGTGTTAAATTTAGTTACTTCCACAAGGGAAATGAGTGCAAGCACAGATCTATATAATGCAAACACTATTTCATTAAAGCTCATAAAGATAAATTAATTCTAAACTTTCATGTTGAGAATTCTTAGAAACTTCACTCAGAAATAAAACACAATTTGCAGAAGAAAGAAAATTAACTTGCAAGAAATAAAAGGACTTGCAGAAGTAAAATAAGAAACCTTCACTTGTAGAAATGAAAACACACCGGTGCAAGTAAGAAAAATGCACTCCTTTTGCAGAAAGGAAATTTAACACGCATCAAAGGAAAGTAGGGTTAACATGAAAGGTAGGAAATAAGCACACCCAAGCCTGCACACTTCAGATCTGAATCACACAACTTATAAAGAAGTCAAAGCCTGTTAACTATGAAAGAACAAAATATAACCTACTCAATTCTTACATCAAAATAAGTTTACCACACCACGGAAAAGGAAGAATGAGCTGGGCTGGTTGGGCCCTAGCCAACTAGCTCGTATCCATATTACGAGATCAAATCAACTGCTCAAATAATGCACCACCTAAAAAAATGGAACATGGAATGAATAACTGGCGTAACTCCTTGTATTAAACTCAATAATTGCAAATGTATATCGTGGATTATTAGATCTATCCTAGAGGTATGGCGACACAAAATTACAGTGCGAGAAAAAATTCTATATAGTATCGCCGCCCCTAACTCCACCCTAGAATCCCTAATTTATACATAAAACTTCGCTCTCGGTCGTAATGAAACTTAACAGAAAAATACGTTTAAACAACAATCAGCCTCCCTCATTAGTTCATTCATAGCACTCCAAGCCTAATATAGAGAAGAACAAGCCCTCAATGAGATATGTGCACCAATCTTTAACAGACATGACATTTTAGGAGGCAATCGGCTGACTGTCCACCTCGTGCAGGAATGATGGATGGTACAGGAACAATGATTGGTACAGGAACAATGGTCAGTATAGGAACGATGGATGGTACATGAATGATAGACAATACGAGAAATTCAGATCCTACATCTTTATCACATCCTTAATGTTCCAATCCTAATGCAAAAAATGGAACAAACTCTCAATGGTAGGTGCACGCCATTCCTCAACAAATATGATATTTTTGGAGTCAATCCGAAATGAATCGTCCGGTTGTCCACCTAGTATAGTTATAGTTGGCGTTAGAGGAACTACAGATCTTACACCAAGCGAACTTCACTTTATATTAATGAAATTTAACCACCATGCCTTAAGGAAATATGATAAGGTAAGTTACAAAGGAATTTAAATATATTTAATATTTTTTATAACGAATAAGCCCTTATGATGCATATTCAATAAAATCACAGAGAGAGACCAAAAATCATGTGTAAAGGTTTAATTTTAATTGTAAAATAGAGGCTTAGGTAGTGTAGTTAGGAAAAATATAGGGTTAAAAGAAGGACAATTGTGGCAACCAACACTCCCTTTCCCATAGCATGAGAGAGACTATTACCTAAGAGCTACAGAATAGTAGTGGGACCCAGGGATAGGTTGTCTGAGTGGATGACTTGTCTCCTAAGGGTTCTATTGATGATGTTGGATGACTATATATGATGTTCCGTTGATTCCACTTCCTTAAGGTGACATAGGAGGTTGAATCTGATCATAATAGCATCTCTCCTCATGTTTACCCCAGTTGGCATGGTTACTTTGGATAGACCTGGGAGGGGGTGTTACAGATTGCTACCAGAGCATGGTTGCACTCTCTTTGGGTCATATCAGGTGATACAAATATGGGTGAATGTGTTGGTCATGCATGCATGTCAGTTGCATGTGTGGCTCCTACACTTGTGTTCCATGTGCTTGTTTCATTGCATCATATTGATCATGGTAGTAGTAAGGCTATCATGAGGAACTTGATGTCAGTTTTATGGAATGCATCACGATGAGTGTATGACTGGTTATACAATTATATGTAGCTTGATTACATCCTTGTATGTTGGGTTTAATTCTTGGTTATTTGATTACAGCATCAGTCTTGTAGGTTGATTACAATAATTGATTACTTATGCTCGACTACATGTGGTTATGCGTAAGTGTAGTTGATTAGGAATTTCTTATGTAGGTGGATAGTTGCATGAGGCAATGTGTATACTGGACCTTAGTTAGTATGATGGTTATGCGTTGATGTACTTATTGATATACGTCTATATGTTATTATGGTTATGTTGTACATGCATCATGATGATTTGATGATCTTGCAGACAAGGTATCCTCCACGAGTTATGCTAAGGTACGCTGATTTATGGTGATTTGGTTTAGCTGACATAGTATGCCTTACAGGAAAGAGATCATATGGCTAGCAAGGTGGTAGAATACATAGAATCTCCCTATGCATCAAATGAGAAGCCTAGTGTGGGGCATTCTTTTGACCTGACAGACATAGTGAGAAACTTGAAGGAAGAAATAAGGAGTTGCAAAGAAGACAATGACAAAATCATGCAGGCACATGAGAAACAAGTAGAGGTAAATATGATATCACTTGAGAGTTTGTTAGATTTGTAGTGACAGGGACCTCTTCAAATCAACCATGGACATGAGGACAAAACTAATGGGGCATATGGCAGTTGGTATCATAGTAGACATAGGTTAGATAGACTTGACACTATTAGAGATGGCAGGATGTTGGACACTCCGGATAGGAGGGGTGACATACACATGTATTACTCTAGTTCTGGTCCCGATAGGCATCATGGTCGTCATCATTATCATCTGTAAATGAGGAATGATAGGGTATACTTGTCAGATCATTTAAAAGAGGAAAAGCTACCTACCTTTGATGGAGAGATGAAGAAATCACAAGATGCAGAGTCTTGGTTGCTTGGCATGAGGAAATTATTTAGATTGCATGATTACTCAGAAAACATGAAAGCAAGGATAGCCCTTTTCAGTCTCAAAGATAAAACAAATATTTGGTGGGAAGACGTGAAGAATGTCAAGGACATACATGAGGATGAGTTGACTTGGCATGCATTTGAAAGGATCTTCAAGAAGAAGTACTTGTCTGAGAGGTATTATGATGACAGACCTAAGGAGTTTTATGAGTTGTAGATGGGTTCTATGACAGATGAGGAGTATACTAGAATATTTTTGGAGATGTTGAGATATGTGCCTTACCTCAGAGAGGAGAAGACCAATTTTTAGAGATTCATAAGTGGATTTCCAGTAGCATACAAAGACTGGATTGAGTTCAATGATCTTAGATCATTGGAGGAGGCCATCCAAAAGTTGAAGCATTGTTATGAGTAGTCGAAGCACAAAGTTGATTTATGCAGATGTGGACAACATGCAGGCAGATCATCAGGCATCGATAATTGAGATGAATGGTAATATTTAAAATAAATTTGTTTCTATTTTGATTGATCATGGATCTAACTATAGTTATATTAATCCTGACCTAGTGGATAAGTGTGCTTTGAGAAAATAAGTGCATGCAAAATCTTGGTTGGTATGGTTGGCTACAGGTAAAAAGAAGTGAGTTCACCATTGGGTAAGAGCTTGTGCATTTGAGTTAAATGGTATGCCTAAAATAGTGCATTTGAATGTATTTCCATTGGGATCGTATAGTTTTCTTTTGGGTATGGATTGGTTATACCTTCACAGAACCAAAGTGGATTACTTCGATAAGGCCATTGAGTGTGTGGATGATAGTGGGGAGAAGAGGAATTTGCAAGGTAAGAAGAAGCCTACATTAGTAAGGATGGTTACCAATATGTAGACTAAGTGTAGTCACAGAAACAGTTGTGTGATGTTTGCAGTACACATTTCCAATGATAAGGGTAAGGAGGTTTATGATGCAAAAGTGTTAAGTAGATACCCAGTTTTGTAGCAGTTTCAGGATGTATTCCCTGAGGACATTATAGAGTTTCCACCTCAGAGGGAGGTATAATTTTCTATTGAGTTGGTGCGAGGAGAAACACCAGCATCGAAAGCACCTTATAGGATGACAACACCTGAGTTGGTAGAGTTGAAGTTGAAGCTAAAGGAAATGTTGGACAAAGGATACATCAGACGCAGTGTATCACCTTGGGGTGCACCAGTGTTGTTCGTATAGAAGAAAGATGGTACTCTTATATTGTGCATTTATTATAGGTAACTGAATAAGGTAATGATTAAGAACAGGTACTCTTTTCCAAGGATTGATGATTTGTTTAATCAGTAAAAGGGAGAAGCAGTGTTCTCTAAGATCACCTTGATATCGGGATACCATCAGGTACATATCAAGGAAGAGAATATCTTCAAGACTGCGTTCAGGACTAGGAATGGGAATTATTATTTTGTTGTTGTTCCATTAGGTTTGACTAATGCTCCAGCTACATTCATGTGTGTGATGAATAGTGTGTTGCATAATTAATTGGACAAGTTTGTTATTGTATTCATTGATGACATACTAGTATATTCTAAGAATGAGGAAGAACATGCCAAACATTTAGCAATAGTGTTGAGATTTCTAAGAGAGCATTAGTTGTATGCTAAGCTTAGCAAGTGCAGCTTATTTTAGACCGAGGTACACTACTTGGGACATGTTATCTCCATGGAAGGCATAACAGTAGATCCATAAACTATAAGCGGCATCATGGAATGGGAAGCTCCTAAGAATGTAGATGAGGTGAGATCATTCATGGGATTGGCAGGTTACTACAGGAGCTTCATTAGGAACTTCTCATGCATTTCATATCCTATCATGTCATTGCAGCAAAAAGGTAAAAACTTTGAATGGAGCATGGAATGTGAAGATAGTTTTGAGCAGCTTAAGCAGTTGTTGACGCATGCACTAGTGCTAAATATTGCGGATCCAGACAAGGAGTTTGTAGTGTGTACATATGCTTACAAGAGGGGACTTGGTGGAGTTCTCATGCAAGAAGGACAAGTACTGTGCTATGAGTTGTGAAAACTGAATGAGCATGAGAAAAACTATACAATGCATGATCTTGAGCTAGCAACGATAGATGTGGAGACATTATCTTCTGGGTAGGAGGTTTACATTGATGAGCTATCAAACTGGGTTGAGGTATTTGTTTTACTAGCCAAATATAAATTCTAGGCAAGCTAGATGGTTGGCTACCCTTAGTGAGTTTGACTTCGAGATCAGATACATCCAAGGGAATGAGAACCAGGTTGTAGATGCTCTTAGCAGGTAGGTACAAGTAAATCATATAGCGGCTATAAGCTCCCATGGGACAGAGTTACAGGATAGGATCTTGCAGGCAGGACAATAGGATGAAATATACATGGAGATCATGTACATGTTACAACATAGTATATGTACAAGTGCAGGTACATGTGATTAGGATGCAGACTATCATCTCACAATAGATGGATTGGTGAGGTTTCAAGACAATATCTATGTGTCGAATTGTAGTGAGCTCAAGAAGCTTATCTTGAGGGAGTTTCATGTGAAACCATATTCGAGTTATCCAACATATCAAAAGACATTGATGATGGTGAAGAAGTTTTACTATTGGCTAAATTTGAAGAAAGAAGTGGTAGAGTTCGTGGCTAGATGTTTAGATTGTCAATAGGTAAAGGCGGAATGCAAGCATCTAGGTGGTATACCACAACCTATTGTGATTTCGAAATGGAAATGGGAGGTAATTTCCATGGATTTCATCACTAGTTTTCCAAAGACTGTGAAGCAACATGATTCTATTATGGTCATGGTTGATAGGTTGAGCAAGGTAGCTCACTTCATTCCACTAAATGCTACATATTCAACCAATGAGGTAGCACAGGTATTCATCAGAGAGATAGTGAGATTACATGGTGTTCCAAATAAGATTGAGTCAGACAGGGATGCAAACTTCACTTTAAAGTTTTGGAAGGAGCTGTTTGCAGGCTTGGGTACAGAGTTGGCCTTCAGTACAACTTATCATATGTAGAGAGATGGAAAAACAGAGAGGGTCAACAGAATCTTGGAAGATACATTGAGGATGCAGGTGATACACCAGTAGAGGAAATGGGAGGAGTATCTTCCATTGGTTGAGTTCACATACAATAATGGTTATCAGGAGTCCTTAAGGATGAGTCCTCTTAAGGCATTGTATGGGTCAAGTTGTAACACTCCCATCAGGTAGAGTGATCCAGTGAACATGGTACTTATTGGACCGGACATGTTGGCAGACATGGAGCAAGAAATGCAAGTTATAGAGAAGAGCCTAAAAGCAACACAAGATAGACAGAGGAGTTATGCAAATCAACACAGAGTGTTCAAGGAGTTTTAGGTTGGGGAGCATGTGTATTTTCAAATCAAGCCCAAGAAAATATATTTGAGGATTGGTTCATGTGCCAAGTTGGCACCACGATATTGTGGGCCTTTCGAGATCCTTGAGAGGATTGGACCAATGGTATATCGATTTGCACTACCTCCAACAGTGAAAGTCCATGATGTTTTCCATATTTCATTGCTTAATAAGTATATAAATGATGTTGATCATGTTATTGATTGGTCTCTATTGCTGGTGGAGCAAGAAGGAGAGTTCCAGTCGAAGCCCCAGTGCATATTGCAGCTGGCGCATCTCATGCTCAGGAACAGAGCCAAAGAGCAAGTTAAAGTGTAGTGGAAGCACTTTGGGCCTAAAGAAGCTACATGGCAAATGGTGGATTAGATGCAAGCCCTATATCATTCATTGTTTTCCGGTTGAGGCAAAGAATTTTTTCTTTTATGTTGGTTTATGTTTGGCATATGTTTTGCTGATGTTTTGATATTTGTATATGTATATGTGTATGGATGTAAATACCAGCATGAGCTAAGTTATAAAGCTCCAATACGAATTATGGTTATTATATTGTCATGTTGTCATGATGTTTTTCTTTTGAGCAGGTCTTGCATTGTAAATACTACAATGAGCTATGTTATAAAGCTCCATAGGCAGTGTATTTGCCTTCCAATGGTTTTGCTGAGGTCTTGGTGTGGTTTAACATCGAGGAAATTGTTCCCCAAGGGGGAGGGTTCTATAATAGCCCTGGTGAAATGTTCATGTAATAAAAGTTAATAAAGGAAAAATAAGACCATGGGTAAGGGAGATGTATTCCTAGCATTTTTCCAGATTCCATGGTATGTTGGGATCTTATTTCAGATTTTGAGCTTTGGTTTATCGGATTGATTTCGGAATCCAGGGTGGAGGTGGTCTCAAGTTTCATTCCCAAAGGCTTAGGAATCCCTTGACCGGTTTTTGGAGGGATACACAGTAATGCCTGAGGGAGCGATCTCGATTTAGGGCCTAGTGATCTGGGTTTGGATTGCAATAAAGGCTGAGAGACAAGGAGATGGAAAATTCCTCAAGGATAGAGATGGATTCTAGATGGAATTCCAAATTTTGTTCGGTTGTGATCGAAGCACTAGTTTTTGTGTGATCACAGTTTGATGAGGGTGGAGGTGGTTTAACCTATGGATTCCCTTGGTTGTTCTTGAATTGGTTTTTCTATGACATCCCACATTCATGATTGGAATATTCCACGAGGGTGAATATCTGAAAGAGAGATTTAGTTAAGCCATGTTTACCATCGGGGTTACGTTGAAGTCCCGAACCTGGTTATATTTTCCTATGATTAATAAAATCTAAGTTCTCTTACTTTTGCACTAATTTATATGTGGATGTGTTGTCGACTATCATATCTATGACATTTATATGGTTTTATGTTGGTTATAAGCATGGTTGAATGACTGGTTTATGTCATGGTTATTCCATATATTTACTTGTAACTTTTAAATGGATGGATGCACGACCTAATTGATGATGTAGTAGTTCAATGGAGAAGGAGGTGATCCTCCCGGTTATGTTTCATAAGTTGTTTCAGTCATTTATGCTCTGTCTTATATCTTAGACCTGTAGGTTGCATTGATGTAGTGTGTTTGACAGAATGTTAGTCCCGGTTGGGGATGTTCAGCTGTAGCCCTGAGGGTGATTTTTGATTGATTAACATTGTTATCATGTTTTTAATGAATTCTGAAAGTTACAACAAGTTCTGGGCAAAGGCCAAGATTTTGGGCTAGAAAAGTGGCTTAAATACCCTGGTTGCTGGCACATAACTAACAATTTTTGTCCACAGTCATTGTCAGGTAGGCCTATGAGAGAAAACTTAGGTTTCTGTTCACTCCCTTTCCCATAGCATGAAAGCAACTATGGCCTAAGAGTTGCAGAATAACAATGGGACCTAGGAACATGCTGTTTGAGTGGCTGACTTGTCTCTGGAGGGTTGCGTTGATGATGTTGAATGACTGTATATGATGTTTCATCAATTCCACATCCTTAAGGTGACATAGGAGCTTGAATCTGATCATAGTATCATCTCTCCTCATGTTTACCTATTTGGCATGGTTACTTTGGGTAGACCTGGGAGGGGGTGTTACAGGCTACATTTCCTGGTCCAGCTTCCAATGCAGGACCTTTTTCATTAAGTGTTCAAAAGTGTGTTTACATGGTTGTACAATGCCCAAACATAAAAAGTGATGTCTCCAATGGATCCAACACTATCAAAAGCCCTCATATAGGTTCTTTCTACACCTCATTTGGTAAAAAATTGAGAAAGTTATGCCTGTTACAAGTTTTTCCCAAATTCTATGGCTAGTCATCCTACAATTCAACCCAAATCTGGCTTGAGCACCCCAAACCTGGAACCGATGCGCAAATATTACCTACAATCCCACTTGAAGGGTGAAATTTTAGGACCGTTAATTCAACCATTAAGCCCCTAGTTCCGAAAAACTTGGTCATGTTGGCACATATAATCACATAGTGGGACGATATTCTAGAGCCTAACTCTATTCCTTTTGGTTTTTCACGGTCTCAGTTCTGTGGCCTGCCATGTGGCCTTACATTTGGCCCCCTCCACATTTCCATGAACATGGTCATATATGGAGTCATGTGACCTCAGGGCTGGCCCCCTCCAACCTTACACCTTCGATATTAATGTTGGCTTCGTCGGTGTTTAGTGTTGCGAGCTGTGGTTGTAGGCTGGGCTAAAGCCTAGCCACTTGGCCCCTTTGCTTGTAGTCTTGTGGGTGCTGGGGTGGCCAAGGGCTAGGGCTTACCCTTCCCCCCTCCCTCAACTATGCTCTTTGTAAAGTTTAAATGGGGCTTCTAACCATATAGGTTAAGAACCAATATAGTGGCGGAGTGGTGGGGGCCTATTGTGTTTTGCTACAGGTTGTAGGTTCAACCCCTGTGGCTGCTTGACCTCCAACCAAATTTTTAAACCAACCTTTGGAGGCCGCGTGGAAACCCCTGGTTGGCCCATGTGCCCCTCCATTATTGGACCCAATTACATAGTTGACAACCTTAAATAATAAAAAATTTGGATCCTTGGAGAAATTAGAAAAATTTATGAACATTAGAAATTTGATTTTTTTTAACCAATCTGGCGAGGCCATGTGATAGCATACCATTGGCCCAAATTTTCCAGTCACTTGTCTTTTTTTCCAAAATTTAGCTGTATGGGAATTTGATCAGAACTCGATATTGGGAGCATACAATATCTATTTTGAACGATTCAAGTTGTTGGATTTAGATCGCTGAGATCTATCCAATCCTACAGGTTTTGATCATTTTTTAGCACTTTTAATTTTGAGCACTAAATTGATACCCTAGATCAACATGATACTAACCCCATAGATCTGTCAAGGCTACACTTTCCACTTGATTCCTCATAAACCATTAACCTTTTCATGCCATTCACATGTTTAAGAAATCATTCCTCCACAAGAATGATCCTAACGACCCTTCCAGACAACAACATACATACATACATATATACATATAAACATCAGCATAAAAAAATCATGATCCCTAGCGACCTTGTTAGACAACATATATATATATATATATATATATATATATATATATATATATATATATATATATATATATATATATATATATATATATATATATATATACATGCGTTAGCATTGTTATAGACATTTTTGTGCCTTACAGCTCTAAGCATGAAATGTCCATAAACCAAGGGCTCCTAAGTCCTTAAAAGTGTTGTTCTAACTCCTAAAGGAACAAGGTCAACAAATTACAGCTTCTCTCAGAATTTCTCCACCAGAAACTGCTCAGAATCAGTCAAATCAGGATCATTTCAGCTGCTCCACTAGCTAGCTGCGTTGCAAAGCACCCAAATACACTAGCTAGGTGTGTTGCAACGCACCAAAATGCACTACCAGGGTGCGTTGGGCGGGAAATGACAAATGGCAGAGTCATTCCACGAGGTGGAGAGACAATGGAAGCTTCCAGAATCTTCTCCAATGACACTTGCCTCACTGAATTCGACCAGGGATGAGTAAGAGGCTCTCAGTCTCCAAGTGGAAGCAAGAATTGACAGAGAGAAGACACTAGTCAAATCATAAGCTGACTCATACTCCTTGCATACATCTATATATGGATCCCTCATCCCAGAGATCCAGAGGCTGGAATATTGTACATTGCAGAGAATTGCTGTTGGTTTTGAGATAGATATCAGAGTATTGGGTGATTTATGCTTTGTTGGAGGTGAAGAGGGGCTTCTCTGCTCGGAGGTTGATGCTGGATCATGAATCATCGGTTGTAAATCCTCCTGGATCTTCTTGTTATATCAATAAAACTATTTGAGTTTCTCCTAGATGCTTGTGTATCATTGATGTTTGTTACATTTGTATGTTTAGCTTAAATCTGATCCTAAGCTTTTTATGAGTATGAACCCATGTCTTTGTATAGTTTCCTTCTTCTGTGATCTTGCAGGTACTTGGTGAAGCTGGGCAAGTAAGGGAGCAGGTAGCTGGAAGCTGTCAAAGAGGAGAGAGATTGGATCAAAGGACTAGCGCAAGACACATGTTGGTTCATCCTATTTCTCTTTGTTTATAGTTCATAAAGAAGAATACAAAAGTAGTTTTCTCTGTTTGTTTCTAAGGTCACTGTCACACCTTAGTGGGATAGGGTCGTTCTAAATAGACACTTTTCCCGTTAACAAAATGGCGACTCCACTGGGGACGATCGTCTAGTTGGTTTGTTTGTGTCTCTCTGGTTGTTTATTTCATAAACTTAGAAGTAGCAAATCGAACTGCATTTGCCATTAACAAATGCAAAGTAGACATCTGCTGCTTCAATCCATTCACTGGATCTGTTTATAATTTGAATAGCTGATTCACAAATGATTTGATTGCCCTCTGTGATAGCTCTTAGACCTCTTTTAAATCTACCCTCTGATTGTGCATTACTGATTGCTTTTACTCGGCCAAAAACCATAGATTAAATTGTAGACCGTGACCCAGAACTCGGATAGAATTCTCGTTTTTGCCCCAGCGCAGGTACTGTGAAGAGTTCCTGCATTTCAGCGCAGTTCCCGAGAGGGAAACCTGCGTTGCAATCTAGTTTCTCTGTGTAGCAGGTGCGTTGATCAGCCTAGCCCTGTGCAGCTGAGGTTCTTTGCTCATTTTTTCCAGTTTTGCCTCTGATTTTTGCAACCTGTGATCAGTGTGTGTGTCTATTTAAAAACCCCTTTTCTTTGCTGATATTCCACCTCAGTTGTATAAAAGAAACTGTAGATGTTTTTGTGTGTTTGTTACGTCATTTACAGTTTTCCATTGCAAAATTAGAATAGTCATACTGTCGTCCTTTGATTTAGATCTGTCGCAAGTGTCGATTTTTATCATAGGAGAAACTTTATTTGCTGTTGACAGTCGATTATGCTTTTACTTTTGCCTTTGGCTTGAATTTGTGAATTTCTAGTGTCGAAACAAGTGTTTATTTCAAAATCATAAAGTGTCGTAATCGTCTCTACCTTTTGATTTCGAAAAGAAACTTGTTTGTGTTTTTCACTTGAAAGTGAATTCAGATTTATACAACAACTTTCCTTTTAGGCATCAATATTAAGAATGTGAAAAACAAAACACATGCATGTGCATTTGCATATTGACAATCTGTTTGGCTTGATTTAGGAAAAGTGCATTTACAGTGTGCTCTTTGCTCTTTGCGAAAAGATTGTGTCTTTCTTTTCCCTTGTAGCTAGGATTTTCATTGCTGAAAAGAGATGAACGTTTGATTATCATCTTTAGATTGCATTTTAGGAATTACATCTACATCTCGTGGTGATCCCAAAAGGCAAACTTCATAAGAAAGATCAACCTAAAATAAATTCAATGAACTTAACAACGCTTTGTAACTTAACGCACAACATTTAGAGGTCTAGGCTAGAGACGTATTCCGGCGTCGTAAAGCCTGGTAACTGTTGTCCTCACTGATGGTTGGGTGATTCCTCCACTTTGAGACGATAAGTGCCAGTACGGACTTGTGCTCCCACGTACCGTCGAGTATATATTGGGAGACCCCTATAGGCTTAAAACCTTTTATCCATAGGAAGCCGTGTCGGCCGTCCTACTAATCGCAATGCAACAAACACATCATTCGGGAAGATTGACTGCCGTACTGTAAAAAGTATTCTGCAGTTTTGCGATTGGTTTGGTACTCCCTCTACCTAGACCTCTAGAGCAGTCCCTTTCATTCCTTTTCAGACTCCTTAACGGAAAAGGTCCATCTGAGCACTTGTCACTTCAGGCTCATTAAAAATCGAAGGAGACTAGAGTCATCTTTTGTTTTTTCTCGACTCTTTAAAACTGAAAAAACAAGTTGTGTCAAAGCGTGTTAAAATTTATTTTAAACGGAATATTCATACCCTTTTCCTACGTTGATATTTGGGTTGAGAAAATGGAGCCTACCAACCAAGGAATTCCCCTTGGTGGAATCCTAGTCCCTTCTCCTCTTGGGGAGATGTTGGTGCGCCCCATATGGCCACATTGTCACTTCCAGGACTGACAATTGGCTTGCCAGTATGGATCTTCTCAACCAATGTCGTTCAGAACACCACTATTCCTGAACAATCGAATTAGCAATTAGAGGAGTCCAGAGTTACCCACCAGCCTTCTACTTCCTCTAATTCTTCCTCTCCTCCTTCCTCTTCGCTTGATGGAACTGGTAAAGCTAAAAGCCAAGCTCCTAAGGAGAAGAAGGGAAAGAAGAAGAAAGAGAAAAAGAAGAAGGAGCCAAAGGCAGATGGGGGAAAACGAGTGTCGTCTAACGAAAACCCACACACAGCACCGACCAGGCCTAAATCGCCATGTGTCATTTGCAAAGGAGACCACTTTCACAGAGATTGTCCTTGCATCCCTCAGATACTAAGGGACTGGTCTCCTCGTTTGCACAATCCGGTGTCATCAACCTCTGGTGATCATGTTGAAAGCACACCGTCAACTAGTGAAAGTGAAGCCCCAGGACAAAAAGGGAAAGCTAGATTTCCTTGTAAACTGTGCGAAGGCGACCATGCCCTCCACCGTTGTCCCTTCTTAGACGAAGCTAAAAGAGTTTTGGATGATCACCCGGTTTCACCGTTACGACTTCCTCCTGGATATAAAAAACTCTTGCCGAGTCCATCACTAGTTGAGAATCCAGCTGGCTCGCTCAGGTGGTCGGCTGAAGCGCCTATCATTGAAGATAAACCAACTGAATCCATGCCAGACGAAAGTCAAAAGGTCGAGACGGCAGTTGACCCGATCTTGCCTTCAGAGGTTTTATCTTCAGATGATACAGTCACTGAAGAGAACAAGGATGACACCATCCAAATTCTCTTCATCAACACAGACTCTGACGAACATGGGGGCAATCTACCCATTCCTTTACCGCAGGAAGGAAGTTCGTCAGAGCCATACCCGGCCGTCTACTTGGTCCCACCTCCAAGCAACCTAGTTGTCTCCTTCGACTGGAATCAACTAGGCAGACCCCGCCTACCAGCAAGTGTACCATTCTGAATTATCATTCAAATATATAGAATGGTCATGGCTGGTACCATCATAGATGAGGGGGCTTCTGTGAGTATCCTTTCCTCTATTTCTTGGAAAGCGCTTGGTTCGCCATCGCTTTTGCTTGAGATGAGAAATCTGACAGGCTTTGATAAAGGAACTAGTCGACCTTTAGGGATCCTTCCCGATATGCCCATAACATTGAGAAGGAAGACAGTTCAAATGAACGTCATGGTAGTTCAAGGACCCTTGGATTATAACCTACTCCTTGGACGAGACTATATTTATTGCATGGGAGCCATCATCTCCTCACTCTTTAGAGTAATGTGTTTTCCGCACGAAGGAAGAGTGGTCAAGCTCGTGGACCAACTTTCATTTTCCAGATCACGCATAGCAAATAGTCATATACTGTTCCTAAATGGTCTTTTCACGCAAGAAATGTCTCAATCCCCAGTCCGTCCTCCCGATAAGCGCAAGTAATTCAGAGTGATATGACTGAAACCCAGGGGGCATGCGTCCTGGTCTGCTTCGGCAGGAAAACTTCGGGTATAGGGTAGGTTTCCGCGGGAGAATATGACTAGTCTGTACCCCATCCGTCGGTGGAAGAGGGGTTATTCTAGAATAAGATTCTCTTGTCAAAGTTATGTGAGTTGGCAGACGTCGTCGCTCACCCTTGTTTATCTCGGTAGACATTGCTGAAGAAGTGTTTTGTTTACGCTGTAAATAGAACAATCTTTGGGTAACCTGTAAGAGGTAGGCCTCTCCCGATAGAACAAATGTTTTGTCTGCAAATTGAGGGGTAACCTTGAAATCATATTTTATACCTGGGGGCATGCAAACCTTTTGGAGTGCAAGCAAAGAACGATTATTTATCTGTTTTTTGGATTAGTCGTTTCCTAACTTGCATAAAGAAAGGATGTGGGGCAAAAATCTAAAAGTTGCCGTTTTTATATGAGACATTCTTATCATATGACTGGATTAATCGAGCAGTTTTAGCGCATAGTTCAAGCTCGTTAAAAAATAAACATAAAACCGAGCAAATGTTTCCACCCGCGTTTAAGCTCGTTAAAAAATGAACTATCCCCCGGTAAATAACCACCGTGAATGAAGCATTTCAGCCATTAAAGCCTTGGTCGTATTTGCAATGTCACCTCCACTTTTCCATTGGCCGATCATTCACCTCCATTTGATTGTTTACCCATTTTGAGGAATAGCTGCGAAGAGTGATTTCACTAGCCATCCTTGTGACACTGCCGTGATTGGAAAATTCCAACCCTTACCTGGAATCAGCTGCTATCCATTTTTATCACTCGTTCCTCGAAAGACGAGTCTTCTTTAAGCTATTTTCAACTGACTCGTAAAATATGAAAAGATTGCCGAGTTTTGGCCTTCCAGCTCGTTAAAGCAACAGGAAGTGCTATCCCTCCTCTAGATTTTAATCTTTTTGGACTTGAGGGATTATTGCACAAAAAGATCGAGCGCTTGTTTTGTTCGGCTCGTTAAAACGATCGAAAATTCATCCCTTCTATATTGTTTTATACTTTTTCGGACTTAAGGGATTAGATGACGAAAAAGGAATTTCGAATTTACCTTTACGTACCTTTTCAGACTCTCTAAAAATGAAAAGGACCGAGTTGTCTTTGTCGTTAGACTCGTTAAAAAGATTAATAGCGACAAACTTGTCTTTAGGCGAGAACGAGTTTCACTATCGCTAAGCTCGTTAAAACATAGCGATGGGTTTGCCCGAAGGGCAAATTATAGAACAAGCATATGTTATCCTCCTCAAGCTTGACAAAAATAAAGAGGTACTGGTCAGCAATGACTGGGGAAAAATTGGGAAGAAAACTCAAAGAAACTTTGTTGGTAGCAAGTCGCTCTTGAACATGACACTTCCACTCCGTGCCTGAGTCGGGTTGGGTTGTTTCATTCACCGGTCACATCACCATGGTCACGCCATACCATCCGCATTTGGGGTAAATGCTACCAATCCATCACATAAGTGTCGCTGACATGTTCAAGAGAAGTCATCCAGAGAAGTCACCTGTGTCCCATCCACTACCATACATTATACTCCATTCCTTCATGACCGCCATCCTGAACCATATATCATCAGATCGTTTTCACCTCCATCAAAATCATTTGCTCCGTTCCGTGTCATTGATGTGGGATTCATTAAGGCCCTCCTTTGACGGATCGCTTCTTGTCGACATCAGCTCATTATCCAAGAAGTTGATCTAGGAACACCCCATTCAGTACTTTGAAGCTTGCATGCCTCAATGGCAAGTTTCTCACTTCCGGCGACAGGTATACATCAATGACCTTCGACCGAAATATTTTGCGTGGTGTTCGATGCCAAGTCCTTTATTCACACCACGTGAATTGTACTGCAGTACCTTGAGGGTCATTATCATTATCGGTGATTCCTCTCGCGCTTGTTAACAGTTTACATCATTGACTGGTAATCAAGCGATGTCTTTCCATGTTCGACTTCAAAACATTTCTCACATGGATTGAATTGTACTTCGAGTGAAGATTGGACGAGATTGAAGACCCCGGATCTAGTTTCATCCATCCGGGCTGCGATATATATTCAGGAAAATAAAGACATTGAAATGTACAGCATTGCAGCACAGATAATCATCCTACCAAAAGGATGATGACTCTATCAAAATCATCAGTCTACCATCAGATGATTATCTGTCCTATGTACATGAAAATGAGTTTATAAAACTGAGCATGGGAATGCCCGCCTCAGCTAGATCATGAAAACAGTATGAAGATAATGTATTGTATTGTATCTTATTACAGGTCTCCTCCCAGCATTGAAAGAACTTCGGATCCTCCTAATAAAGCATTTCACCCGATAAACGGCCTCATACTTTAGGGGGCAACTGTTATAGACATTTTTGTGCCTTACAGCTCTAAGCATGAAATGTCCATAAACCAAGGGCTCCTAAGTCCTTAAAAGTGTTGTTCTAACTCCTAAAGGAACAAGGTCAACAAATTACAGCTTCTCTCAGAAGTTCTCCACCAGAAACTGCTCAGAATCAGTCAAATCAGGATCATTTCAACTGCTCCACTAGCTAGCTGCGTTGCAAAGCACCCAAATACACTAGCTAGGTGCGTTGCAACGCACCAAAATGCACTACCAGGGTGCGTTGAGCGGGAAATGACAAGTGGCAGAGTCATTCCACGAGGTGGAGAGACAATGGAAGCTTCCAGAATCTTCTCCAATGACACTTGCCTCACTGAATTCGACCAGGGATGAGTAAGAGGCTCTCAGTCTCCAAGTGGAAGCAAGAACTGACAGAGAGAAGACACTAGTCAAATCATAAGCTGACTCATACTCCTTGCATACATCTATATATGGATCCCTCATCCCAAAGATCTAGAGGCTGGAATATTGTACATTGCAGAGAATTGTTGTTGGTTTTGAGATAGATATCAGAGTATTGGGTGATTTATGCTTTGTTGGAGGTGAAGAGGGGCTTCTCTGCTGGGAGGTTGATGCTGGATCAGGAATCATCGGTTGTAACTCCTCCTGGATCTTCTTGTTATATCAATAAAACTATTTGAGTTTCTTCTACATGCTTGTGTATCATTGATGTTTGTTACATTTGTATGTTTAGCTTAAATCTGATCCTAAGCTTTTTATGAGTATGAACCCATGTCTTTGTATAGTTTCCTTCTTCTGTGATCTTGCAGGTACTTGGTTAAGTTGGGCAAGTAAGGGAGCAGGTAGCTGGAAGCTGTCAAAGAGGAGAGAGATTGGATCAAAGGACTAGCACAAGACACAGGTTGGTTCATCCTATTTCTCTTTGTTTATAGTTCATAAAGAAGAATACAAAAGTAGTTTTCTCTGTTTGTTTCTAAGGTCACTGTCACACCTTAGTGGGATAGGGTCGTTCTGAATAGACACTTTTCCTGTTAACAAGCATAATCATTATCACTACATAATAACAAAATATCATAAGGTCAAGATTAAGAGAACTCCCTTTATCCCTACACAACATGCATAACATTGAGAACAACAATTCCCAACATAGCCAAAGAATCTAATACTTTAATTCCATTTTCTTTACCTTTCTTGTTACCTTTCTCATGACTGTCTTACCACTATCCATTCATTCCAATAGACCCAACCAATCCAAATGGCTATCATATTCTTACCTTCAGCTGCCCTTTATTCATGCACTGAGCTTCATCTGAGTCTCATATTACTTGATGGGTTTCATTAAGCTCCTTCCAAGCTCCATTAGCTTTCCTTTTTACCCAACCAATTCCCAAGGCTCTCGAAACATAAAATTAAAAAACCAAAAGAAAATAAGAGTAAAACCATGAAAAACCAATAGAAATACAACACCACAAATAAAGTGGTATGGCCATACACTAGACGTAAAAAAAATGCAAATCAGGTGCAAACAAATCACAAAAGACCGAAGGCACAAAAATCCTAACAAACACCATGACTCAATCCCCATGGGTTCCCAATGCCTCCAAGGGAGATTTATATCTGAGCCTTCTTTAAGATTTCATGGCAATCTCTTTGCCATGCAATCCCCTACATCAAACTACCATAAACACACAATTGTTAGTGTCTAAATAGATATACAATATACTAGTTACCTTACCTTGTTGTGCCAAGCACTCTTCCTTGTAACTGAACACGTACATATATCATCTCTCAAGGGACTCCAATTCTCTTGATGGATCTAGCCATAACTAGAAAGTAGTTGTTTACCTATCAAGTACATGTTCATAAATGTGGCACATATCCACCTAATGTTAGACAAATTCAAGGTTAAGAATACTTCATGTATTCATGCAAAGCACTTATTCATTTGGAAGTGCGGTTTCTAAACATAGCCAAAGGAATTCTCACCCAATTCATTTATTTTAACTTTTACCTTGCTGCAATTGAATCTTATAATGTCCCTTCACATCACCCAACTATTATTTATATGAACAAATCAACTGCTACCTTGTCATGCTAATACAAAGGATATTGCCTTGCAATTGTTCACACATGTGAATCACATGTTTCAAAGATCAAAATATCATGTCTATTAATTTGAAATCAACCTTTACCATGACTAATAGCCATGTCATAAAAAAATCAACTCAGAGTCATTAATCATACTACTACAACTAGAACTCACTTGTACTTAAGTTCATATAAACTATCTCAACATATAAGGTGTTAGTACAACTATCTTCAAACAAGATCATTCCTTCAAGAAATCTCATAGAGACATATTCATATCATGCAATTATTTAAACATTCAAAAATCCTGTAAACATACCATGTTAGATAACCAAATAGATGACATAATCAAAATCATACTCAAGATATCTCAGGGGAGACTATCACATATGCAAAAGTTAGTCCAAATTAATACGACACAATATCACAAGTATATCATCTCATACCTGAATATCATAACCATGAAAATCTACATAGGCCAATCCAAATTAACACGATACATACAATATCAATATTTTAACTGCAATGACCATAATCATCATGTGTATAACTACAATGCATATAACAACAAGATACTATCATTCATGACTATCTAAAGCATGTTCATATGACCACACTAATCAACTAACATATACTATATATGTAACCACAACAACAATAAATGGTAGGCATGTATATAATCATAATGCATATAACAAACATTAACCAACATACCTGCATACCCTACATACAAACCCCATGACAATCTGCTCTTACCCCCAGGTCCAATGTTGTAACCTTGTTATGATGATCTGCATCTCCTGCTCTATCTCAACCAACATATCAACATCATAACATAACAAAAACATCATGATGACACAACTACAACAATGGCTATCAAAATTCATGCATAACTAACACATAGACGACTAACATGCATGCATGACAAAGAGTTACTATGATATGATTTGACCTCCTAGATCACCTTAAGGAAGTGGAACCGACGAACCAACACTTTACAAACCTCCCTCGGGTGCTACAAGACCCCCAAGGGCTAAACCACCCTTTTAGGTGCCTAAACCTTGAGTTAAACCTCTGTTTTTGTATCCTATACGTTTAGACATTGGCAAAACACTCCTTGAATTCAACTATAACCTTCGAGTCGCATGAAAAATCCTGCAAGGGAGCGACTGCAGTTTTTTTCACTCAGTTCTATGTTTGCAACCGAGATGTATGACAACACTTTTTTAGGGCTAGTCTTCAAACCACTGCCTAGAACTTAATTAAACTCTCAGAAATTATATATGACATAGGGACAAAGCCTTCCATACAAAATTTAGACAAGAACTTAGCGTAACTAGTCCTAACCATGACAAACATTTTGTCAATCACATGACGAACATGTAATCTATAGGTCATAAGTATACATCTAAACATAGGGATCTTGTACTTATTTGAGAATTTTCGAGAAGGTCTGATGCCATCTCACAATAACTGCATTATCATATATTAAGTCATATATTCATTAACATTTCATTTACTAAACCAAACTTGATGAGAGGCAAAACCAAAGCTTGTCATAAACCATACTTATAACCAACATATAACCAAGAGATTAATAATGATAGAACAACCATTAAAATCACATAATGAGAAATAAATTTACTCATAAAAATCAAGAGGAAACATTCTTATTATTCATATGCAAAATCCAATCAAGTCATGGACCTCCACGTATCACCTAACTATTGTTATGAAACCAGCTCAAGAAAAGATGGAAAAGATAGATCAACGCCTTAGAATTCAGCCTCTTCGAGGGGGAAACCTCCTTTAAACAAGTGTTGTCCTCAACGCTTGAGTAGTTCTAGATACTTCTGCATAAAATTCTCATCCTCCCATGTGGAATCTTCAACGGATAAGTTCTTCCACTTGATAAGATACTCTGAAATTGATCGATTTCGTAGCTGTCGAGTTCTTGTTTCTGTGACTACTTCCGGTTCCAATATAATTTTTCATTCCTCGTCAAGTTCTGGCAATATTGTTTGAATTGGGAGCTTGTCGCCTATAACCTTCTTTAAACATGAAACATGGAAAACTGGGTGCAATCGAGAAGCTGCAGGAAGCTCCAATTTGTATGCCATAGTACCAATCTTTTGTAACACCTTGTACGGACCATAATACTTTGGTGATAATTTATTATCCTTCTTAGCTTGCTTTAGGGACATTTGCTTATATGGTTGTAGCCGTAGGAATACCCAATCACCTACATCAAAACTTCTTTCACTGCGATGTTGATCTGCCTGTTGTTTCATTCTATTTTGTGCCAACACGAGGTTATCCTTTAAGAGTTGGAGGACTTGTTGTTGATGTTCGATGTGATGTTCCACTGCCTGAACCTTAGAATTTTCTCTTAAATATGATGTGATGGATGGTGGTTGATACCCATAAAGTGCCATAAATGGGGTCATTTTTGTTGCTGTATGGAAGGAAGTGTTATACCACCATTCAGCCAGAGGCAACCATTTGACCCATTGTGTCTGTTTATCAGATACAAAGCAACGAAGATATCCTTCCAAACATTTGTTTACTATCTCAGTTTGCCCATCAGATTGAGGATGATAAGATGAGCTATGAGCTAACTGAGTACCAAGACAAGAAAATAATTCTGTCCAAAAATTTCCAGTGAAAATGGGATCTCTGTCACTTACAATAATCTTTGGGTTTCCATGTAGCTTTTGAACTGTTTCCATAAATGCAGTAGAAACTGTACTGGCTTTAAATGGATGTGATAATGCACAAAAGTGTGCATACTTGGTAAGTCTGTCAACTACCACCATGATGACACTCTTTCCCTCAGACTTGGGTAAACCTGTGATAAAATCCATTGAAACCTCCTCCCAACGTTGGCTTGGAATGGATAAAGGTTGTAATAGACCCGGTGTCTTAATTGTTTCAACTTTATTTTGTTGGCAAACCAAACATTCCGCCACAAACTTTTGAATATCTGATTTAAGGCCATCCCAAAAAAATTCCTTCTTAACCCTGTGGTAAGTTTTTAAAAATCCTGAGTGCCCTCCTAAGGGAGAAGTGTGCAATTCCATAAGAATCTTTTGTTTTAGCTGGGAATTCTTACAGAGGTATAAGCGATCTTTGTACCATAACGAATCATTTTTCCAGCTAAATGTATCAAAAGTACTGGAATCTTGTTGTAGCTTTCGAATAAGTGCCCACACTTCTTCGTCATTCTTCCATTCCTCCCTTGCTTCGTTTATCCAATCTGGTTGGATAATAGAAATGGCACACAACAATGCTTCCACATCCTCATCCTTTCTTGAGAGTGCATCTGCCACCACATTTTGCTTCCCTTTTTTGTAGATGATTTCAAAGTCATAACCCAACATCTTTGTGACCCACTTTTGTTGCTCTTCAGAGGATAATCTTTGTTCTAAAAAGTATTTAAGGCTATCATGATCCGTTTTTACCTTGAAGTGTCTTCCCATTAGGTAGGGTCGCCATTTCTTAAGTGCATGGAGTATTGCCAACATTTCCTTCTCATAAATAGCTTTGCTTAAAAACTTTCCCTTGATTGGACGACTTTCAAAAGCAATGGGTCTTTCATCTTGCATTAGAACAGCACCAATTCCATTTCCTGAAGCATCACATTCCACAATAAAGGTTTTTGTGAAGTCCGGTGTAGCTAAGACCGGTGCTTGGCACATTGCCTCTTTAAGATGTTCAAAGGCCTTTGTTGCTTCCGGAGTCCATGAAAATGAATCTTTCTTCAATAATGTTGTTAGAGGTGCTGCTATTCTCCCATAATTCTTAACAAACTTGCGATAATACCCTGTCAACCCAAGAAATCCTCGCAGATGCTTTATGGATGTGGGGATTTTCCATTCCTTAATGGCTTTAATTTTGCTAGGGTCTACCTTAACTCCTTCATGAGATACAATATGACCCAAATATTCCACCTCCTGGACTCCAAAGAAACATTTGGATCTTTTTGCATATAATTGTTTCTCCTCCAATAGTTGTAGCACCCTGTCAACATGTTCAACATGATCCTTCCAAGACTTGCTGTAGATTAGTATATCATCAAAAAATACTAACACAAATTTTCTAAGGAATGGTTTGAAAATTGAATTCATCAAACCTTGAAATGTTGAAGGTGCATTGGTAAGGCCAAAAGGCATGACCAAAAATTCATAATGACCCTCATGAGTTCTAAATGCCGTTTTCGGAATGTCTTCAATCTTCATTCTGATTTGATGATATCCCGAACGAAGATCCAACTTGGTGAAGTAAATTGATCCATGCAATTCATCCAGTAATTCATCAATGACAGGAATGGGGAACTTATCTTTAATAGTGAGCTTGTTGAGCTCCCTATAATCCGGACACATGCGCCATGATCCATCCTTCTTGTGCACCAATACTACTGGAGCTGAGAAAGAACTTTGACTCGGTTGAATTATACCAGCCTCTAGCATTTCTGCAACCATACGTTCAATTTCACTTTTTTGGGCATAGGGATATCTGTACGGCCTGATGTTTGGAGGAACACTTCCTGGAATCAGATGAATAGCATGATCATGATCACGCATAGGTGGGAGACCTTTGGGAGTCTCAAATACCTTGGAATGATTGTCCAGGACTTTTTGGAGATCTGGAGAAATAGATGATTCCAATGTGGAAACATCTAGCGAACATAATTGTGCAATTACACCTCTTTGCTCCTTTTTTAGAAGCTTTGTCATGCCATTAGAGCTGATTATCTTTCCTGTTTTCCCTGCAATACCCCTTAATTCAACTTCCTTTCCTTCCGTAGAAAATTTGATGAAAAGTTCTTGAAAATTAAAAGCTATTGTACCCAAGGATTGTAGCCATTGGACTCCTAGTACAACATCAGCACCTCCCATTGGAATGGAAAGCATTGGGCTAGTCAATACATATTCTCCCATGGATAGCTTGATATTATGGCACTTTCCAGAGCAATTTATTGTTCCTCCATTTGCAATCATCACTTGACACTCTGGTGCTGGATATAGGAAGCAATTCAATTCTTTTGCTACCCTACAATGAATAAAATTGTGGGTGCTTCCTGAATCAATCAACACTATTACCTTTTTCTTCTTGATTTGTCCTTCTATCTTGATGGTTTGAGGAGTGGTAATTCCCGCCAATGCATTACAAGATATGGTCGGATTTATTTGTTCTTCATCTAGGCTTTGTTCCTGGAGTATATCCTCTTCTTTTGACCTTTCTTGCTCCTTTTCTTCTTCCTCTTCACAATCTATGTAGAATAATTTCTTCTCAGCACACTTATGACCTTTTGTGTATTTGCTATCACAATTGTAACAAAGCCCTTTTGCTCTTTTTTCTTCCAATTGTTGTGGTGTCAACCTTGTAGGTTGTGGAAGACTAGGGCAACAACACTTCTGTCTTTATAGTTGTGAGTGGTATGCTTCCTAGTTGCCATAATTTTGCTTTCCATTTTTCTTGCTAACCTGAATGCCTTCTCTAATGAATCAGGTTCCCAAAGGCGGACATCATGTTGGATATTATCCTTTAAAGACCCTATGAACACATCAATCCTATGCTCCTCTGGAATATCTTTTACCCTTATGTTCAATTTTTGGAACTCCTCAATGTGCTCCATTATTGAACCCTTTTGTTTGAGACTTATCAATTGGCTAAAAAAAGTGTTGCTTTTTGTATCCTCATAATGTGCTATCAATTCTTCTGTAAAAATTGCCCAAGTGATAAATTGTTTACGAGAACAAAGCCATTGATACCATACAAACTGATTTGGTTCCAAATATACAGTTGCCATACGTACCTTTTATGCGTTTTTCACATTATTGAGATCAAAGAATTGCTCCATCTGTAATATCCATGTGGCGAGATCCTTGCCATCAAACTTCCTCATATCGATTTTTGGAATATGGTGATTCTTCGATCCAACATTAGTGTCTATGGAATCATGATTAACATTTCTTTTGTTCTCATCATGAGTTTCCTTTAGTACCCTTTCACCCTTAGGGACCATTTCTTGTAGCAACTTATTCATATTTATCTTCAATTCGTCCATGTCTGTCTTCAAATCTATCTTCAAATCATCCATCTTAGCTTCCACGTCAATCATCTTAGCTTCTACGCCTTTCTTTAAACAGTCCATCTTAGCTTCTACACCTTTCTTTAAACCATCCATCTTAGATTCTGTTCCTTTTAAGGGACAATTGTTGCACTTGGTCTTGTAATTTTGATATATCATGTTGCATTTCTTCCTCTTCTTCATGAGTCATGCTAGAGCTTTCAGGTTCCTTACTAGGTGTTTGCATTTTCTTTCCTCGGGGCATCAGTTACCGATAATAATGCTCTACTATGCCCTTTGAATTCCTTCAAAATAAATTTTCAAACCAAGCTTAAGCAAAAATTTAAGAAAATCTACACACCTTTTTTCACTTTGTAGGAGCTCGATATTGCCTCTGATGTATCTTTGTACTTTCCAATCATCTAGTTCTGAATTTGTGATCTGTAGTAGCCCTCTGTGTCCTCTTTCCAATGCCACAAGTCTGACCCAAATTGGATTCTCCAAGGAAGATTTATGTGAAATCTCCCACAATGACTTGCTTTTAGACTAGTTCAGTAGAGCGAACTTGTACGACGTGCCACGAGTCACTGTTTCAACCTTTGGATCTGAAACATGCATACAAGAAACTACAGTCCGTCCTCTTTCTGTAGCTTCTTACGAAATTTCAATCCGATCCCCAGAGAGAAAGTTATGACGATTTTCCCCAGGTCACCTGTTTTGAATGTAATTCAAGAGTCTGCAAAAAGACAAACTTCCTCAGATCATATCTCCGCAAATATTGCGCAAAAAGCTCTGAAATTCGGACCCAAGGTTCAGCGCGATTTCTTCTCAAATGGGTTTTTTTGCGACTTCTGAAACATCCCAGAAAAAAAGTTATAGTGAAAATTCCACATGACCTGTTTGGAGCAGCGAAACCCTAGAATCCAAAGCTCTGATACCAAATGTTACGAAACCAGCTCAAGAAAAGATAGAAAAGATAGATCAACGCCTTAGAATTCAGCCTCTTCGAGGGGGCAACCTCCTTTACATTACATAAATGAACAATTCTTGGATGATTCAAATGACAAAACCTCCTTTCTATATATAGGAGTCTATGGAGTCACAATATAATCCAGCCGACCTAACAATAATAATATAAAGCCACAAAAATAACAATAGAGGGATTCTATGGGGCACAGAAATAACAATATGGGGGTAATAGGGGCACAACAATATAAATAAGGGGTATAACTACAATAGTAATGGGGTAATCACTAGTATTATAGGGACCCAACAACTATAGATTGGGCTGAACCAAATCTTTCTTTCAACCAATCATCCCCATGCTGTATTCCAAGCATGAATGTGGGACTCACAACAAATTGACCATGCTTCCCAGGATTTATCGCGTATCCCACCAAAACTGCTCAAGGATTTCTAGGCGTAAAGCAAGTACCAATACAACTAGGCTTTATCATATATCCTACCAAGGGATTCCTAGGCCCAAACAAGAAACATACGCTACCAAGCTTTACCACAATCCTACCATATACCGGTCTAAGGATCACTAGGCTTATATAGGCATGGATGCCTCTAGATCTCTCCACCTAAACCGTGAGAAATTTGTCTGTCTCCACCCTCTAGGCTTTATTGTATATCCCTGCATTTACCGATCAAGGATTCTTAGGCCCAATGAGGTTATACAAAACCATGATTTACCACAATCCCACCTTTACTGGTTTAGGGATTCCTAGGGCTTGTGATTTTTCCCGAGACAACCCCACTTAGTTTTGAAATCATACAAAAAATGAGCTCAACCAAGTAAGAGAAAACCATCACACCATGGTTATTCAGAAATGGAAAGGCAAGGTTGAAAACCATAGTCATGCCTGACAAAATCCATGCTAATGACAACAATAGAAACAAGTACACACATGCATATACCATGCATGCCAAAACTAGCAAGTAATCCCACTGTAACCACTTGATTCTGCTCTTTCTTACTTGATATTTGCTTCCATTTTCTTTCTTTTCCTTCCTTTGCATTCTTTCCTCCAATGTTAGAGTGCTCCAAGAATTCACTAAGTGTACAAGAGTATGAGAGAGTAGAGAGAATAAAGAGAGAGCTCCAAAATTGAACTGAAAAAAGTTTGTGAACTGATTCTCAGAAGCCTTTTTATTAATGATGCCTCTATTTTCTTCATTTTCCTTCATTTATCTTCCATTTCCTTCTCATGCAAATCTATGACCTTTCACCTTCATTTTCTCCCAGTTTCCTTTATTTTCATAAATAAATGCTAATTAATGTTTCTTTTCCTTTTAAATGCCTTTTCCATTGCCTTTGTCAATTTACCCTTAGCCATAATAAACCAAATGAACACCCACTAGGATGTTTTTCCCAAAATTCAGCTTGGAATACATGTCCTATGACTTTGGATTTATTTTTCCTTTATTAACTTTATTACATGAAATTTTAACCTGAGGTTGCTACACCTTCTTGAAGCTTCACAGAGAGTCAAAGTAGAATAAAATGGAGCCAAATTATATTAATTATCATCCTTGAGGGCATAAGACTAATGAGTTAGGCTTCACAGTGATTAGAGGGTAGAACGCCAATGCCTTTCCGAGCATAATCCTAGGTGAAGATCACGCTTGCTTGCTAGGCACCACTAAGAATGCGAAGAGGGATGGAATTGTACCAATCTTCTCTAACTCTCTTATGGGATAAAATCCATGGACAATGATGAAACAAAGAAGGTGAATAGTGGGTGAAATGTACAATGTAAGACTAGGGGGCCATTGCATACCATGACCACCCTTTGAATTGTGGAGTCTGGAGATGTTTAAAAGCAAAACCAACTGCGATAATTGCGTTCCAATTCCGAGACAACTAGAGTATACTTATGAATAGGCCTACTGCCAACTGAGAGGGGAGAATTAACATTAGAGGCATAGTTCCTTCTCATACCATGTACTAAACTCATCATTGATTTTGTTGATGGGTATGCATTGGAGGGTGGCAGAATTAAAATAAGGCTCAGGGAGGGATGTTGGCTCAACTTGATGCTACTTATGTCCTTCCTTACAAGAAATCGTGATGAAAATTATGAGATGCCATCATGATCTCACGAGGGAAGCGAACTTTGATGTACAATCTCCCAAGGTTTACTAATGGGAGTATCATGTTGAGGTGAGTGCCGCCACGCTGAGAAACTGAATGCATGGCTAGGTGTATTGTATTTTTTGATGGCTTTGTACATTTGCCAACTTTTTTAAATCTAGGCACTCGCCGTGGGGGATTGGTTAGATTTGATTGAATATATACGTTAAGCTTAATTGCATATATGCATTTGTGTTAATTTTGAAAATATACGTTAATATTAATATTTTAGTGCTTTGAAAGTCATGCTTTTAATTTTAATATATATATTATTTTAAAATTTAATATAATCGAAATTAATATATAAGATAAGGTAATTAGATTTAATTTTGATGCGTCAATTTAAATTTTAATGCTTTCAAATAATGAATCAAATAGTTTGTAATAATGTGTTTTTCTATGGATGTTTTGTAATGCATTTTATTATTAATACATTGTATAGAGTGCAAATGTCTGCACAATGAAAGCTTGAAAGCTTCCTTAGTAGTTCTGCACAAGACTGGTGGTTATTTTATATTTAATAGATTATGCAGAGTGCGAAGGTCCACACAATGAAAACTTGAAAGCTTCCTCCACACAATGGACTTCCTCTACGGCTATACACATATACATTTGTGTTAGTTTTGAAAATATATTTTAATATAATATTTTAATGCTTTGAAAATCATACTTTTAATTTTGCTATTTTAATGCTTTGAAATAATGTATGTAATAATGCTTTTAATTTTGATGCAATGTGAATTTTAAATAAAAAATTAATCTATAATTTTGATGCAATGTGAATTTTAATTGACAATTTAATATATAAATTAGTTTAAATTTTAAATAGATATCGTAATTAATATATAAAATAATAGTTATATTTAATTTTGATAGGTCAATTTAAATTTTAATGCTTTCAAAATGAATGTCATAGTAATGCGTTTTTCTTTGATATTTTAATTGTAATGTCTTTTACTCTTTTGGAGTTACTATACGTGAAATTTGACCTACCTACTTTGTTATTATAGTTCTTCGATCCGTCACCGCTGGGGCTTTCTTCGAATACTTCTTTGGTACTCTTTAATTAGCCAAAGCATAATGAAAGAAATTGAATCTGTGGTAATCATGCTATAAATTTCGCAGCTTGCATTTGACAAGATTCTGCCTATGAAAAAGATGCCTTTGTTATACTAAATTTTCCCATAACACTTCGATTTTAACGTCTCAAAATTCAATTCATTGTATATGTTAAGAAACTCATCAAAACAATTGATTGGATGGATATGCACTTTTACAACAAAGTATCAGGAAGGCACTGTCTTGTAAGTAATATATATATATATATATATATATATATAACTTTTTGAAATAAAAAAAATAAAATGTTCAAAGTAATATGAAGTGGGAGTGAAGTGTAACATGGCTTTTTATGTTTCAATGTTATATAAGGTATTAAGTTTTATTCACAAAATTATTTTTGTGTGGATTTTTACTATGTAAAAGTAGTTTTCTCTTTCATTGTAAGTTTGTATATTGGAAGCTCTGCACAAAGAAGTTCACACAATGAAACATAATAATATTAATTGTTTTTAGTAATTGATAAAAAATATTATTAAATAAATTTGATTTGGTCATAAAGTTAAATTAATTTAATTTATATTTATGATTTTTAGTTTTATAATTTTTTAACAAAAACGAAAGAAGCTTGCTTTAATTGAAAACTCCACACAAGAAAAACTCTCTACAATAAACTAATTTAGCATTCTAAGCCTTTGACATTTTCTTCAATAAATTGTTTAAAAACAATCTTAGATAGGGTCAGTTTGCAAATATACTCAAAATTTCTTGCTATTGCAAATAGAGCAAAGTGATAAGTTCAGGGCTTAGGAAGATAGATATAGATTATATGAAGAGCCAATGAATCTAGAGAGATGACTACCATGAAAAGGTCAATGAAAACGTTAGTTCATACACTGTCGCATGAGAAACAAGAAAGAAAGAGTTCTAATAGACTACTCCCTCCCACTACATTGCAACCTTGAAGTTTATGGCCGAAGGTAAACACGAAAAGTGAGATTCTTCAATTTTGATTTCCTTCCAGGTGGCGAAAAGAAATCTCAGTCACTTCATTAAAATAACTGCATGCTTCTAGGTGGATTGAAACACCATTCCACTAGAATAAGTCACAAAAGGTCCAACCATGAATGATATCGAAGGCATGTGTTTCGCTTGGATTTGTTGCGACGACATGTTAGTCGACATAGCGAAGTTTTTTATCTAGGTTTGATCGTTAATGGACACCCTATAAAACAAAATTGCAAATGCAGGTGTAAATATTATTACCATTTAGTTGTTCCTCGAATTTGGTGTAGTCTCTCTCTACCTGGTGGTTGTAAATCAGTTAGTCATGTATGAAGTCTTTTTCATTTACAGGTGATCTCTACTAATCATTTACTTTATGTTGCACTTTTTAATTTGATAGGAATCATTATATAACAGTTTAGGCGTGGCGGTTTTATTGTTTTTTAATGCTTCACTGAATGACATGGATGGGCTTCATGGAATTTCATTTGGTATGGTAGATTTTGATTTGGACTAGTAAGACATTGAATCATTTTGTTGCAGTTCAAGCATGGTGGTTTTGTTTCTTCCAAATGCTTTTTCAATGGAAATTGTAGAGGATGGGATTGTATTTGGGATGTGTTGTAGCAGTTGCAACACCCTCAAATTTTTTGGTTTGCATCCAATTTCAGAACCTTCCTTGGTTTTTCCCTTAATGTTTGCAAACACTCGGGCTCATCCCATGAGGTTGTGTCGAGTATTTGCACCGTCCTCGCTTGACCATTGACCGGACATCTTTTAGTATGTTGGTCACAATGCCATGCTTACAGTCATGTTCTGGCTATGTTCATGGTTTGTCTTTGTGTGTACACGTTGTATTCACTATGTAAGCATCTATTGCACTCACACATGAAGTTGTATGCAATGTCATGCAAGTGTTGTCGTGGTTGTTCAATGATCTATCTCAAGTGTCGCGCTTGTCTCTCGCACCCGTTGGTCAGTCAAACTGAGCATATGTTATCTTGTTGGTTCGAGGTGTCTTATCGTTGAGTCGTGTTGAGTGCGTGTTCGCAAGGTCATGCATGAACAAGTTCACTCGCTCACACACTTAGTCATTTTTCTAAATATCTATTGACCAAACCAACCTCCAACAACCGGACCTCCGTTGAGCTGCACTGCGTAGTCTCAGCCCTTAGTGATCAAGTACTATTGTCTAGAATTACGCAGAGATTGAGGCTGCCTCCTAGGAAGTCTGCATTATGCAATCTTGGAATCTACCCATCTGATTGTCACCCAGAACAATGCAAAAGTTTCTCAACAAGCCATCTCAATCTGTGTTGCCTGCAAGAAAATCTATCAAGCTTCCTGCTGGTCAACCAAAGAGTTTGACTAGGCAGTGACCCTACTTCACTCCTCCAAAAAATTGCGTAAAAGCTGCCAGCATGCCCGCCTCCTTTGACTGAAGAAATTCACATACATGAAGGACAAGAACCTGATGCCCGTCACTACACTATCCTCGAAATTTGCGTAGTTCTGTCAGCCAGTTCCCCTGTTAGCGGCTCGCTGCTCCTCTTGAAAACCGCATAGTTTTCTTGGGTTGTCCTCGAGCTACCCGACACCCCGCTCAACCTAGAAACTATGCAGAAATTTCCTGCAGGCCAACCTCCCAGTTCTGCGCAGTTTGGCCAGCAAGCTCCCGCAGGCCGCTACCAGCCTCCTCGGAGAATCTACACAGTTTTCACTACCAGTGTCCTCCCTGCTTCCTACACTGCCTCCCTGGAAAATTTGCGCAGTTCTACCCTCTAGCCGAGCTAGATACTGCAAATGGTCATTGTTGTTCTGGACAGCTCATCTCAGCCTCCCATTGGTCTCTTCGCAATTTTCCTTGATAGTGCCCTGGAGCCTACATCCAGACCTGAAATGTGCTCTGCACAGTTTCAGAGCCTTGTCCTATCTCCCGGTCACTTGCACCTAAAAACGAAAGATGAAGCATCATGGTAGACTGGGAAAATTCTAGATTTGATGTTGTCTTGTCATGAGCGATTGCAGATACATGAACATGGATGAGACATGGCGTGATGACGAACGGTATGAATAAGGAGCGTATGTTAGAAGACTTGTTCGCGAATGGATAAACACATGAAGCATGCCAAGTACCAATGAAGGAGATACATGCACATGCAACATCAAGCAAACACCAAGACCATCGAATACTTTGCACACCTTACCATGTGGAGGTGAACTATGATACACCAAGAGCATGCTCATCACTCAGCAACACTTCATCTTGACAAGGACACCACCATCAACATGAACATACCAACACTGTTGTGTTGAGTCATGTCATGAGTCATCTCGACCACATCACTATTGTGGGAAATACTGTTGTAATCAATGTAATATAACGTGGAAGTCCAAGAGACCCACATGAAAATTTGAAGAGTCATGTAAGTCAAATAGTCATGAGAGAAGTCGAACAGTCAGAAGGGTCAGTTTCATCGATGGCTATATATACCCCTCATTTGTACATGAAAAAGACTTTTCACCTTGGCTCCCCCCACATAGCCTTGAGATTCTATAGTCTTTTCTTTGAGGAGCGAATAGTGGCTCCAACGCCCCGCTATCGGGGTTAGTGATTTATGGTGTACCAATGTGTCTTGGGAATTTCGTTTAGTTCATAAGCCTAATAACAAGCCAACACGTTTTCACACATATATTGTATTTGTTTGTAAGACTATTCTTTGGACGCTTGTAATGCATGTTGCTTTAACCTATATTAAGACAGTTGAACTATTTCAGTTGTTTTAGTACATATGCTATTGGAAATGTGCTGTATCAGTTTTTAACGTTGTCTCGCCCGTGTGGACTATTTTGCCAGATGCTTGACAGATTCATTCTCATAAACTTGTTATAACAACCATCGCACTCATGTGGACTATTCCTCTGGGTGTTGTACATGCTATATTTTCACTGTGTGTTTGTGATTTTCGCATTTGTGTGGACTACTCCGTCGAAAGTTGTGCATGTCTTGCTGTGTTGTGTGTCTCTAACAGAGTTGGGACTATTCCCTTTTGACTTGAGACTCACTCTCACCGTCTCCCTCTACAGTGAAAGAACCTTGACACAAGTGACACTAAGCGCTCACCAGGCACGCTAACCTCGTTATTCAAAGACAAATTAAACCACTCTCATGTGCTGACAAGCAAGAGCTAAGGAAAATCTATAAGATAATGGCAACCGAGCCATCATACCAGATGAGACTCCTACACTAAACGGTGTGAGTTCTAGTTGGGACTTCATACCAGGAAGATCCCCTGAATGTTGGCGGGTCCAACATCGTAAGCATGATGGTAAATCTTAAATATTTGGGGAATATTTTAGGGTAAAAGTATTTAAAAAAAACATTTCATAATACATTAGAAGTTTTACTGAACTGTGATCAATGTGCAGAGTTTTTTTACAAAGTCTTGTCTATTCATAGTTTGGACATGTAAATTCTTTGTAAAGGTTTGCAATAAAATTCTTGTTGATTCATCTTATGCGTAATGAGTTTTAGCGCACATAAACATAAGGGAGAGGATAAAAAATGTTAGGTGGAATGAAAATTTGTGTTGAATAGGTATTCTCAATATTCCTTTCAATAGATATTGTATAATGGTCTATTCTCAATTTGATCTTGCACTCCTTCAAAATTTTCCAAGTAGAATCACATTCTACTCCGCTCCAGAAGTCATGTTCAAATGTTGTGCAACATTCTACCTCTATTTCTTTAAGACTCGTCAACTTCTATAAGGCTTGTTGGGTTGTGTTATATTCTTTCCACGACTACCCCATAGGAGGGGGGGTGGGGGGGGGGGTAGCGTCCCCTGTACGTTGTGCTGGGCACTACTGGGGGGTTACAAGGGAGATATTTAGGGGAGCGGTAGCCCCCCTGGACGAGGTATGGGGCAGTGTCTAGGGAATTTCTTTTGGACCCTATATTAGGTGGGCAGAGCTACCTATGGTTTTGTGCATGGATTTTGCACATGGTTTTGGGCATGATTCCATCCATGGTATTTTGTAGAGAAACTACGGTTATGTTCTAATCCAGGGTTAATGGATTGGGGTTTATGGATGCTCTGGCATGTATATATGTATTGTAACATTAAAACGAACATAATAAAAAATCAATCTGGTAGTCCCGGTTTTGGGATCCTGGGGAAAATATCTATGTATATCTGTTTTACGTTTTATGCTCTTGCCATTGTTTATTTTCTATTTTTAGAATTCGTATCTAGGTAATTTCTGTACGGGGTTAAAACCTACAATGCTGGGGGCATTTGCTCCAACTACCTACAATTCTTTAATCACAAATATTTCAACATTGGCATTGCTTTGTCAAACAAATTGAAGAGTGAAAGCCTTCTATGATCAACTTTTCCAGTTGCAAAAACATCGTTTCCTCTACGAACTCTCATGGAAAATGGTCACACCTATTGTTATGTGACAAGCATAGATATTTCATATTAGTTATCATTTGCAAGAATTTATACTCCTTTGCACTAGAGTTATCACCTTCTAATGTAAGTACCTTGAGGGTTTGAAGTCGAAACATCCATTTTGGCATCGATGCAGTTGCAGAGATGAACAATCTCAAGACAAGCCATACATTTCATGATTTCAAGATGATCGAGATGACAAGCTCAAGATGATGACCATAGGAACTAGTATTTTTGAAAGAGAGTGACCACATATTTTTTATGCACCAAAAAGTCCGCTCAAGACTGATACAACCTTCACCTTGTGATTCTGATGATGGTTCAACATCTATTTTAAGTGACATGTTCAACATATATGTTACACCAAGTATATTATATTAATGCTTTTATTGGGGATAATTGTTTGTTTTGGAGTAGTTTTAGTTCGCATGAGTCAACCATGGATAACATGCATTCATGAACTTGGAAAGTCATTGGAAACAACTCCACGGGATAAGCTCATAACGTTCTTTACAATTGGGAGCGATACTACTTTCTTTAATGTTTATGGTGGTGAATGAACTCTGTAATAATTATAATTTTTATTATTTCAACTGACAATATTGAATACTTGGGGAACTTTGGAATTAAAATTTCATTATGTAGAGGTAGCTTCACACTCTGCATAATGAAAGCCAAGCCACTTCCACACTTCGTACAATATAAAACCTACATAAATGTGAAAACAATATTAATTGTTTCCTTGGAGTGTGGAGGTGTGGAGTAACAACTAGAAAAATTGTGCACAGTAGATAAAAGGCCACTCAGACAACGTCATAAATCGTCTGATTCATCCATTAACCACTTATACTAAAAACAAATCACATTTCAATGAGATAGTCCTAAATAAGCTATCCAAATTTGTAGTATTTTTATATTATAAACATACAAATAATAATAATAAATTAAATTGATTTAAATAGTGATGCACTAACAATTTCAGAAGTGGTCAATAGCAACATATGCTATTGTTATATATGTGCATTTTCTATAGTGTAGATAGAAATTCAAAGGTTGGTGTGGAATATACAAATCACGATATTGTTTCTTGATTACGAAAGTGTGGAGATGCAGAAGTTGTTAGAGAGAAACGAGCCTATTCTCTCCTCTGCAGAGAAATGCTATAGCAATTTCCTTGCATTACCAAAGTAATGATTGAAATTTGTTGTTAATTTTAGAAAGTTAAATTAAAGTTAAATTAATGGGAGCCTTAGCTACCTTTAATCTAGTTGGTTTTGATTCTGAACCTAATGAATCTTCAAAAACAAAACCCGCTGCCTTCACCTCTACCATTGAAGCTTCTATTTCTATGGGTATTTTTGTTTGGTCAGGGTATAGGATTGGCCTTGAAACTCAATCTTTGTTTCAATCTACTCCAACTCAAACTATCTCTATAGGAAAAAGTTATAGCTCTCTAACTGAGGACCTGGAACTGAATATGTATTCAAGCGATAAATTGCACCTATAACCATTACCTATGAAACCAAGTGGTAAACAAATGGAACTGTTGTTAGCTTTGGAATAGGTTATCAATATGGAATTATTATTGAACTAGGCTACCCTAGGAGGATCTCAAACTAGCTTTCTAAATAACATTAGCTTCTTATCCGATAGTATGCTACTAATGATGGTGGATCCACTAGGATTGGACCTGAGTGAATGAAAGCTAAGGAAATCAAATTGAATGATTGATCGAAGCACAATGAGATCTTATGAAGATATAACCCATTTAAATTAAAGCATGTGTTGTGATTGACCAAATTTTCCAATTCCAGTAGATAATGGTTGTAATCCAACATAGAAACGATAAAGGTAGCATGTAAGTGTTTAAGTCCCATTCATTAGATAAATAATTATAACAAATCCATTTTCATTCTAAAGCTTCCACCATGTTGGAAATATTAATCCTAACCACCACCTTAAACACACTCACAACCACACATTCCGCAACACATCAGAGAGTTCAAGCACTTAATCAATTTTGGTAGATACGTATGGGCAAGCATTCACTCCGCGACTGTTATCTACACTCCACAACACCTGCAAGTTCATAAAATCATTTATTATGTAAAATCGCCCATACTATGTATTAATGTTTTGATCTGCCATGAATTAATGAGTCAGAGTCATATGTTTTGATAAAGATGAATGTAAAATTCATTTGAAAGCTTGAGCGAGAGAGAGGGTGAAAGTCTGAGAGGTGAAGAGAAAATCGTGGAGCAAATTTTGGTGGGCACGTGAAAACAACGGTGACCGTGTGTTACTCCGCAACCCTTGTTGAAGTGTAAATAGTCGTAAACTTTATTTGTTACTTGGTGAATGAGACGTAGTCTCATATGAATGTATTTTCATGCATTAGAATTTAATCCAAAATTTTATTGTGTTGCTCCAAGCTTTACTCCATTTTTACTCTGTTTTTTATCGATTAAATTTTTGTGTTATTTAAGCCTCTGTCTAGTTGCAATTTGTTTGCCACAACTGGAGATTTGACTTGCAACAACTATTTTTGAGTCAAACTCCTCTCCTATGGTCCCTGTAAAATTTTCTAACATGGTATCAGAGCAGGTTAACTTTGTTAGTGTAAAAAAAAGTTTTTTTACTAGCAATTAAAAATTATTTTGAGGGCAGATTTTTGAAGTGTATTTATCAGCAGGTAGAAAGTTTTTTCACTCACAAATGGCAACATCAAGCACAAGCTTGACTAATCCTCAGATACCTCAGTTTAATGGGAAAAATTATGATTATTGGGCTATTACAATGAAGGCCCTATTTTCTTCTCAAGACATTTGGGATTTGGTGGAGAATGGTTTTCAAGAACCAGCAGATGCAACAACATACAATCCCTTGTCTCAAGCAGAAACGGATTTGTTGAGGGACAATAGGAAGAAGGATGCAAAAGCCCTCTTATACATTTTTCAAATAGTTCATGAAAGTATTTTCCCAAGGGTTGCAGCAGCAACGAAGTCCAAGCAAGCATGGGATACCCTCCAGATAGCCTACCAAGGAATGGAAAAAGTCAAGACAACAAAACTACGAATTATAGGGAGATACTTTGATATATTTTGTATGAAAGAGTCTAAGAGTGTAGACTCATTTTTTCCACATGTAATTGGATTGGTTACTCAAATCAGGTCTCATGGTGAGACACTCGAGGAAAGGAGAATACTTGAGAAAGTTTTGAGAAGTTTTCCAACAAGGTTTGATGCCATTGTTGTAGGCATAGAACAGACAAAGGATCTCTCACAATTCTTAGTGGATGATCTTCATGCATCACTGATTTCTCATGAACATAGACTGAATAGAGAAACAAGCTCCTCATTGGAGAACGCCTTCAAGACACAAGTTTAATTTGGTCAAGGTAGAGGCAGAGGAAGATCATATGCTAGAGGAAGAGGAAGAAGTCCACACAGAGGTGGAAGAAGCAGCCCTTCAAGCTCAAGTGGAAGGGCAACAATCAAAATCCAAGTCAAGACCGAAGCCAAAATCAAGAACAAGGTTAGAGGTATGATAAATCTCAAGTTCGATGTCATTACTGTAAGAAGTATGGTCACTATGCAAATGAATGTAGAAAGAAGAAATATGACAATAGTAACAAACCATGTGTAAATTTCACAAAGGAAAATCAGAACCATGATAGCATGTTTTTAGCTTGTAATGGAGCACAAGAAAAACAAAGTGATATATGGTATCTAGACTCACGGTGTAGCAACCAGTACATGTCAGGGAACATAGAAATTTTTTCCAATCTAGATGAAAGTGTGAAATATGAAGTGACATTAGGGACTGATAGCAAAGTCTCTGTCATGGGAAAGAAAGATTTAATATCCTAGCAAAGAAGGGGGAAAAGAAGTACATCTCTGATGTTTACTTTGTCCCTGGTTTGAAGCATAACCTCATAAGAATTGGACAACCCATGCAAAAGGGCTACAATGTATTTTTCAAGAATTATGGGTGCACAATTTTGGATAAGCCTCCAAGCAAACAAATGATTCCAAAGGTTCAGATGAAAAACAATAGAATGTTTCCCCTAATGATAAGATCATATTTGAAGGAAGAAGGTGCATAAGCACAACTATCAATGAAATCACAAGAGGATGGAAGAGAAGATGCAACTGTCACATAAGTAAACTTTCAAATAGAGGTCAAAGATGAAAATTGCTTATGGCATTTGATATTTGGTCATCTGAACTTTGGAGGTTTGAATTTGCTGCATAGAAAAGACATGGTGAAGGGGTTGCCGCTCATAGAAAAACCGGACAACCTATGTGAAGGATGCGTATTGGGCAAACACCATAGAGAGACATTTCCAGTAGGAAAGTCAATAAGGGAAAAGGCACCTTTGGAGATTGTCCATTTAGATTTATGTGGACCAATGCAGACACCATCAATTGGTGGCAGCCATTATTTATTGACCTTCATAGATGACTACACAAGGAAGACATGGGTATACTACACAGTATTTTGTCACACCTCCTACACTTCCCCATGAAATACCCTGAAGTGCCCGAAACATAACCATTATGGAGTGTACTCATCCATATATGCAACTCAGATCCTTCCTAAGACATTGATTGGAAAATGCCTTGAGCTTTCCCTGAAAGAAATATCTCTAAAACCCTAATTTTGAGAATCATTGCCCTTATGAATCTAAAAGCATCAATGATCACCTGTTGAATTATACTCGACCCACAATGCAATCGCTCTATTCACTTGTATATCTGCGATGATCCTGAAAAGGCAATTTTCCCAAAGAGGATGAGAAGCTTCTAGAGCGGTGAGCTGGAGGTTTTTTGGCATAGATGAGGTCGAATTCTCCTAACTTGGCCTATTGGTCTTATCCCTATGAGCCACCTCCTTGAGATAAGGGCATACTCCTATCTTTGGAGAGATCTTAACTCCCTTTCCCAGGCTATATATTCATCCTCTACCATTCCCAAATGGTTGGTCTATGACTATTTGCACCCTTATGCTAAAATTGTGCCTATATGATACTCATTTGGCTTGGAGAAGGAGTTCTTGGAGAGATTAGCTTGGACTTGGATATTCATTCAAGGAGAGCCTATCAACATCAAGGCTTGGTTGTATGCTTCCATTTATTTTCCCTAAATATGTATGCTCATGTATCATTTAGCTTAACATTCCTTGATCAGTTAAGTAGGTTACTTTTGAATATGTTATTTGTATTTTCATGCATTGTTATGTCTCGATTTATTGTGCAGGTGCATAAATGCTGTAAGCAGTAGGAACGGGCTTGTGACGCAAGCAATACAAGTTCTTCAAGAAAGGAGATCGAGATAACATCAGAACAAGGTAGGCCATCTTCTTCATCTCTCTTTTCAATTGTAACTTAGGAAAGTGTTTGGTAGATTGTCACTTCAGTTGCTAGACCCACTCATTGGGCTTGAGGGATCGTCTATATCTGCAAAGAGGATTTACCTAGACAAAAGCATGGCAACTCCATTGGGGAATCTATAACCCTTTCCATTAAGTCCTTCATCTTGCTTTTGTGTTGCGTTTGACCACCGTTCATTTTTAGACTTGTTTGTTTGTCTGTAACTTTTTTCACTTACTAGTGATTGCTTGAAGGTTCTTGGTGTTTACTGATCTTGAATTTTTTTGGTTTTATATCATCTTTCTCGACCATCATATTTTTTTCCCTGATAGTCACGATGACATCGTGGATGTTTTGATAATAGTCACGGTTATTGCTAGTTTTTCCTTGACAAGTACGATGATCCCAGAATTTAAAAAAAATAGTTTTTTCCTTTTGATTTCAATATTTTTCCCTCTAGTAGTGGTTTTTTAGTGTGACTATAGTGTCATTGTCTTTCTTGACATGTTTGTTCTACTACAATTTCCTCTTGATTTGGTTTAAGTGTGTTTGAAGCTTGATTCGCTTTCTAGGGTTCCTAGGGTTTCTAGGTCACCCTTCATTCACTCATTGGTCTACTCTTTAGATATCAATTACCTTTGTTCAAAGAGTTATTTTGCATCTGGACATATTTTGCAAGTCACTTTTGCTTCTTTGGTATAAAGTTATTTTCATTAGTGTCGAATCGAGTAGATGCTTTGAAATTCCTTTACTTCCGTTAATAAGGAATATATTACAAATTTTTTTGTTTTTTATTGGATCGAAAGGAAGTGCTTGTTATTATTTTTGTGTTTCAGAAAATTAAATTGTATATCATTGGTATTTTCGAAACATTTCTTGCATTCAAATTGGAAAGTGAAATAGAATTTCATGATTAGTGAATTGTTTGCATTTTCTTTTACTCTTTTTCACTAGTTTGCATTAGTTGCATCTTTAGTGAAAAGGAAAAGATTGTTATTTCTATGGCATTGCATTTGTTCGTAGAATGAAATATTAGATTTCATTTTATTGCATTGATGTTTTTGGATTGTTTGATGCATTTATTGGTTGTTTCTCTCCCTTTGGTAAAATAGCCTTCATCGAATGAAAGTTTCATTTTCATCATTTAGTTGCATTCTAGGAACAGGTGACATCGTTGAGCCATCAAAACTGAAACTTAATTCAAATATTAACTTTAAAATATACCTCAATGAATATAAGGAGAATTTGAAACATTAACGTTGATACATAGTGGTCTAGGCTAGAGATGTGTTCTGGCGTTTATAAAAATTAGCAACTATCGTTCGCAATACTCTTGCATTAGACAAGATCTAGCACAAACTTGTGCTCCTCGTACTATCGAGTATATAAAGGGAGACCCTCATAGGCTACAAACCTTTTTCTATAGGAAGCCGAGACTACCGCCCTGTAAACGTGATACACCGAACATAACATTCGGGGAGATTGCCTATATGTATGTCAAGTACCTAGTAAATTTATTTTCTAAGGTGTATATTGCAATTCACAATTACTTGGTAGTCCCTTTTGGTTGGAGTATCCTGAGTAGTCATTTCGATCTTTTCTAACTCCTTAAACTTGAAAAGATCATCGATCACTTGTCCTTTCAAGCTCGCTAAACCAATGAAAGTGACTAGAGTCACCTTTTCGTCCTTTTCTCGACTCTTAAAACATGAAAAGGCAGTGTTTTTGTTTCAAATTATAAAATCAATTGACTGCGGAACAACATCCTTATTGTGGAAATACTCCTTAGTGGATCTTAGGTTGATATCAATGGCAACATTTCCCGAGTCTACCAGTCAAGGAAACCCCTCTGATGGGAATCCTGGTCTCGTTCCTTCTTTTGGAAATACTGGTGCTCCCTATATGGCAACATTGTCCCTTCTCGGATTGACCATTGGTCTACCAGTTTGGTTATTTTCAACCTCGATGGTTCCAAGTGTCCAAACTATTTTTCAGCCAAGTTCTCCTCCACCTAAACAACATCAACCTCATGTTGATCCTAAAATGGACCCCTTGCCTTCTTCGCCTATTTATTCACCTCGTTCTTCCTCTTCGCCTGGTGAAGTTCCTGATTCTAGTAATCAGGAAGCTAAGAAGAAGAAGATGATGATGAAGAAGAAGAAGCAAAACAACCAAGGGGGAAACCAAGCAACCATTGCTACCGATGCAACTAATGAAGAAAAATCTTCCAACGAGGCCTGGAAAGTAAAATTCCCTTGCATGTTATGTAAGGGTGACCACCTTCTACAAAATTTGTTGGCATTATGATGCATGTGTTGTACTTGATGGCAACCCTCTCATAGAAGAATATCTCACTTATGTATAACTGGGTGAATCTTCAGAAGAGATATCAGATGTGACTGATGGAGGACAGCTCAAAGGAATCAGATGATGAATCTTCAGAAGAGATATCAGATGTGACTGATGGAGGACAGCTCAAAGGAATCAGATGATAGTTCTAAGTGTGACAAGTTAGCTTTGCCATCAAGTCCAAAGGGGGAGATTGTTGGCATTATGAGATAAGTGTTGTCCTTGATGGCAAACCTCACTGATGACAAATCATAGTACAGAAGGTCAGCAGCAAGGAATTGATGATCAGACTATAAGAAGAAGAGAAAGTTCATACACGCAGGTTCGTTAAGCCCAAGTCGCGTGTACACGCAGGTTGGCTTCAGCAAAAGCGCGTGTATGTGGAAAAGTACCTTTGGTCCATGGTGGTTATTCCTTGGAAGTTGTGCCTATGGTTTTGGACCTTGGTGTCTCAACGGACGTGTTGATCCCTAGTTTTGAAGTTGATGGTATTGGATTTCTATGGTTTTGGCTCTTGGTATTGAACAAGGCCTAAGGCTATATAAGGAGAAGGAAATCATTAGGCAAGAGCATCTAAATTGTCTTGAATATCTGATGAAGCATTAGATCCAGTATGCAGGGTTATGGGTTGATGATGCATTGCTTGATCTGAGCTAAGGAGAGATCTCACCGGTTGATGGAGAACGAGATCTAAGGAGAGATCGGGATCAAATGGTTTGAAATGAACTATCTTTATGATGCTTATTTTAGATCTACATACTGACGCATGTATTGTTCTATAAGTGTTATGAGTATGTCTGATGTCTGGTACAGCTGCAAGTTAAGAGAAATTATTTTTAGATCTGTACGCGGGTTGTCTTTGGCAAAAGCGCTTATACACGCGGGTTTGATTCATCGAAGTAGCGTATACATTGTAAAGCTTGATATTTGAAGTTGCAGATGGATCTGATGGTTATTACAGAGTTCTGTGTCTGCTCTGTGTTCTGGTGACTGTTGTTAATAGGGTTTCAGTGATTCAGGGTTTAATGATTGTTTTTGAGCTTCAATGATAGTTATGGGTCCAGTATGAAAATTGGATGAAAAGTGGCCTTTCAGATTATGTGTTGTGCTTCAGTGTATCCAGTCTGAAAATTGATGAAACGTGGTACCTGGAGGTGAGAAGATTGTAGGCAAGCACCTACGTACTAGTATCTAAGCTAGTACAAAAGCTAAGGGAGATCTTTGGAGCATTGTAGCAGGTAGCAGCTTGTGTACTAGTAAATGGATCGGCTAGTACAAAAGCAAAGGGGGTTGTAGCTCCCGTACTGGTATAAGACTGCACCAGTACAAATATTGTAAAAGTATTTTCTTATTAAGAAGAAGATTGAGATGACTTGCAGCAGGTGGTTTTCACCCACATTGGGTTTCCACCTTATATCTTTGTGTTCATGTGTGTGGCTTTTGTGTGATGATCTGTTCTGTTATACTGCACCTGTTTACTGTTAATATGGTTAATAATGTTCTGATGCATTTACTGAAGATAAGCTAACTGAATCATAAGATTTCTGGATATACGCTAGTTGCTTTAGACACAGCAGCGTGTACACGCGGGTTCACTTAACTGAAGTAGCGTATATGTTTTTTGAGCATTAAAAAAGTTTTATTGATCTGATAATACTGATTCACCCCCCCTCTCAGTATTATTTCCAACAATTGGTATCAGAGCAGGTCCTTTGGTAGAAGCTTGATCACTTGAAGGAGATCCGTGGAACAATGGGAAAGAAGCTTAAGAAGAAAGCTCATAAGCAGAAGAAGACATCTCAGAAGATCTATGACAGTGGGAAAGTCGATTGGGGATTAGGTATAAGAAGTTCTTCAGATTCAGAATCAGATTCAGAATCATTATCAGGTATGAATGTGTTATCCTATGATGTTCCTGCTATATTTCCTTGTGAAAGTGATGGAAGTGATAGTGAAACTACTGAACATGCTTTTATGGGTGAGCAAGAAAAGTATCAAATAGAGGCAGTATTTAGAAGGCTTGCAGACAAAGTTAAAGATCAACAAGATCTACTGAACAAAAGGGAATGTGCTTTCAAAGAAGAAGTTGCCAAACTAAAGGCCCAACTAGAAGAAGGAAACAAGGTAAGAAAGCTTCTCAAGGACAAGGAAGACCAATGTCAAAAATTGCAGCATGAAGTGACATCATTAAGAAAAGAAGTCAACGAAAGAAGCACAACCATCAAGAAACTCAAAGATAGATCCAGCTACTATGAAAATCTTGAAGCTACAATCCTCGCACTAAAAGGAGATCTTGAAGAATCAAAGAAGCAGAATACAGATCTACTCCAAGCTATTGCAATACAAGAAAACGAAGCCACCAGCTTAAAATCTCAACTAGAATGTGCCTTCCGAGTTTGTCAAATGCAGCAGGATCTGAATGAAGAACAAGAAAAGGAGATTCTCAAACTAAGGGAACAAATGGAAGAAGGAAGGAAAGATGAAGAAGATTTGAAAAAGCAATCTCTTGAAAAGGAAGAACAGCTTCAGGTTGAGGTAAATATCTTGAAAGGTAAAATAGAAGAAAAGGATAAGCTTTTACGATTTCAAGATAGTTCTAAAGTCTTGGATGATATTCTTAGTAGTCAAAGGTCTCCTGCTATCAAGACCGGTCTTGGTTTTCATGAATCTGTTGAAGGTGAATCTAGCTCACAAGGTGAGGCAAGGAACTCTAAAGAGAAAACTAAAATGATCAAAAGGGAGATGAAAGGTCAACCCCATCAACAATCAAGGAAAGAGACTCCTCAAAGAAAATCGTTTACTCCTCCTATGAATAATGTTGAATGTTATAATCTTGGACATGTTGCAGCTAGATGTGGAAGAAGAAGGGTTCAAGACCATCATGTAGAAAGATCATCACATTCAAGGTACTTTAATGGATATTGCTTTGCTTGCAATATGTTTGGTCACAAAGCTACTGATTGCTACAGGAGGAATATGAAATATGTAAGATGTTATGCATGTAACACGCTTGGACATATAGCAAAGGAATGCAGGAACAAAGGATGGACATCACACCAAAAGGAGAAAACCTCATCACACTTGAAGATATGGAGGAAGAAGGAAGTACAGTCAGCACAATGTACTGAGACACAGCACAGCACAGACATATCAGACTCAGGGGGAGCTGAAAGTGTAAAACTTCAGTGTCCTGAATCTCATACGCAAGTTTCTTAAAGGGAAGTCGCGTATATACGCGAGTTAGACACTGAAAAGTCGCGTATATATCAGTCTGAGGAAAAGCAGTGGGGACAGGCTCAGAAAAGGGATCTGACATGATTCAGTCCATTATTTGCTCTATTGGTTAATTGTTACAGTCTGTTGAGGATGTGTAAAAATGTTTTGATACCTGTAAGATGTCTAGAAGTGTTTTGATCCTAACTTGATGATGATGATGTCTTGATGCTTATTGCTGATATATGCATGATCAGATCTAACAGATGGCACTGGTTGAGGGGGAGCATATGCCTTTAGTAATTCATTGTTGGCATTATGGTTAATAATCCTTGGTGATGATTCTTATATGGCTAAATGATATATCTTGCTATGATGTGGTTGTGAGTTGTCTATGATAAACTCTCATATGATTCTTGAAGTTACATAGAAGATGTTCAGATCAGATTTATGGTTGATTCTTTGATGATGCATATATGGTGCTTACATGGTGATCTTCATAAGGACAAGGAGAAGTACAAAGCTTGAATACACATCTTCCTCACTTGATGATGAGTCACTTATATACTGCTATTGTCATATGCATAAAGATCATACAGTTATGATGCAGGCACTCATGTGGATCAGGATTGTTGCTGATGATGATATCAAGAAGCTTTGTCAAAAGAGTTTGAACTCAAGATACATAGTGATGATACATGGATGACTCCTCAAAGTCACTTTGTTGGAGACATGATGATGAGTTCGTGTCTATATGATGATAGGTTTATCCTTACATATGTTGATTGATGCAGATGTTCCCAAGTAATGATACTTGGATCATGTAGATCTTGACGTTGATGTAGTGGCCATGGTGGTTTCACATGTAATGTGAATGTTTTCATGATGATGGTTAAAAGGAGAAGTTGACATCTATGTTCAGACATACCTTGCTGCAGGACATTTACAGGTTGCTGATATGAAAATGGTTGTACGCGAGTTTCATAAGGCCTATCCGTGTATATACGCTTGTTTATGTGGATGCAAACGCGTATATGGAGTTTTTGAAGGAAATCAGCAGGGACAGATGTTGGTTGCAGAAATTCTGATATGGATCTAACAGAGATCATCTGGTACAGGTTCAGAGGGAGCAGATAATCTTCCAATGATGCATTGTTGGCATTATCTTAAAGCTTTTGGTTCTAGTTCACATTTGTTGTTGGTTTCAAGTGGAACAAAGGCGAAATTGGTTGCTGATCTGAATGGTGATTATCAGATGTTGATAGTAACTTTCATAAATCTTGGTCTTTCGTCTCTATGTCATATATCTCTTTTGTGGTATCTCTTTCATGGTGTCGAGGTCATGTAACGGCCTATTTTGGTTTCCCCACTATGCCTGGGATGATTGATGCAATATGATTGGTTGTCATATGTAAACTTTTGATGTATCCCCACTTGGTTGGGTGGAGGAGTCAATTTTTGTATATCCTCACTTAGTTGAGAGATGGATGTATGTATGAGTCTTTGGTGATAGGAAGGTCTTTTATGATGTATAGAGTCATGTTCTTCTTGAAGAACATCTTTTGCAGATCTTGCCTACAGTCAGGAAGAGCATGTACAACTCACTTCAGCGGTACAGAGATTCAGCATGTACTCAGGGGGAGCATGGACAGATTGGTACACCTTGGCATATACAAAGGGGGAGACTATTCAGAGATTTCAGCAGGTACTCAGGGGGAGTATGGACAGTGGAATGATTCAGAAAAGGAAGAGAATATCTTGGTCCACCCTTTGCCCTTGATGTCAAAGGGGGAGAGTGATTTGGTGTTGTTGCCATCAAGTCCAAAGGGGGAGATTGTTGGCATTATGATGCATGTGTTGTACTTGATGGCAACCCTCTCATAGAAGAATATCTCACTTATGTATAACTGGGTGAATCTTCAGAAGAGATATCAGATGTGACTGATGGAGGACAGCTCAAAGGAATCAGATGATGAATCTTCAGAAGAGATATCAGATGTGACTGATGGAGGACAGCTCAAAGGAATCAGATGATAGTTCTAAGTGTGACAAGTTAGCTTTGCCATCAAGTCCAAAGGGGGAGATTGTTGGCATTATGAGATAAGTGTTGTCCTTGATGGCAAACCTCACTGATGACAAATCATAGTACAAAAGGTCAGCATCAAGGAATTGATGATCAGACTATAAGAAGAAGAGAAAGTTCATACACGCAGGTTCGTTAAGCCCAAGTCGCGTGTACACGCAAGTTGGCTTCAGCAAAAGCGCGTGTATGTGGAAAAGTACCTTTGGTCCATGGCGGTTATTCCTTGGAAGTTGTGCCTATGGTTTTGGACCTTGGTGTCTCGACGGACGTGTTGATCCCTAGTTTTGAAGTTGATGGTATTGGATTTCTATGGTTTTGGCTCTTGGTATTGAACAAGGCCTAAGGCTATATAAGGAGAAGGAAATCATTAGGCAAGAGCATCTGAATTGTCTTGAATATCTGATGAAGCATTAGATCTAGTATGCAGGGTTATGGGTTGATGATGCATTGCTTGATCTGAGCTAAGGAGAGATCTCACCGGTTGATGGAGAACGAGATCTAAGGAGAGATCGGGATCAAATGGTTTGAAATGAACTATCTTTATGATGCTTATTCTAGATCTACATACTGACGCATGTATTGTTCTATAAGTGTTATGAGTATGTCTGATGTCTGGTACAGCTGCAAGTTAAGAGAAATTATTTTTAGATCTGTACGCGGGTTGTCTTTGGCAAAAGCGCGTATACACGCGGGTTTGATTCATCGAAGTAGCGTATACATTGTAAAGCTTGATATTTGAAGTTGCAGATGGATCTGATGGTTATTACAGAGTTCTGTGTCTGCTCTGTGTTCTGGTGACTGTTGTTAACAGGGTTTCAGTGATTCAGGGTTTAATGATTGTTTTTGAGTTTCAATGATAGTTATGGGTCCAGTATGAAAATTGGATGAAAAGTGGCCTTTCAGATTATGTGTTGTGCTTCAGTGTATCCAGTCTGAAAATTGATGAAACGTGGTACCTGGAGGTGAGAAGATTGTAGGCAAGCACCTACGTACTAGTATCTAAGCTAGTACAAAAGCTAAGGGAGATCTTTGGAGCATTGTAGCAGGTAGCAGCTTGTGTACTAGTAAATGGATCGGCTAGTACAAAAGCAAAGGGGGTTGTAGCTCCCGTACTGGTATAAGACTGCACCAGTACAAATATTGTAAAAGTATTTTCTTATTAAGAAGAAGATTGAGATGACTTGCAGCAGGTGGTTTTCACCCACATTGGGTTTCCACCTTATATCTTTGTGTTCATGTGTGTGGCTTTTGTGTGATGATCTGTTCTGTTATACTGCACCTGTTTACTGTTAATATGGTTAATAATGTTCTGATGCATTTACTGAAGATAAACTAACTGAATCATAAGATTTCTGGATATACGCTAGTTGCTTTAGACAAAGCAGCGTGTACATGCGGGTTCACTTAACTGAAGTAGCGTATATGTTTTTTGAGCATTAAAAAAGTTTTATTGATCTGATAATACTGATTCACCCCCCCTCTCAGTATTATTTCCAACAAAATTGTCCTCGTATTCCCAAGGTCTTAGTAGTGTGGTCCATAGGTTCACATCGACCTTTGTCATCAGCCTTTGGAAATCATGCTGGTGAGAAACCATCAGCTAGTAACAATAAAGTTCATGGGAAAAAGGGAAAATCAAAATTTCCCTGTAAGTTGTGTGAAGGTAATCATCCCATTCACCTCTATCCTCTTATGGATGAAGCTTCGAAAGAGTTGGAAAACCTTAAAGTTTCTCAACCTCGTCTTCCAACTGGGTATCGAAAGCTTTCCCCTGATCCTTCACTAGTTGATCATGAGATTGATCAAAAGTCATCTTTGGTCAACCCCACTCTCTCTGAAAATGAGTCTTGTGAGTCCATTCTCAACCAACCGTTGGTTGAGGAAACGGTAGACTTGGATCCACCTTCAGTTAACTGTACCTTTCAAGTAGAGAGTGAACCATGTACTATTCAGGTGTTTCTTTAGTTTCAAATGAACTGGAGGGAAATCCACCCATTCTCGAGGTGCATGAGAGTAGTTCTCCTACTCCCATAGAGCAAGAGGGTAGTTCTCATGTCCCTATGACACCCCCTCCAAGTAGTTTAGTCACTTCTTTTTTTTGGAGTTGACTAGCAAGATATCACTATCCATCTTATGTGCATTTCCAGATTACAGTACAAGCTTACCATATGACTGTACCTAGCACAGTCATAGATGAGGGTGCATCTGTTAGAATGTTGTCCTGAACTTCTTGGCAAGCTCTAGGTTCATTATAGCTTGTCCTCGTCACCCAGAATCTGTTAGCTTTTAACAAAGGAACCAGTCAATAGTTAGGGATCATTCCAAAGTTACCCATTACTTTGGGAGGAAATACTGTCTGTATAGACGGGATGTCTGTCCAAGGCCCTTTATATTTTAATCTACTCCTTGGTCGTGACTATGTTTATGTCATCGGAGCTCTTGTTTCCTCCCTCTTTCGAGTGATGTTTTTCACACATGAAGGAAGCATTGTGATCATTGATCAACTTACATTCATGGTCCTGAACCAACTCCCACTCAACCATCATCTATAAATGGTTTTTATGCACAAGAAGTATCACCCCCGTCATAGGTTAATTATGTGGCCACCTGTTCCATGCCCACATCTACTAATGATCTAGTAGGTGATGTAGTACGCCATGTACCGGGGGAATTGGAACCTAATTTTTCCATTGGATCCCTGTACATGTATCCCTTCTCGAGTGTTGTTCTCCTATCTGATGCGAACCTCTTGGAACCCATGACCTCTTTTGGTCTGTGATTAGGTATTTGGAGTATAGTTCCCTGTCTTGTGTCAAACTCCTTAAAAAACGAAACAAGGGATATGGAGTAGAGTTCCCTGTCTTGTGTCAAGCTCGTTAAGAAATGAAACAAGGACTATGGAGTAGATTTCCTTGTCTTTTGTCAAGCTCCTTAAAAAATGAAACAAGAGATATGAGGATAGTTCTTTTACTATGTCAACCTCGTTTAAAAAATGAAATATGTCCCATGAGCATAGTTCCTTTACTTGTGTCAAGATTGTTTAAAAATGAAACAAATCCCCTTCGGATTCGAGCCTTTGATTAGATCTCGTAAAATCCCAGTCGGGTCTTTCACTTGATCTCATACGTAAACCTTCTTTCCATCCACTAATTAGTAACCAGTAGTCTACTTAGGTGAATGAAATGAAGCTTGGGGAGCATGTACCTCGATTTGAGTCATTATGCCAGGGGCATGCAAACTTATTTCAAGCATAGTTTATCTTTGTTTCAAGCTTGTGTAAAAATGAAACCAAATCCAGGCATAATTTTTTCCCGTGTTTCAAGCTAGTGAAAAAATGAAACCATCTTCAGGTATACTCAAGCATAGTTTCCCTTGTTTCAAGCTTGTGTAAAAATGAAACTATTCGCACTTTACATCTCGTGATTGCTATTTTTATCAGCCTGTTTTTGCTAGATGAGCCTTGGTTGTTCCATTCCATCTCCACCATCTCTTTAGACAATCATTCGCTTTCACTTTGTTATTTTACCCTTTCCTGAGGAACATCTGCAATGAGTGGTGTTATTATCTAGCCTCTTGAACCTTACATGTTTTGAACAGTTCGATCATCACCGGAACCAATTTCTATACTTTTATACGACTCGTTCCTCCAGGAGGAGTCATCTTTAAGCTCTTTTCTGACTCTGGAAAAACGAAATATCATCGCGTACTTGTCTTTTTGAACTCATTAAATTAAATGAATTGACGTCATCTCAGTATACGTTTACCCCTTTCCTGGGCTGAGATTGACTATTTACAAAAAATGTACTCCTTGATCGATGTGGTCAAGAGGTTCTCTCGAGTATTGTTTTCTACCTTTTTTCAGATTGGAGAGACAAATTACGAAAAGGGACCTGATGGAGTTTTCTTTTTTGTCTCTTTTTCAAACTCTCTAAATGTGAAAAAGATACTGAGTTATTATTTTGTCGGACTTGTTAAATTTTTTTATGACGAAAGACTCGTCACCATGATGAGATCGAGTTTCTCCTTCCTAGGACCTGTAAAAATTACTAGGATGGATTCATTCGAAGGGTGAACTTATACGACAAGCATATGGTCTGCTTTTAGAAATCAGTGTTTTGGATTAATCACATCATAAGGATTAGGTCGACATTTCGAACCAACTAATGTGGTTCATCCTTATGATGTGATTAATCTGAAAGACCGCTTTCTAAATTATGGATCACAAAAGTCTTAGATCTAACATATGGTATCCTCTTCAAGCTTATGTAAAAATAAAGAGGTACTTGCTATAAATAGTGGGTAAAAAGTGAAAGTGAAACATATATTGTATAGGTAGCATGTCGCTCTTGAACATGATACTCATCTGCATCTCATGTCGGGTTTGGGATATCCTCACTCAGTCACTTGTATTTCTAGGTTTGGGTTATCCATTTTTCCTCTCATCTGACTTTTCCATTTTGTCATTGTGACCCTTGGTCTTATGTTGAGTCAAATGCTACCACACTCCAGATTCGTGTCACCAATATGTTCAAGAGAAGTCCTATATGTAGTCTATTACCTATACATTGTCTGACTCTTTGCTTTAGTCTTGGATTCTACTAATTTCATTCCACTTTATTCCTCGTTTCGTGTCAATGATGGGGGAATCATCATGGCCCTCCTTTGACGGGTCACTTCTTGTCGACTCCGGCTCATTATCCAGGAAGATGACGTAGGAACTCCCTTTCAGTACCTTAGAGCTTGCATGCATTAATGGAAAGTTCTTCGCATTTGATGGCAAGTTTTCACTATTGACCTTCGATCAGGTGATTCCATGAGTGTTTGACATCAACTTCATTTTCACATTCATAGATTGTATTGTTGTACCTTGAGGACCATTGTCATTATTGGTGGTTTCTCTCGTGCCTATTAACAATCCACATCATTGGTCGGTAATCAAGTGGTTTTCTAGCATGTTCGACTTTGACACATTCATTCGCATGTTAGAATTCTTACTTTGATTAGAGTAGGATGGAGCGCAAGACCCTAAGTTTTGTATGATATAACTCAGGTTACATGGAGTTATGTATTGTTCATGATTGTCCACATGTTTCTTTTGTAGGATGGTTGTGACCATACCATGGGACTTTATATTTATGATGATGATCCTTCTATATCAGATGATTGCATCCATGCCTTGGATCTTATATTTACAGATGATCCTTCTATATTGGATGGTTGTACTCATGCCATAGATCCTTTCATATAGTCCTTATTATCCGAATGGTTCTGTCCATACCATGGATTCATGTTCTAATATCAGATATGTATATGTATATGCGTCCTTGATGTAGGTATCCTAACAGTGTTTGTTCTTGTCCTTGCAAAAGCTCGTAAAGCATCTCAGCGATCACTCCCCCTTCTGCCTTCATGCTTTAGGGGGAATCTGTTACACAATATTTTGTCACACCTCCTGCACTTCCCTGTGACATGCCCCGAAGTTCCTGAAACATGACCATTATGTAGTGTGCTCATTCACATATGAAACTCAGATCCTTCCCAAGATATTTATTGGAAAATGCCTTGAGCTTTCCCTGAAAGAAATAGCTCTAAAATCATAATTTGAGAATCAACACCCTTATTAGACTAAAAATAAGGATGATCGCTTTTTGTATCTTACTCAACCCATGATGGCATCTCTATGCTCATTTGTATACCTGCAATGATCCCAAAAAGGAAAATTTCGCAAAGAGGATGAGAAGCTTCGTGATCTAGAAGCTTCCAAAATGGCGAGCTGGAGATTGCTCGGCATACATGAGGTCGAATTCTCCTAACTTGGTCTCTTGGTCTTGTCCCTATGAGCTACCTCCTTAAGATAAGGGCCTACTCCTATATTTGGATAGATCCTAACTCCCTTTCCTAGCCTATATATTCATCCTCTCCCATTCCCAAATGGTTGGTCTATGCCTATTTGCACCCTTATGCTAAGATTGTGCCTATATGATACTCATTTGGCTTGGAGAAGGAGTTCTTGGAGAGCTTAGCTTGGACTTGGATATTCATTCAAGGAGAGCCTATTAACATCAAGGCTTGGTTGTATGCTTCCCTTTATTTTCTATTAATATATAATTGTTGGTTCATTTTCCCTAAATGTGTATGCTTATGTATCATTTAGCTTAACATTCCTTGATCAGTTAAGTAGGTTACTTTTGAATATGCTATTTTTATTTGCATGCCTTGTTGTGTCTTGATCTCTTGTGCAGATGCATAAACATTGTAAGCAATAGGAACGGGCCCATGACGCAAGCGATCTAAGGTCTTCAACAAAGGAGATCGAGATAGCATCAGAATGAGGTAGGCCATCTTCTTCGTCTCTCTTTTCAATTATAACTTAGGAAAGTGTCTGGTAGATTGTCACTTCTATTACTAGAACCACTCATTTGGCTAGAGGGATAGTCTCTGTCCAAAGAGAGGATTTACCTAGACAATAGGGTCTATCTCCTAAAATAGAAAAGTGAAGTGTCTGAGTGCTTTCGCCAATACAAATCTCTTGTTGAGAAGCAAAGTGGACACTACATCAAAGTCTTAAGGACTGACAGAGGGGGAAAATATATCTTAAATGATTTCCTTCGATTTTGCAAGGAGCATGGTATTCACAAGCAATTTACGACAAGGTATACACCTCAACAAAATGGTGTCACAGAAAGGAAGAATAGGCCCCCATTATGGAAATGGAAAGGAGTATGTAGAAGGCAAAGCATTTGCCATATAAATATTGGGTTAAAGTTGTCGCTTGTGCAGCATATATCATTAATAGGTATCCAACCAAAAGTGTTAGGGATGTGGTTCTTGAAGTGGCATGGAGTGGAAGAAAGCATAGGGTCACTCACATGAGAGACTTTGGATGTGTGGCTTATGCACATGTCCCGGATGTGTTGAGGAAGAAGTTGGACAACAAGGGGGAGAAATGCATAGTTTTTGGATAGAGTGATGGATCCAAGGCATACAGACTCTACAATCCATCAACCAAGAAGGTCATAATCAACAAAGATGTGCGGTTCATAGAAGAGGAAGCATGGATGGAAGTTTAGAGGAGACAGTCAATGTCAAAGCATATATACCACATGAGGACAAAGAGGAATTAACAGTAGCAAGTAATTCCTCAACAATGACTCCCTCTACTGCTATTCAAGCGCAACAAAGTAGGCAGCAAGTAACACCATCAAAAAATAATAGGACAACGTCATGTAGTCGGTCTAGTTATTCTCCAAGCATGCTGCAAAGCACAACACCAAGTGACATGTCAAGCCCATCTTCATCAAGCACAAGAAGACAAAAATTCAGAAATTTAAATGAGATTTATGAGAAAGATGAAGTTGATGGTAGAGTTGGTCTAAATTCCTTATTTGCATCATTTTGTCATGTAGATGACCCAATCCATTTTGAGGATGCATTCAAAGAAGAAAAATGGGTTGTGACAATGGAGGAAGAAATAGAAGCAATAGAAAAGAATGACACATTGGAGTTAGTGAATCTTCTGGAAGGAAAATAAGTTATTGGTGTGAAGTGGCTCTATAAGACCAAGAGTAATGTCGATGGTAAGATTGAAAGGCATAAAGCGAGATTAGTTGTCAAAGGATACAAGAAGCAGCACATAAGAGATTATACGAAGAAGTTTGCATCAGTGGTGAGGATGGAGACAATGCATACAGTTGTGGTGATTGCCGCACAACATAAATGGAAACTATATAAAATGGACATAAAATCAATGTTCTTGAATGGAGTGCTAAAAGAGGAAGTGTATGTTGCACAACCACCTAGTTATGAGGTAGAAGTCTAAGAAGATAAGGTGTATAGGTTGAGGAAAGCTCTTTATGGGATGAAGCAAGCACCATGTGCATGGTATACCATGATAGATGCTTACTTGTTGGACAATGATTTCGATAAATGTGACGGTGAGCCTACTCTCTACATCAAAGAGAATGATGGTAAGATTCTTATTGTTGTCTTATATGTAGATGATTTGATTTTTACAGGCAGTGATGATCTCCTCATCGCTGATTTCAATGAAGTCATGAAGAGTGAATTTGAAATGACTGACTTGGGGTTGTTAAGATATTTTCTGGGCATAGAAGTGAAGCAAAAAAAAAATGACATTTTTATTTCTCAAGCAAAGTATGTAGCAGACATTTTGGAGAGGTTTAATATGAAGAAAAACAAGCCCACACTAACTCCAACTGTCATGGGGTTGAAGTTGAGCAAAGAATATTGTAGCAGCAATGTCAATCCAACATTATACAAAAGCATGATAGGAAGCTTGATGTATTTGACCACCACTAGGCTAGATATAATGTATGCAATAAGTTTGGTGTCGAGGTTCATGGAGACACCCAAGGAAACACATTGGCAAGTAGCGAAAAGGATTCTAAGGTATGTCAATGGGACAAAACAATATGGTATTTTGTACACCGCAACAAGTGATTTTAGGTTGGTTGGTTACACTAATAGTGATTGGGCAGGAAGTGTCGATGACAGAAAGAGCACGTCATCATATGTTTTTCATTTGGGTTTCTGAGCCATTTCATGGGCCTCCAAGAAGCAACCAATAATGTCACTATCAACAGAAGAAGCTGAATATGTCATCGCAACATCAATAGCATGTCAAGCAGTTTGGATGAGAAGGATGTTGAGGGATCTTCGCCACAACCAAGAGGGATCGACAACTATTTTTTGCGACAACACTTCTGCAATTGCACTGTCAAAATTTTTTGTCTTTCACAAGAGGACCAAGCACATTGATGCTAAATATCATTTTATTAGAGAGTTAATTAACAATGGTGAAATTGTGTTGCAGCACTGCAGGTCATAAGAACAATTTGTTGATATTTTCACAAAGCCATTGGCACGTGAAAGTTTAGTTTATCTCAGAGACTGTTTGGGAATTGTCAATGGCGGTAGTTGTGATTAAGGGGGAGTGTTGGAAATATTAATCCCAACCACCGCCTTAAACACAATGACAACCACCATACTTGCCCAGTCAACTTCTACAAGTTGTGATTGTGTTTGCAGGCAGAAGGACTGAAGTTCTGAGTAGAAGTACAATGAGTTAAAGGACCATTCCACAACACATCAGAGAGTTAAAGCACTTAATTAATTTTGGTAAATACGTATGGGAAAAAATTCACTCCGTGACTGTTATCTACACTCCACAACACCTGCAAGTTCATAAAATCATTTGTTATGTAAAATCCCCCATACTGTGTATTAATTTTTGATCTTCCATGAATTAATGAGTCAAAGTTGTATGTTTTGATAAAGATGAATGTAAAAGTCATTTGAAAATTTGAGTGAGAGAGAGGGTGAAAGTTTTAGAGGTGAAGAGAAAATCGTGGAGCGAATTTTGGTGGGCGCGTGAAAACAATAGTTACTGTGTGTTACTCCGCAACCCATGGTGAAATGTAAATCACCATAAACTCTGTTTTTTACTTGGTGAATGAGCTGCAATCTCATATGAATGTATTTTAATGCATTAGAATTCAATCCAAAATTTTATTGTGTTGCTCCAAGCTTTACTATGTTTTTACTCTGTTTTCTGTCAGTTAAATTTATGTGTTATTTAAGCCTCTGTCCAGTTGCAATTTTCTTTCCACAATTGTTTTTGAGTCAAACTCCTCTCCTCTGCCCCCCTGTAAAATTTTCTAACACAGCAGTAGTAGACACCAGAGAGATAGAGGCAAAGCTAGTTTAGCAAGTTTATGATCTACCTTAAGTGCCTATGCTAGGGCTTTCTCGCGTATTCCTTGAAAGCCTATTATAAAGATGACCTATACCCTTGCTTTAGGTGGTATCGATGGTAGTAAACTGGTGCTACTTAAATTGTTTCTTAACCTGGGTCAACTACAAGCGAGTGCCTTAGATAATAGGCTCTTGACAACTTAGTAATTAGAAGTAGTCCTTAACAATGATGGAGATGTCGGAGATATCCTCTCTCCATTACATAGAGGATTGGGGCAAGTAGGGAATAGAAAATGACATTTAGCTCTCACCATAGCCCTTCATCTAGCCCCCATCTCCCGTATGTCTCTATTTGTACTAAATAAATTACAAACAATCCTGGACCGTATATTGACATGGAACAACCTACATTGTAGGGGTACTCAAGTCCAGACATCTATCTCTTATGCAAGAATAGTACAGAAGATAATGTTTATTTGTTTTTTTATTGCCCTTATGCGAAAGAATTTTGGGATGGGGTAATGGACATTTTCTGCATTGCACCACTACAACATTATACAACTTTGAGGTCATGTTTGAGAATTCGGTTCAAAACACATAAAAAATCCAGATTTCTTCTTTTATTCCTTATATGGTCCATCTGGCACATCTGCAATGCACTCATATTCGAACAAAAATATTCGGTAGTGTGGGAGGATGTCATAAAAACTACTACATATTTCAATGAATATGGACCATTCAAGAATAACAACAAATCCAAAATATTCAAACGCAAAGACATTTGGCAATATTTCCCTGTGGACTTTTTTGATGGTGCAGGCTCTAGGAGGAAATGTAGATGTAGTGCCTATATAGTCATAGAACTAAGTAAATTCTTCCACTTCTGGTGAGAAGGGGGACAAGGCATGAATAGTAAAGTAGAGCTCATTTCTCTGTGGGGATTATTGATCATGACAAAATGGCTAGGTTTAGAACACATTCAGATCTACGAAGATGCAAAGGGAATCATAGACTGGGTGAAAGGATACAATAGTTTCAATCCTCCCATTCTAGCCAACTAGATGAAACACATCAAGACGCTGGTAAGTACCTATCATCATATCAATTTCGATCACATTTACAGATGCAAAGGGAATCACAGACTGGGTGAAAGGATAAAATAGTTTCAATCCTCCCATTCTAGCCAACTGAATGAAACACATCAAGACGCTAGTAAGTACCTATCATCATATCAATTTTGATCACATTTACAGGGCGTTGAACTAGACAACAAACTTACTATCAAAGAGAGGAATTGAGAAGGCACCAGGAAAGTTTTATTTTTCTTCATATGAACAAGGAGTCATGACAAATGCTGACAACATAAACTTTTCTTAGAGCTATGGGGTATGATGGACTGTAATTTTTTTGGGAAATTGTAAGGAACATTAGAAAATTGATTGAGGAGAACACTCCTGTGATATTGTTCTTAGAAACATAATTTTGTATTTTGGATAGTAGATGAAAGAAACAAAGGTTACAGAATATAATGATGGTAAGAAATATAGGAAAAATAGTACTAACACAATTTTTGTAATGTTGACAATAAAATCTATTATAGAAAAAATAAAATACTATGTAAATTTCACTATCTATTTTTATTAATATAAATCAGAAGCTTTTTTTTTCCTCTGATTTTTTTTTACCAACCACATCGACTAACATGGAGGTATGCCCATGAGCTTATGTGTCTTTCGTTTGCATCTTCGCGTATGCCCAAATAGGATTTACATCTTTCTTGAATTATCTTGTTGGTTACCCAACTGTACTTTTGGCGATTGGCATGCCATGTCCAACGACCTCGCTTCTTGATCTTGATATGCGATAAAAGTGTTTTACTTGCTACATGCAAGGTGTTTGTGTGAGGCAAATTAATGAAGTAATGTGTGCGGAGTGCAGAGGAAGTGCGAATAAATCACCATTCTCTACACACTCCTGCACTATTGAAGAACAAGGATATAACTACAACATTATAGTAAAAATGCTTATAATAGCTGTGGGGATATGGAGGTTGAGCCAATAAAATCTCTTGTGAAATGAAAGTCATAGAGTGCTACTAAGAAAACATTGATTATAATGGAGAGACCCTAGCTCAGATGCTAAGTTTGGACGGTTGCTTCCTTCCAGAAGTATTGAGGACTCTAGGTAGGGAGAATCATTCCATAACTGTGTAATGTGAGTTCCATGACTCTATTTTTGGGACAAATAAGCTTGATTATGCCGCAAAATATGTACATAATGATCTTTTGATGCTTGAAAATCAAATTCCCTTTATCGTTCTCTAAAAACTACTACAATTGGAGCTCAACCCATCCCCTTGTTGTTGATGTCGAGAGGGGTCTTTTGAATGTGCTAATGAAAGGCACGTCGGGCTTCCTCTGGTTCGTGGACCATATCAAAGTTGTGTTTTCGACTTTTCTCTTTAGCACATCTAATTTTGGAATGGAGTTGTCTTTAGTGCGACTTTTTGGAGATTCTGGTGATGGAATCCGATGGAAAAAATTGAGGTTAAATCTTGATTTTGTATTATTTAAAATGGTTTTTTAATTGCATATTTGGATTCAGCACCTTGAAAATCCCCCAGGACGCTTTGATTGTGCAGAAATTAGCTATCAAACTTGTGATTTCAATAAATTGCGGCCGGATTTTATAGAAATTTGACCGGAAAAACCCATCGGAAAAGCTTCCAAAAAGTCTCACTAAAGACAACTCCATTTTGGAATTGTCGTAGTTAACAACATATCACATTTCCTATGGTTTGTGGCTAAGACAGTCACTAGTATTTGCTTCTCCATGGGACAATATTCACTATTCTTGAAAGTTTTAAGCCCATTTAATTTTGGAGTTGTGGAAGAATGTCACCTGCTCCCTAAAGGCTTCAGGAGAGCTAATCTTGTAACTGCTATAAACAACCAATTGTGTTTGCTCTACTTCGTCACGCCCATGGAAAAATGTGCCACTCACTGATCGAATATTGCCAGTGAAAAGAATAAAGGTTATTAGCCTGCAAATGTAAAGTCAGTGTCAGTTGGCTTTCTCAATGTATGAATTTACTGATTTTATAAGCACAATAAACCCCGAGAACAAGTTCGTTGAAATTCACATATGCAAGCAAGAACACATTCACTGAAAACAAGTTAAAATGCATCCACCCTTGTGTTATAACCTAAAATCATAACAAAGGAAAAAATGACTATCCCCACAGTGAAAGCTTCACATAAGGAATCCGCACAGTGAAAGCTCTGCATAATGAAACATAATAATATTAATTGGAGATTTTTTCAGCGTTTCCCCGTCTATGGAAAACACTTTCGACATCATTAGGTAAAGCAGTGGGGTAATAGTGTGAGTGTCAAGGCACTCACCCATGGAATAACCACTCACAAAAACATTTTTTTGTTTAAATGAATTGTCAGGTAGTGACAAATACCGAAAATAAAATGCCTTCGACCAGGGGAATTATGTCCCATCAGAGCTCACTCAGTGAATGGAAAGTTAGAAATAAAATTTCCAAAAAATTATAAATTATTTTTGAATTTATGAGAAAATAGAAATATTTAGAATTTTCCCTAAACATTGGTTAAAATTTCAAAAACACAACAAAATAATGAAGAGTCAACGCATTTTGACTACTAGACAAATGCTATAGTCCTTCACCAAGTAAAGATTAATAAAAATGTAAAAATAGTTTATTATGAAAATCTTCAACAAAATGTCATCAATGTGAGTGATGTTATTTTATAAGTAAATATTCAACAAAATGTCATCAATGTGAGTGATGTTATTTTATAAGTTTGTTTTTTTTATAGGTGTTTTTTTGATAGATAGCCTTTATGCAATCTCATTTGAATGAAATTTTTAGTATAATTAAACTATACTAAAATTTAATTTTAATTTTTTATTATATTTTCTCAACAATAATATATAATAATTAATTTTCTTTTTTATTTTACATTAATTTTTATTTTAAGTAATTTTTTTGTACAATGTTTCAATTTTTTAAATTAACAAGTGCTATGTAGTAGCTAGTACCTGCCACTTAGTTCAAATATAGGGGAATTGGAGTTTGGATTGCTGAAAGGTGAAACTCTAATGAAACTATATAACTTTAATTAGTGATAGGCCGCTTAGTTTAAATATAGGGAAATTGGAGTTTAGATTCTGAAAGGTGAAATTGTAATGAAACTATATAACTTTAATTAGTGATAGGTTTAAGTCTGGGAATCAAATTTTTAGCAACTATTATTAAGAAAATAAATTATAGTTACAAATTACAATTATAGATGTCATATAAAAATATAAGACAGTTTGAAAGTAAAAGCAATCAAATTTTATAATTCTTTATTGTTCATGTAAATTGTCATGAAAATTGATTGAAAATTTGATTTACCTAATATCAAATGCATCATAGTTCAAGGCAATTACAGATGTAGTAACAAAATAAAGCTAAGAGGACAAAAGGTCACTTTAGTAACCTTGCCCACATTTGAGACTACGAAGAAAAACTAAATTATATCAAAACAATGGTTGAAAATGAAGTGAAGGTGTGAATTAACTAAGTTAATCTAGTAAACCAAGAAATGCTGAAAATGGTTTAGTGGATCAATTAAAACATACATACGAGGGACAAATAGTGGCGATCAATCTGCTTTACAAGTACACAGAGACTTCTGTAGATTTTGTAGAGATCCAAAAACAAGTTATACTTTTGTGTCATAACTTTAAGTGTTATCTCATCAAGTTCATACAGAAGTCCAAATTATTATATTACAGATTATGAACATATTTAACTACAAAGTTAGTGCAAAGTGATTACAAATTTGTAAATGTGGAACTTATAGAATCCTGAGAATTGTTACACTTATCAAATCCTTAGAACTGTTACAGTTGTTAAAAGAAAGGATCTGAGTACAATAAAACCTTCAACCATGAAGGCCAAATAAGAGGTATGTTACCAATTTAACCTTAGTTATTCCAATGAGAAATATGATTAGGAATTAGAGCGAATCTTCAAGTCTATTTTAGTGGAAGTAATAACTTAGAGCAAAGAGGTATTCAAAGAATATTAGGCAATCACTCAAGCCTTTATACAGTAAAATTTCCCCATCATGAATAATTTTTTGAAACAATGAAAAATAATTTTTACCAGAAGTTAGACCGATATACTTTTTGCCAATAACTGAATTTTTAAAATAGTAAATCCTAGCCGAGCTCTTAATAATTTCCTAAGTTTTATTAAAATTTTCAAAACATGTTAGATAATCACAAGTAAAGATGAGCACAATGTACATTAATACATAGTCTATAGGGAAAACGATGGTTGCAATAATACAATGTACAAGAAAAACGATGTGTGGGGTGTGTTATTGATATGAAAATGGGGCACTTAGGCTTCTTGTCTAACTTACAAGAACCTCTCCCACTTTCAAAGCTTAAATATTCCCAAGTCTCATTGATTAGAAAATATAGGTGTATGTTGGTATTTGTTTTTAAAACTGTTTATGTGTTGTGATTTAATGTGCTCAAACTGATATATAAATACATATAACAGTAAATAAAGAAGCAGAGACAGTGCAACAATAAAACACACACATAACAACAATATTAATTAGGAGTTCACCCAAAACTCTTAGGCTACGTCTCCATGAGCTCTAATCAACTCGACTAGGCTTTCTGGGATTATGGAAGCAATCTTTTTACAAGATCTCTGGATCAACTCCATGGTTTCCACAGAATCAATGGGTTATAATGCCATTTGGTCCCCAGATCTGAAGCTCTCGGACTTCTAGCTCTCTACTCTCACTCTGGCTCTTGGCTCTGGCTCTGGCTCTGGCTTTGTGCATTCGGCTCTAGCTTCTTTGGCTCTCTGTCAATTTACAGCCCTTTGGCTTTCCACTTGAACTCCAAGTGACTCCCTTGGCTACGCTGCACATTCACTTTTACTCCCTCGGCCTCTTTTTGCTGCTGCCTTTTTTTGCTGCTCTCTTTCACCTTAGCCTCCTACTTTGGATTTGCTTTCTGCTTATGCTCGTTTTCAGCAACAATTCCAACAACAACTGCCAACACCCTTGCGATTTAGCTCTCAGGCTTTCTTTGAGGAATTTCTAGCTTTTCGACTTCCTCAATCATTCCTCTATCAATCGTGATCATGAGGAATCATTCCTCTTCCTGGCTCTGCCTCTTAGCGCTTCAAAATGCATCCCTGTTGCAGAAACGCCCGCCTGTAGCATGGCACAGGGAATGATGGCTATTTTCCCATGGAAAATGAACCGACGACCTCCTTTCAAGCGAAAATCCACGAAATACTGCGTTTCGGGCTTGAAATGGAAATACACAGGAAAAGCACTATTGAGTGTGAAATCCGGACGTGAAAGTCCATTAAATTGCCCCTAAAATCCTGTTGGGTCTGCCTTCCATCGCATATCACAATCGCTTCGATGGCATGGATAATGGCCAAAAACATTAAATGGGAAATGCAAAGGAAAATGCGAATTCCCGGATTTGAAATTTTATGAAATCAGGCTTTTAAACCCCATCGGGTCCAGTCTTGATCACAATCACAAGTTGCAATGGCCCGGGGGCTTCCCTATTCGGTGTGTCGATCTTCGATCGAACGATCACCAATTGGTTGATCGCAATCACAAGCCACATGACCTAAGGGTCCTTTCCTTTGGTATCGCCGAAGTCAATCTGCTGATATCAGCGTTCGCAGTCACAAGTCGCATGGCCCGGGGGTCCTTCCCTTTTGGGATCGTCGACGCTGATCTACCGATATTACAATCACACTATCACAGCATTGGTTCGGGGCCTTTGCCTTATGGGTGCATATGCCTGCCTCTGACCTGATATGCCGATCTGATCATCAGAGATCACTAATCGGGGGTCCCTTCTGCTCGACCTCAAGTCCTCCTCTTTGCCTTATGCGATGCGATTTCCTCAAATAGCCTTTTAGGCCATTTTTAATGGAATTTGCCCCTTTTTCAAAGGATAAAGGGAAAATTCTTCATCTGAAGTTCATTTTCACCCATTCAAGTTGCTGTTATAGATCTGATATGAAAATATAAGACAATGAAAATAAACCCAAGAAATAACAAGATCTGAATATATATAGAAATGATTCACTTTATTGATCAAACCCTTAAGGTAGGGCAACACCATATATTCACTCCTTAAGGAAGGAGAACACTCCACAAGCCATATGCCTGCTGATACTATAATCCTTCAAATCCCTCAATGTGGAATCTCTAGCCTCTTTATATGCCTCATACATACAATACCATGGGTCATTACCATGGTTCCCTCAATACCATCTATCTAATACCATGGGCCTATTACATTTTTACTAACTACTTGTGGTCCCTTACATGATATGGGTTAACCACCTTATTTATTACTATGGCCCATCCCATTATTACATTATTCCCTTGGATACCTCCCTTTGTACCCCATGTTATCCCCCCTAGGTATATAACATTCCACCCCCCTTAACATGTTTCGTCCCCGAAACATGAGAAGAACACAAATAATAAGATCTACTCAAAAGAGTAGTCCACTGGTACCATGCACGTGCATCTAGCCATCCAAGAGAAAGGTGAACCCTCGATCTTGCTGGTGCCTCGCTCGCTTGAGATGGAAGTTGACCGTGGTAGCTCTTCTGTGTTGATGTGTAGTAGGTAGATCTTCGCTCCTCTCTATCTGTCATGCGGGGGTTGTTGTCCTTGTGGCTAATTGGTTGCCATTTTGTTGGTTGTTTTCTTGCGGAGTGATGTGGGTGATGATATGTTGAAGTTTTAACCCACGGTGTCTTTTTATTTAATTCACCCTGCTGTGGTGCCTGCTGTGGTGTCTTATCTTCCAATATTACTTCAACCACTGAGCCCTCATCTGATGTATCAGCACCTGTATCCTTTTCTGCTTCAGCCTCTGTTTGTGTTTGATTGTCGATCATCAATGGCTCATCATATGATATGTCAGTCCCTGGAACATCTTCTGTGTCAACCTTCATGGACTCTACTTGTTTATTGATGGAAATATCTTGTAATGTAATTTTCTTCTTTTTATACCAGAGCTTCAGGAATTTCTTCTGCACATTAATATTGATAGTACCGACAGATTCCATCCAAGGATATCCCAAAACAACATCCATATTATCCATCTCTGAAGTATAAAAATCACCATGCAACACATACTTATCCATAGAAATCTTAAAATCCTTATACACTTGAACATCCTCATCATCCACCTATGTGTTTTCAATGTATTTTGCTGGAACTTGCAATTTTTTTGCCAAATTAACATTTATAAAATTATGCTTGCAAATAGGATTTATAGATACAATGATTTTCTCCTTCTGAATCAATCCATGAACCTGCAATAAGGAGAAAACCGTAGAAAATAACTCCTTACGTGTCTCATTCTCCTTTTTTTTAGTTCGAGACCATTTGTCTAAAAAGACTCTTTCAAATTTTGCATATGAAATTTTGGACAACTGCTTGTCGTCAAGTGAGAAATACCATTTATGAGCCTCATCTCTGAAATTAAGCCACACTGAATCCTTCCAATTTTTTTCCCATACCGACTTAGTTTTCTCTATGTATTCTTCAATAGTAGGACCATTATCTTTTCCTGTAAACATAGAACCGTCATGAAGAGGGTTTTGAAAAAAAATTCACTTACTTGAAGAAAATTTGAAATGGCCACAATTCCGTCAATATTGCTCAAAATCCCTATTATGACCTATTTTCAGAAATGGAACAACCATTCTGCATCTTCCCATGTGATAGAAATCCTGATCAAGGCACTGGAATTTCAGATCTGCACTACAACTCTCCCGTCGTCACCAAAATTTTTGCAAAAAAGAGCTAAGTTTAAATTAGCGATATCTCCCTCATCCGGACTCCGATTCGACTGATTTTTTTTTTGAAATTGAGTAATTTTTCCCAAACAATTCAGATCTGCAATTAGATTTTGTAGATCTTGCACTTGGACATACAGATCGCCGCAAACTCGCTGCCCCAAAAAATTGTCTACAACACCACTGATTTTTAGATCAGCGATATCGCCTTCATCCGGACTCCGATTCGACCGATTTTTTTTTTTAAATTGAGTATTCTTTCACAAATAATTCAGATCTTCAATTAGATTTTGTAGATCTTGCACTAGGACATCTAGATCCGTGCCACAAACTCGCTGCCCCGAAAAATTGTCTGCAACCCCACTGATTTTTAAATCAGCAAGGAAGGAGAACACTCCACACGCCATATGCCTGTTCATACAATAATCCTTCACATCCCTCAATGTGGAGTCTCTAGCCTCTTTATAGGCCTCATACATACAATACCATGGGTCATTACCATGGTTCCCTCAATACCATCTATCTAATACCATGGGCCTATTACATTATTACTAACTACTTGTGGTCCCTTACATGATATGGGTTAACCACCTTATTTATTACTATGGCCCATCCCATTATTACATTATTCCCTTGGATACCTCCCTTTGTACCCCATGTTATCCCCCCTAGGTATATAACAGTTGCATTGGATTCAGAATGAAGATATCTCTGCAATGAGACTATTTCTGAGAGCAGCCTGCAACTTTCATTTTCCTCTGATTTACAAAGGATTTGTGCCATTTGGCACCTTTTACCTCTTGTATGAAGTCTTTTAGACTTATAGGTTTATTAAGGATCCATTTTTGGATCACGCCTTCCCACTAAAGAACTTTTGGTCTCCAAAAGACTGATATACTGATCTGAATAGTAAATGGGAGTAACAACACCCTCTTCTTTCAGCTTCCACACTCTTGCCTTACATAGTGCCTCTGAACCAAAGTTTCTAACCACTTCCCTTCTTGGATGGGCTGGTCCTCCTGGGAAGAACTGTCTTCCTCCTTGCCTTCCTGCAGGACTCCTGTTGAAATGGACATAGAAGGTAGTTTGAACTTCTCTGCCTTGATCATTGATCCAAGGTGTTTCAAACCAATGTGAAGTACATTTTCTCCACAAAACTTTCATTTGTACTTGTTTGACAAGCTGTCAACAACAACTGTTAACAACAACAAAAATACAGACAACAACTGGATGGCATAAACTCCCGATTCAACAAAAGAAACTGATTTTCACATCTTGTGAACACCTCTATGTATTACATCTGCATACAAATGATTGACTACATAACAAGCCCACAAAACATGCCTTTAAAAACAAATGAACCTTCAAGCCAAGCATGCGGAAAAAGACCATTAGGACTCTTTTTCAAAAGATAAAACACTTCATCATTATCTCCATCTTTGGAGACCAAGTTAACTTCTTCCAAGTCAACATTGCATGCATGTTACAACAATCAACCCTGCAAGTTAATTACACATACATGCTCAAAAACAAGGAAATCATTAGCATCCATGTGTTCATGCATGTCAAGCTTATGCATGCATTTCATACTTCAACTTTCGCTTAAGCACAGTGTACTTTCGAAGCTAAAATGAAATATAATGTTGCAGCAACAAAGTGAGTCTCCTACTCAACTTCTCCATTCACCTTCTTGGTAAAATCCTGCAACTTGCATTCCATTAACAAAGAAATGAAAATAGATGCAAAATAGACATGCAATCTTAATTGGATAAGAACTCTAACCATTTCTCACCAATCCCTTTCAAAGGTACTACCTCTGTCTGCACATTAGCATCAACATGTGAATCAACCTGAGACACATCATTCATGGAATCTTCCTTTCCATTTCTGCCATCTTCTCTTTCCACCTTCTTCTTCAGCTTTAGTGGAAGCATTGTTGGATTCAAAGTCCAACACTTTTCAACAAGATGCCCTTGCTTATGGCAGTAAGTGCAACACATGTGCATCCTCTTGACATAATGATTTGCCTCCTCCACTAGACCTTTAGCTTTTTGCTTCTTTTCCTTCAAAAGTTTCCTGTATGTGGCCATTCTCTTCCAACATATAGAAACATGATGGTTATCCAAACCACAAAAGGAAGATGCAATTCTTTTCCCATATCTATGTGGAAATTGACCATGCTTTGCAAAATCAAAAGGAATGTGTTTAGAACCAGATTTATACCTGCCTCTTTCACCTTTATTGCCTTCATGAGGAGGTGAAGCAAATGAAGAAGTGGCTCCATGTGGAACACCATCAATCTCTTCAAGGCTGTTAGAGTTTTCACAACTCTCTGGTTCAAGTGTGTGCTTCTAAACACCTGCATCCTCCAAATGATGTTTCAAGCTATTGCATTCCTCCTGAATACAACCTTCACACTCTTGAATACCTGCAATGCAACTCCTTCTTGGAGTTGTTTTAATGGTCTTCATGGTAGCTTTGGGACTCTCTCCATAAGACTATCCATATCCAAGACCCAAATACTTAGGCCTTTCCTCAACCATTATTGGTTCAACGATACCTTGTGCATGCTTTCCCAAGTCCTTTCCTTCATAGCCCATCTTGGACATTAGCTTGGAACCTATGCCTCTAGTATGTTTTTCAAAAGAGCCAATATAAGCATTCTTAGAGGAATTTGAAGACAAACTAGGATGGTTTACCTCTTCTTCAAGTTGATACTTGACCAAGGCTTCTTTGGCAACAAAGAGCTCTGACTGCAACTCATGCATCCTCTTCAGGTTCATATTTACAATATGAAGTTGCCTCTCCATTTCTTACAGTCTGTCAGAAAGCAACTGCTTCTCTTCCTTCATGGAATTCAACTACTTTCTAAGTATGCTGCTCTTCCTTCCATCCTCATACATTTCTCTCACCATATCCATCATGGTGGACAACTCTTGCTTCATGTCTTCATCAAAGAATATTGTGAAGAAAGCAGAATTTGAGGACTCACTTGTAGAAGTTGTCATTATGCCAATGAACAAAAGAACTTTAACAAGATAAATAAAGAGCTTATTCAAAAACCTTTTGCAACAAACCTCTTGTGTTTTAAGGATTGCCTTGAGGTCCTTTGGGATAAGAAGAGTGCCTTCAGCGCTTCTTCCTTCTTGTCCTTCCTGGACTGAGCTATCAATAGCTTTCCCTTCACCTCTGCAAACTCAAAAAATAGTCAGTCTGCAACAAGCATACATCAATCAGACAATCAATCCTTGACTGCCCAAACACCTTTCAGACAAGCAATCTTTGCTCTGTTAATTAAGCATTCTGATATAACCTCCTTTGAAGGTGGGTTTAACCAAACTTGGCTCTGATACCACCTGATCTGAAAATGGGGCACTTAGGCTTCTTGTCTAACTTACAAGAACCTCTCCCACTTCCAAAGCTTAAATATTCCCAAGTCTTATTGATTAACCAATGCGGAATTAAAAATGCTTGAAAATATAGGTGTATGCTGGTATTTGTTTTTAAAATTGTTTATGTGCTGTGATTTAATGTGCTCAAACTGATATATAAATACATATAACAGTAAATAAAGTAGCAGAGACAATGCAGCAATAAAACACACACAGAACAACAATATTAATTAGGAGTTCACCCAAAACTCTTGGGCTACGTCTCCGTGAGCTCTAGTCAACTCGACTAGGCTTTCTGGGATTATGGTAGTAATATTTTTACAGGCTCTCTGGCTCAACTCCATGGTTTACACAAAATCAATGGGTTTAGAATGCCATTCGGTCCCCAACTCTGAAACTCTTGGCCTTCTGGCTCTCGGCTCTCGCTCTGGCTCTTGGCTCTAGCTCTGGCTCTATGCATTCAGCTCTGGCTTCTTTGGCTCTCTATCATCTTACAGCCCTCTGGCTTTCCACTTGAACTCCAAGTGACTCCCTTGGCTATGCTGCACATTCGCTTTTACTCCCTCGGCCTCTTTTTGCTGCTGCCTTTTTGTGCTTCTCTCTTTCGCCTTAGCCTCCTGCTTTGGCTTCACTTTTTGCTTATGCTCGGTTTTAGCAACAACTCCAACAACAACTGCCAACTCCTGCCAACACCCTTGCGATTTAGCTCTCAAGCTTTCTTTGAGGCATTTCTGGCTTTTCAGCTTCGTCAACCGTTCCTCTCTCAACCGTGATCATGAGGAATCATTCCTCTTCCCGGATCTGCCTCTTCGCAATTCAAAACACATCCCTGTTGCAGAAACGTCTGTCTACATCGTGGCATAGGGAATGATGGTTTTTTTCCCATGGAAAATGAATTGGCAGCTTCTTTTCAAGCAAAAATCCACGAAATACTGTGTTTCGGCTTGAAATGGAAATACATAGGAAAAGCACTATTTGGCGTGAAATCCAGACGTGAAAGTTCATTAAATCGCCTCTAAAATCCCAATCAGGTCGGCCTTCCATTGCATATCGCAATCACTTCGGTGGCATGGCTAATGGCCAAAAATCCATTAAATGGGAAATACAAAGGAAAATCTGAATTCCCTGATTTGAAATTTTATGAAATCGGGCTTTTAAACCCCATCAAGTCTGGCCCTGATTGCAATCACAAGTCGTAATGCCCCGGGGGCTTCCCATTTGGGTGTGTCGATCGCTGATCCGCCGATCGCAATCGAAAATCGCAAATCACATGGCCCAGGGGTCCTTTCCTTTGGTATCGCTAATGCCGATCCGTCGATATCAGTGATTGCAGTCGTAAGTTGCACGACCCGGGGGTCCTTCCCTTTTGGGATCGCCGACGCTGATTTGCCGATATCGCAATCGCACTATCGCATCGGCCCGGGGCCTTTGCCTTATGGGTGCATATGCCTGCCTCTGACCCAATCTGCCGATCAAATCATCGGAGATTGCTGATCAGGGGTCCCTTCCGCCCGACCTTAAGTCCTCCTCTTTGCCTTATGCGATGCGATTTCCTCAAATAGCCTTTTAGGCCATTTTTAATGGAATTTGCCCCTTTTTCAAAGGATAAAGGGAAATTTCTTCCTACGATAACTTCTTCATATGAAGTCCGTTTTCGCCCATTCAAGTTGCATTGGATTTAGAATGAAGAGATCTCTGCAATGACTATTTCCGAGAGCAAACTACAACTTTCATTTTCCTCTAATTTACAAAGGATTTGTGCCATTTGGCACCTTTTACCTCTTATATGAAGTCTTTTAGACTTAGAGGTTTATTCAGGATCCATTTTTGGATCAGTTATCACAAAATCAATGTAAAAAAACAGTTTCGAGAAGGAAGCTATTTCTGTGCATTTATGCAAAACATTTAATCACTTCCTCCTAATGTTGATTGGCTAGCATGAATGTTAATGAATGGTTTGATTTTTGGGATTTTACACTCAATATTTTTTCCATTAGAACATTAAATTCTATATCCCATAATGTTATTGGCAGATTCATGATCATAAGCATTCAACTTGAGGTGGGTTCCAAAATCAAGGCGGATCTTCATGCCTAATAAACCATTTATATCATTCTCGAAAAGATTAGAATGCGAAATAAAAGATAGAAAGGTAATGAATAATAATAATCAACTAGCCATTCTAGGTAACTCCATGTGATAATAGTCACAGTGAAGAGTTGTGTTGGTACAATGAAATTAATAAAAAAATTAACGGCAAAAACCTAGACTAATGTGCCTAACTCTTGAATTATTTTCTTGACTGAACATCCCTTTGCATTATCTCCACATATACCTGCAAATTATCAAAGTTGATCCTATTAAAAAAAAACCCCAAAGAAATGTGTAGAAGTCCAAAAAAATAAAAATAAAAGTTACAGATATTAAATCAAATCCACCATAATAATAACAGTCACTTGATCTCAACAACTAGATGGATGCTCATCGAACAGAGGAACACCAATCTCTACAGATTCTACTAAGCACACAACTCACTTTACAAAGATCTGAAGCAAAAGAAAAAAAATCACGATGAAACTTTTTTCTGGCCTGCTATGTTTTTATGGCCACTACATTTTAGTTTTTTGTATTTTTTACAACATCTTTTTAATTTTCTAATAAAATTTATTAGATAAGGAATCATTTATAAAATCACTATTAATATTGTTTTTTTCATAAAAATTAAATAAAAAATCATAAAAATCACAGGCTTTCTTATTTCTCATTTACTTCTAAAAATTCTAAAAGTTAAATAAAAAAAATCAGCCATAAACTTAAAAAACATAAAACATAAAATTAAATAAAAGGGAAATAAAACTAGAAAAAAATAATACCTAATAAATTAAAAAGTTACTAAAAAGCTCATAATAAGACCTCAACCAATTAGTTTACAAATAAATGAAATTAAATAATAATAAAAAATAATAAAAATTCAATCCTTAATGTTAAACTATAGATATATGACAAAAATTTTTGGTCAAAGACAAACTAATTTTTTGGTCAAAAGAAAAATTGAATAGAGTAGGTATAATAAATTAATTACTTAATAAAATTTTAATTCTCTTCCTTAATAAAATAATATAAAAATCTAATTTTAAACTATTTTACAATAAATTTGTTAAAAGATAAATATTTAATTATGTAATATATAGTTTTTTAATTTTTAGTTAACTATAATTTTTTTTTCAAATTTAATTATTATTTTTAAATTCCAACTCTTTTAATTTTGGCATTTCTCTATGATTTTTCTCCTCCTAGTTCAACTATCATCTCTTAATGTTACTATATTCTACTATTTTAGGAGCCAAGTATAAGTTTTCATGCAATATTTGTTTTATGGTATTTTGCAATTTTTTTTTAAAATGTGATTTTTTTTACTTTATATGTTTATATTACTATTTTTGAAATCTATTTATTTTTATTTATTTTAGCTTTTTTTATTAACGTTATTTTACAAAATCAATTTTTTTTTAATTTTTAATATCATTTTGAAATTATCTCAAATTTCTTTGGATTAGCATTATGCTTGAAACTTTCCACTATGTTCATGACAATGTTAATTATATTGAAGTATTAGAAAATGAAATTATAAATATAAAAATTGCTTTGGTTCGTCGAAAGTTGATTTAAAAAAATAATAATATTTTTTCTCTCTCAAAAGAGAAAAAAATGTAACACAACTTCACATTTTCATCCCTTTAGAATATTTTTCATAGTTCCCACTTGGCTATCTCATTTTCCATGAGTAATGGGGGTTGATATGACATCCTGTTGAATTATGGTGGTCAATAATGATAAGTCAATTTCTAAGAGGTATAAATTTTGTAGTTGAACTCTGAATGATGTGATTCTTACACCTTTGGAAAGATCCTTGAGTGTAGAACAAAGTCATAGGACCAACACTCACGTAGGAGAGTTTTACCCCAAAAAAATGTTGTTTAAGGACTCAAACTAGCCATAGAAAGTTTAAAACCACAATTTTCCAAAGTGGATCCCACTAATAAAACTAATCCTATAAGTTGATTCCTTCAATTTTTCCACTCTAAAAGCATCGAGATAAGTGAAAAATTATATAGTGATCCAATCCATATTATTTTGAATGACCACTACTATGGTATGTAGGAACAAGACATAAAAATATTATTGAAGAGTAAAGCTCTTTAGTACTTTAAAAAGATTGAAGTTCTAGATTCTAAGGATGACCAATAAAATTTCATCATCGATATGAACAAGGATGAAAATATGTGAATTATAAAAACCTACATCTCTAGCAAGATTCTGTTTCGTTTGAGTGGCATCAATTTTCCTAGTGAAATATAGAAGTCAAATAAACTATTCTACAATATTGAAGAAAATCATGTTATGCAAATTAAGAAAGAGTTAGTTCCCCTTAGTCCTCTTTCCTTTGTTAGGATTGTAGATTATTTGGCTTGCGTAAAGAAGCTACAATTAAAATTGGGTGAATGTGTCATTGATTTTTTTAAGAAGGGCATAAGCTTATAGAAATGATGTGATGGATCTAAACACATCTTATGATGTATTTTCTTCAACGTATTGTGCTATTTGGGATTCTAGAAATCAAGATAATAAGGATTGTATCTTTGATTCTTTACGTGATTTTCTAATTAGGGCATAGGAAATTTGCTTAATGAGGTAAAATTGAGATTGAACCACAAGTCCATATCCTTGAGAGAAAAATGCGTTTGAGGATGTGAAGATGTCAACTAAACTAAGACCTTTTCCCTTGTTGCAAAGATAACTATGTTCAACTGATTATTTCACTTGTTGCTTATTTTGGATAAGAGGTATATCAAATGGACATCAACAATTCTTTCTTACATGGTTATATCACTAATGAGATTTATATGGAGAAACCCTAGAGTTCGAGAAGGGAAATAGTCTTGTGAGTTAGTTGAAGAAATCCTTATGTGATTTTAAACAAGCCCCCAGGGCATGGCACAAGAAGATTGATGAGTTGTTTTTTTTATTACGGTTTCAAACATTGTGAATCATGTCATTGTATTTATAATGCTTTACATGTACATGATGATACTTTAGTTATTGCATTATATGTCGATGATTTAGATGTTATCGGAAGTAATATTGATCTCATTTTTAATTTAAAGAAACAATTAGCAGATACGTTAAAAATCGTCGACCTGGGTCTATCAATCTACTTTCTAATCATCCAAGTTTTGAAAATGATGAAAATATATTTATTTGTCAACCTAACTATGTAATGAATTTATTCCAAAGAAAATCCATGCACTACACCTTATCAGTGGAAACTAAAGCTTACTAAAGAGTGAAATTCTCCCAAAGTTGATGCTAATCTCTATAATAGCTTGTTGGTAGCCTCATGTACTTAAATCATAGTAAACTTGATATTTTCTTTGATGTTAGTGCAATCTCTAAGTTCATCGAGGCTTCATAGTTGAACCACTTGAAGGCTACAAAGAGAATTGCTCACTATATTATGGGTTCTTATCAACTTAGTATAAAATATTGCAAAAAGAATATGAACAAGTTGGTTGAGTATATTGACTTAGATTGGGATGGAGATGTAAATGATAAGAAGTTGATTTATAGCTATGTGTTTCATGTTGGATTTAGATACGTATTTTTTTCTTGTAAAAAGAAAAATGTGTTTTCTCTTTTAACTATTGAGGCTAAATATAGAGGCGCAGTTAATGCTAGCATAGTGTTAATGTGGATTCAGAACTTAATGGGTAAGCTTAACACATGACCACATGTTAACATACTAGGGCAATAGGTGGGACATGTGGTCATGGACATAAGGTGGGGCATGCAAGCATAGTGTTAATGTGGATTCACAACTTAATGGGTAAGCTTAACACATGACCACATGTTAACATACTAGGGCAATAGGTGGGACATGTGGTCATGGACATAAGGTGGGACCTTTGTATTTTTGGATGGAATATTCCACCCACTTAATTATGCAATAAAAATCGATTTGTCTCATACTATGAGCAATTTGAAAGAGTTAGATACTCGAGCAGCTTTCAGGTATATTACAAAGTCTTACCTAAAATTAGACCACAAAACTTATGAAGACTAAACCTCCCCACTTATCTATTAAACCATATACCCAATAGCGATGCTTGAAAAGCATGGCCAATATCTTTTTGAGCTGGTCAAAGGTTCACATCCTTCATCACGAAAAGCAGCCCCGTGACTCACAGCCCGCCTCTCACAATCTAAATCTCAACAATTTCTAAGAAGAGAGTGACTTTCACCGTTAAAGTCGTAGACCGAAATTATTAAATGTACTTTAAGCCACATAGTCAGAAGGGAGGCTTTCCCATTCGACAAAATGGGTGACTTTTTGTTTAGGAAGACTTGGATGTTGGGACCCCTTTAGAATCCGTGGATTAATAGCCTCCATGTATGGATAAATTACATGCTACGTTATTTTCCGTATCATTTATGTTGGGTGTATTTTTAGGCTGATGGCAAATTTTTTAATATTAAAATATATTATTGATAATATATATTAAAATCATATATATGATTTTAGTTATTATTTTTTAATTACATGCTAAGTTATTTTCTGTATCATTTATGTTGGGTGTATTTTAGGATGATGGCAAAATTTTTAATATTAAAATATATGATTGATAATATATATTAAAGGCATATATGATTTTAGTTTTTATTTTTTTACTAGGTTTTGTTATGATTTTATATTACATACTAAAGGAATTATATATTATGTGTGTTTGAGGATAATGAAATATTTTATTTAGGTTAAGTTAGATATTAAATTGGTTTATGAGACTTTTTTGTTTATGATACAAGGGATTTTTTTATGAAAGGGTGTGACTTCTAAAATTTACAAGTTGTACATACTCTATCTATTTTCTGTTGGTTTTGAACAGAGGAAACACATATTCTTAACCATTATGCCTACTCAAGTTGTATATATAAAGGTAAAGTTAATATTGTTTTTTTGTAACTATATGAATCGATAATTGGGTTGATTCCCATCGCTACCAATATATCTCTGGGACCTATAACCTATCCTCCTATTTGTAGAACAGGTTGCTTCAGATGGATTTGAACCTTAGGTCTCTTAGTTTATACAATACTTCATATCATGACAATTGCCAACTGAGTTGCACCGCAAGGAATAATATTGAAATATTGTACTTAATGTAAACATCGACCTATTTTTTTATTATTAATATTTTTTTAAATGCCATGTATCAATTCATATTAAATATAAAAGGAAATACACTTCTCCCTCATGCGATAAAGTATAAAACACTTATCCATGAAATAATAGTTATTTTACATTCAATTTCTTTACATATTTTATTCTCTTTCTATATAAAGTTGATATATAATTATTTTATTTACAATAGATATTGAAATATTTTTTATATATTAAATATTTGAAATATATATATATATATATATATATATATATATATATATATATTAAATATTGAAATATTCTTTATGTCATTAGTATATTTTAAATATCATATTTCAATACCATGTTGAGCATGAAAGGAATTATATGTCTCTTTCATACTATATTAAAAAAAAATGTTTCACACAATAACATTATTTTTTTTATAAGGTTAGGTAAAGCATTATATTACTAAATAGCAAAAAAAAAGATAAAATATTCTTTATGTCATTAGTATATTTTAAATATCATATTTCAATACCATGTTGAGCATGAAAGGAATTATATGTCTCTTTCATACTATATTAAAAAAAAATGTTTCACACAATAACATTATTTTTTTTATAAGGTTAGGTAAAGCATTATATTACTAAATAGCAAAAAAAAAGATAATATGTTATTTATGTGACTGCTCGCTTTCACTAGGGAAACTAGACTAATTGCACAATAAAATTACTTCTGACCATACTAATGGAATATATGATATCCTTTCCCCAAAAATGTCAAAAAGTTTGCCAAAGTTTAAAATGTTTCTATAAAATTGAGTCTTATCTAGCCTATGATTCGCAGTCTAATTGCTTTAATATAGAAAAAAATAATAATATAAACATTTAACTTGATAGAGAGTCCACTTGTATAGTGGTAGGTGCTTCATTTTCCTCCTCTATGTTGGAGAATTCCAAATCAACAACTTTCTTTGCTAGCTAGCAAAGATACCTTGTCATCAAGTTTGCACAATTGCCTTTGGATTTCATCTATGCGCATGAGGATTTCTCCATTAGCACCTTTCCCATAGTGGTTTTGAACTCCCAATATGTTAATTTTGGCAGCTTAGGGACAAATTCCCTCCTTTGGAAAAATTTCCTCATCAAGGAAGACCCCTACTAGCCCTTGAAATAATTTAATTTGGTTAAGGAAAAATATATTTTAATATGGAAACCCACATGTGCACAAAAATGATCTGAATTTAAACAAGAACGCAACAAATTGCAGATATAACCATAAATACAGAGATGCAACAAAAATATCACTTCCTTTGATTAATATCAAATAATGGAATATGCTTACAAACAATATGGAAATGTGACTAGCTCGGCGATGGTAGCTTATCTCTGAGAAGAGATGTGGTGGCTACATGCCTCTGAACTGAGTTACAATGAGGCTCAAGGGATTTTTCTTTATTGAACAATAAGAGAAAAACCTAAACAACCAAAACCCTAACCCGAGGAGATGTAACACCAAGAGTTTATGGACCCTGTTGGGGTTAGTTGGGCAGCCAACTTCCCGAGGTCGTGACTTGGTCATATTATCTCTGTTTGATGTGCATGATACCCTTTTAGAAAGATCTCTCCGAGGACTATGATGAAAAAACGACTTATTTTTAATTGTTGGCAGTATATTGCCAAAAAAATGTCGTTTAGGGCCTCAAAACAGCTCCGGAAGTTTAGGACCCGAAAAACTGCTAAAAATAGTAAATTGTGCTACAATTAAGGAAACTGAAAAATTGAAAGAAACAATGGTGGGGGTCCAAGTGGAATTGGTGGGTGGCCACCAATATCCACCTGGATCAAAAAAGGATAGGGCGGCCCCAAAGGAAATTGGACACCCTTAGATGGCTATAAATACAAGTCATGTGACCCTCATTTAGCGATCATCAATCATTCTTATTTCTTTGTTTTGGCTTGCACAAGCATGAAGTTGGTTCATGGAAGTTGGTTCACACAGGTCTGAAATTATAGGGTTCGAAGCTCGCACGCGTGATTAGGGTTTTTGGTTCTCAACTGCAGGGTTTCCACAAGGAATTTTCGGTTGCAACCACACACACACAAGCCTATGCTTACAGTTGGAGGGTTTGAACTGCATGCACGTACTCTTTCCGTGCGGCTGGAAATCAAGATTTTGTTTTTACAATTGACTACATATCATGAAAGTTGATCACATATTTTGATTGTTGACCACAGATGATGACAACTGATCGCAGACTTCTAAATCATGATATTGATCAACATTATTGCTGGGTTCATCTTTGAGATATTGTTTGGTATATTTTTGCTCGATAGTCTCGTGGATAAAGAGTTGGATTATTGTACTAACTCTTTTCTAAAACATTCAATGAAAATCTAATAAGAAGAATAATTTGAAAGGGTTTTCTCCCTTGTGGGGTTTTTCCCTAGTGTTTGACAAATCCTAGTGTATCTATGTGTGAATGTTTTTCTTCTATTGTTCCTTTATGTTCCGCTACATGATGATGATATTGTTCTTTCTATATAATTATGTATGTTGTTGAATAATATTATGATGTTGTGGGGTGAATTCAATGTGTAAATAATGAAATGAAATTATCTAAAGCAAAGAATAATATAGCCATGAGAAAAAAATTAACATGGTATCAGATCTAGGCTAAATAAAAGTCATTGAAGATCACCCCTATGAAGACACCATTAATGGAAGCAAGAGAAAATGGAGGAGACCTAAAATAATGCTATGGTTTGAAGGATACCCTACGAAACCTGATTATTATGTTTTGATGGTTATCTTGAAGTTAGGGTTTGGAAGAAATCTTGGAGTATGATAAAGGCTTGAAACTTAACACATGCAGTATATCTGGTATAGCCCTAGATGGGCTAGCCTCAATCGGACTTTGGTTTGATGAAGACATTTAAGGCAACATAGTAATGACTCTTGAAGGTTGGTTCAAGAGGGAGTTGATCACCTCTCGTTAAATATAAGTACCATTTAGATTTATGCTATTTCTTGATTAGATTTATTAATTTTCTTATACTTCTTGCATGAATATTTGAGTATGTGAATACTTCTAACTTCTATATTAGATGTGATAAGTAGATCCTTCTTAAGGATCATCCAAGGTGCAGGAAACGAAAGCTAGTGTAGGTAGAAAATATGGCCTTGATTAGTTTTTGATAAGCTTAGAAAATATGAATTGGATGTCCTGACTTGATGATTGAGTAATATGATAAAGAAGTGATGTTGTGATTATGATCCTTGAAGTATGTTGATACACTTGTCAGTTGCCCTAATTATATGACACTAATATTTGATGAATGTTTGATGTCATGTACATATGTGACAATGAAGCAATTGATGATGGTTTGTTATGACTATGATGAATATATGTTCTAGAACCTGATATAGTCTGGCTCTATAACCTAATAGTGTTGTTGATGCAAGAAAATATTATGACAGACATGCCCTGCTTTGAATAATGTTGTCTGAAGTGGCTTCCCATTCAGAGGGAGAAAGTATTCATGAGATTTTAACACTTATTATTATTTGAAAAGAAGACAATTGACTATAGAAGGAAGAATTATGCACGGGGGCTTCACTTTGGGAGAAATACCATACCACGTGGGTTCATATTGGGGGATATTTATTGAGGAAAAAATGACACAATATATTGGAGGATATATAGGTGGTAGAGGGCTTTTATATTGGTAGGTATAAAAAATGGAGCCTAAAGTTAATGAAAAAATATAAACGGGTATAAAAAATGTTAATGAAAAAATGGATACCTACAATATTTAGTGAAAGTAGGGGTTTTTAAATTGGGAAGGTATATTGGGTTCATATTGGTAGGGGGTTAAATAATGTGATTTATAGAGGTATTTTCCAATATGTATTCAAATTAAGGGTATTGTTTAATATGCCACGAACGCACGTGATATGACGGAGGTTCATTGAGTGAAACCCCTGTGGAATTATGGTCTTGAATAAACATCTGATGTTGTGGAAACAATTTTGGCAAGTTCTGATTTGAGGAGAGAAGATTTCTCCTAGTCCAAGCCCCAACTACTAGAAGAAAGGCTTAAGGGTGCAGTTATAAGTTTCCCAACCACACAGTAGAAGGCCTATGGGTGCGGTTGAGCCTGTAGAACACAAAAAAAAAATTATGCAAAAGACCAGGAGCGCACCAAGAATATGACAGAATTACATACATGGAGAAGATGATGGAGAGTTCGATGAGCAGGGAAGTTTTTAAGATCTACATAATGCTTGACTTATTATAGAGAATATGAATTTTTTGGCTAATCTTGTGTTTACAGGGGACTGAAATTTGTATATCAATATGTTGTTTGCCTTAACTTGATCACTTGAGCTAGTATATGACAATATTTGGTAACAATTGCAAGGGTTTGACAAGATTTTGTATATTGAATTAAGATGAGTAGTATTGGAATCTTGTCATGATGCTTGAAAATTCATAAATATGTTTTTGCTTATGGATTTATTGAATTCACAATGATAACAAGTTAAGGTTTTTATTTGGTACTTGATAATGGTGATTTTCCTTGATATGAAATGACATTGTTATGTGGGCATAGTGAGTTCTAGTGAATAATATTGGTATTTAGTAATGATTATGTGTTAGCATCATTGGCACTTGCCACATGCCACATTGGTGTAAGTGTAAACAATTCTGATTTAGTATTGTTATAGACATTTTTGGGCATTGCAACCCCAATCATACATGTCCATAAACCAAGGGCTCCTAAGTCCCTAAAAGTGTTGTTTCATACCCTAAAGGAACAAGGTCAGCTGATTACATCATCTCCCAGAAGTTCTCCATAGAAAACTGCTCAAAACTGGTCAAAGCTGGACCATACAGACTGCCCAGTGCAGAGGGTGCGATGCATCCCACCTGGTCAGTGAAAAAGGGTGCGATGCATACTGAAAATCCGTTCTGTAGGGTATGATGGACGAGAGTAGACAAATGGAAGAGACAGTTTGCAAGGTGGATCGTCATGGAATCTTCCAGAAACTTCTCCTGTGACACTTGCCTCTCTGAATTCGCCCAGGGATGAGTAAGAGATCATCAATCTCCAAGTGGAATCAAGAACTATCAGAGAGAGGACACTAATCAAAATCCCAGAAGCTGACTCACCCCCTTGCAATCATCTATATATGGATCCCTCATCCCAGAGATCCGGAGGCTGGAATTTTGTATCTTGTAAGGAAGTGTTGTTGGTTTCTTGCTGGAATATCATAGTGTTTGGTGATCTAAGATTTTCATGAGGTGAAACAAGGGCTTTCATGCTAGAGGATGACGCTAGGTCATAACAATTGGTTGTAATCCTCTTTTCTATTCTTGATATTAATAAATCTATTCAAGTTTTCCTCCACATTCTTGTATGTTTGATGATATATGCATTTGTGTGGTCAATATATATCTGGTCCTATATTGTTTATGATTGTAGATCTCTGTTATTCGATAGTATTATGCTGCTTTGATTCCACAGGTGTTCTTTGAAGCTAGGTAGATGAAGGAGAAGCGGCAAGGATCTGTCAGAAGGGAGAGGAACCAAGCAAGGAACCAAGCGCAAGACTGAGGTTGGTGTCCTTCATTCCCCTCTTATCTACTTCTCATAAAGGAAAACAAAAGTATTTTTAGTTTGTTTGTTTCTAAGATAGCTACCAGTCTTAGTGGGACTAGTAGCTCCGAGTGGACACTAGATTTCCCGATAACAAAATGGCAACTCCACTGGGGAGCGAATAGATTGTTTGCTTGTCTATATTTGTTTGTTTATAAACTTACAGACGGAGCCTGAAGTCAAGCCAGCTAGCCTTCGAATTGCATTTTCTATGCAAGTGCAAAGTAGATCAATGCTTCTTCAGTCTATCTCCAGGTTTTGTTTATAAACTAAACAATCGATTTTCAAACTTTCTAATTGCCCTAGTGGTGGCTCTAGTAACCTCATTAGATCAACCCCTATGATTTATATTTACTAAACATCACTTGCTCGGCCTAAATCCCTGAACTGAGCTGCAAACTGTGACCCGGAACCCAGTTGAAGTCTCGTCCCTGGACCATCGCACCTTCTCCTCTTGGGAATCTGGATGCATCGCACCTCCCGTGTGTAGTAGGTGCACTGCATCGCACTTTCCCTATGTTGCAGGTGCGCTGATCAGACAAGACCTCTTCTGCTCTCAGATTTTGGTTTCTGTGTTCACTCTCTTCAGCTTTATTCAGGAGTTTTGCTGTCTTTGATCAATATACCACTGTGGAAACTCCCCTCCTTTCCATCATTCCGCCTCCATTGTGCAAATAACTATGAAGGGTTTTATGTATTGTGCGCCATTTTCAGTTCTCTTTTACAAATAAGTAGCATAATCAAACTGTCGTCTTTTGATTTGAAAGTGTCGCAAGTGTCGTTTTCAGTCAAAGAAAAGAATTCTATTGTTCTTGATGGTAGATTATATAGTTACTCTTGTATTTGATTTGAATTAGTAGTTTTTCAAGTGTCGAAAGCAATTTTCAATTCAAAATAGCAAAGTGTCGTCATTATCTTCCTTTCGTTTTTGAAGAGAAATTTGTTAGTACTGTCGCTTTGAAAAGATAATTCAGATTTGTACATAGCATTCTTCTTGTCATTCACACATTAAGAAAGCTGAAAACAAATACATGCATGTGCATTTGCATTTAGATTGCTTGTTGGTTTGATTTAGGACAGTGCATCTAGTGTGTGCTCTCTGCTCTATGTTGATAGAATATCGTCTCTCTTTCTTTAGTAGCTAGGATTTTCATTGCAAAAAGAAGATTAAACGATTGTTTATCATCTTAGATTGCATTTTAGGAATTGTATATCTACATCATCCGGTGAACTTGAAAGGAAAATTTCTTAAGAAATATCGACTGTAAAATAAATTCAATGAACATAAAAACGCTTTGGAACCTAACGCACAACATCTAGAAGTCTAGGCTAGAGACGTATTCCAGCGTCATAAAGCCTGGTAACTGTCGCTTTCATTGTTGGTTGGGTTATTCCTCCTATTTGAGACGACAAGTGCCAGTACGTACTTGTGCTCCCACGTACCGTCGAGTATATATTGGAAGACCACAATAAGCTATATCCTTTATCCATAGGAAGCCATGTCTGCTGCCCTATCGATCGCAATGCACTGAACACATCATTCAGGAAGATTGACTACTGTACCGTAAAAAGTATTCTGCAGTTTTACGATTGGTTTGGTAATCCCTCTGTCTAGATTTCCAGAGTAGTCCCTTTTGTTCCTTTTCAGACTCCTTAAAGGAAAAGGTCCATCTGAGCACTTGTCACTTCAGGCTCACTAAAAATCAAAGGTGACTAGAGTCATCTTTTGTTTTTTCTTGACTCTTAAAAATTGAAAAAACAAGTTGTGTCAAAGCGACTAAAATTCATTTAATTCAAAAACATTTTTCCCCTTTATTTTTAGTTGATCGAGTAATCTGCAATCATGGAGGAAAGTCAATTAAAACCCCGTCATTTGCGGAGACTTACAAGTCAACCATCTTTGTCTCCAGAATCAAAACTATTCCAGACAAAGCAAACTCATTTAACCGGCTCAAAGTCCCCTGGTCGGGTTGGAATAAGTGTTCCGACACCCTTGGAGACTCCGGTTACTCCAAACATTTCTGGTACTCCTGCCTTTACAGAAGAAGTTCCACAGCCACTAGAGGATAGTAGAACTGATCCTAGTGTGAGGGTAAACACTTATGTACCTGAACCATCTCCATCTATACTCGATTCAGAAGGTGTTATTCACCAAACATCTATCCTTGCAGAATATATACCTTCTTCGGCAACGGAAATATTTTAAGGACCTAACGGTCTACCTCTTCCACCTAGTTTGATTGCTATAGAAGAGATTGTGGAGGATCCCCCATATAGTACTCCATTGCATTTTGGAGTTGGGATCACCCTATATCCTTCTTCGTCAGAAATTATTCTACCGTTATCAGAAGTTCTTGTAGAATCGCTAGGGAATCTTTTGGATAGACTAAATATGTCTGAACAACCGTCGACATCTAGGACTGTGTCATCTGACACAGTAGCGACAAAACTTCCTGCTGCCACTCCAACAATGTTCATCGGCGCACCATCTGTCACAACTAACTCTTAATCACTGGATGGAATCCATCCAAGGGCTGTTTCGAAAGTATGGTCTATTCTCGTTTGTTCGTCCGGAATAATATCTGGAATCTCTTATGTTGAGTCTCAGCAAATTGATCCTTCGTAATGTCAATTTGGGCAGTCCGGTCGTCAAAGGAAAATAATTCCCTTAAGCACCAGACTACCGCCGTATGGGGGGCAATATGCCCTTTCATTGTCGCCTTCAGGAGGTCAAACATACGAAAGTTCGCAACAGAATTCAGGTTATACCGGAATTATATCCAGTGGTTGGATGCCAATATTGCCTCAACAACCAAGAGTTGTATACTCAATGCAACAAAGTTTGCCTATGTCAAATATCCCCACTACACCGGCTATTATGATGGTGTCGCAAGTACAAGCATTACCTGTTGTATTCCAACCTCAAGTTTCTCAGGTCACAATCCAACAACCCCTTGTCCCTGCGACGCCACCACAATCATCGATTAGTGGCTCCTTAACTAGAGTGACCCAGGCTCAAACAGTTACCATTACCCCTTGTCTTTGTCAAACAACCAGTATTGGACAACAACACATGGTCTCACAACCATGGCTAGTGCAATATCAACAACCACAATTCCAACAAGTTTACCAATGATCTGAGTACCAAGTCTTTGCAAGTAATGGGCAGTCGTATATTCAAAATGGTCAACATCAACCATTTCATAATGGTTATGCCCATCAACCTTACCAATGTTATCAACATCAAATGCACTATGCTGGTATGCAAAGACCCACTGCTTAGGTAGTCCCATCTTATCCTAGGTATGCTTTGCCGAACCTGAATCAACAGTTACCCTTCGTGGCAACTTTAGAGTTACCAAATCTAAATCGGCTAACAAACTATCCAATCGCTTATGCCCCTTGGTGACCAGCGATTCCTCATAAACTTCCGTCAGATATTCCTAAATTTAGTGGAAATCCAGGTGAAGACCCGTTGAATCATGTGATGACCTTTCACCTGTGGTGTTCATCTAACACTCTAAATGATGATTCGATCAGGCTTCACCTTTTTCAGTGAACTTTAACTAGTCCGGCAGCAAAATGGTATATCGAATTGCCTAGAGCTTCGTTTGATAACTTCAGTACCCTAGCCACAACCTTTTTAACCCATTTTCAGTTACCCATAAGGTACGAAACGGGAATAGAGCTTCTTACCAATTTCAAGAAAACAACGGCCACTCACATATTCGATCATATTCATGAGTGGCGACGTCGTCGTAGAATGGCAAAAACAAATGTTCCTGATCAGCTGTTCGCTGAATGGTTTATTAAGTCGTTGTTACCTTCTATTATGGAAGATGTGGCAAAGGGAGGAGTTGTCACTGAAGAGCAAGTAATTGCTCGTGCACAATATATAGACTTGATCTATACTCAGTCTGGCATGCTCTACAATAAAATCCCTAATACTCCTAGACCAGAATTTTCCGTTCCTCCCTCTCTTAAATCAAACAAAGACTCTCATGCGGGGGACAATGTGATAGGAATGACCAGCACAAAAACCGTAAAGGCTAAGTCAAAAAAGGCCCGTACGGTTTCAGGTCAAAATGCAAATGAAGAACTTCTCACCTTAGAAGTAAATGCTGTATCGACTGACAAAGGAAAAGAAACCAAGAAACTAGGAGGAAAGAAGAAAAAGAAATGGAAAAAGAAGAAATAGGAGGAGTCCTCCCCTGAAAATCCTTCTGCAAACCCTTCTGGAGATAGGAAACCAAATCGTCCATGCCTTATATGTGATGAGGATCATTGAACAAGAGAATGTCCATATGAAGCCGAGCTTAGAAAATTCTTGATCCGGATTTAAACAGGATCGCAATAAAATATATAGATAACCATAAAGACAAATATGCAGTGGAAATAATACTTCATTTCATTACTCTAAAATGCTGAAATATGCTTACAACTAGAAATGGAAATAAACCAGCTAGGGCGATGGTAACTTATCTCTGAGAAGAGATGTGGCGGCTACATGCCTCTGAACTGTGTTAAAATGAGGCTCGAAGGCCTATTTAATTTTGAGAAACAATGGAAAACCCTTAACATTCCAAAACCTAACCCTAGAAGATGAAACACCAAACTGTGGGCCTCGTTTGGATAAATTGGTACACCAACTTCCCGAGGTTGTAACTTTGGCATATGATCTCCATTTGACGTGTACAATAGCTCGTTAGAAAGATCTATAGGAGCACTACCACTTTGGGAGGGAACATGGGTCCCAAAAATGTCGTTTAGGGCCTCAAAACGGCTCCGGAAGTTCAGGACTCGAAAAACTGCTAAAAATAGTAAGTTGTGCTACAAGTAAGGAAACTAAAAGAGCTGAAAGAGACAGTTGTGGGGGTCCAAATGGGATAGGTGGGTGGCCACGAACACCCACTTGGATCATTCCTCCCCCCTCAGGAAGCAATGGTCCCCATTGCGTTGAGTTCATCCCTGAGATGAGGAAGCTTCTGTTGAGTTGGGTCTTTGGTGAGCTGTTCTGTAATCTCTGATGTGACCAAAAATGGTGGGAAGCCTGGTCGACAACGGTCCACATTGAACACTCGGTGCAAGTGAAGGAATGGAGGAATGTTGTGCTTCAAAACATTGTTGACGGTAGCCTTGGTACTGGTGTAAGGACCATGTCGGAGTGGTCTGAGTTTCTGATGGGCTCTGGTAAGGTGTTCTCTTTGCAGATATAACCAAACCTTGTCACCCACCTGAAAGTTGTGTGGTACCCCTGTGGGTGAGGAGAATTTGTTCCTGTGTTCTATCATGACCGTATCCCATTGTTGTTGCTGTAGCGTGGAGGAACCCTTTGCGGGGGTCATGGATGTAGCAACGATCTTCCCCTTACTTTGGGAGTGAACCAGACAGATGAATTTCCTGGTCTGGGAGATGAGTTTGCTGCCTTTCTTAGTAGTGATCAAAGAGGTGGTGGTAGGTGGGGCTACCTCCGGTATCCTGTATAATGAATCACCCAAAGAAATAATGACAGCGCGAGGCCTTGAATCATACACAGCGTGTCGCCTCCACAAGTATGGTTGGCCTAATAGTACATCACAAACATCCAGAGGTGTAACAACACACAATACCTCATCTGTGAAGGGCTTGATGCTGTAGTGAAGGCGGCACTACTGGCGAACTTTGAGATCTCGTCCTTTGTGAAGCCACGAGATACTGTATGGCTGCGGGTGTGGTGTAGTCGGTAGGCCTAACCGCTTCACGACCTCTGCTGAAACGAGGTTCTTTTGGCTACCACTGTCGACAATGAATTGCAGTGGTGAACCCTTCACCCACATCTATGAGTGGAAAAGACGCTCCCCCTCCTCTGGATCTTCGGACTCATTTTTCTGGATCTTGGTGGTGGCAATAGTGGCATTGGGATCCGCATCAATGATTTGCTTCCCTTTTCCATTCCCCTTGTCAGGTTCTGGCTTAGGGTCGGAACATGCATCTGATTCAAAAGCCTTCAACTCAGCTACCAACGACTACTTGGTCCGACACTCACTTGTGTTATGAGTGGGACTCTTATGGAACTCACACCACTTTCATGTGTCCTTCTTCAGCTTCGTGGTGTTGTTCTTTTCTTGCGGCTTCAATGGGTTATCTTGGGTCACCCCACCTTGGCTTTGTCCTTTGGGCTTCAGATTTGCAGATCCAAAGTCTCACTTCTTCTTTTTGAACTTTTGCTCGATTTTGACAGCATATCGGTATGCTGTGCCGAGTGTGGAGATGTTCAAGAACTCCATCTCTTCTTGGATGTATCTGTGTAGGCAGCCGCGATATTTGAGTACCAGATGCAACTCAGAATTTTTGATGCCCAACTGTGTGCGAAGGGTATGGAAAATGTTTGTGAACTCTGGCACATCTTGGTCTCGTCCCTGCCGCAGTGTGGTCCATTTGATGTATTTGTCCTCATAGCTTTTGACAGGGTAGTACTGCTCGTTGATGGCATCCCGAAAGTCATTCCAAGTGGGTGCGACTAAAAATAGTGAGCCTGTACTTTCATCCTCCTGCTCGCAGTAGGTTTCCCACCAGTCCTTGACGTGGGGAGCTGCTTTGAGAAGATCGAAAACAATCTTTTCCCAACTTGAAAATTCATGAACAGAAAAATAACCCTCTAGCAGATTTTACCATTTATCTACAACATCTGCATCTATTTGACCCTCGAATATGGGGATTTCAAAATTAACTTGTACCTTAAATGGCGTGGCATTTCTAGAGTAGCTGCTGGAAGCTGATGCGTCGCCTCTGGGTAGCCGCTGAAGAATCTGGGAAAAGTTGTCCAACATCACGTTCCGTTGTCACTTGAGGGCTTCTTCAAGCAAGATTTTGATAGGATCTCCTGCCCCCTCGTCTTTCTTCTCATCCGCCATGGGAGGCCGTCGGGATTTGCGAGGCTGGTCTTGCAAAGGTTCGACCAGTTCAAGCCCTAACTCCTTATATCCCGACCTCGTTGGGGACATGCAAAGAAAAACAGAGAAAAAGCAGACCGCTCTGATACCACTGATCCAGATTTAAACAGGAATGCAATAAAACATAGAAATAACCATAAAGACAAATATGCAGTGGAAATAATACTTCAAACAATGTAAACTTTGAAACGGGAACTATAAACTCAAAATGGGAACTCTGGCCCAAAAACCCCAAAAAAACCACAAAAACAGTGCTCAAAACGAAAAGTGTGTATACTGGAACGATGTTTTTTTTTTTTAGGTGTCAATTTTGTGGCTGTTTTAAAAATGGCAGTGACTACGAAATTTTCTACGAAATTTTCCTGCAAAATATAGCTTCAGAACGAAAGTGTTGATACTGGAATAATGATTTATTTTTTTAGGTGTCAATTTTGCGGTTGTTTTAAAAATGGCAGTGACTACGAAATTTTCTACGAAATTTTCCTGCAAAATATAGCTTCAGAACGAAAGTGTTGATACTGGAATCGACCCGCCGCCGGTCCGGCGGGGCGGGGCGGCCCGGGGGTGCCGCTGCGTGGAATTGGTAATGTGGATCGTCATTTGATGCGTGGAATTGGTAAAACCCAAGGTGCCCGTCAATGGAGAATGTCTGCGTCTTTTCACTTTGCCGAGTCTCTCTGTCGCGTACTGTCTCTCTGTCCGTTGTATCGCACATACAAGCTGACCTCCACCCTCGAAACCTGTAGTCGGGGATGCGAAGGCAACCTAACGTCACCTTAAAATTTTCATCAAAACTATAATGCTAACTATATATAATTGGAGTACAGACAAAATAATAGAGCTCGACCAAATATAGATATCGTTGCTCAAACATTCACATAATAAATAACAAATTTAATATATACAATTAATTTTTCAAAAACATGCTACTTGGACCATTGCTGACCTAAGAGGCATCCTTCACAGTATCATATAATAAAATACAATATATTACAATAGTCTTTAAGAGTCCATGAAGTGTAATATGGTCTTGAAATACACTATACATGCAAGGACTTCCAACCAAAGGGCGTATGCATCACTAAAGAACTTATCCAATCCTAATATTTGTATTGTTCCAAAGCATAAGGGTTCAATGAATATGCACGATTATTTCTTAACTAAGCGCAATCATATCTATGAGAATCCTCCTATTTGAATTCTCTCATGCATCCCCCTAGCAACTTCCCCTGAATCCTTCTTCTTATTCCAAGAATGGAGGTGAGACACCTCTTTAGTCTTCCTAGTCAGAATTTGCCTCCAAAATTTCTTAGGAGCTAGCTTAGAGAGGTGTAAGAGATTCCCTTGTCTTTGACGAATGTACTGCCTCTTTTTCCTTTTAGTTAGGGCTTTATATATTTTTATCTTGTCCATTTTAAGAGATTCATCAACAGCTTCCTTAATTGCTCTCCTCGCACTTTTACACTCTTTGTCATACCATGGATTGGTTTTGCTATTTCTTTTATTATTTGAAACTTCAATTGAGAACTTGTTAATAGAATATGAGAGGGTTGTAGTAAAATTATGATAGAGGTCTTCTATGTTGTCTATACTAGATAAAGGAAGCAAATTAGTTTTTAATTCATTTAGAAAGAGATCATTTTTATTTCTACATATGTTACAGAATTTAATCGTCCACCTTATCGGTGAATAAACTTGAAATCAAAATAAATTTATACTCATTTTTTATATTATATAAAATTATATTACTTAAATTATTATTATTTCTTTTTAATTATATATAAGCATGTGAGAGTTGTGACAAATAGTTAGCCACCTCACATATATACCCATTGCTGTGTTACGTGTTGAGTGTTACTGCATGTGGCTGGACTGAGCGACCATGACAAAGATAGAATCTAATGACAACCTATTATAGGCCAAAAACGTGAATCCTGATCTCATATCACTCACATGGTCATCATTAAGTAGATAAGTAGCAGCAAACCCATTGTCCTTCCACTGAGTAAATATAAGCATGTGAGAGTTGTGACAAATAGTTAGCCACCTCACATATATGGTGCTGGAAAAATACAAATGAAGCCACTTAAAATTGAACGTGATGGAAGACAATCTAACCAGCAGCCATAGTCCTAAAATGATCAACACATTTGAGACTTGTAGTAGCCATAGTCCTAAAATATCTAAATTACTAAAATCACCCATTAACACCCTAAAACAAATTTATTATTATTGTTTTTCATACTTTTTAAACTATAAACAAATTTTTAATTATAAAATAAAAAAGCCTCATCATAAATCTATGTAAATCATTCTTATTTTAAGCTGGTTCTCATAAAAGCTCAATAAATCACATTTCATTCTAAAAGCATTATAGTAAAACATGGAGTTCTAAAGGCAAAAAAAAAGAACGCAAACTGTTTGCCTTATGACAGGATATTTGTAAATTTAAGTTCTCGTACACCTAGAGCAGCTATATCGAAATTAAAATTCATCTAATCTCAGTTTGGAGGCCAGGACTGATTTAAGAAATGAGAGAGATTCCTTGAAGAATGAGCGCGCTAGCCAGCAACTCATTGGCAGCCTGGGTGGGATGGAAACTGTCCCAGAACACGTATTGCGTAGCGTTGGCACACGTCCCTATTGACCTAGGGTTGCACAATACAGCTGTCTCAATAACTCCAGTCCCACAACAAGCTCTCCTCGCCTCTGCGAACCCATTGTCTGAAGGATGCTGAACGAAGTTATATAACGATGTATAAATGTCAAATACAACCATTTTCATCCCTGGTAGGGTTTTCACCAGGCTGTTTACTGTCGCTTTGAGGCGGTTGTTATAGTGTTGAGAATCGCTGTTCAAGCGGTTGACGCAGACATTTTCACCGTGGCCAAATAGAGTGATTGCAGCCGGAAGGCACCCTAATGGAGGAAGCGAAGTCACACCGACTCTGCGAGCCCCCAACTGATACAGCCTCTTTGTAAACACTGAGAACTTTTGCATGAGGAACTCCACGAACTGTGGAACAGTGAACTGCCTCATAAGGTCAGGACTTATGTAGTAATTCTGTACGAAATCGCTGGCGCCAGCACTGACGACGTAAAGAGCTTTCGACACAATGGAAGAAGCATTGGCTCTGCCCACAGATCTCTCCACTTTCGATTGGTACTGTCGAAAATACTGTAGCTGTTGCGTCATCGATATAGCATTGTAGCGTTGTGCTGTATTGTCATAAATGCCAGATGCACCAGAAGCGAAGTTCACCCCAGTTAGTAGATTTCGACCAGAAGCCTGAGAGCTCAGATATGCTGGTGGGAAAGACGTAAACCCAAGTGTTTCAGCAACATAATCAGTGGCAAGTCTTCCATCGGAGAACCGGCCAGTGGGATTGTGGGTGTCGAAGTCCATGCCATAAGGAGGAAAGTTGGACTTGACAAGCGTGAACAGATAGTTGTTATTCCCCACATCGACAGTGGAATCTCCAAAAATAAACAGAGCAGGCACAAGTGGCTGTGCATCCACACATGAGCTCTGCAAAACCACTGCTATCAGAGCTGCAAAGCACAATGTCTGCGCAGGCTTCCTTGAGTTGCCCATTGATCACCACCAAGTCTAACTCAGAAAGCTAACAGCAGAGCTATTGACGAAAGGTTCATGTAAATCATTCTTATTGCGATAAAGAATTTATCCATTTCACAATTGGACAAAATGTCAATTCAAAATAAGTTAAGGACTACACTCTAATCTTGAATGGTAATGTAAGTCGCATTGCAGAGGGGAGGCGAAGTGGTCTTATTCATTAAATTAAAATAATGCTTACAATAGGTATTCATTAAATTAAAATAATACTTACAATAGGTATACGACAGGGGGAGCGTCGATTCCCGGAATCGACGCTCCGCCCCTCGGGCGGGGCGGGGCGGCCGCGCCACCCCGGGCCGCCCCGCTCCGCCCGAGGGGCGGAGCGTCGTTTCCGGGAATCGACGCTCCGCCTGTAGTATAGCTATTGTAAGCATTATTTTAATTTCCTATTATTATTTTAAGATCCTATTATGAAAAAATATATGCGCTCATTGGTTGAAATGAGAGGAAACGAAAGGTTGAATACTAAAGAAAATGAGAGATGAACATATGAACAACCGGGAGCTTCTCACTGTTCTCAGCAATGGCATAAGTGTTGGCATTATGATTCAGGTGTTGTCCTTGATGGCAAACCCATTCAGGTGATAAATCAAGAAGGACGCAGGTAATATGTTCAGCAAGTGCGTCCCCGCAGGTATACCATACAGAACCCGCGTCCAGGGACGCTGGCCAGCCGTTCAGGAGGTGCGTCCGCCCAGTGCACACATTTCAAGGCAGAGAAAAGCACGTGGGGGTTTCTTGTGTGGTATCTAGCCGACGGTTTTGTGTTTCTATGGTGTCGGCTCGTGGTATTGTTCCATGTTTTGGGGAGAAGCTTGCCTATATAAAGCAAAGGAGTTCATTTGGATTTATCATCATCTTGGTTGAACATCTCTTGGTGAGATCTAGTCTAGATCTATAAGGGCGAATCTTCTAATGGACTATGATCTCTATGGCGCATGATCAGATCTGTGGATCTGAGTGTTTGGGTTGGTTCTGAAGTCCTCATATTTCTTATATCTGAAGGGACGCAGGTTCAGTGAAGAGCAAGTGCGCCGGGACGCAGTGCAGTAAAAGCTCAGGTGCGTCTCTGAGGCAAGGGACGCGGCGCGACTGTGTTATTGGGTGCGTCTCTGAGGCAAGGGACGCGGCGCGACTGTGTTATTGGGTGCGTCTCTGAAGCGAAAGACGCGGCGCGATAGTGCTGCTGGGTGCGTCGGTTGCAGAAAAGCTTAGAAGAACAGTGCGTCTGCACGCAGAACAGAAGAAGGTATACTGCGTCCAGTCGCAGGCCACAGAAAGAAAATATGCGTCCCTGTCTTAAGATGATCTATTGACTGTATATTTCTGTTCATAAGGTGTTCTGGGTTGTTTCTGTAATTACTGATCTGATATCTGTAGTGGACTGTATCTGTTGTATACTTGTTGATCATTTGTTTCTTCATGAAAAGAAGTAGGGGGTTGTAGCTCCCTTCCAGGAGAGACTGGAAAACGAGAGAGAGTTGTAGCTCTCTGCAGGTTGCAGCCTGCGTACTGGTAAAGGACTGCACCAGTACAAAATCATTGTAAAAGGAATTTCTTGAAAGAAGATAGAGACATATTGCAGCAGGTGGTTTTCTCCCGCATTGGGTTTCCACCTTACATCTTGTGTTCTTTGGTGTGACTGTCTATTTTCTTTATTCATGCTCATTATTTTATGGTACTGATATGCAAGAATAATTCAAAAGATCAAATAAGGAAGATTTGGTAAATTGCTTGATAATACTGATTCACCCCCCCTCTCAGTATTATTTCCAACAATTGGTATCAGAGGAGGTCCTTCAGAAAAGCTTGATCGCTTGAAGGTAGATCGTTCATCATGAGCAACTACGAGAAAGAAGCATCAATCAGGCCACCAGTTTTTGATGGGACAAACTTCAATTATTGGAAGGTAAGAGTTACTGCATATCTTCAATCTCTTGGTACTGAAGTTTGGAACATTGTAGAAACAGGCTATGCTTTTCCTTCAGCTACTCCTACAGATCCAGCTGAGAAAAAGACATATGAAACAAATGCAAAAGCAGTCAGTACTCTATTAGGAAGTATATCCCAAACAGAATTCATGAAGGTCATGCACTTCAAATCAGCAAAAGAGATATGGGACAAAATGATCACTAGCTATGAAGGAGATGAACAGGTAAAGGAAGCTAAACTTCAAACTCTCAGGATTCAATATGAGACTCTCAAGATGTATAATGATGAAAGTGTGGCTAATTATTTTCTTCGGGTAGATGAGATTGTTAATTGTATGAAAAATTTGGGTGAAGAAATAAAAGAGACTATAGTAGTTCAAAAGATTCTAAGATCTTTATCCCCCAAGTTTGAATCTAAAGTATCTGCAATAGAAGAAAAGGAAAATCTCAAAGTTCTCACTATGTCTCAGCTACATGGAATTCTAACTGCTTATGAAATGAGAAAGGGAGGACCATCAGACAGAAGGGAGGCTGCTTTTAAAGCATCAGGCAAAGAAGATTACTATGAAGCAAGCCATGATCCAGAAGAAGAGGAAGAAGAATCAAATTTTGTCAGAAATCTTCAAAGGGGTTCTGGAAGGTTCAGAGGTAAGCTACCCTTCAAATGCTTTGCTTGTGGAAGAGTAGGTCATTATGCTGCAAAATGCTCTTATAAGGATAAAGGAAAGGAACCAGTTAGATGGAACAAGAAACAAAGCGCAAATAAGAAAAGCTACTACACCCATGAAGATAGTGATGGCTTATCAAACAGTGATGAAGATGAACAAGGTAATAAATATAGGTTGTTAATGGCATTTGAAGATGATGATTATGAGGATGCTGTAGATGTGGATAACCTTTATGATGAAATTACTAGACTCAAGAGATGCATAGAAGAAAAGAACATGATTATTGATACTCTACAATTCCAAATTGATGAAAAGGAAAAACATCTTGAAAAATTAGAAGGTGAAATTGTTGGTCTTAGAAAAGAAATTGAGAAAACAAAAACTATTAATCTCAAGTTTGTCAAAGGATCTGAAACTTTGGATGAGATTATCAGTGTGCAGCGGTCTCCACTAAATAAGACAGGTTTGGGCTATAATGGAGAAACTTCTCAAGCATCCACTTCAAAAAGTTATCTTGATGCAGCAAGAAGAAATGAGCAAGAACACAAGGAAGATCATCAGGTAAAGCAGGGACAAATGTCAAACAGAAACTATCAGGGGCAATCCAGCTTAAGGGTGAACAAAAGCCACAACCAGCCACAGGTAAAATCTTCTCAATTTGGTTCAAGAATAGATGATAATAGAAATTACAATCAGTTGGCTGGTAGATCCAATAATCGCAGAAGCTTCTTCAATGGACAATGCTTTTCTTGCCATAACTTTGGTCACAAAGCAGCTCAATGTGTTGCATATAAAACAATCATGACTAGGGAAGCTCAAAAACAAAAAAGTATGACAGGGATTACAAAAAGGACCTATAACAACTTTTTAGCTCTTGAAAATGAAGTTGAATGTTCTATTTGCAATAATTTTGGACATAAAGACTTTGAATGCAGAAGCAGGTTTCCGGAAAGAAAGGTACAAGAGCAGAAAAAGGAACAAGCCTCAGGCACCAAAACATGGAGAATAAAGGAACCTAAAACAGAAAGATGTGGGATAGCATTTTATGCAGAAGGACAAGAAAATCTATGGTACATTGACAGTGGATGTTCGAAGCATATGACAGGTGATAAAGAAAAACTTGAGTCTTATTCTAATTTAGAAAAGGGAAAGAAAGTCTCTTTTGGAAATGATACTCCTGCAACTATAAAAGGAAAAGGTATTGCTCCTTTAAAAGAAGATGTTAAGGCTGGAAATGTTTTTTTTGTTGATGGATTGAAGCATAATCTGCTAAGTGTCAGCCAGATGTGTGATCAAAGAACCGAGGTTATATTCAGATCAAATGGATGTCTTGTTCGTGATCTTGATACAGGTAAAACAGTTCTCAAAGGGAAAAGAACTCCAAATAATCTATACATATTTGAAGAAGGACAACAACAATGCTATCTAAGCAAGGATGAAGAGCACTGGTTATGGCATCGAAGGTTGGGGCATCTAAGCTTCTCACAAATAAGGAAAGCATGCAAATATCAGGCAGTTCGCGATCTTCCAGATATCAAAATTCCTGACAACACCATATGCAGATCATGTCAGTTTGGAAAACAAACCAGGACTAACTTTCCAGAGAAAGAAGGATCAGCTAGCATGCCTCTTGAGTTAGTACATACAGATGTATGTGGACCATTCAGAAAAAGAACACCTAGAGGAGAGGAATACTTGATATTATTTATTGACGATTTCTCCAGGTTTGTTTGGTTAGGACTTATGAAGCACAAAGATGAAGCATTCGAAAAATTCAAAACCTTCAAAGCCTTGGCTGAAAATGAATCAGGTCACAAAATCAAGTGCCTCAGATCTGACAGAGGTGGGGAATTTACTTCAAATGAATTTTTCGATTTCTGTGATGAACATGGGATAAGGAGAGAATTCTCTACAGCTAGAACGCCTCAGCAAAATGGAGTTGTTGAAAGAATGAACAGAACAATCCAACAAATCGCTCGTGCTATGCTTGATGAATCAGGAACCCCCGCAACCTTCTGGGGTGAGGCTGCACATACTGCGGTTATTATTCTCAACAAGACAAATGTTCGGGTGAACAGCACTCAAACCCCTCATGAGCTCTGGAGTGGTAAAACTCCTTCGGTAAAGCACTTCAAAATCTTTGGGAGCAAATGCTATATCAAGAATACTGAGGAGCAGCTTGGCAAACTTGATCCTAGAGCAGATGAAGGCATTCTTCTTGGCTATTCTCCACATAGCAAAGCATACAAATGCTACAATAAAAGACTTGGCAGAATTGTTGACAGCATTGATGTAGTGGTTGATGAAAAGGGATATATTCCTAGGAAAATACATCGTGAAGACATCGAAGAAGATGAGAGCTACCCTCAAAGACAGAATGATGAAGAAGAAGAACCTCAAGAAGAATCTCAAGAAGAACCTCACGAAGAAGCAGAAGAACGGACAAGAATAGAAGAGAAGACTCCATCCAGATATGTTCAGAAGAACCATCCAGAATCTCAGATCATGGGACAAAAAGAAGCAGGTATACAAACTAGAAGAACAGTTGCAGAAGCTTCAAGCTATTTGGCATTACTTTCCTCTACCGAACCACAAAATGTGAAAGAAGCATGCAAAGATGAATGTTGGGTGAAAGCAATGGATGAAGAACTTGAGCAAATTGAAAAGAACAACACTTGGGAGCTGGTTCCTAGACCAAAAGATAAGAATGTTATTGGGACAAAATGGGTCTTCAAAAATAAATTGAATGAAAATGGAGAAGTAATTAGAAACAAAGCCAGACTCGTTTGTAAAGGGTATGCGCAGCAAGAAGGAATAGACTTTGAAGAAACTTTTGCTCCTGTTGCAAGACTTGAGGCTATCCGAATGTTCCTTGCTCTCTCAAGTTTTCAGAACTTCAAAGTATTTCAAATGGATGTGAAATCAGCCTTTTTGAATGGAGACTTGGAAGAAGAAGTGTACATTGAACAGCCAGATGGGTTCATTCTTGGAAATGATCCAAATCTTGTATGCCGATTGAAAAAGGCTCTCTATGGTCTCAAACAAGCTCCAAGGGCTTGGTACTACCGGTTGGACAAATATATTCATCAACAAGGTTTCTTAAAAGGTTCAGCAGATAGCAATCTGTATATAAAAGTTGAAAATGACAAATTGCTAATACTTGTTGTGTATGTAGATGACATTATTTTTGGCAGCAATGAAGAAGCTATGAGTCAAAGCTTTGCCTCAGTCATGCAGAAAGAATTTGAAATGTCCTTGCTAGGAGAACTGACATATTTCCTTGGTTTGCAAATCCAACAGAAGGAAGGAGGAATCTTTTTATCTCAAACCAAGTATCTCAAGCAGATTTTGAAGAAATATGGCATGGAAGATGCAAAACCAGTATGTACACCCATGGTCACAGGATGTAGTCTCAGTGCAAATGATGAATCTGCAGCAGTACATCAACCAACCTACAGATCTATGATTGGAAGTTTACTATATTTGACAGGTACCCGACCAGACATCATGCATGCAGTTGGAATAGTTGGAAGATTTCAGGCAAATCCAAAGGAGACTCATCTTCAAGCAGTGAAGAGAATTTTCAAATATCTTCAAGGGACTCAAAATTATGGCTTATGGTATCCTAGAGATACAGATCTCACTCTTCATGCTTACACAGATGCAGATTGGGCCGGTAGCGTGGATGACAGGAAAAGCACAAGTGGCGGTGCATTCTTTATGGGCTCCAGACTGGTATCTTGGTTCAGCAAGAAACAGAGTTCAATTGCCTTGTCTACAGCTGAAGCGGAATATGTTGCTGCTGCATCTTGTTGCACCCAACTTCTTTGGATGATGCAGACTTTGCAGGATTATCAAATCACTTGTACACCTCCTATTCCTATCTTATGTGACAACACAAGTGCAATCAGCATCTCAAAGAATCCGGTTATGCATTCAAAAACCAAGCACATACCAATCAAGTACCATTTTCTCCGGGAACAAGTACTTGAACAGAAGGTCAAGTTGGAGTATGTTCCTTCTAAGGAACAAGTTGCTGATATTTTCACCAAACCGTTGCCCAGGGACACTTTTGAATACCTCAGGTAAAAGCTGGGGGTTGTTGATGCATCATCTTACTGTTGATCATCTTCCTATTGGTGGTATAGGCTCAGGGGGAGCACATAATGCATTGTTGGCATTATGGAGAAGGAGATCTTGGAAATAGCTGCAATATGTCTCTATCTCCTTCATGATGGATTTCTGGTTACAGATCTGGAGATGCATGAGCATAGGGGGAGCATACCCTTTGCCCTTGATGTCAAAGGGGGAGAATGAAGCTGAAGATTATGTGGTTGCCATCAAGTCCAAAGGGGGAGATTGTTGGCATTATGATTCAGGTGTTGTCCTTGATGGCAAACCCATTCAGGTGATAAATCAAGAAGGACGCAGGTAATATGTTCAGCAAGTGCGTCCCCGCAGGTATACCATACAGAACCCGCGTCCAGGGATGCTGGCCAGCCGTTCAGGAGGTGCGTCCGCCCAGTGCACACATTTCAAGGCAGAGAAAAGCACGTGGGGGTTTCTTGTGTGGTATCTAGCCGACGGTTTTGTGTTTCTATGGTGTCGGCTCGTGGTATTGTTCCATGTTTTGGGGAGAAGCTTGCCTATATAAAGCAAAGGAGTTCATTTGGATTTATCATCATCTTGGTTGAACATCTCTTGGTGAGATCTAGTCTAGATCTATAAGGGCGAATCTTCTAATGGACTATGATCTCTATGGCGCATGATCAGATCTGTGTATCTGAGTGTTTGGGTTGGTTCTGAAGTCCTCATATTTCTTATATCTGAAGGGACGCAGGTTCAGTGAAGAGCAAGTGCGCCGGGACGCAGTGCAGTAAAAGCTCAGGTGCGTCTCTGAGGCAAGGGACGCGGCGCGACTGTGTTATTGGGTGCGTCTCTGAGGCAAGGGACGCGGCGCGACTGTGTTATTGGGTGCGTCTCTGAAGCGAAAGACGCGGCGCGATAGTGCTGCTGGGTGCGTCTGTCGCAGAAAAGCTTAGAAGAACAGTGCGTCTGCACGCAGAACAGAAGAAGGTATACTGCGTCCAGTCGCAGGCCACAGAAAGAAAATATGCGTCGCTGTCTTAAGATGATCTGTTGACTGTATATTTCTGTTCATAAGGTGTTCTGGGTTGTTTCTGTAATTACTGATCTGATATCTATAGTGGACTGTATCTGTTGTATACTTGTTGATCATTTGTTTCTTCATGAAAAGAAGTAGGGGGTTGTAGCTCCCTTCCAGGAGAGACTGGAAAACGAGAGAGAGTTGTAGCTCTCTGCAGGTTGCAGCCTGCGTACTGGTAAAGGACTGCACCAGTAAAAAATCATTGTAAAAGGAATTTCTTGAAAGAAGATAGAGACATATTGCAGCAGGTGGTTTTCTCCCGCATTGGGTTTCCACCTTACATCTTTTGTTCTTTGGTGTGACTGTCTATTTTCTTTATTCATGCTCATTATTTTATGGTACTGATATGCAAGAATAATTCAAAAGATCAAATAAGGAAGATTTGGTAAATTGCTTGATAATACTGATTCACCCCCCCTCTCAGTATTATTTCCAACAATAAGCGGAGGAAAATTAATATAGATATGATTGAGAGGGAAAACGAAATCACTGAGGTGCGAGAGGGCTCTGAGTTTCAACGTGGAGATATGTTTACACGTCACCTTTGGGTTTCTCACAACCACCTGTAGCACAAAAGTATAGTCCACTCTTACATATGTCAAAATGTACTATCTTTTTCGCAAAATATTCATTCAAACAATTTATAACGTGTCGTATGAGATTTAATGGTCGTAACATAATTGAAATTCAATCGACCACCGTGGAAGATTGACGTTTTACTTGACTTTTGCGGCATGCTGTCGGTAATGACACCGGCAAATATTATTACATTGAGGGGCCTATATAGATAGGATTTTGACATTAACAATTACGTTGTTATAAAGTCTGTGATGTACAAATATTTAATGAAATGACCTGACGCTGAAGAATATGATATGAATGGAAGCCTGAGGTTGACGAAGAGAGGTAAAAACTGTACAAACTTAACCGTTTCTCCAATTCATTATTATTGTGTTTTGGAAAAAAATGATATACCTTCCATACTTCACATCAAAGTTGGTGTTGCAACCGGTGAAGGTCTCAGATGTAGGGCGACTGAGGAATTATATGGCTAGAGTTCAGGAATAGGACAGGCACTGCCACGTTTGTACATTAAATTGAGATTTACATTTGCGTGCTAATTAAAATAATGCTTACAATAGGTATACGACAGGCGGAGCGTCGATTCCCGGAATCGACGCTCCACCCCTCGGGCGGGGCAGGGCAGGGCGGGGCGGGGCGGGGCGGCCCGGGGTGGCGCGGCCGCCCGGCCCCGCCCGAGGGGCGGAGCGTCGATTCCGGGAATCGACGCTCCGCCTGTCGTATACCTATTGTAAGCATTATTTTAATTTAATGAATACCTATTGTAAGCATTATTTTAATTTAATGAATAAGACCACTTCGCCTGCGGATCAGTAGCTAAAGAGCTATCCCCTCTGCAATGCGACTTACATTACCATTCAAGATTAGAGTGTGATTAGCAATACAAACGCACCTCGCATTCCCCATTATGTAAACAGAATGCTAGGAGATAAGGTTTGTTATCCGAGAAGGCTTTGAGATTTTAGATAGAACCTAAACGTTGATGTTAAACTACGAATCGAAACCAGAAATTGAACATTGGTGGTGTGAGATGGATGGTGGTAATGATAGTCAGATTTAGGCGTGGACATTAACCAATACATTGTTATCACGAATATACAATGTTTAATGGTCTTAGTCTTAATGATTATTTGTAATTCGAGAGGATTTTAAGCTTTTGCATGAAGCTTAAAGGTTGATGTTAAATTGCGAATTGAAACTATATTTCTGCATTCTAACAATGTATCAATATTATGGAGGTTGCAATAATGTATCAGCAAATGTATCTTGTGAATTGTTTAAATCTAATATAGTGTATTTATAAACTGTAGTTAATCATGTAGCTTATTGTGGAACAAAGTATCTTGCCGTGCTTTAATCACGTCAACATTCGATAGCTATCAAAAGAGGTCAAAGTTTGTTAAATTAAGAGTTGAAATAAATATATGTAATCTATTTAAATTAATTTAATCACCATCTATACCATTGTGTGAAATATATTCTATTTGTCATGATTCTTTCGTGGTATCAGAGCTGAGTTTATAGTTGAAATTAAGCGTTGTGGTGTGGCTGCGCAATAAAGCCGAGTAGAGAGGTGTATCCGCATTTCTGGCATGGTTGAATTAGAGCGAGGAATCGACCTGTGAAGCAAATCGATGTTGAAAAGCTGAGAAGAGGAGCATCCTATTTAAAGCCCGTAGATCTTTATTCTGTCCTAATTTAATTATGACCTGTGGAGATTTAATTATGTACCTGTGGAGATTTAATTATGTAGTATATTCCTTTTATGGTTTTCTATACAAATTGTCGATTGTACAAGTGCTTTATAAATCATATCTGGGTACATTGTGTGGAGAACTATGGTATCCCCAGGCAACTAGATGCAAAAAAAATTAATTATGTTTTGCTAGGGATAGTAAAAGGTTACCTATTATGTTATGCATGTTGCTTGTACATCTTCTTTGGTGGTTGTTCATTTTTCATTAGAAAAATAAAGAAAAACCCTTATGTTCTCACATCTAAATTTTGTTTCACCATTTTAAGTATTAAACACCTTGGAAGGAAACACATGTGAATGATAAATCCTATAATAGTATGCTTGACATATATTATTAATATTACTAATTTTAAATTAGTTTTTCTTTCAATTTTTCTTAGCTCTCATGTATTACTTTCTTCGACTCTAATATTTTTCTCATTACATTATATTAGTTACAGTTGATACTTTTCAAAAATAGCTTGAAAGCCTTCATTCAACATATTATGTTTATGTGTGTTAGATAGAAATATCTAGAACAATAAATTCACTTAGTATTAAAAACAATCTACACATTCATTCAAGCCTATTAATTAGCGTTTATGATTGTTCCCCTTTGGTTCAATGACTTATAGTTTGTTTATTAACCTCGATAACTAACCTAACCCAAAGAAATATTACATTCCTCTTTTGATTTCATAATTTTCAAATTACAAAACATTAATACATTGGAATAACCACAAGCATAAAAAATAAAGACAAAAATCAAAAAACAAAAATACATGTTTAACATTCATTCGCTTATATGAATAAATGACTTGGCCTACCGCAAAACCACAGTGAATAGAAAGATGCTCTACCCAACCAATGGGAACTGGTACCTGTACTGGAACTCCCCCTGAGCAAATTTTCTTTTTGTTTTGCTAAACTAAGAGTTGTAACTTCTATTTCATTAAATCGGAAAGAAAAATACATAAAATACAACAGTCCCCAAGGAACTTTGGGCTAAAGAAATATCAAACTGCTTAAAGCCATAGACCCACAAACAGAACAACAAAACCCTCGAAAAACAAACATAATTCAACACCCTTTCGATCACCCCTCAAAGATCTGACGGATGAGGCTCATATCGGGGCGAGAACCTGCAACCACGTTAAAATTAGAATCGAACCCAATGAGGAAATACAGACCATTCTAAAAGGATTTTGGGTCTGAACGGGGGGATAACCCTCGAGCATGTAGTCCACCCGAAATCCACCGATTCCCACCATGAAGCACAACAAACTCAAAGGATAACACTCACCTTGACCTACATACATATCCTTAATCGTCGAATTTCCTCGCTAGATCTAACGGCGGAGGAAGACATCGCTTGACCTACATACATATCCTTAATCGTCGAATCTCCTCGCTAGATCTAACGGTAATTGAGAAAGATCCATTACAATGCAATTTCATTCAGCAAAGAATTAATGCTCTTCAATTTCTTCGAGATGCAATGCAAGAAATTGGGTTGAAGAAAGGGGACTTTAGTGAATCATGTGTGGCAAAAAAGGCAAAGGAACCCCAACCACCATTACATGGAATGTTTGGAAAGACATATATTGGGAGATTTGCAGACATCAAAGACCCATTAGAAAAGGAAAATGAGCAAAATGAAACAGAAAATATTGTGGAAGAGGACAATGATGAAACTCTAGAGGACGAAGAATTTGGATTACGTGACATTGTTGATTAAATTTAAGTTATGCTTGTAAATCAAGCTTTGCAATGTTTTTACTTTGACATTTTATGAGAAGAATAAACACTCAATTAGGGTTGTTATATGTTCAATATTGGTAATATGTGATTTCTGCATTGATTTTTAAGTTAATCATTATTTTTTGAAAAAAAAAGTAGTTATTATTATCTTTTTGACATGTAATTCATAAAAAAACTATTAGCTCACCATTTTTAGTTAATATTTTTGTATAAAAATTGTGATTTTGACATGTTAATTCTAGCAAAAAATTATCAAAACGTTTAGTTTTTTTGTTATATTTATGTTAAAAATGGTTATTTTTTATGTCCATTGTTAAAAAATGTTGTTTTTTAGAAACAATTATTTCATGTGGATTGAAAAATTAATTAAGGATGTCTAAACATGTAGATTATCTAAAATTCAAACTATCGACTTTCTAATTTAAAAACACAAAACAATAAAAACCCCACTAAAAAAAAAAAAAATTAAGATAGAGAACAAGAAAATATGAATACAATGACGACTTCAAAAACTATCAAATTTAGAAAATAATTTTTTACATTTCACACACTAGAAAATTTAAAGTAAAAAAATAGGTCTTTTAAAAAAAGGGTGTGATGCAGAATACTCACTTTTTAAAATCAGGATGAAAATCACTACCATTCTAAAACTTAATGCACATGAAAAAAATTAAAGTTCCAAAAACCATGTTCTAAAAAAAACATGTGTATTCTGCATCACCACTTTTGAAAATCGGGTCATTTTTTTGCCACCTCTACAAAACGGGTAACAGTATCAGTTCCCGTTTCAAAGTTTACATTGTTTTCATTTCATTACTGTAAAATACTGAAATATGCTTACAACCAGAAATGGAAATAAACCAGTTAGGGCGATGGTAGGTTATCTCTGAGAAGAGATGTGGTGGCTACATGCCTCTAAACTGTGTTACAATGAGGTTCGAAGGCCTATTTATTGTTGAGAAACAATGGAAAACCCTTAACATTCCAAAACCTAACCCTAGAAGATGAAACGCCAAACTGTGGGCCCCGTTTGGGTAAATTGGTATACCAACTTCCCGGGGTCGTAACTTTGGCATATGATCTTCGTTTGACGCATACAATAGCGCCCCAGATTTCCCAAAAAACGTTGTTTAGGGCCTCAAAACAGCTCTGGAAGTTCAGGACCAGAAAAACTACTAAAAATAGTAAGTTTTGCTACAATTAAGGAAACTAAAAAAGCTTAAAGAGACTGTTGTGGGGGTCCAAATGGGATAGGTGGGTGGCCGCCAACATCCACCTGGATCAATTCTTCAAGAATTCAAAAACCTCGACGGTATTGACTGATCCGTTTCCAAATCGAGGAACAAATCTGGTTGCTAGTGACAATGCTTCCCCGTCCCAAGTGCTAATGTTGTCGGTTTCGAAGCAGAAAAATGATGCTTTGATATTGACAAGGAATAAAGACTACGGGAATCCACAGCTGTCGAACAACAAGGCTAATGATCAACCTAGTAGTTCGACAACAACTTCGACCGAAGTTGTGCCACCCATCATTCCTAAACTAACGATAAAGCCGCCAAAGGGAGTAGTACACAAATCGACATTTAATCCTCATGCCAGGATCTAGCCCAATCGCCATCCGCTATGTTGACACTTGAGATACTGCAAAATTTCCCCTCCCAAAAGCAGGCTTTATTATCAGCAATAAGTGGGATTGACCCAATGGATTCCAATCTTGTGTCCTTTAATCACAAATGATATGACCCTCAGTTACCAGCTCAACTAGCTTTCCTCATTCAAGTGAAAGCCCTCAACAAAACTGTTCATCGAACAATTATTGATGAGGGGGCATCTACATGTATTATGTCGATGAGTTGCTGAAAAACTTTAGGATCTCCACCCTTGTCACGATCTTCGACGACATTAAAAGCATTTGATGGACGAACATACACCCCATACGGGATTTTATGTAACTTGCAAGTCGAACTGGGGGGAAAAACAGTAGAAATAGATGTTGAAGTAATTGATGGAAACCTCGATTACAACATCCTAGTGGGAAGGCCCTGGATATATGCTATGGCAGCCGTTGTTTCGACCTATTTTAAGAAGATTGCATTTCCCTTTCAAGGAGGAATTACAATCGTCAACCAACAAACATTTCTCCCTAATAGTTCACAAGTTACGGGAAGCATTCCGATGATCCATGGAAGCCCTCATTCACTTCAAAATATCAGAGTCGGCCTACTAAAAGACCCTATATTAATGGGGACTTTTGCCCTACCACCTCCAATCAATCTGGCGGAAGTAGCAATGGTGGGAACCTGCAATATGATATCTTCTATTCAAAAGATCTCTGAAAATGATATTAACATGGATCATCTGCAGGTATTGCCTCCAAGTCCAAATAGAAATCTTGTAGCAATCAATGTTTTCGGCATGGGAGGCAAACCCAAATCAACGCTCATCAAGCGTTTGGATAGATAGGTCTTAAGAATATGGTACCCCTTCAGATCCTTGGTCGCAAGTACATTATACAGACGAAGGGATTGTTTAGTCAATGATGATTGACGGGGCACCATGGGAAGATTACCACCATCGTTCGCATCTTCTGTATTACAAAGAAGATACTCCTAGTGACCTTAATCATCCCTCAGTTTTTGATTTACTATCAAATACTGTGGACACGGTGGATTCCGAGCGAAACTTGTCCAATATTGAAGAGACTATCGCCATAAATATCTCGACCAAAACAGATGTTGTAGAGAATATTCATGTCGGAAAATCTTGTTCTCCTTCAAAAGTCCACATACTGTTCCTCGTACGCGTAGCATCAGATACTTGTGAACTCCTTGAGATGCTGCAAGGGCCCCTCCGGTAGGTGCAAAATATGCACCACCTACTGCTGGCGGTGGAGGTGGCAAAGGTCCCTGTAAGGCATGTCTATCTCTTGCCTCAGCATCATCCTCGTCACCCTCTTCTCTCCACTGCTCTCGGAGAAGACCTCAATAAAATGTGCTTTGTCAGCAGCACATCTGTGTCCTGGTGCCCACAGCTCCTGACATGTGAAGCACAACTGCTTCTTCTTCAGCTCCCTCCTGGCATCATTGTCAAGTTGTACTCATCTTGGATTCCCCTTTGGAGGTGGAATCCTCACATCCTTCCCCTTAGACTGGAAAGTCTGTCTCTGGGGGTAAGGTGTCCGGGTCCTATTGATAGCGTCCTGGAGTGTGGCTGGTTTAGTGGATCTGACTAAACCCCAAAGTGGCTCTGCTAACCCCTCAACATACATATAGACCCTCTGTGCCATGGATAGGTCTGGCACCATCATGGAGACCCTCAAGAAATCTGCAATGTAGGTCTCTGGGCTCCCTGTCTATTTGAGCCTCGTTAGCTCAATGAAATGTTGCTCTGGATCCCTCTGATCAAATCGCTCCATCAATCTCCTGGTAAACTCGGCATATGGAATCACTGTGGAGTGCCCCAGTGTAACCATCCCATGAAACCACCAATCTTGGGCCTCGCCATCCAAATGCAATGTTGCCACCTTGATGGCCTCTGCCTTTGACATCTGGTTAAGCTGGAAATAAATGTCCAGCTTCTCCACCCAAGACTTTGCTGAACTGTTTGATGAGCCATCAAACGTAGGCAAGTGGAATCTACTCACTGCATAGTGGGTGTCACCATCATGGTAATGCTGGTACCCTCTGTGATGGTCGCAAGGTTTGCTATCTCGCTGGAGCTGAAAAAAATCTCTGAATGAGAGGGCTTCCCTAAACTCCTGCCCATAGGCCTGGTACTCTGCAAAACAATCGCCCATATGTCCGGGCTCTGCCTCCTGCTGGACTACGACCCCCGTGTTTGCTCCTAAGAAAGTGGGCATGGTAGAGCATGTAGGGGCATGTGAGGCCACCTGCTGCACAGTATCACACTGCTTTGGCAAGTGATGGGATGCACCTGATCCCTCACTAATCTGAAAAAATCGTGGGCTCTCACGTTGTCTGGCCTCAACTGCCATGAATCTCTGCCCCATCACCTCAATCTGTCTCGACAGATCTTGCACTGATTTGAGGAGAATATCCACAAATCTCTTCCCATCCTTGTTGGCTATCTGTTCTGCATCCACTACTAGCTCTCTCTGTTCTCCATCTATCACAGGCTTCTCCTGTTCTGCGTCCACCACAGGAGCATAGTCTCCCTCTCCGTAAGTGTTCTCCAACCTACGACCAGTGTCTCTGTATCTCTGACTTCTGTAACAGATATAGGGTTTTTCCCCCGGTGTCATAGATTGCTAGCTCCACAAGCTAAGCGAGATCTATGCTCTGATACCACTGTAATATCCCTTATCAGGAATACACCCCAAACATAAGAAAACTCCAACCAGAGATGGACTGGGAGGGCATTTACTAGATATGTCGCCTCAAAAAGAGGACGAGATTCGGAGGTTACCTGGCCCTTTCCAAACTCGGTCTAAGAGTATAATAAAAACACACAAGTGGTATAATAGCCCAAAATTCTCAAAGAGATACAAATAACAATGATACGATATATATCAAATAAACCATAAGCAGATGCACTAGAAATGTAGCGAGAAATGCTAAGCCATTTTATTATACTGAGTAATAAATGAGTACAAGAGGTGATTAGATAGATGGCATCTCGACTTGCACAAGGCAAGTGAAGAAATACTCTCAAAATGACAAGAATAGCCTCTCTGCGTGGATACTGCTGCTGCTAGAAAAAAATGATGATTTGGGGCTGCTCCCCTCGGAAAAATCTGAAACGTTGGATTCGGTCTCTACTCAAGAAACCCAGAAAAACCCAGAAATCTTTTCTGAAATGGCCGACCCTCGAAAATCACCGCCTTGGGGTTCTACGCAGTTCCTCAAAGACGCTGATCAAACGGCTACTGAAATGCTGATGAAACTACTGCTGGAATGCCAATGGAAATACCTTGCCCGAGTAGGCACTCGAAGTCCCCCGGGGTTAAGGGTGAGATTTCCGAACGGAGACACTCAATGCACTAAACAATGTTGCAGACTAGCTAAACAGCCAGCATGCTCTAAGTCGAATGACTATCACAAATGCTCATAACTAGAATGATCCCAAATGAGGGGGTTCCTCTTGGTTTTATAGATTTTGTCTCTCACAATCCCTAGGCTCACTTTCTCCTACGTGATCCCCTTCTTTCCATGTGTTCCTTCCCTCCTGCGCAGTCCCTCCATGTGTCTGCGTGGGCCCCATTTCTGCGTCCCCCTTTGGCCCCCTTGGTTCCCCCTTAAGTCACAACGTTGTGCTACCTAGGAAGTGACTTTTTATTCTAAAGCGAGTTATGTTCCCCTTCCTCACTTTTTATTTACAAATAACTATAGAAGGCAAAAATCGAACATAATCGAATATTCTAATTAGCCATAGCTAATTAGGAATATTACACGAAATCACCCTGAACAACCCCCACAGGGATTTTCCAAAAGCGGAAAATGGACAAAGTGAAGCAGTCGCATGAGCCCCTTGACTTCAATGAAGAATAAATTTACAGAGGCATCAAGGAGATGGATGTCGAAGAGAGTGAGCATATGCTCATCTCTTGAAGTACATCCCATCGTGAGAGGGCAAAGCCAAGGTTCCTAGAGACCCGGACATCGCCAAATTCATGGTTTCTATAGCACTGTTGCCAAAGAAGGTGATGTTTGAGGGCATGCCCTTGGGCTGCATTCCATTGCTCAAGTTGGAGGATTGGGACTTGGCAGATCATGAGAAGTTCCCTCAGCTTGCACCAAATAAATATTTGGCAAAACTCTACTATGAGGAAATCAGGGTTACGCAATTGGATCCTATGAAGTGGGTCACGGGAGTTAAGAAAGTGGGCCTTCTGAACATGCTATGGGTGTTGCACTTTAGATGAACAAACATTAACAGTGTGTGTGTTAGACAATTTCTCACCCTGGTGCACAATGGGTGTCTTCAGTTGGGAGAGCCCATCTCTATTGCTGACATGCTGATCCATTGGATTACCTTGCTGGCTTATGAAGGTGTTTATCCATTAGAAGAATTTGGAGGAAAAACAAAAAATAAGAAACTCATAGATGAGATGAAGAGCAAGTTCAGGCTGGTTAAGAAGTCGCATAGATATTCCATTCTCTCCATTTTGGAAAAAGAAGTGTAGTTCGTTGCGAATATTTTGGCCTGCAAGATCATGCGGAAATGTTGCACGGATGAGGTTCCGACACCAGTAATATCCTTAGCTGCGCAATGTGCCAAAGGGGTCTATTAAAACTAGGATCAGTACCTGTGCAAGGAATTTTTGGAAAATTATCGCGAGGACCAGGATGACGGCAAGGAATTTCATTATGCATGGTTATTATTATTAATAGTCTTGGTAGCATGGAGGATGCCGAAGGATAATAAGTTTCTTGCTCAAGACCCAGACCTCTCAGAGGCCGTGAAGTTCGATTCACTCTGGGAAACCAAAGAAGCACGGGTCACAAATACCAAGATGTTTTGGGTGCTCGTGGAGATGGACGTGTGCACGGTGATCAGCCAAAGGCTGAGTCTGTCACCTACCTTATACGAGCACCTTGAGCCCTATGTAGAATTCAAAGAGGATTTCCACAATGTATCCATTCACGTACGACAGGATCAAAAGAAGGTATGGTATAATTTTCCTTACCTTGTTGGCGAGGCAGATGTCCAAGATATTGTTGGTAAATGGCCAAGGGAGTGGCTGGTTCCATCAGATCCAACTGCAGGAACGAGCAAGGTAGCGGAAGGTCTCACCGTGTAGACCTTAGCCGCAACCAAAGTGTTATAGAAATTTTTGGGCACTGCAACCCCAATCAAACATGTCCATAAACCAAGGGCTCCTAAGTCCCTAAAAGTGTTGTTCCATACCCTAAAAGAACACGGTCAGCTGATTACATCATCTCCCAAAAGTTCTCCATGAAAAACTTCTCAGAACTGGACCATCTCACCTGCTCCATGGTCAAAGTGCGATGCATCCCACCTAATGCACACGAGAGGTGTGATGCATACTGAAAATCCCTTCTATGGGGTGTGATGGGCAAGAGTGGACAAATGGCAGAGACAGTTTGTGAGGTGGATGATCATGGAATCTTCTAGAAACTTCTCCTGTGACACTTGCCTCTCTGAATTCGCCGAGGGATGAGTAAGAGATCATCAATCTCCAGGTGGAATCAAGAACTATCAGAGAGAGGACACTAATCAGAATCCTAGAAGCTGACTCACCTCCTGCAATCATCTATATATGGATCCCTCTCCCAGAGATCCAGAGGCTGGAATTTTGTATCTGGTAAGTGTCGTTGGTTTCTTGTTGGAATATCATAGTGTTGGGTGATCTAAGATTTTCATGAGGTAAAAGAAGGGCTTTCATGCTGGAGGATGACGCTAGGTCAGAAGAATTGGTTGTAATCCTCTTTGCTTATTCTTGATATTAATAAAGCTATTTAAGTTTTCCTCCACATTCTTGTATGTTTGATGGTATATGCATTTGTGTGGTCAATATACATCTAGTCCTATATTGTTTATGATTGTAGATATCTGTTCTTCAATAGTATTATGCTGCTTTGATTCCACAGGTGCTCTTTGAAGCTGGGTAGACGAAGGAGAAGCGACAAGGATCTGTCAGAAGGGAGAAGAATCAAGCAAGGAACCAAGCACAAGATTGAGGTTGGTGTCCTTCATTCCACTCTTATCTACTTCTCATAAAAGAAAACGAAAGTAGTTTTAGTTTGTTTGTTTCTAAGATAGCTACCAGTCTTAGTGGGGCTAGCAGCTCCGAGTGGACACTAGATTTCCTGAAAACAAAATGACGACTCCACTGGGGAGTGAATAGATTGTTTGTTTGTCTATATTTGTTTGTTTTATAAACTTATAGACAGAGCCTGAAGTCAAGCTAGCTAGCCTTCGAACTACATTTACTATGCAAGTGCAAAGTAGATCATTGCTGCTTCAGTTTATCTCCTGGTTTTGTGTATAAACTGAACAATTGATTTGCAAACTTTCTAATTGCCCTAGTGGTGGCTCTAGTAACCTCATTAGATCAACCCCTGTGATTTCTATTTACTGTACATCATTTGCTCGGCCTAAATCCCTGAACTGAGCTACAAAATGTGACCAAGAGGCAAGTAAAGTCTTGTCCTGGTACCATCACACCCTCTCTTCAAGGAAACCAGTATGCATCGCACCTCTCATGTGTAGTAGGTGGGATGCATCCCTGTTTCCCTGTGTTACAGGTGCGATGATCAGAAAAGGCTAACTTTGCCTCCAGGTTTTTGTTTTTCTTCACTTTTTTCAACTCTATTATGGAGTTTTACTGTCTGTGATCAGTATACCACTTTGGAAACTCCTTTCCTTTCCATCATTCTACCTCCATTGTGCAAAGAACTGAGAATGTTTTTATGTATTTTCCACCATTTTCAGTTCTCTTTTGCAAAGTAGAAGCATAGTCGAACTGTCATCTTTTGATTTGAAAGTGTCGCAAGTGTCGTTTTTAGTCAAAGAAAAGAATTCTATTGTTCTTGATGGTCGATTATACAACTACTCTTGTATTTTATTTGAATTAGTAGTTTTTCAAGTGTCAAAAGTAGTTTTCAATTCAAAATAGTAAAGTGTCGTCATTATCTTCCTTCCATTTTGAAGAGAAATCTGTTAGTACTGTCGATTTGAAAAGATAATTCAGATTTGTACTTAGCATTCTTCTTTTCATTCACACATTAAGAAAGCTGAAAACAAATACATGCATGTGAATTTTCATTTAGACTGCTTGTTGATTTGATTTAGGACAATGCATCTAGTGTGTGCTCTCTGCTCAATGTTGAAAGAATATCGTCTCTCTTTCTTTAGTAGCTAGGATTTTCATTGCAAAAAGAAGATTAAATGATTGCTTATCATCTTAGATTGCATTTTAGGAATTGTACATCTACATCACGCGGTGAACCTGAAAGGAAAATTTCTTAAGAAAGATCAACTGTAAAATAAATTTAATGAACCTAAAAATGCTTTGGGACCTAATGCACAACATCTAGAAGTCTAGGCTAGAGACGTATTCCGGCGTCGTAAAGCCTGGTAACTGTCGATTTCACTGTTGGTTGGGTGATTCCTCCTCTTTGAGATGACAAGTGCCAGTATGGACTTGTGCTCCCATGTACCGTCGAGTATATATTGGAAGACCACAATAAGCTATATCCTTTATCCATAGGAAGCCATGTCTGCTGCCCTATCGATCGCAATGCACTGAACACATCATTCAGGAGGATTGACTACCGTACCGTAAAAAGTATTCTGCAGTTTTACGATTGGTTTGGTAATCCCTCTGTCTAGATTTCCAGAGTAGTCCCTTTTGTTCCTTTTCAGACTCCTTAAAGGAAAAGGTCCATCTGAGCACTTGTCACTTCAGGCTCACTAAAAATCAAAGGTGACTAGAGTCATCTTTTGTTTTTTCTCGACTCTTAAAAATTGAAAAAATAAGTTGTGTCAAAGTGTCTAAAATTCATTTAATTCGAAAACATTTTCCCCTTTATTTTTAGTTGATCGAGTAATCCACAATCGTGGAAGAAAGTCAATTGAAACCCCATCATTCACGGAGACTTATGAGTCAACCGTCTTTGTCCCCAGAATCAAAACTATTCTGGACAAAGCAAACTCGTTTAACCGGCTCAAAGTCCCCTGGTCGGGTTGGAACAAGTGTTCCGACACCCTCAGAGACTCCGGTTACTCCAAATATCTCTGGTACCGCTGCCTTTAAAGAAGAATTTCCACAGCCACAAGAGGACAGTAGAACTGATCCTAGTGTGAGGCTAAACACTTCTATATCTAAACTGGCTCCATCCATAGCTGATTCAGAAGGTGTTGTTCCCCAAACATTAGTCGCTGCAGAATCTATACCTTCTTCGGCACTGGAAATATTTTACGGACCCGAGGGTCTGCCTCTTCCACCTGGTTTGATTGCTATAGAAGAGATTGTGGAGGATCCACCATCTAGCACTCCATCGCAATTTGGAGTAGGGGTCACTCTATATCCTTCTTCATTAGAAATTAGTCTACCATTATCGAAAGTTCCTGTAGAATCGCTAGGAAACATTTTGGATAGAATAGATGTGTCTGAACAACCATCGACATCTAGGACTGTGTCATCTGACACAGTAGCGGCAAAACTTCCTGTTGCTACTCCAACAATGTTTGCCGGTGTACCGTCTGTCGCAACTAGCTCCCAATCACTGGATGGGATCCATCCAGGGGCTATTTCGACAGTATGGTCTGTTCCCGTTTGTTCATTTGGAATAATATGTGGAATCTCTTATGTTGAGTCTCAGCAAATTGATCCTTCGTAATGTCAATTTGGGCAGTCCGGTCCTCAAAGGAAAATAATTCCCTTAAGCACTGGATTACCGCCATATGGGGGGCAATATGCCCTTTCATTGTCTCCTCTAGGAGGTCAAACATATGAGAGTTCCCAACAGAATTCAGGTTATGCTAGAATTACATCCAGTGGTTGGATGCCAATACTGCCTCAACAACTAAGAGTTGTATACTCAATGCAACAAAGTATGCCTATGTCAAATATTCCCACTACACCAGCTATTGTGACGGTGTCACAAGTACAAGCATTACCTGTTGTATGCCAACCTCAAGTCTCTCAGGTCGCAATCCAACAACCCCTTGTCCCTGCGACACCACCACAATCATCGGTTAGTGGCTCCTTAACTGGAGTGACCTAGGCTCAAACGGGTACCATTACCCCTCATCTTGGTCAAACAGCTAGTATTGGGAAACATCACATGGTCTCACAACCATGGCTGGTGCAATATCAACAACAATAACTCCAACAAGTTTACCAAGGATCTGAGCACCAAGCCTTTGCAAGTAATGGGCAGCCATATATTTAAAACGAACAACATCAACCATTTCATAATGGTTATGCCCATCAACCTTATCAGAGTTATCAACATCAAATGCACTATGCTGGTATGTAAAGACCCACTGCTCAGGCAATCCCATATTATCCTGGGTACACTTCGCCAAACCTGAATCAATAGTTTCCCTTCGTGGCAACTTTAGAGTTACCAGATCTAAACTGGCTAACAAATGATCCAATTGCTTACGCCCCTTGGTGGCCAGCGATTCCTCATAAAATTCTATCAGATATTCCTAAATTTAATTGAAATCCGGGTGAAGACCCGTCGAATCATGTGATGACCTTTCACCTGTGGTGTTCTTCTAACACTCTAAATAATGATTTGATCAGGCTTCGCCTTTTTTAGCGAACGTTAACTGGTCCAGCAGCAAAATGGTATATCAAATTGCCTAGAGCTTCGTTTGATAACTTCAACACCCTAGCCACAACCTTTTTAACCCATTTTCAGTTACCTCTAAGGTACGAAACGGGAACAGAGCTTCTTACCAATTTCAAGAAAACGAAGGCCACTCACATATCCGATCATATTCATGAGTGGCGACGTCGTCGTAGAATGGTAAAAACATATGTTCCTGATCAGCTATTGGATGAATGGTTTATTAAGTCGTTGTTACCTTCTATCACGGAAGATTTGGCAAAAGGAGGAGTCGTCACTGGAGAGCAAGTAATTGTTCGTGCACAATATCTAGACTTGATCTATATTTAGTTTGGCATGCTCTACGATAAAATCCCTAATGCGCCTAGACTAGAATTTTTTGTTCCTCCATCTCCTAAATCAAACAAAGACTCTCATGCCGGGGACGGGGTGATAGGAACGACCAGCACGAAAACCGTAAAGGCTAAGTCGAAGAAAGCATGTACGGTTTCAAGTCAAAATGAAAATGAAGAAATTCTCACCTCGGAAGTAAATGCCGTATCGATTGACAAAGGAAAAGAAACCAAGAAACCAGGAGGCAAGAAGAAAAAGAAAGGGAAGAAGAAAAAATAAGAGGAGTCGTCCCCTCAAAAATCTTCTGCAAACCCTTTTGGAGAAAGGAAACCAAATCGTCCATGCCTAATATGTGATGAGGATAATTGGACAAGAGAATGTCCATATAAAGCTGAGCTTAGAAAATTTTTCAAGAATTCAAAAACCCCGGCTTTATTGACTGATCCGTTTCCAAATCCAGGAACAAATCTGGTTGCTAGTGACAATGCTTCCCCGTCCCAAGTGCTAATGTTGTCGGTTTCAAAGAAGAAAAATGATGCTTTGATATCAAAAAGGAATAAAGATTACGGGAATCCACAGCTGTCGGACAACAAGGCCAATGATCAACCCAGTAGTTCGACAACAACTTCGACCAAAGTTGTGCCACCCATCATTCCTGAACTAATGATAAAACCGCCAAAGGGAGTAGTACACAAATCTACATTTTTTCCTCGTGCCAAAGCAGCACAACATTATAATATAGTGGAAGATTTGGCCCAATCACCATCTGCTATGTCGACACTTGAGGTACTGCAAAATTGCCCCTCCCAAAAGCAGGCTTTATTATCAGCAATAGGTGGGATTGACCCAACGGATTCCAATCTTGTGTCCTTTAATCATAAAGTATATGACCCTCAGTTACCAGCTCAACTAGCTTTCCTCATTCAAGTGAAAGCCCTCAACAAAACTGTTCATCGAACAATTATTGATGAGGGGGAATCTACATGTATTATGTCAATGAGTTGCTGGAAAACTTTAGAATCTCCACCCTTGTCGCAATCTTCGACAACATTAAAAGCATTTGATGGACGAACATACACCCCATATGGGATTTTAAGTAACTTGCATGTTGAATTGGGGGGAAAAACAGTAGAAATAGATGTTGAAGTAATTGATGGAAACCTCGATTACAACATGCTACCGGGAAGGCCCTGGATATATGCTATGGCGGCCATTGTGTCGACCTATTACAGGAAGATTGCATTTCCCTTTCTAGGAGGAATTACAATTGTCGACCAACAGATATTTCTCCCCAATAGTTCACTAGTTACGGGAAGCATTCCGATGATCCATGGAAGCCCTCACTCGCTTCAAAATATCAGAGTAGGCCTACCAAAAGACCCTATATTAATGGGGACCTTTTCCCTATTGCCTCCAATCAATCTGGCGGAAGTGGCAACAGTAGGAACCTGCAACATGATATCTTCTATTCAAAATATCTCCGAAAACGATATTAAAATGGATCATCTGTAGGTACTACCTCCAAGCCCAATAGAAATCTTGTAGCAATCAATGTTTTCGGCATGGGAGGCAAACCCAAATCAATGCTTATAAAGCGTTTGGATAGATAGTTCTAAGGAATATGGTACACCTTTAGATCCTTGGTCGCAAGTGCATTATACAGACGAAGGAATTATTCAGTCAATGATGATTGACGAGGCACCATGGGAAGATTACCACCATCATTCCCATCTTCTGGATTACAAAGAAGATACTCCTAGTGACCTTCATCATCCCTCAGTTTTTGATTTTCTATCAAATACTATAAACACGGTGGATTCCGAGCGAAACTTGTCCAATATTGAAGAGACTATCGCCATAAATATCTCGACCAAAACAGATGTTGTAGAGAATATTCATGTCGACAAATCTTGTTCTCCTTCAGAACTAGAAATATATAACGCTCTTTTTCGCGAATTCATAGATGTCTTTGCTTGGTCGTATGATGAAATGCTAGGCATTGACTCGAGCATAGTTGAACACGAAATTAAGATGTATCCAAATGTCAAACCAGTACAACAACAGCTACGGTAGGTGCACCCCAAGAAAGCCGCTGCCATCAAGGCAAAAGTTGAAAAACTTCTCCATGCTGGTTTTATTTACCCGGTTCCTCTAACCGATTGGGTATCAAATATTGTTCCTGTAATGAAAAAACAAGGAACGATTAGAGTGTGCATCGATTATAGGGATGTAAATCAAGATTGTCTGAATGACAACTACCCTACACCCTTCATTGACCAGATAATTGATGAATGCGCCGGATGTGAAATCTTCTCATTTATGGATGGATTTTCCGGGTATAATCAAATAAATATCCGCCCACAGGGCCAGTCAAAGACTGCATTTATTTGTTCGTGGGGCACATTTTCATATCGCAAGCTACCCTTTGGTTTAAAAAATGCGGGGGAAACATTTCAGAGGGCAATGAATTATGCCTTCCATGACATCAAAAACATTGTTCAACCATATCTCAAAGATCTTCTGGCTCATTCGCAAAAGCGGTCCGATCATTTGTAGCATCTGAGAGCGATATTTCTACGTTGCCGACACTACAAGATACGACTCAATCCACACAAATGTGTAGTCTGTGTCAGTTTTGGTCATTTACTTGGCTTTGTGGTCTCAAAGGATGGGATTCATCTTGACCCATGTAAGGTTCAGGCAATCATTAATTTTCCTCCACCTTCAAATTTGCTTCAGATTCAGAAACTCCAAGGGAAAGCAAACTTTTTGAGGAGGTTCATTCCAAATTACGCCGAACTTGCTAAAGGTTATACTCGTCTATTGAAAAAAGAAGTACCCTTTGTCTGGGATCAGGTCACGCAAGCTTCCTTTGATGCTTTAAAGGAATCCCTAATAAAAGCATCATTAATGTACGCTCCTGATTATCAGAAAGACTTTAACCTGTATCTGGCTGCGGCAGATACGACCATCGCAATGGTTTTAGTTCAAGAAGACAATGGAATTGAACATCCTATATATTATTTGAGTAGAAACTTAAATGATACAGAAAGCAAGTACTCCTACATTGAAAAGCTAGCTCTTGCAGCTGTTCAAGCGATACAGAGATTTCGACACTATGCCCTCTTTAAAAAAACTACCATTTTGTCAGATTGAAACCCCATGGCTTATATATTGTCACGACAGTTGCTGGGGGGAAAATATTCAAAATGGATAGCAATTCCACAAGAGTTTGATCTGGAATTTATAAAATCCAAATCAAAGAAATCCATGATTTTTGCGGAGCTACTATGCGATCTCCCATTGTCGTCCAACGATGTAACATCAGAAGAAGCGATCGTGGACGAATCTTTGTTTCTGATATCTTCAAGCAATCCGTGGTATGGAGACATAATAATCTATCTCCAAACCCAAACATATAGGTCTAATACCTCCTGCTCAGAACAACGACGCATTCGATACCAAGCAAAAGACTACATGATCGTCGGTGATACACTTTACCGTCGTGGTGTCGATACAGTTCTGAGGAGGTGCATCACCCACGAGGAGGCCGAAAAAGCCCTGAATTATTTCCATTCAGGCGTGTGTGGGGGGCATCAATCTGGTTACGCTACGATGCAAAATATTTTACGAGCAGGAAACTTTTGGCCAACAATGTTCAAAGATTACATAACTGTAGTCAGAAGTTGCCATGCATGTAAAATCTTTGATCAAAAAACCAGAATACCAACCGCACCTCTGCAACCAGTAGTTTTTGTTGGGCCATTTTCCAAATGGTGCATAGATTTCATGACATGTAATCCCACCTCGGCTGGGGGGCATGGGTATATCATAGTTGCAGTAGACTATTTTACCAAATGGGCCGAGGCGATGCCTACATTAAACAACAGCGGCAAAATGACTGCCCTCTTCTTTTTCAATCATGTAGTCTCCAGATTCGGCGTTCCACAGGCCATAGTCACAGCTCATGGATCGCATTTTTGCAATCACATGATGGTTGAGTTGGCTGCCAAATTAGGGCTGTCCCATGACAGCTCTACTCCGTATTATCCGCAGGCCAACGGATAAGTTGAGGCAATCAACAAGGTCCTGAAGCGGATGCTGCAAAGGAGTCCACAAAAAGAGTTGGTACCTGATCCTGTACTCAGCCTTATTGGCATAGCGGACATCGGTGAGGAATGCAATCAGGTTTAAACCCTTCCAACTGGTGTATGGCCTGGAAGCAATCTTACCAGTTCAGTGTGAAATCTCATCCCTCAAACTTGCAGTCGACCTTCTCCCCGGAACTTCAGAAGAGGAGGCTCATTTCTTGGAACTAATCCAATTGGAAGAAACCTGTCGTGATGCCGCTTTGGCTAACGAAGCCCATAAGAAATGAGTCAAGGCACAGTTTGACAAGAGTGTTAAACCCCATGTCTTCTCAGAAGGTGACCTGGTCTTACTTTACGACCAGGAATCAGATAAATTGGGAGTAGGTAAATTCAAGTCTTTATGGATGGGCCCCTATATTGTTAAGCATGTGTTAGCAAAAGGAGCCTACGAGTTAGTGGATTATGATGGGATTCCACTGGCGCAACCCCGCATTGGGTTGTACCTTAGGCATTACTATGCTTGACTCAAGATAGTGACCCCTATGATTTTGTTACATTTTTGTTTTCGCTAAGGGTAATTGTTTTGGTTAAGTGATATGCTTTTATGTTTGTTGCAGATGTCGGACCTATTGGAATCATTTGTTGGATATGCCGATGGAGCGAGTCGTAGTTCGTGAAACCTATCTTCTGCGGCCTAGGCGATCTTCGATCCAAGCGGTGAGTTAGTGAGTTTCAGAGGGGTATGTATTGGTCGGTCAACGAACAATATTACTGAATACATCATGTTGATATAGCTCCTCTCTGATGCCATTACGTGTGGCATACGCCGACTCGCCGTCAGGCTAGACTCACAACCTGTCATCCTACAACTCACTGGTATCTACTCCGTATGGAATCCAGCTATCTATCGCATGTTCCTAAGGGTCAAGATTTTGGAAAGGAAATTTGATTCTATTCAATATCAGCATATTTCTAGAAACTTAAACACATTAACAGGCTCATTGGCAAATTGTGTGTTAGATAGACATTTGTAACATTTATAAAAGAAGAATTTCATCAGATATTTGCATCAAGATCACGTAACTCAACCAAAATAAAGCTCCGAAAATCAAATATATATATATATATATATATATATATATATATATATATATATATATATATATATATATATATAACTATTTATGGTTTATACATAATGTTCTGTAACCAGGACAAAATCGGTTAAATGACCCAAAACTCAAAATTCTAGGGGGCACCCTAGTCTAATGATGCTGGTACAAGTCACTGCCTGTGTAATCATGCGTAAAAGCCTAGTCCATTGACATGACACGTGAGTAGTATGTCGCTGCAACCTTAGAGGCAGCTCATTGGTCCTCATGTTCGGAATACCAAGAGTGAGGCCTTCGATCTGATCTTGCAATGCTGAAAGAGTCTCAGCCACATCAAGGTCGCGAAGGATAACCCTCCCCACAGCCTCTCCTACTGGAGCGGCAGCTGGTACTCTCAGACATACTGCTGGTCGAACTGGTCCAATATCTGCATGAGCACATGAGTTTTGATTAGTCCTGATAGAAGAAAGCAAAAGAACATTATAAAAAGAAACGATAAACAGAGATATGGTCAGAGAATTTACCGATAGCACCCCACTTCTCACTAGTTGGAAACACCAAATCCGGGTCACCCCGGAAATCCATACCAGCATATGGATACTTGGAAAAGACCATCTCCTGACGGTTGAACCACTCGAAGAAGGTATCAGGAAAGGAAACCTGGGACTGACCAGCATGTCGGGCCATAAGGTCAACCCATCTCTGCATCCGTGGCTCAGTCGGTGGAGGTAAGCCAAGTGAAATGTACTGCGGCTACATCAGTGGGATCTTTTCCAACGCGAAAGCAGTCAAAATAGGACCATAGCCGAAGTTCTTGGATTTTCCATTTTTTACCTTGGTCAGTTGTTCTTTCATCACAGGGAGTGCTGCATCACACTAGTTGAACACCTTTGGTTCAAGGCATTCCAAGGCATACTGCATATAGGACCTGTTAGCCATGTGAAGAGCCACACTACCAGCCAGTCTAGCAAAAGTGAACAGAATGGTCCTCAAGGACCGGTCATTGACATCTCAGATGTTGATCTTGCCGTCCCTACTTGGCTAAGATCCCTCTCTACAATACCGGCAAATATAATCTCTCACGGATTCGCCCCCACGGGCAGAACCTGATAATGAAAGAGGGGCACCACACCTCGATAAACCGGTCAAAAAATAGATGTCCATGACAGTTAAGGGGATAGATTTGCCTCTGATCTGAAACACCTAGTTGGTAGGATCCCATGCATTGAGAAGATATTGCAACAAGTTTATTTTTTGCCTCATGCTAGAGATGCGAAAAAACTTGAACAGGCCATAGTTCCGCAGTGCAGTTATCGTAACCGGACCATGTAAAGCAAGCATGTCCTCTTCTTCATACTCACGTTCTCGCCATGTAACAACCATTTTGCTCTGATGAATCTTTGTAAAACAAGCAAGAGAAGAGTCAGGGTCCTGATTTGGCAAAAAATAGGCAAAAATTCCATGAGAAAATAGTGAAAAAATTTCCCTTCTCGCGCCCATCACACCCCCAGCAGTGTACTGGGTGAGATGCATACTGACTGGGCAATGGCCAAGCCAGTATGCATCGCACCTTTCGATATAGGAAGGGTGCGATGGAGCCAGGGTGAATTTTTCAAACCCCAGAGGCTCAAAAAAATAGGGAAACATGCACAGAATTCAAAAAGGAAGGAATGCAACTGAAGAGCTCAAGTTTAGCTCCTACTTGGTCCAGACGGCACCAAGAATTGTCCACAGAATCTATCGGAATCAGCTGGTGAAAATCAAGGGGGAAAAGCACCTCCAGAGCTCCAACAAACCAAAGTTCAAATGAAATGGTAGAATGAGGGGCAAAAACCACTTTTAAATTACTTTTCACGTAATTTGAGTAAAATATTAGTGTTTTAACTCATTTTTAAACATATATTGTTCATTTCTAATCGGTTTGATGAAGAAATTGAACAGGCAGTACAACCTTTGAAGGAACACAGTGATTAGCGGTGAAATTAAATCAATGACCATTATCACGAGAAGTTTTTATGTGAAGTTCAAGCTCGTTAAAAATTAAACCTTAGCAATGAGCAAACGTTCCCCCAGAGTTTAAGCTCATTAAAAAATGAACCAATTTCCGGTAAATAACCATTGTGAATGCATTATCATCAGCTTTTTGAGCCTTGGTCATGTTCTTACCATCACCTCCACTCTGTTTTAGCTGATCATTCACCTCCATTTGATTGTTTACCCCTTTTGAGGAATAGATGCGAAGAGTGATCCTATTAGCCATCCTTGTGACACTGCCATGAATGGAAAATTCCAAACCTTACCTGGAATCAGCTGCTACCTGAAATTATCACTTGTTCCTCAAAAGACGAGTCTCCTTTAAGCTCTTTTCATCTGACTCGTAAAATATGAAAAGATTACCGAGAGATTGGCCTCTCCAGCTCATTAAAGCGACCTGAAGTGCTATCCCTCCTCTAGATTTTAATCTTTTTGGATCTAAGGGATTATTACACAAAAAGATCGAGCGCTTGTTTTGTTTGGCTCATTAAAATTACCGAAAATTCATCCCTTTCATATTATTTTATAGTTTTTCAGACTTAAGGGATTATATGATGAAAAAGGATTATTGGAGTTTCCTTTACATCCCTTTCAGACTCTCTAAAATTGAAAAGGACCAAGTTATCTTTGTTGTTAAGCTCGTTAAAACCGAATAGCGATAAACTTGTCCATATAGACAAGAACGAGTTTCACTGTCGCTAGGCTCGTCAAAACATAGCGACGGGTTTTCCCGAAGGGAAAATTATAGAACAAGCATATGTTATCCTCCTCAAGCTTGAAAAAAATAAAGAGGTACTGGTCAGCAATGACTGGGGAAAAATTGGGAAGAAAACTTGAAGAAACTTTATTGGTAGCAAGTGGCTCTTGAACATGACACTTTCACTCCACATCCGAGTCGGGTTGGGTTATTCCGTTCACCGGTCACATCACCATTGGTCCATCACACCATCCATATTTGGGGTTAACGCTACCAATCCACGTCAGTGTTGCCGGTATGTTCCAGAGAAGTCGCTCAGAGAATTCACCTGTGTCTCATCCACTGCAATACATTCACGCTCCATTCTTTCATGACTGCCACCCTAAACCCTGTATCATCAGATCGTTTTCACTTCCAAAAATCATTTACTCTGTTCCATGTCGTAGATGTGGGATTCATTAAGGCCTTCCTACGATGGGTCACTTCTTGTCGACATCAGCTCATTATCCAAGAAGTCGACTTAGAAACAACCCTTTCAGTATTTGAAGCTTGCATGCCTCAACGGCAAGCTTCTCACTTCCGGCGATAGGTTTACATCAATGGCCTTCGACTGAAAGATTTTACGTGGTGTTCGACACCAAGTCCCTTTTCACACCACACGAATTGTATTGTAGTACCTTGAGGGTCATCATCATTATCTGTGATTCCTCTCGCACCTGTTAACAGCTTACATCATTGGCTGGTAATCAGGCGATGTCTTTCCATGTTCGATTCCAGAACATCTTTCACATGGATCGACTTGTACTCTGAGTGAAGATTGGACAAGCTTTAAGACCCCGGATCTAGTTTCATCCATCCGAGCTGCGATATATTCAGGAAAATAAAGACATAAAATGTACATTTTTGTTGCATAGATGATCCTCTAAATCAAAGGATGATGACTCTATCATAATCATCAGTCTACCACACAGCCGGTTGTCAGTCTCATGTACATGAAAATGAATTTATAAAGCTGAGCATGGGAATTCCCGCCTCAGCTAGATCATGAAAAATATTATGAAGATAATGTATTGTATTGTATCCTATTACAGGTTGTCATCCAGCTCGAAAAAACTTCGGATCCTCATGATAAAGCATTTCACCCGACATCAAAAGATTAACAACCTCATGCTTTAGGGGGCAATTGTTATAGACATTTTTGGGCACTGCAACCCCAATCATACATGTCCATAAACCAAGGGCTCTTAAGTCCCTAAACGTGTTGTTTCATACCCTAAAGGAACAAGGTTAGCTGATTACATCATCTCCCAGAAGTTCTCCATAAAAAACTGCTCAGAACTAGTCAAAGCTGGACCATACAGACTGCCTAGTGCAGAGGGTGCGATGCATACCACCTGCTCAGTGAAAAAGGGTGCGATGCATACTGAAAAGCCCTTTTGTAGGGTGCGATGGACGAGAGTAGACAAATGGCAGAGACAATTTGCAAGGTGGATCTTCATGAAATCTTCTAGAAACTTCTCCTGTGACACTTGCCTCTCTGAATTCACCCAGGGAAGAGTAAGAGATCATCAATCTCCAAGTGGAATCAAGAACTATTAGAGAGAGGACACTAATCAAAATCCCAGAAGCTAACTCACCCCCCTGCAGTCATCTATATATAGATCCCTCATCCCAGAGATCCGGAGGCTGGAATTTTGTATGTTGTAAGGAAGTGCTGTTGGTTTCTTGGTGGAATATCATATTGTTTGGTGATCTAAGCTTTTCATGAGGTGAAATAAGGGCTTTCATGCTGGAGGATGACGTTGGGTCAAAACAATTGGTTGTAATCCTCTTTGCTATTCTTGATATTAATAAATCTATTCAAGTTTTCCTCCACATTCTTGTATGTTTGATGATATATGCATTTGTGTGGCCAATATATATTTGGTCCTATATTTTTTATGATTGTAGATCTCTGTTCTTCGATAGTATTATGCTGGTTTGATTCCACAGGTGCTCTTTGAAGCTGGGTAGATGAAGGAGAAGTGGCAAGGATTTGTCAGAAGGGAGAGGAACCAAGCAAGGAACCAAGCGCAAGACTGAGGTTGGTGTCATTCATTCCCCTCTTATCTACTTCTCATAAAGGAAAACGAAAGTAGTTTTAGTTTGTTTGTTTCTAAGATAGCTACCAGTCTTAGTGGGACTAGCAGCTCTCAGTGGACACTAGATTTCCCGATAACAAGTATGCAGTGATCTCATAATGAATGGATAAAACTTATATGAGTTATCCTTGGTGTATGCAATCACATTTAGGGACATAAATGATTCATATTATGATCATGAGGATGGCTTGATAAAGTTTGGATAGATATTGCTTGGTAAATAACAATTTGTTGACATGAAAATAGATAAGGTTGTAACCTATTATTTGGGTGTGATCTCTTCCTAGCACCTGGTCTGAAGAGTTTGTTAGTGATATTGATAGGAAATTTTATGGCTTTGATTTGACATTTAAGGCTTAATAAGAAGACTAGATTAATTTGATTGTACATTATTGATTTGTTTGAGGCTGAGTATATTAGTTTGGTTGGTATTATGTTTGCATAAAGCCTTGTATGGTTTGAAGCAAGGTTCCCGAGCCTGGTATGTCCACATTGATAGTAACCTAGTGAAGCCTAGAAGATGTGCCAATTCGAACCTCTCCTTCAAAAGAGGTCCAAGGTATGGCTTTGAATTGGTTTTAAATGTTGGTGATCTATCCTTGACAGGTAATGATCCTATGATGATTAAAGTAAGAGGGAATTGTCCTATAAAGTTCGAGTTGAAGAATCTTGGCATGATGAATTACTTTCTGGGATTAGAAGTTTGGCAAGAGAAAAGTTATCGTAAAGTTATTTGGCATGATCGAATACAAATCCTTGGACACCCCGATGGAATTAAATTTCAAGAAGTTACACAGAGATGAACCTAACTTGGCAAACGACAACAGATTGAAACATTGATGTTCCTTGTGAACACCCATCTAGATATGTCAATTCATGATTGAGTCGCTTCATACACATTGGGTTGCCCCCAAGCACATTTTTGAGATATTCACATGTGACGATCAATCTTGGTATGAGATATACTTCTAGATATGAATGAATACATAGATACACTGATGTTGACTAGGTTGGAAAGTATTATTGATAGAAAGAGCACATTAGGGGTGCTTCTTTAGCTTGAGATCTACCATGAAATTTTGATGAGCAGTAAATAAAATTCTATAGATTTAAACATGTCGGAGGTTGAGTACATGGTTACTAGCATGGCTAGTTGTGGGGAAGTTTGGTTGAGGAATCTTTGTGGAGAGTTGTTTGAGTAGGTTTTGAATATGAAAGTGATATATTGCAAAATAAAAGGTGGGATATAATTGGCAGAAAATATCATATATTTCTAGGTCTAAGAGATATCCTTGTGTTGAGATAATGTTGTTGTATGAGACATGCTTAGGCTTGTGGTTGCTACCTCTATGAGAGGGAGGATGAATAAGGTATATTTTTGTGACATGTATTTATTATAACATAATATTTGATGTAATGTTTTGCATGAACAAGAAATCAAAGGACTGCTAATGTATGAGGAATTATGATTGAACTATTAAAGTGAAAAATTTAAGAAAGTATCAGATATGAGAACGTTGATATGTTTTTGATCTACAAAGAGCATTGTTGATTGAGAACACTGAGCCAACTCTTCCCCCTTTTCTTCAACTCCCAGGGTAAGGAATTGATATGTAGGGATCCTGGGGTTGAGGGATCTCTGGGAAATAAGGTATCACACCTATTTTCCACCCATATGGTGGAAGCTGTAGCTCCCCTATCTTGGTCTATGTAGAGTATACCCAAATTTTCATCATACCCACAAGTTGGGCTTGTTGGGATTGTCACTCCCCATCTGGCCAACGAGTTGAGAGAGCTTGGGAGTGTGTGATCCTTACCTTTGGTAAGTCGGGTATCTCACCCAAGGTGGATTATGATGCAAGTGTTCTACCACTTGATTCTTGAGGGTCATTTTTGGGAAGATCAACAAGAAATAAGATGGTTGTGATCCTTACCTTGTATAGAAAGTGTTATCTCACTCATTTATCGTAATACTTGGTAAGTGGTATCTCGCATATTTATTGACATAGGGTGGAACATGTATGATCCCCTCTGAGATTAATTGGGGTGAGAGTGTCCCATAGGACCTTCCCCACTGTCATAGACATGCTGTGAGAGTGTCCCATAGGACCTTCCTCATTTTCATTGGATTTCGGGTTGAGATGGGTTCCCTAGTGTGGTTTCAGGCTAAGTAGGGCTCCCTGATGTTAAGCGCTTTGATGTTTCCTAGGTAGTAGCATTGGGCTCCTCACTGAAAGATGATTCTGACTGGTAGCAGTGGTTCCTTGATGAATATAGGGTGGTAGTTTGGGCTACCCTCTGATGTCAAATTCTTTTTCTTTTAGATTCGAGAATGTTAAACATATGAGCAGAGATGAGTATATGAACATAGATGAGAATATGAGTAGAGATGAGAAGATGAACATATATGAGCAAGGATGAGCAATGAAAGCATTTGTTGATGACAAGATATATGTGATGGGACATATGTTGCAGTCGGTAATTTCTCCCTAACTGAGAGGGAGTGCTAATTTTGGCATCTCAGGGACAAATTCCCTCATTTGGAAAATTATCCTCATCAAGGAAGACTCCCTACTAGCCCTTGAAAGAATTTAATTTGGTTAAGGAAAAATATATTTTAATATGGAAACCCACATGTGCACAAAAGGGATAGGTTGGCCCAAAAGGAAATTGGACACCCTTGGATGGCTATAAATAGAAGTCAAGTGACCCTCATTTGGAGATCATCAATAATTATTCTTTCTTTATTTTGGTTCACATAGGTCTGAGGTTGGTTCACGAAAGTTGGTTCACATAGGTCTGGAATTGAAGGGTCTGAAGCTCGCACATGTGATTAGTGTTTCTAGTTCTCAACCACAAGGCTTCCAGAGGGAATTTTTAGTTGCAACTGCATACACACAAGTCCATTCGTATATTTGGAGGGTTTCAACCACATGCACATACACTCTCTCTATGCGAATTGAAACTAGGATTTTATTTTTATAGTTGACCACAGATCATGACAGTTGATCGTAGATTTCGATAGTTGATCATAGATGATGACAGTAGATCGCAGGCTTATAAATCATGATATTGATCAACATTATTACTGGATTCATATTTGAGATATTGTTTGGTTGATTTTTGTTGGATTGTCTAGTGGATAAAGAATTGGATTATTGTACTCTCTCTTTGATGAAACATTCAATGAAAGGAAATGAGCCCAACCCCATGGGTATTTGACTCTTCAAGCCTGGGTGTCACTGAAGCAACGAGCCCAACCCCATGGATCTCCGAAATAGTAAAGCTAAAATTGTTGGAAGGAAGTTTACAGTGGCTACAAATACCAAGGTAGTTTGACAGTAGCTAAAAATACCATATTTGTATATGCAGAACTGATGTCAGATAGTCCCAAGGGCAGGCGTTTACATGCTCATAGAAATTTTGATGTACGCCTGATCTGATTTTATACTAAAGTAACAATATTAAAACACAATTGCTAGATAACGACAAATTAAGATGAGATTGGATCACACTTTCATCTCAATATGGAAATAACATAACAAAAAGCAGTTTCTTGGCTCACCATGTTTGAAATATTAAAATCCTCAAAAGATGGTTTATTTCCACTTTTACTTTAGCTAGTTCCTTGTTTATACACGTCCCACTCATTCATATATATATATATATATATATATATATAGATATAGATATAGATATATATTATTATCCAAAATCCAACTTATGCATGGTCACGTTGAGCTTCCCATCATCTCCAACTTCGTGTCTATCACTTTTAATGAAATGAAAGCGTCTTAAAAGTCAAATCCATACTCATAAACAAGGCATCAAAATCAAACTCTAATCTATGCATCCCACTTTAAATTACTTATGCTTTATTAGTTTAGTTACACATGCCATCAAATAGAAAATTGAATCATTTGCTATTGTAAGGGCTCATAGTAATTTTTTTTTTCATTGTTTTAATTTCAATTAAAGTTGATGATTATAATTGTTTGCAAAAATTACATTACAATCAACGCACACACATGTAAAACTATAGAATTAGTATACAATATTTCTTACCTGCTTCAATAGTTACTGCACTGCGATTAGAACAAAGATAAGTGTAAAATTTAATTTTTTCATCAGATTGTTTCATGAATATGTGCAAAAGATAGTAAAAGATACCAAGAACCATAGAAATGATTACTAATATTGTACCCTCAACCTTGAAATCATCATGCATAGTTCAACTCTTCCAATTACCAATTACATCAACACTGTTGTATACAGTCGTTGCTTTCTTCTCTTTTTAACGAAGTTGTGTCGACCATATAGAAATTAACACAGAGTCCCATCATTTGAGAGGCTGAGAGTTGGAGACGGTGACATCCATGGTAGTTGCTAATTGATATAATAAGGGGATGGAAGCCTCAACCCCAAGATATACCATATTTTTACCTAAACATATCAATATTGGCATGTTGATCGATGATTTTGGTTAGAAAAACTAAGCAAGGAGAAGGCTAGTTACAAGTAGCGAGTTTAGGTCTGGTTTGTAGGGAAGGAAGATTTGAGGGGTACTTCTCTTTTGTTTGAAGGGTTACTTTTTTCTCATGTATTGTGTGAAGGGTTACTCTTCTCTCGTGTATGGTGTTTTGATGAATGGTTGGGTTCGTACTTAATATGAAGAGAAATTCCCATCTGGGATTGAATTCTGAAAACAAAATAATGTGATAAAACATGGGCCAAGGCCCTTTTAATTGGTTTTATGATTTTGAAAGAACCTCACCCAGTCAAGTCAATCAACTGCGTTCTATGATTAGAAAAACCCACTTTTGTTTCAAGATTGGCATTGTGATTCACCAAGGAATTTTGAAACTGGTCCTTGGTTAATTTTCCACCCAGTTAAGTGCAAACACAGTGGAATCACGCTTAGCGAACGCTCGCTGCTGGCTGGTGTGCCTCCTTCCCATGGACATGTCAGTGAATTTTAATGCAAGAGATTAATGCGAAGAAGTTTGAGTGTGGAGAAGTCGATTGTGTAGGAGTGCAGAGAAATGTGTTTTCTTCGTAAATTTTCACAATCAACTTCTCCGCACAAGAGAAAGGACAACTCAACACCAATATACATGTTCTTTCTCAGAAAAAGTGTAGGAGTGTTGAGCTTAATTTGAGTATAGAAAAGCTTATTCTGCGAGAGTGCAAAGAGATGTGTTTTATCTGCACAATCAACTTTTCCGCACAAGGAAAAGGACAACTCAACGCTAATATATGTGTTTTTTCTCCGAATACATGTAGTGTCCAACTTGTCGCTTCCCCCAAGCAACCCAAGGCCATCATAGTGTCTAATCTCTTAAGATTACAACAACATATTTTGAGACCATTATGCAATAATATGTCTATATTTTGTATTAAAACCTTTGAGTCAATTTTGTGGTGGGAGTGCAGAATAATCACTAGAGTGGCCAACATTATATAAAAAAAACATAAAATTTCGACAACAGATATTCCAACAACACACACATGCAACCATGTATAAAAACAAACTTAATGATGACCCACCAAAAATGCCATAAATGCCATCATACACCATAGACATGTTCCTCACTTACCATTATTGAATCAGGACATATCAATGTGATGACGAATTGCATTGGCACACCAACATTAATGGTTCCCTGAGAATCTCAATGTTGTGGGATTGGCCAGATCAAGAGGGCACACTAAATTCTTCATTACCTGCTCATGAAGTTTAATTTAAAATTTATAACCAACATTAAATACCATACATGTTTATGTTCTAACAAGTGCAACAACAAAAAAAATGACATCCACCACCTTATTGTGACTTTAGTCAAAGGAAACAATTATGGTGCTATAAAGTGCCTCAAGCCTTTTAATTAAAAATTCTTCAATATTTGTTGAAAAAAATACTTTGAAATGGTTTTCCTAATTGATCCAACCTGCATTCTTTATATTTGAGCATGACATCCCTCTCAATACCATCAACTATGCTGCCCTATTGGATTTATTATTAGTCTTTGTACATGTGATGAATTATATACATAAAGCTATCACCTATAAGAGAAGCGTTGGAGTATCTGAATAGAAAGCCTTTGGCAACCCAAAGGGAAGCAAATTGGATACCATAAAACTATCAATCATAAGAGAAACACTAGAATATTTTAATAGGAATCCCATGGTAACCCAAAGGGGATAACAAGCACAACGATGACACATGCACAAAACATGGTTTACAAACCATTATTCATATTTCTAAAAACAATCTTAATTGTGTAGGTTTTAAAAAGGGACGCTCCCTTAAATCATGTATTTGGCATAACATCATAGATTTCAATGAAATGACATGCAACAATCATTGAATGTATACATAACTTTACTCGTTTTAAGGGAATTGTGTGGAGGTGCAGATCTCTACACAATAAAAGCCTTTTCACATCTACAATTGGATTGAAAAAAACAGAATCCTTGGTCGAACCTGTGTCAACTACCTAGCCAGTGGATATATGTTGTTGATTTGAGCACATAGTTGTTGATTTCATCATGCCATCCATGTGTCCACTAAACATGAATTTTTAGAAAGAAAAAGTGGATTCATAATAATTACCATGTGTGCCAATATAAACAAGGAAGTGATAAGGGGTTGTTTGTCAAAACAATGGCTTGAATTTAGGCCCATGAACTTTAATAACCACATTTTATCCTTTAACCCTCAAAATGAACATAGGAAATGGATCTTGAATCATTATAGACCATTGGATTTATGCCTCCCTATACCATTGTTGCTAGCAGTTTTGATGTGGAAATTTTTGGTTAATTTTGGAACCTTAAAGAGGTTTTGACTAGCTAGTAGGAGAAATTAATAAAGCCTTCCATTGAGAAACAAGTTGATTGATCTCCCTTGACCACCTCAAGGAACTTTTCTTTGAGATCATTAGGTGCATCGCTTGCTAATATCCTTATAATTATGCTTTGACTATAGTGCTATGAAAATTAGATTGTTTGATATATTAAATTACTATACACCTAATAATCTTAATGTATCATAACTCACCCTTTACCTTGAACCATATGATGACATACGTCACAAAATGTTAGATTGTGAATGGCTATGGGTCTGAGCCCCCTCGCTCTCTTTGCATATTGGTATAAGCAAACCCCAACAAAATAAAAATAATGAGCATGCCATTGATTCGGTTAGACTTCAACTTCTCAAATTATTAATGGAGCATTCATTGCTTCGGTTGGAGTTAAACTTATCAAATCATTAGTGGAGAAATCATTTGGACCATATATCCAACATCTTTAAACTTGAGAACTATTCAAGGTTATCACTATCAGTTTAAATATGTTGCAATTGTTATAGAAGATACATGAAACAATTATAGTCCTAGAATTGAGTTATTTAAGTGCAAAGGTTTACCCTTGTTGTCATTTTATCATGACTAGATTTGACTTCGAAATCATACTTAAATACTGTGATACGTGAGTTCAAACTTAATACTTTAGTGTCTTGTACTAAGATTACTAAAAAAACGCAAAAAAATGCATCAATTGAGTGTTCTAAAGGTCCAATAATCCTTTGTACTTTTACTTTGGTAGTTGGATTATTTCAACAACCAGCCCCACTTTCCACAACTCTCCTCCACTCTCATGGATACTCATCTTCTATCTCTCGGTAATTTACATTGGCATCGTGCACATAATGACAATGTCAGTGAAGCCTCACAGTAGAGTTGTGCATTGTGAGATGTGGGAATTGGTTCTGAGAGACATCATGGACCAAGTTTCGATACTGGCGTTACCCAAGGGGAGCAACAAGAAATATTATGTCTTCAAACCATCGATCCTTGATGCCAACCAGGTAGTTTTTACTTCGACATTGATAATAATTGGGAATATCAATAAATTTTATGAGAGGTCTATAGTATTTTGTCATGACATGAAGGATGTGTAGATATTTCCTCATAGTGAAAGCTCCACACAATTTCAACTTCTTTGCACAAGGGAAAGGAAAACAACTGAGGGAAGTTATTCAATAGCATGCCAACCCTCTTGCACGTAGAGGACATGCAGGAGCATTAATTATAGCATCATTGGGAAGATCAATATCATAGCAGTGTTAGTTTTAATTGTAGATTTGTTCAACACCCCCCTGCCTATGTAAAGGACCTACATCCATGTCAGTTTTAGCATTGTTGGATAGAGTGGTAGCATAACAATGGTAGTGTCAGAGCACTCACCGACGAAATGGCCACTCACAGTTAATTTTTTTTAATTATTATTTTAAAATGAGTTGTCAGGAACTCACAAATATAGAAAATAAAATTTCCTCCACCCGAGGAATTATGTCCTATTAGAGCTCGCTTAGGCAATCGAAAATTAGAAAAAAGATTTCCATAAAATTATAAAATTATTTTGGAATTTGTGGAAAAATAGAAATATTAAGAATTTTCCTTAAACCTTGGTTAAAATTGCAAAAAAAAAAAAGAAAAATAATGCAAAGTCAATGCACTTTGACCGCAAGGCAATTGCTACAGTGCTTGGAAAACTAAGGACTAACAAGAAGTATATTTTTCCTTCCTTGTTGTTACTGTAAATTCTACATGCAAGGAGATATTGCTTCATGATCTCATGCTTTATTGAGATCACTGGACAACAAAAGAGAATAGCTAAGACAATCTAATAACAATCCCCAATGCAAATGGCCATGCATGCAGTTTTGATGCAATTTCTAATGCTGCAAATTTTGAGCACATACCTTGCCTCCTCACAAGTCGGTGAAGGGTTTTGGGCCTAATGCAGAATACTTACACTCCAATCAAGCGATATCTTTCATCTACACCCGATCCAAAGCCTACACAAAAACATAACCAAATAGAAACAATAAGTGATATTTTGCGATATATCATTAGCTCAAAAAATCCATAAATCACACATATAAATTATTACAAAACTGATAAAAGGGGAAGGAAAACAGATTTTTATTAACCATGTAAGTGAAAGTACATCAATATAGCTCAAGCTTTGGTTATCCTGTCCTCATTTCAGCATAGTATCCCCACTATAATGAAGAAAGGATCAATCACATGGAGCCCTCAAATATGAATCACAATGGCTCCATAGACTCTCTTAAGCTCACTCCAAAACTCTGGGTATCCAAAACCTAACTAGCCTCACCCTCTAATATGGCCCAGTATAAATAGGAAGAAGAGGACTCCCAGGAGGATGAATACAGACGTTTAGGACAAAGTGAAGTTAGATAAGCTTCTCAATAATGTGTCCTAGCCATCTCGAATAGATAGTATAAAGTGATGATTCAAACTGATCTCCTAGGAACCACAAGTATTTAGAAAAAGTATCCTAACTGCATGTACAAGGCAATGAAATTTAGGCTATAATTGCCCAAACATTGTGCCCTTCGTGCGGTTGGAAGGTTCCAACCACTCACACAAGTCGTGATTCGTGCGGTTGGGGAATAAACTAGGAAAAATAGTGGCTAAGGCCTGGAAAAAGGTCAATCAACGTAGTATCTTGTAAGAACTAACCCTAGGAAGAAAAATAGGATAATAACAGATGCCGCCTAATGCATGAGTTCATAACAGTAACTGATGGTCGAAATGCATTATAATAGTTCTCAGAGGTCAAATTAGAAGTTTGCAGACAAATCCCAGAACTGGATCGGAAGATACTAGAAGCAGAAGTCTCATATGTGCTAAAAACATCCTCGAGGTAGGCATACTCATGCTCGATCAAAAAGTGATACTAAAAATGACCACCAAAACATACACTATGGATCCATGACATAAAATGCTAAAACACAACCACGAAGAAATACACAGTGGATCCATGTGGCTCAATAGATAAAGCATAGCCACCAACAAATACAATGTGGATCTATGTCATAGTATACATTAGTATGACTATGGACACATGAAATACAAAGAAGTGTTTCATGATAGTCTTAAACGTTCATAGATGATACATAACTCCAATGCTTCCTGGGAAGGATGTGTTATGAAACCAGCTCACAAAAAGATAGAAAAGATAGATCAACGCCTTAGAATTCAGCGTCTTCGAGGAGGAAACCTCCTTTACATTACACAAATGAACAATTCTTGGATGATACAAATGACTAAACCTCCCTTCTATATATAGGAGTCTAAGTGGTCACAATATAATCAAGCCGACATAACAGTAATAACATGAGGGCACAATAAAAACAATAGTGGGTTTCTATGGGGCACACTAATAACAATATGGGGACAATAGGGGCACAATAATAACAATAAGGGCTACAATGACAATATTAATGGGGGAATCACTAGTATTATAGGGACCTAACATGATGCCATATAAGATTGAGATGTCCCTAACCCAGGGTCTTTGTCATAACCTCGATGGTACAAATCTACATCATGTGAATAGATGAGGTGATGTCGAGCATGATCCAATCCCCGGAAGATGTGCCAATCCAAACCTCTCCTTCAAAAGTGGTCCAAGGCATGCTTTTTATTTGGTTTTATATGATGCAGATCTATTCTTGAAAGGTAATGAGCCTATGATGATCAAAGTAAGAGGGAGCTGGCCTCTGAAGTTCGAGATGAAGAATCTTGGTATGATGAATTACTTTTTGGGATTAAAGTTTGGTAAAATAAAAGATGTAATAAAGTTATTTGGCATGATGGAATACAAATCCTTGGACACCTTGATGGAATTAAATTTAAGGAAGCTATGCAGAGATATTAATGAACCTAACATGGAATCAGACAGGTCATTGAAACATTGATGTTCCTTGTGAACACCCATCTAGATAAGTCAATTCATGATTGAGCTACTTCATACACATTGGGTGAATCCCCCCAAGCACATTTTTGAGATATTCGCATGGGACGATCAATATTGGTATGAGATATACTTCTAGAGATGTATGACCACATAGATACACTAATGTTGATTGGGTTGGAAAGCATTATTGACAGAAAGAGCACATTTGTGGTGTTTCTTTAGCTTGGGATATGCCATGACATTTTGATGAGAAGGAAATAGAAGTCTATAGATTTAAGCATGTTCAAGGTTGAGTACATGGTTACTAGCATGGTTAGATGTGGGGAAGTTTGATTGAGGAAGCTATGTGAAGAGTTGTTTTAGAAGGTTTTAGATATGACAGTGATATATTGCGACAATAAAAGGTGGGATCCAATTGGCAGAAAATCCCATATATTGCTAGGACTAATAGATCTCCTTGTGTTGAGATAATACTGCTATATGAGACAAGCTTATGATTGTGGTTTCTTCCTCTGTGAGAGGGAGGATGAATAAGGTATCATTTTGATGTAATGTCTTGCATGAACAGGAAATCAGAGAACTGCTAATGTCTGAGGCATTATGATTGAATCTTTCAACTGAACAGTTCAAGCAAGTATCCGATATGAGCACGTTGATATGTTTCTGATCTACAAAGAGTAGGGATGATCAAGGAAACTGAGCTAACTCTCCACCCACCGCCCCCCACCCCCCTCCTTTTCTAAGCTCCCAGGGCGAGGAATCAAGTTATAGGGATCCTGGGGTTGAGGGATCTCTAGAAAATAAGGTATCATGCCTATCTATCACCCATAGATTGGAAGACGTAGCTCCCCTATCTTGGTCTAAGTAGAGTATACCCTAATTGTGATTATACCCACAAGTTGGGCTTGTTAGGATTGTCACTCCCCATCTGGCCAACGACTTGAGAGATCTTGGGAGTGTGTGATCCTTACCTTGGGTAAGTCAAGTATCTCACACATGGTGGATTATGATGTAGGTGTTTTCGCACTTGACTCTTGAGGGTCATTGTTCGGAAAATCAATAGGAAATAGGATGGTTGTGATCGTTACCTTGTATAGCAAGTGGTATCTCACCCATTTATCATAATCCTTGCTTGGTAAGTGGTATCTTGCTTATTTCTCGTCATAGGGTGGAAGACGTATGCTACCCTATGAGATAAATTGGGGTGAGAGTGTCCCATAGGACCTTCTTTATTTTCATTGGATTCTGGGTTGACATGGGATCCCTCATGTGGTTTCAGGCAAAGTAGGGCTCCCTGATGTTAAGCTCTCTGATCTTTCCCAGGTAGCAGCATTGGGATCCTCGTTGGTAGATGATTCTAAGTGGTAGTAGTGGCTCCCCAATGAATAGAGAGTGGTAGCTTAGGCTCTCGTTCGATGTCAAATTCTTCTTCTTTTAGATTCGAGAAAATTCAACATATGAGCAGAGATGAGTATATGAGCATAGATGAGCATAAATAAGCAAGGATGAAAGGTGATGACATTTGTTGATGACAAGATACATGTGATGAGACATATGTTGCATCAGTAATTTCTCCCTATCTGAGGAGGGAGTGTTAATTTTGGCAGCTCAAGGACAAATTCCCTCCTTTGGACAATCTTCTTCATCAAGGAAAACCTCATCATGTATTGTGTGAAGGGTTAATTTTATGTCGTGTATGGTGGTTTGACAAATGGTTGGATTCGCACTTAATATGAAGTGAAATGCCTATTTGGGGCTGAATTTTGAAAATAATAATTTGATAAAACACAGGCTAAGGCCCTTTTAATTGGTTTTATGATTTTGAAAGAACCCCACCCAATCAACTACATTCATTGGACAAACCCACTTTCGTTTCAAGATTTGTATTGAGATTAGACCAAAAAGTTTGAAACTGGTCCTTGGTCAATTGTCCACCCAATTAAGTGAAAACATAGTGGAATCACACTTAGCGAATGTTTGCTACTGGCGACATGTCAGTGAATTTTAATGCAAGATATTAACACAAATAAGTTTAAGTGTGGAGAATTTGATCGTGTTTTCTTCGCAAATATGCATAATCAACTTCTCCACATAAGGGAAATGACAACTCAATGCCAATATACATTTTTGTTCTCAGAACAAGTGTGAGAGTGTCAAGCTTCATTTGAGTGTAGAGAAGTTGATTATGCTACAAAAAAATATGTTTTATCCGCACTCCCGCACAATAAACTTCTCTACACCCAAAAAAGGACACTCAACACCAATATATGTGTTTTTTCTCTGAATATGTATAACAAGCATAAGCTTCTCTCATTAACTATATTAAACATATTGAGTTATAGATTTTATCTTAGATAATATAAGAAGAAAATTGAAAACATTTATTATTATCATTTTAAATTATTTAACATAAATTATAAATGTATATTGTGTAGGGATCACTGCCGATCTTCACGAAATTCGTTTTCGGCTTCTAACATCTTTGGAAGCTAGGGAGGTGGAATTAGATATTTCAGATTGTTGTGGCATGATTGCAAGAGTGGAAATCGAAATTGGGCCAAAGTTTTCCGTCGGCAGAGCATGGTAGAGGATATAACGTTAGCTGTTTCTAATGTGTGTATAGATTAAAAAATGGTGGAAGTAGTCATTTGAGAGATTGTAGTTAATACTTTTCATGCGGTTAGTAGAAGGTGTTAAAATGGTGCCACTCAGATAGGTGTATTGATAATTTGTGGTTCTCTATACTAGTGACTTTAACTACGTTGGAGCAAACGAGAATGATTCCTCCACATATATCCATGTTGTATATGACAATGAAATCCCCATGCTGGACTAAATCTAATTGGTTATGATCTCCCGTATAATTTTGATGAATTTTTCGATTCTGACATTGAAAATTTCAATGAAAAAGTTGACGATGACAAAGATCAAGAAGCGAGTCCAGACAGGGAAAATTCTTCTTGCGAGAGCATAGAAGAACAAGATTTATGGAGCCTGATTTGGCCTAGCCCACATCAACATTTCGATGCATTTACTTCTCTTATTTCATTTAATGGAGGAGTAGCAAAGAAAGATTCAAACTTTTTTGGCCACTGGCAAATGCAAAGAAACGAAGCAAAATGAGCAAAAGAAGCCTGCAATTGTGCACCGAAGGCCTTGGCTCCCATTACTATTATGATTGGCTCACTGACTCTCATTCCTATGAGTCTAAGTGTAATGATGGAAATATCTGTATTTCAAGAAAAGGAGAAAAATGGAGGAAAGATGAACAATTTAAAGTTTTTTGAGAGCGTTTGCTGCTCAAATATTTGCGAGACGGGAGATTCACGCTCAAAGTCGTCGAAGTCACCGCTCACAAGTATTTGCAGACGAATCGCCAAGTTGGAAGCTTGCAACTACATTTCGTCCTTCACTAATTCAACAAAGTGGCCTGTAGCAACTTCACGTCGATTTCAAGCGAGAAAATTGCAAAGTTGTCATCGCTCCCCCAAGCAACCTAAGGCCATTACAGTGTCCAATCTCTCAAGATCACGACAACATATTCTGAGATCATGATGGAATAATACGTCTAAATTTCGTATTAGAACCTTTGAGTCAATTTTATGGTGGGAGTGTAGAAGAATCACTAGAGTGGGCAACATTGTATAAAAACAACATAAAATTTTGGCAACATATATTTCAACAACCCACACACACAACCATGTATAAAAACACACTTAATAATGACCCACCAAAAATTCCACAAATGCCAGACATACTCCATCAATCCTCACATAGCATTATTGAATAAGGTCATATCAGTGTGATGACGAATTTCTCTGGAACGCCAACTTCAATGGTTCCCTGAGAATCTCGGTGTTGTGGGATTGGCCAGCTCAAGAGGGCACACTAAATTCTTCATTGCCTGCTCGTGAAGTTTAATTTAAAATTTATAAGAAACAACAAATAAAATACATGTTTATGTTCTAACAAGAAAAACAACAGAAAAAATGACATCCACCACCTTATCGTGACTTTAGTCAAAGGAAACAATTATGGTGCTATAAAGCGCCTCAAGAATTTTAATTAAATATTCTCCGATATCCGTCGAACAAAAAATACTTTGAAATGGTTTTCCTGATTGATCCAACCTACATGCTTTATATTTGAGCGTGACAAACCTCTCAGTTCCATCAACTCTACCACCGTGCTGGATTTATTATTAGTATCGTTACATGCGATGAATTATCTACCATATAGTTTTCACCCTTAACAGAAGCGTTGGAGTATCTGAATATCAAGCCTCTAGCAACCCAGAGGGAAACTGATTGGATACCATAAAGTTGTCGCTCATAAGAGAAGTGCTAGAGTATTTGAATGGCAAGCCCATGGCAACCCAAAGGGGATAACAAGCACGACGATGACACATGCACAAAAGATGGTTTACAGACCATTATCCATCTTTCCAAAACCAAGCTTAATTGTGTAGGTTTTAGAAAGTGACACTCCCTTAAATCATGTATTTGGCATAACTTCCTAGCTTTCAATGAAAATGACATGCAACAATCATTCAATGTATATGTAACTTAACTTTACTAGTTTTAAGGGAATTGTGTGGAGGTGCATAACTCTGCAAAATGAAAGTCTATGCACATTTAAAATTGGATTGAAAAAGGAAGAATCCTTGGTTGAACCTGTGTCCACTACCTAACCAGTGGATACATGTTGTTGATTTAAGCATATAGTTGTTGATTTCATCATGCCATTCACGTGTCCAATAAAAATGATTTTTTGGAAAGAAAAAGAGGATTCACAATAATTACAGTGTGTGCCAAAATAAACAAGGAAGTGATAAGTGGTTTTTTTCAAAACCATGGTTTGAATTTAGGCCCATGATCTTTAATAACCACCTTTTATCTTTTAACCCTCGAAATGAACATAGGCCATCGATCTTGAATCATTATAGACCATTGGAATTTTGCCTCCCTATACCATTGTCGCTAGCGATTTTGATGTGGCAGAGTTTGGTTAATCTTGGAACCTTAAAGAGGTTTTGACTACCTAGTAGGAGAAATTAATACAAAAGTTAATAAAACCTTCCATCGAGCAACAAGTTGATTGATCTCCATATAATTATGCTTCGACTATAGTGCTATGAAAATTAGACCGTTTGATATATTAAATTATTATACACCTAATTAGCTTAATGTATCACAACTCACCCTTTATCTTGAACCCTATGATGGCATACAGCACAAACTTTTAAATTGTAAATGCCTAATCCCTATGGATTTGATCCTTCTCGCTCTCTTTGCTTCTTGGTATAAGAAAACCCAACAAAATGAAAATAATAAATGCGTCATTGATTCGGTTGGAGTTCAACTTGTCAAATTATTAGTGGAGCAATCGTTTAGACCGCATATCCAACATCTTTAAACTTGAGAAGTCTTCAAGGTTCTCACATTTAGTTTAAATCAATTTTAATTGTTATAGCAGATACATGAAAAAATTATAGTCCTAGAACTGAGTTATTTAAGCACAAAGGTTTACCCTTGTTGTCATTTTATTGTGATTAGATTTGACTTCACAAGCATACTTAAATACTAAGAGAAGTGAGTTTAAACTTAATACTTTAGTGTGTTGTGCTAAGCTTACTGAAAAAATGAAGAAAATGCATCATTTGAGTGTTCTAAAAGTGCAATAAAGGCTAATCCTTCATATTTTTACTTTGGGAGCTAGATTATTTCAACAGCCAACACCATTTTCCACAATCATCCTTGACTCTCACAGATTGTCATGTTTTATCTCTCTGTCATTTACATTGGCATCACACATATAATGACAATGTTAGTGAAGCCTCACAACTGTGAGATGTGGGGAATTATTTTGACAGACATCATGACCAATTTTCGATACTGGCACTACCCAAGGGGAAGAAAAAGAGCTATTATGTCTTCAATCCATCGATCCTTGATGCCAACCAGGTAGTTTTTCCTTCAACATTGATAATCATTGGGAAGCTTGATAAATTTTATGACAGGTCTGTAGAATTTTGTCATGCTATGATGTATGTGCACAACTTTCTACATAGTGAAAGATCCACACAAGTTCAACTTCTCCACACAAGGGAAAGGACAACAATTGAGGGAAGTTATTGAACACCCCCCCAACCCCTTGTCCATGTAAAGGACCTGCAAGAGTGTTAATTCTAGCATCATTGGGTAGAGTAGTAGCATAGAAGTGTCAATGTTAATTGCATATTTGTTCAGCCCCCTCACCCCCCAGCCTATGTAAAGGAGTTACCTTCATGTCTGTTTTGGCATTGTTGGGTAGAGCAGTAGTATAATAGTGTTAGTGCCAGAGCACTCACCGACGAAATGGGCACTCACATAATTAGTTATTATTATTATTATTTTAAAATGAATTACTAGACATTGAAAAATATGGAAAATAAAACGCCCTCCATCAGGGGAATTATGTCTCGTCAGAGATCGCTCAGGCAATCAAAAATTAGAATTTGTTTTCCACAAAATTATTTTTGCATTTGTGGGAAAATAGAAATATTAAGCATTTTCTTGAATCTTTGGTTAAAATTGCAAAAACACAACAAAATAATGTAAAGTCAATGCACGTTGATTATGGGGCAAATGTTATAGTCCTTGGAAAGGCAAGGACTAACAAGAAGCATATTTTTCCTTACATGTTGTTGTCGTAAATTATACATGCAAGGAGTTACTACTTTGCGATCTCATGCCTGCTTGAGATAAATAGATAGCAAAAGAGAAGGGCTAAGAAAATCTAATAATAATCCCCAATCCAGATGGCCATGTGTGTAGTTTTGATGCAATTTCTAATGCTACAAAGTTTAAGCAAGTACCTTGCCTCCTTGCAAGGCGGTGAAGGGTTTTGGGCCTGATGCATAATCCTTGTGCTCCAATCAGGCAATCTCTTTCATCTACTCTCAATCCATAGCTTGCACACAAACATAAGCAAGTAGAGATGACACGTGATATTCTGCAGAAGATTGTCAACTCAAAGCATTTATAAATCACACATATAAATTACTGTAAAACTGAAATAAGGGGAAGGAAAATAGAATTTTATTAATCGATATGTAAGTGAAAGTACATCAATATACCTAAAGCTCTAGTTTTCCTCTCCTCATTTTGACAAAGTCTCCCCACTATAATGAAGAAGGAAACAATAACATGAATCCCTCAAATCTGAATCACAATGGCTACATAGACTCTCTCAAGCTCACTACAAAACTATGAGTATCCAAAACTCTAATTAGCCTCACGCTCTAAGATGACCCAATATAAATAGGAAGAAGTGAACTCCCAGGAAGATGAATTCAGACACTTAAGACAAAGAGAAGTTAGAGAAGATTCTTAATAATGATTCCTAACTAGCTCGAATACATAGGATAAAGTGATGAGTCGAGCTGATCTCATAGGAACCACAAGTATCTAGAACAAGTCTCTCAACAACACACAAGACAATCAAATTTAGGCTATAATTGCTCAGAAAATGTGTCCTTCATGTGGTTGGAAGGTTCCAACTGCTTACATAAGTCGTGATCTGTGCAGTTGGGGCATACACTGGGAAAAAGAGTGGTTAAGGCCCGTTAAAATGTTAATCAACATAGTATCTCATAAGTACTAACCCTAGGGAGAAAAATACGCTGATAACAGATGACCCCTAATGCATGATTTCAGAAGATTAATTGATGGCTGAAATGCATTATAAAAGAGCTGAGAGATTAAAATAAAATGGAGGAGACAAAACTAAGAACTTGGATCGAAAGATACCAAAAGCTGAAGTCTCACTTGTGTTGATAACATCCCCGAGGCAGGCATATCCATGCTTGGTTAAAAAGTGATATTGAACATGACTGCCAAATCATACACTGTGGATCCATGACATAAAATTCTAGAACATGACCACAAAGAAATACACAATGGATCCATGTGGCACAATAGATAGAGCATAAACACCAGCAAATACAATGTGGATCTATGCCATAGTATATATTAGTAGGACTATGGACACATGAAATACAATGAAGTGTCTCACGATAGTCCTCAAAGTACATAAATGATACATAAATCCAACACAGCTTGGGAAGGATGCCATATAAGATTGAGATGTCCCTAACCCAGTATCTTCAACATAACCCTAATGTTACAAATCTACATAATGCGAATAGATGAGCTAATGTCGAGCATGGTAGAAATTGTCTTATTACTAGATAATGATGTAAACCAGTAATAGATGTGAGGGAATCCACTGGTAATGAAAATGGACATGTTGTAGTGGCTAAAATCACCATCCAAAATTTTGGCTCCCATGCAAATTTCGGAGCCTGCCTTGGATCCTACGATCAATCATCCTTGGTCACTTGTTGGTATGCTGATGATTTCAAGCTCCCCTCCTTGATATTAAGAGTTGTCTGCATTCTCATCTTTATGCAACATGTGTAATCTTTGGGCATAGGGGTTGTTGTTTTTCATGCAAAGGGATTGTTGCTTTGCTTCAAGGGAATTGTGTGCATATGAGTGGTTGTCATCACATATTCATGTTTCACACTCACTACACACACCTTTTTCATGAAGGTTGTAACATCAGGTAGAGTATGTTTATACATTCTGGATGGTCCACATTGTATCATTAAGTGTTGGTGTGCGATCACAGTCAAGTCTTATCAATGTTTACACATGTTTCATTTATCTCACACTTAGCTAATTTCCCAAGCATCTTAGCCTCATCTAGCCTCTTGGAACTTTGCACTTTTCTTCTGCAACCATCAAGTTTTTTCCCTTGCTTGCTGAAACCCCATAGCCTGTAGAGACCCCAGCCAACACTACTCTCCAGAAATGTGCAAAGCATTTTGGCAGCCATCACTACTCTCCAAAAATGGGCAGAGCATTCCACCTATTCTCCATCCAAAAACTACGTATATGTGTCGAAGTTGTCATGTCGTTCTTGCATGTAGAAACTGTGTAGATGGGCCTCATCCTGACAGCAGTCACTTCCCACTGAAACTGCTCTGATCCATTTCCCAGTGACCACAGGAAAAGGTGACATGTTGAGATCAGTCCTAAGGAGTCGAGGAGAAGGACCAAGAGACCAAGTAATGGAAAAGATTAGAACCACATGCAAACTCCATCGGATGCATGATCATCTCGAGGGTAAGTATGATAAGTAAAGAACACCTTTCAAAGAGAACCTCTTAGTCTAGTTTATATGACTACTTATCATTGACATATCACCTTATCATCAGTAACATGCATGTGCACAAACACAAAAGTCATTTCATCTGTTTCCTCTACACGTCTTGCTTTCTTTTTGCTTGTTTGACCAACTGTCATCTTCGGCATGTTGATTGATATGTCATGCTTGCAACCTTGTTCTGGTGATGTTGAAGGTTTGTGTTTGAGTTGAGTTCACTATGTAAACATCTATCACACTCACACACGATGTTGTAATCACTGTCATGCAAGTGTCGTCAAATTCGTCTGAAGGTCTATTCGAAGTGTCGTACTTGTCACTTTCACTATTAGACAGTCCGATAGTCAGCCACACTGAGACATGTTGTCTTATTGGTTTTAGGTGTCTTATCTTCGAGTCATGTTGAGTGTGTGTTCACAAGGTCATGTATTCACAAGTTCACTTGCTCACACATAGCCATTTTTCTGAAAGTCTATTGACCGGACCACCCTCCATTAGTCGTACCTCCACTGAGCTGCACTGTGCAATCTGAGACCCCAGTGACCAAGTACTACTACCTAGAATTGTGGAGAGCTTGAGGCTGACTCCCAGACAATCTGCATTATGCAATCTTGGAATTGACCTGGCTGACTACCACCTAGAACAACGCATAAGTTGCCCAAGAAGCCATCTCAATCTATGTTGCCCGCAAGCCAATCCATCAAGCCTCCCACTGGTCAACTAGAGAATTTGATTGGGAAGTGACCCTTGGCTTCACTCCTCCCAAAAATTACACACGATCTATCAGCATGCCTACCTCCGCTGACTAAAGAAATTACGCAGACGGGAGGGATAGACACTTTGTTGAGCCCTGAACTTGCATCTTTCCTATACACCTTCCTAGACTTTTTCCATTCACCTGGACCTCCTAAGCTATCAACATCATTGCATATTAATCATAAAAGAGCACTTAAAGTGGTTTTTAACTATATTTTGTGTCTGCTGTTTGAATTAGATTTTTGCTCATTGAGCTGCAGAATCCTGTCACTTTCCACAACTGCTTCAACTTTCCGTAACTGTTTTTGTTAAAGTCTACGTTGCAGGTGTCATCAGGCAAATCGAGCCACATGGGCAAGTTGGAAATGACTTGGACATGGACCGAGTCCTATTGGCTCTGTTGGATTCATCAAAGGAGGCCATGGTCAATGGTGGTCAAGCGGTGGTCAAACAGAAGAGTCCTATGGCAACAGGACTTCGTTTCCAAGCACGTGAAAGATTTTCGTGGCCGTTTCTAGATTTCTGGAGGCACGCTGACACCTGTAGGCTGCCCACGATGTGAATCCAACAAGCCATTTTCAATAGATTGCATAATCTCGGCAGCATGACGCTAAATCCATGGACGCTATCGTTTACGTGTCCTCTGTCAGCACAGTTTATAGGAAAACAGTTATGTAATCTTTTGTTATAAATAATGTGTTTCTATACGCATAGTAGTTAGTCTTTTGAATATAATTTTGCTGTTAAAAAGCCCACTGTGCTGTGACACTAGTTTCATTATTGTGACTGTGTTCTGAAATATATGAGAAGACTCTGTTTCTGAGCATAATTCTTGATTGATAGCTGTTGCCCAAGGTTGTGCAAAGGGCCCCTGCACACGCCAAGGTTTTGTTTCTTATTGCTGTACAGTTTCATGCTATGTTTCTTTATGTTTATTATGCCATAGTTATTCACTTACGTATATTTCATTTACTATGGTACTAACGTTTCATTCTTGCTCATGATTTTACATGCTTTACATTGCTGTTAACGTTGATCAGTGTGTATGTTCCAGATTACAGTAGGCAGCCCAGGCATTTGCATATAGTTTTCACAATGACTAATGACATGGAATTAGTCTTTCTGTTGACTTACTTTTCTTAGCTTTTAATTCCAGTTCTGTTTTGTTTATTTCAGTTTTGTTCATTGGCTTTATTAGTTAGCTTAGATATTAAATTTCTCAAGTTGTTGATAATTACCTCTGAAAGCCATAGCGAGACTAACTGGCAAGGGGTCAGACTATGAATTGATGTGATTTGATTTTAAGTTTACTTTTCTGCAATTAGATGTCAGCTTGCTCAAGTTGTTGATGATTACCTCCGAAACCCATAGCGAGACTAACTAGCGAGGGGTCAGACCATGAATTGATGTGATTTGATTTTAAGTTTACTTTTCTGCAATTAGATATCAGATTGCTCAAGTTGTTGATGATTACCTCCGAAATACATAGCGAGACTAATTGGCGAGGGGTCAGAATATGAATTGATGTAATTTGATTTTAGCTTTACTTTACTTGCAATTTTTTGGATTTCTTTGAGTACAGTAACTTAATTCATTTCTTTTGTATTTAGACAGTAGCAGGGATAATGGTTTCATGATCAATAGTTCACTGTTTGTTTGATTAGAATAGTGGCACATTTTCATTTTCTTTTAAGAATTTATTTCATCATTAGTATGTTATAAGACCCTCTAAAGTTTGAAGTTTTGGAAATCATTATAAAGGACATAATTGCCTTGAAAATTTATATCCATACTTGTCTTTTAGAATTTCCATTTCACATTAGGAGATAAATGAAGATAAAAACCCCCAAAACAAAATAAAAAAATAAAAAACGACAAAAAGTAAGAAATATGTTATCTTGCACATATAGTGCGCCACACTTCAACAGTTTATGACTCCCGGATTGACAATTAATATAGTAATTTAGGACACTCTAAATTGACCAAACATTTTGGAACTGTTGCCAGGGAAGTGTAACTAGGTAGCCAATTTCTTAAAAAAAAAAAAAAAAAATTCAAAGAAGGGAAAAATTGATAACTTCTCAAAGTATGCTCTCCTCTTGCACCTAGTGTGATCTGGAGGATCAGAAAAGAGAGTTATTGGTTCATTAATTTCTTAAGTATGTTCTCTTCTTTCACCTAGAGTGATCTGGAAGATCAGAAATAGAATTATTAGCCCAGCTTGAAGATAAAAAAACAATAAAAATGACATGCATAGAGCAAGAGATTCTAGGGGAAGGTTTATAGCTAGGGCCAAGAGTTCGATTTTTACAACTCCTGCTACTTCAAGGCATAGACAAGATACACCTCCATCATCTCCATCTCACACTCCCAGCCTTAGGATTCTTGGAATTCAAGGGGCAACAGCGGAATTAGGAGACTCTCCCACACTATCCATCAAATCTGACCTAGGGAAAGAACCATTCTTCACTTCTACAGGGGAACATATTGTAATCAAAGAAGTAGAATCACCTGAAGAAAAAGAGGGAGAAATTCCTCCTCGTTCACCATTAATAGAAGAAACAGAGGACTCTGAAAACTCTGAGGAAACTATCATGACAGAGGCAGTAGTAAACGAATTTGGAGGAGGAGGTAGAGGTAGAGGTAGAGGAGGAGGAAACAATGGAGGAGGTAGAGGTAAAAATGGGGAAAATAGGGATGGAGATAACTCATTTAGATTCCCTATAGTTGATGAGGAAACTCATACAACAATGAAAAACATCTCACCATCTGTCCTCCCAAACTTTTATGGGTTGCGAAGTGAGGATCCTGAAACATTTCTATTTGAGTTTGAAGTCGTGTGCCGAACTTATGACTATATGGAAGACTCTCAAAAACTCAAATTGTTTCCTTCAACATTGAAGGGAGCTACTTTGAAATTAAACAAATTTAAAATTAATTAAACTAAATTTAAAATTAAATAAATTTAAAATTAATTTAATTAATTAATTAATCAATTAAATTGATTTAATTTAAATTTAGGTTAAATTAATTTTATTTTTTAATTTAGGTCAAAATTAATCTAGTTAAGAAATTTTACTTTTAATATAAATAACTAAATTCTATTAATTAACTAATCAAAATTTAAATTAATTTAAATTATTTATTTAATTAATTAATTAAATTGATTTTATTTCAAAGTTAGTTCAAACTAATTTTATTTTAGGCCAAATTAATTTAATCTTATAAAAAGTTTTAAATTTATTAATTAAACTCAATCTAAATATTAATTAATTTATTAATTAATATAGTTTAAAATTTATCAATTAAACTAAATTTAAAATTGTATAAATTTAAAATTAATTTAATTAATTAATTAATCAATTAAATTGATTTAATTTAAATTTAGGTTAAATTAATTTTATTTTTTAATTTAGGTCAAATTAATCTAGTTAAGAAATTTTTTTTACTTTTAATACAGTTTTAATTTTTTTTTTTTTTTTTTTTTTAATTAAAGTAAATAATTTAAAACATAATTAAAATTTATTTAATCCTTTTAGGTTAAACCAACTTTACTTTTAAATGAGGCCAAATTACTTTAAGTGAATTTAAAAAAAAAAAAGAAAAAAAAAAAAAAAAAAAAAAAAGAGGGGAAGTTTTAAATTTATTAATTAAGCTTAATTTAAAAATTAATTAATTAATTAATTCATTAATCAATATAGTTTTAAATTTATTAATTAAACTACATTTGAAAATTAATTTAATTAATTAATTAATTAACCAATTAAATTGTTTTTATTTGAAATTTAATTTAAATTAATTTTATTTTTAATTTAGGTCTAATTAATCTAGTTAAATAAAAAAAATTTACTTTTAATATAGTCTTAAATTTATTTAAAAAAAAAAAAAAAAATTAATTAAAGTTTATTTAATCCAGTTATTAATAAATTGATAAAAATCAAGCCGACCTCTCCAAACCTAGGTTAGCCATCCATCCTTCTATTAATAGGTTCTCATTCTCTTGACTCTCTCTTCTCAAAATGCAGATCTCATTACCCTGATGATGGACTCACCTTGCTAGTCCGAAACGTCGGTTTAAAAATCGCTCACAGGTCTTTCCATTAATTAAATTCACATCAGCCTGTATGGAATCTCTCTTCAATACTTTGAAATGGTTCATGGGATTAGTCACTCAGTCTATTAGGACTTGGAATGATATGAAACAAACATTTCTGGATAGATACTTGGAATATTGCATGCCCACCAACCATAAGGATGAGGTATTCAAAATGGTGCAAAAAGAAGATGAAAACTTGGAGGATTTACTTGAAATATTTCAATACAACTTAAAAAGAGAAAAAATGAGTAACTTAGATGAGGAGACCTTGAAAGCCCTTCTATTAAAATCCATTAGAGATGAATGGATAGATATTTTAAACATGATGGGAAAGGGAGATATTTCTCAACTTCCACTTCGTGACATAGCAGAACTATGTGTCCATCTCTCGAGGGGAAAATCTAAAACGGGAAAAGGGCCTAGAGATCCTTCTCTTATTAGAGCAAACAAATCTGCAACTGGATCAGTAAGTAGGGCAGAGATTGGAAATATGCTTGATGAGTTCAAAACTGATATTCTAGGGAGCCTTAGTGAACAACTAGACACCCTTAAAATACAAAACAAGCAGAAAGTAGAAGCTGAAGCCTTGGCCATCCTTTGTCCAAAATGTAGGAAGAAACATGCTCTAAGGGAATGCCCCTTGGATGCAAAAGTTGTAGAAACATGTATGATTTTCTCGGAAAGCCATGAGACCAAGGATTGTCCTTCAATTCCTGGCCTCAAAGTTGTCTTTCAAGAAGATCCAAATTCAGTAGAGTCTCTTTGTTTTGTTTCAAGGAGACCTTGGCAGGGGCAACAAAATCAAGGGTTTACCAATCCTATGAAATTTCAACCCCCGCCAAATTGGAATTCTTGGCAACAACCTTGGTCCCAACCTCAAAATCCATATCAATCATGGGTACAAGGTATGCAAAATCCTTATGGGAGATTTGCTCAATTTTATCAATATCCTCCATCTTTCCAAAATCAACAAGCTCCACAACTTCTAAATCAAAACCCACAACTTTCATTGCCATTTCCACAACAACAACCTTCTCAACAAAATCCAAATTCTTAACTCTTGCTTCCATTCCAACAAAAGACAAATCAACTACTAGCCCAGCCATTGCCAAATCCTAATAACAAAAATCCTCAGAATGCTTACATGGAAGAAGGACAACAATTTCCTACCTATATGATTGTTCCTCTTAATGATGTACAACTCAGGTCTGGTAGAGTTTTAGAAAAACCTTCTATAGATGCTCAAAAGCAAAGTACTTCTGAGGAAGATTCTCTTAAAGTCAATAAAGGTTCTGAAGCATCTCTTCAAAACCCAAACACTCAAAAAGAAGAAGAAAAAGAGTCAACCCTCACAACTCCTCTAGTTGAGCAACCTACATCTTCATCCACCCCTCCTTTCCCTGAAAGATTACAAATTGAAAAAGGGGTGGAAAAACAAATCTTGTTGCTTGACTATGATTTCCTAGATGAATTAAAGAATGTCTGTATCAAGATTCCCTTGCCACAAGCCATTAGAGAGATTCCTATTCTAGAAAAAACAATAAAGGAGTTGAGTCTCAAAATACCAAGAAGGAAACCAAGAGATACAAGAAGAATCCACCTGATAGGAAAAATTGCAGATATCATGATGGGAAAAATTACCATGCAGAAATATGTAGATCCAGGTAGTCCAATCGTCAAGAAACATATAAACGGGATAGAAATTCCAAACACATTAATTGACTTAGGGGCTGCTATCAACATTATGAATAGACAGACTATGGAACAACTTAAACTTCCTAATCTTGTTTTTACACCTACCTTACTGCAACTTGCAGATAGATCAATAATCAAAATAGATGGTGTATTAGAAGATATTTCAATCTCCTTATATTCTTGGGAATATCCAGTAGATTTCATGATTTTGACTCCCAAGAGTAATTTAGGAGGGCACCCACTCATCTTAGGAAGACCTTGGCTAGCCACAGCTAATGCTTTCATTAGTTGTAGATCTGGAGATATGTACATTTCTGATGGTAATTCGACAAAGAAGTTCAATTTGTATCTTCCAGCAAAAGCAATTACAGAAGCAGGAGATAATGAAAGGGTCAATGATGAGGACACTATACAACCTGCCTTTACCATTTCTGAAATTAGTGAAGATAGTCAAATTCTGGACACATTAGAAAATTTTGAAACATCTCCAAAATATGACCACACACAATTTCAGTTAGATTCTGACATTGAGTATTTATCATCAAGAAAAATGTCTCTTTACTCTATGGAAGAGTTTGGTAGTTCCACCATTGATATTTTTCCAGGTAAAACATCGAATATCAATAAAAATTTGGAAAAGTCACAACAGGAAGAGCTAACCAAAATCTTGCAAAAACATTCTACTGCATTTACGTGGGAGTATACTGATATGAAAGGTATTGACCCTAAGACTTGCATTCATCACATCTACATCGAGGAAAACAGTAGACCAATCAGACAACCTCAGAGAAGGATGAATCCAAACCTTAGGGAGATAGTGAAAGAAGAGGTCCAAAAACTACTCAATGTAAACTTCATTTATCCAATTTCAGATAGCCGATGGGTTTCTCCTTTGGTTATAGTACCTAAAAAGAATGGTAAATGGAGGGTATGCATTGATTACAGAGAATTGAATAAAGCAACTTTGAAGGATCACTTCCCTTTGCCCTTTATCAATCAAGTATTAGATACATTAGCAGGCAAAAAGTACTTTTCATTTCTGGATGGCTTTAGTGGCTATAATCAAATTCAGGTAGCACCTGAAGATCAAGATAAGACCACATTTACCTATCCATGGGGAGCTTTTGCTTATCAAGTGCTTCCTTTTGGATTATGTAATGCACCCGGAACATTCCAAAGAGCAGTACTAGGAATCTTTTCTGATCTAATCCATTATTGTGTAGAGGTTTATATGGATGATTTTACAGCTTATGGTAATTCGTTTGAAGAGGCATTAGAGAATTTGGAAAAAGTCCTTATAAGATGTAAAGAAACAAACCTTTCATTAAGTCATGAAAAATGCTTTATGATGTTTACTGAAGGTATTGTTTTGGGACATCACATTTTAGGGGATGGGATTAAAGTTGATAGATCAAAAGTTGAAGTCATCTCCAAGTTGCATATTCCAAATTGTCAAAAAGATGTTAGAAGTTTTCTGGGATTTACTGGGTACTATAGAAGATTTATAGAGAACTTCACTAAAATAGCATCTCCACTCTTCAAATTTCTTACAAAAGGCTGTTAATTCAAATGGGATCTTGATTGTCAATCAGCATTTGAAACTTTGAAAACAAGAATATCTGAAGCACCCATCTTGAGAGGGCCAAATTGGAAACTTCCTTTCCATATTTCTACAGATGCTTCAGATACAACTCTAGGGTTTGTGTTGGGTCAAAAGGATTTAGTTCTGTTGAAGCCCCGAAAATCGGGTCGACAACAAGGGGGATACCCGCCCGGTCCAGACCTTGGTTGGCAGCTCCTTATCCGTTTGGTATAGCAGGTCCGACTAGGGATAATGAGACCAATTTCCTAATCTATGGGTGTGTGTTTGTAGAATTGGATGTTGATGATCTAACAATAACTATATAAGCTATTCTAATTCAAACTTTAATCTAATTCTATGCTATGGTAATCTAATAAAAATATCACATCTAATCTATGCTAACCCAAGATGTAATTCTTCTATTATGCGATCTAAAGAGATTTCATATAAAAACTGGTAATAAAGATCATTCAACGATTATAAGAAAGGAAATCAATTAAGATGAACTATTTCGCATAAGAAGTTAGGAAAAACAGTTTTGAACAGCATATCGCATAATAAGTTATTCATACATTAAACATAAATAAATAGCTCCACCGTACAAAAGTGCCAAATGGTAACTCAAGAATTCATGCAAATAACATATAAACAACTAAAAACTGTATATCGCTTTAACATATAAGCAGAAATGGTAAAGAGATAAAATTACCATTTATGATTGGTCCTACTCATAAGCTTCAAGCAATAATGATTTATTTCTCCTTGCTCTAACATCTACTAAGAGTACAGAAGTGCAACATCAGTAGCAGATATCAAATGCAAACATCAACAAATCTTGATCCAATCATTCACCAAAACCTCCTCGGAGGGTGCAAAAGTGCATGTTCTGAGGACAAGTTTTTGGTAAATTTCTGGACCCTTCTCTAAATGCATGAGAAGGGTTTAAATACTACTAACCAGTTCCAATAATTGTTTATTTACAAAAATTTAGGATACGGTTTTCAAATGACCGCCCTTTTTCTAAGCAAAATCTAAAGCGAAAATTAACTTCAAAACTAAACTACTTTTGTTTCTGGTCTTTAAAACTGCATGTATTCAGCATTGGTTTAAGGAGAGTTGGCTGGCTGACTTCTGCTTTGAGCTGGGCTGAGAAAATGGAATCGATGAGTACTGGTACCACCTTTTCGGCTGCATTTATGATGCACTTCACAGTCATACACTGACTATGCAGCTTCACCAAGTATGTCCAGTAACATTCCCAATTTAACCTGTTTAGTGTTTGAATTGCCTTTCCCTTTTCTTGTGCTCTCTGCTTCCATTCCGCCTCTAGTTGTAGTTTGTTTGGTAAATACCCCGGGGTGGTTTCTGCGATTAGATTATCTCTGTGAAAATTCTCATTTACACAGTCAATGAGAATGCTTGTTGTAGTGGCTGTTGTTTCCACCGCTTGTTCTGCCTCCCTGATTTGATCATCCCACTTGTTAAAGAGAAGTTCCTTATGATTCTCATTTATCCTGGGTGCACCTGCTCTTTTTCCCTCGTCCTCATCCTGCCAAGCCAAGTATTCAGTCACTCACTTGTCAATCAGATCATATTCACTTCGTAAGTCGACCACTTGATTAGTGATCTTATCGCTCATCTCGCAATAATTATTCCACTGTGGCATCTTTTGTCCCAACATTTCTTGTTGCTGCAGTAGTTGTTCATTCAAGGCAATAGATTCTGAAACAAACCCTGTAAGCTTAGGGTCGTCCCTATGCATCTCTTGTACATCCTGCAACTGTTTTCCTTTTTCATCCAAACTTCTCTGATAACTTATCTGCATTTGCTGGAAGTCTTCCTGCAACTTTTCAAGCTGTTTGAGTGCCTCATTATTAGCATTAGCTTGCTTCAATTGAAGTTGCAGTACCTGTATTTTATCTTCTCGCTCTTTCAGAAATTGTTGTACTTCTGATGCTTTGTCAATAGTCGCAGAGGCATACGCTCTTGCGATCTGAGAAAGTTTGGTGAGGTTTTCAGTCGGATTATTTGCGAGATCTTTCCATAAGACGTCTAATTGCTCAACATCTTGAGAGAGAGAGTATTTTCTAACTTCCTCTTCTTTCTCTGTCTTCTTACCACTACTTTATGTTGGGGACTATAAAATATGTCCAGAGGAGGAATCTCTTCTACATTAAGTAGAAGCTCAGAAGACGGTGTGATAGGAATATGTTATGTTTCTGAGACATGGCTGACTATGGTTGGGACCACTTCCTGTACTACCTGCATATTGCTTACAGGAGTTTTTGGGGCTTGTCCTTCAAGATTGATCAGTTCATTGAAGGTTTTTTATTCCTTATCTAATTCAGTCGTGACGGGTGGTGCTTCAATGACGAGAGGGGGAGGATCTTTTTGCGGGGAGGTGATAACCTGCTGTTGTGGAATTTCCATTGACTGAGCGGTGTCTTTGGCTGACTCTTTGCTCCTATCTTGGTCGTTTCCGGAACTTTTAGAATGTTCAGGGATTTCTTGTACAGATTTAGACTTACATCCGTTAGTGCTTGAATTCCCACTGAGGCTAACGCTTGGAGTCGATTCTCTGGCAAACAATCGTAGCTTTTCTAGAGGAACACTGGTTAGTCTTCTTTCCCTGTATACCATGAATTTTTGAAGGTCTTCTGGTGACAATTGCAATTGGGCTTCCCGAAAAATTTCTTGAAGTGAGCTTTTACTCTGGAATATATCATCAAATAAATCCTTTTTCCTAAAGAGCACTTTTATCTTGACCGTAGTTGTGAAATTCTGGGCAACCTCATTTGGGTCAAATGGCCTTGCCGGGAATTTAAATAATTGTAGACACATCATATTCTGTACTTCAGTGACAGCATGACCTACATTGAGTAACGAAGGCCCCACAAGCCACAAGAAACTGTGGCCATATGGCCTTCTTTTTGTTCTTTAGGTCTTTAGTTAGGCCGCCTTCTGAACAGGTTTGATATGCAATTTCTCGAGCTAGGAGCTTATCAGGGGTATACAAAGGTAGAACATGAGGAGGTATAGTACTTCCAAAAACTCTAACATAAGTAAACAATTCTTCTCCAAACCATCTTGCGATGGGGATGATATCTATCTGTGCCTCGGGTGAGCACCTCGGGGGTTCTTTATCATACAACATTCTATACAAGGGCAGCATGAGTCCGTGACAAATCTGGTAGAAATGTGGAGTGAACTAAGAGTCCCACAATATCTTATGATAGACATGGATAGGTAAGGGGTCTTGAGTTTTCCACTTCCAACCCATAACAGGGAATTTAGACACATAACATATTGAATCCATAACATATGCGGCTAGGTAAAAAGGAGGATAAATCCTTTGAGACGTAGATCTTTTGGACCGGTAACTGACAATAGTCGTGATTAGGTTATCCGATAAAATCTTAGCCCAATCTACAATAGTGGCGTTTGTGGCAGCATCTATTAATGGTAACCATTCGGATGAAAATTTGTTGATATCTGACATTCCAAATAATCTACAGAGCATGGCAGCAACAAAACAATATGGGGAAGTAAGGGAACCAGTACTATACATACCGTGTTTGTCTTTCTTGAGCGGTTCATCTTTCTTGGACCAATCCTTGGTAGTCTCCAACAAGTTCGGGTTCTCCTCCACAAATTTTTCTATGAATTGCGTATTATAAGTTTCCTGTGGCTCAGGCAAATGATACATAAGCTTTAAATCTTGCGTAGTGAATGATCCGATGAGCCCTTGACCTTGAATCTTGAACTGTCTATTTCTCATTTCTGCATGATCAAGTATCCACTTGATCATGTCTGTATATGGGAGAATATTGGGCCTCGCTGCTATCCGATGTAGGAATGAGCATGCTAGTTCTTCTAGGGATGCTTCGGAAGAGCCCTGTGAGCCTGCGACAGCAGTAACCTTCATTATTCTGGGATTTTCTTCTTCGAGCAGTTTGTACATGCCTTCCCACGTTGAGATTCCTGCATCTCTATTACAGGCTGTGTCTGTATATAAAGGTGCCATTTCCTTCACCTCGGAGCTCTGAGCCTTGTTTTTCATCCCCATTTCAATCTGTGTATTGCCTTGGATCGTCCTCCGCTCTTCGTTCCTACAATTCAGAAGTAAAATGGAAATGAATGACTCAGACGGGTGATGGGAGAGTTCTTAATGTCGCAGACATACCAAATACACCACCTTACGTGAAATGATTCTTTGAAAAGCACGCGTCCATATTTTATTAATAACTGGCAACTAACTCCTGTATTAGCATTTAAAGCGCATAATTATGTGTCAGCTTATGGCAAGTGGCTTTTCTTTGAATATTGTGCCCGAACGATATGCGATGGAGCGATTTTGCGATTTGCTTCGCAACATCGCAGATCACAACATCGCAAATCGCAATATCGCAACATCGCAGAAATGTAATATCGCAATGCTGATGTGGCTTGACATCGCAACCATCGCTATATCGTGATATCGCAATATCGCAGATCGCAGAAGTTTATGTGTGACAAATTTATTTAACCCGTTTTCCTGCGATATGCGATCTTGCGATCGGCGTCATCGCGGATCGGTAAATCTTGAAGTTTTTTCTTATAAACTTTGCTTATTGCGACGCGATAGTTGCTTTAATACCATAATTTTGCATATGCCGGGATTGTACTTGTATGGTGGGGTTCTACTACCATTTATACGATGTTTTTTAAAGATTTGTCCCTCATCATAAACTTTAGGTTTTAAGTATTCGAAGAAGTTTCCTAAGCTTAAGATGGTAACTTTATTTTGAGGAAAAGAAAGCTAAGCCCTACTCTTGCTTTTCCTAAATTTTAACTAAGGGTCCCCACACATTTAGTATTTTGGATAACACTTAAATGAGGAGGGGGGAGTTGTTGCTGGTCACAACAATTGGCGAGTCACTTGGGAGAACCAATTATCTTTGTTTTGCTGTTGAATTTTTCAAACTTCCAAAATGGGAAATTTTTCAAAAAATCTAAACTTAATTATGGAAAGATAAAGCATATTATGCTCTAACCTATCAATAATATTTTGTTTCAAACTTCCTCTACTTCAACTATTGGCTTTCTTAAGCTAGTCCTTGTATTTATATCAGCAATTACTTGATTTTGTAAAGATAAAATAAAGTCTCATCTGTAAACCAGTTTTTAAATATGCTCATTTTTCGTAGGTAGAGCCTCTGCTACCAGCAGGCGTTTATAGCCTGGACAGGGTTACCTGTTACCCAACAATGATCTTGTATCCTACTTAAGGTGATCTACAACTTTCAAAGAAAAATCCATATTTACACTTATTGCTTTGATTTTCTTTTTATTCTTAAAGAACAATGTCTTGGTTTGGTAGCCAAATTATGACACAGTCACTCACTTGATTCATTAACTTTGCTGAACAAGCTGGCTCGTGATGAGACCCCTTGTCTTTTGGTTGCAACAATCTTGAGTCATTGCCCTGTTGTGGTAGACAGTATTGGAAAAGTTAGCAAGTTATGATATCTGTGATCATGATAAGCCGGCTCGTGATGAGACCTCTTATTCTTCAAGATATAGTGTATCCTTGGATTATCCCTCTGAAAGCTGCGATTTTTCTTTAGCAGGGAGGAAGTCATTGTTTCCTTAAGATGGCTCTGGACGACAATAATAGAGTTTTTTGGAAACAAATGTTCTACAGAGAATCTTCATTTTGTTATTGATACCTTTCATTGTGCTGATATAAAACAATTTCTTCACTAAAGGTTGCTTTCATCAAATTTTTTAAAGTTGAAACTTGTATCATATCTAGGCTAAAGTTTTTTAACTGTATCTGTCAATAATAAAGATCAAGTTTCCAAAAGATTTGCTATTTATACGAGCGAAGGATTCAAAATCTGAAAGAGAGTTGGCCTCTTTTAGTGAATGTCAAATGCTACCAACGACAGCAAATTTTATTAGGGAAAAACATGTTAAAGGAAATGAGAGGTGACTATTCCCTTGGATTATGTACATGATAGGGATAATTACTTCTCTTATTTTTCCTATCAACCGTTAAAAATAAACTATCCACCTAACAACCTAACTAAATTAGTCCTACTCCTATTTTAACTATACACAAAAATCAACTAGGTATAATGATACTTCCAGTGTAACCATCTTCCCAATTTGATTCCTAGATGTGTATCCCTTTCAAACATCAGTATTAAGACCAAATTTTTTTCTGGACTAAAAATGTTTGGTGGGGAATTAGAAGGTATAATTGTGGCCAGAATTCTGTCTGAAATCTCTTTTTCGTGAAATCTTCTTTCCAATTGGATATCTATTGGATCATAAAAGTCAGGATGAGTTTTCATTATGGGTTGGTAATGGTTCAATAGGTAATATGACAGGCTGGGTTGTAAATATGAGTTTTTGGTTTTAATAGCCGGTATTTTATTATGTGTGAAAATTAGGCCTTCGACTTTTTCTAATGAAAGGAAAGTTTCCAAATATATCTCACTGAATGAGTCAATGAAGAATGGATGGAAACTCTTCAAAAGACCATTAGCAATTAACCCGAATTGTCAGAAATTATCGAGAAATACCTTCTTTTGTTGATGTTGTTCTGGATAGGATAGAAGTTTTTCAAGAAAAGCTGATATTGATTGGACTTGGAATTGGAAAAATTCTAAATTTCCTTGACACAATTGGATTTTCCAAAATGGTAAAACATTATTCTAGTGTTTGTCAGTAAGGTGCTTAGTATCCCATAGTAATCTATCAAGAGTCTGAAAGTTGAAATTTAAAGCAAAATCCGGTTTTATACAAGATGAGTGCAAGCAACAAAGAATCCGATGACTATCTGTACAACTAGTGTTATAACACAACTAGGATTAATTTGAAATATCTTCTCTTTTACAAGAATTGGCCAGAATCATGGGATTCGAGTAGTTTCGAATTCCATCTTATGAATTAGAAAACAAAGTATGATTGGGAATAGGTGTGAAGGTTTGTTCATGATAGGAATCATAGATTGGAATATTCTCTTGGGTAGTGAAATTATGTAAATGATCTGCCATTCTGGAATGAGGATTGACTGAAATAATTCTTAAATTAGAATATCCCTCATTCCTAGATTTTTGTTGATTTACGTGAGATAAATTAAGATCTTCATCATCAAAGTAATTATCATAAATGACTTTACAGGATTCCCTAGATCTCTCTTTTTTATCCAGCATATTCAAACAAGGGGAGTCAAGTTGCTCATGTTTGTGAATGACAAAAGGGTGTTCTATATCTGCCTCTTTATCTTGAAGACCTAATGGTGATTCATTTGGATAATCCTCGGCACTTTCTGTGATATTATTAATACTGAGGGGGGGGGGGGGGGGAATTATCATCATTAAAAACATCAGGATCAAGGGAAAAATGAGATTCTCAAATAATACATTTGAAAGTATCATTGTAGAAAAACCCTTGTTCATCACATTCATCATAGATTTCAGGATTTAGATCATACCTTGATGTGCTTATGTTTTTTGAAAGAGGATTACTTTGCTGTTCTAACCTTGACATCTGTATTTGTTGATTGGCGATCATATCATCTGACTTTGTCTCAAAATCGCTTTCTGGTTCCAAGGCAGGCTTTCTTCTAGCATTACCGCTTTCGTCTTCTTGTATTGGATCAGGCATGTCCCTTAAACTTTGGGAATTCTCTTCATTATGACTTATTCGCATGTCCAAATTGGAATTCTCATTCATATTAGAAGAAAATGGAACAAAGCTAGGACTAATTTCTACTGGATCAGGGATAGGAGGCAGGGAATAGTTATGCTCAACACAATCTAATGATGCTTCGTTTATGAATTCATTCTCAACATCATATTTCAAACAATTAAAATGAAATCGAATATTAAAATCTCTAACAGACTCATCTTACTTGCGTAGATATTCAATTTCGTCATATACCTGGTTGTAATCATAGCAATCAAATTTACAAATGAAAGCCCTGACAAATTGGTCCCAGCTGTGAATTGAGGCAACTGGAAGGGCTCTACACCAGTTTATAGCTTCCGCTATGAATGTGAGAGTAAAAATTCCGCATAAAATGCCTTCATCAATTCCTTGAAAATTTGAATTTGAAACATTTTGAATTAATTGAAAGGCGTGATTAAAAGCAGAAGAATTACTCTTACCATTTAATTTACCTGAGACAAGAGTCTTACCACTTCGGGTGGAGTGTTGGAAGAGGCACGAACATGGATACAACTCCAAATGGGAAGTTTGAGAGAAGCCATCCTAATTCAAATGTTACAATTGCAAACAAACTCCAATAGACAACATGTTCAGGCCTTCCTTCTAGCGCCAAATATGTTGAAGCCCCAAAAATTAGGTCGAAAACAAGGGGGATACCCACCCGGTCCGGATCTTGGTTGGCAGCTCCTTATCCGTTTGGTATAGCGGGTCCGACTAGGGATAATGGGACCAGTTTCCCAATCTATGGGTGTGTGTGTGTAGAATTGGATGTTGCTGATCTAACAGTAACTATCTAAGCTATTCTGATTCAAACTTTAATCTAATTCTATGCTATGGTAATCTAATAAAAACAACACATCTAATCTATGCTAACCCGGGATGTAATTCTTCTATTATGCAATCTAAAGAGATTTCATATAACAACTGGTAATAAAGATCATTCAGCGATTATAAGAAAGGAAATCAATTAAGATGAACTATTTTGCATAAGAAGTTAGGAAAAATAGTTGTGAACAGCATATCGCATAATAAGTTATTCATACATTAAACATAAATAAATAGCTCCACCATACAAAAGTTCCAAATTGTAACTCAAGCATTCATGCAATAACATATAAACAACTAAAAACTGTATATCACTTTAACATATAAGTAGAAATGGTCAAGAGATAAAAGTACCATTTATGACTGGTCCTACTCATAAGCTTCAAGTAATAATGATTTATTTCTCCTTGCTCTAACATCTACTAAGAGTACAAAAATGCAACATCAGTAGCAGATATCAAATGCAAACATCAACAAATCTTGATCCATTCATTCACCAAAACCTCCTCGGAGGGTGCAAAAGTGCATGTTCTGAGGACAAGTTTTTGGTAAATTTCTGGATCCATCTCTAAATGCATGAGAAGGGTTTAAATACTACTAACTAGTTCTAATAATAGTTTATTTACAAAAATTCAAGATACGGTTTTCAAATGACCGCCCTTTTTCTAAGCAAAATCTAAAGCGAAAATTAACTTCAGAACTAAACTACTTTAGTATCTAGTCTTTAAAACTACATGTATTCAACATTGGTTTAAGGAGAGTCGGCTGGTTGACTTCTGCTTTGAGCTGGGCTGAGAAAACAAAATCGATGAGTACTGGTACCACCTTTTCGGCCGCATTTATGATGCACTTCACAGTCATACACTGACTATGCGGCTTCACCAAGTATGTCCAGTAACATTCCCAATTTAACCTGTTTAGTGTTTGAATTGCCTTTCCCTTTTCTTGCGCTCTCTGCTTCCATTCCGCCTCTAGTTGTAGTTTTTTTGGTAAATACCCCAGGGTGGTTTCTGTGATTAGATCAGCTCTGTGCAAATTCTCATTTACACAGTCAATGAGAATGCTTGCTGTAGTGGCTACTGTTTTCACCACTTGTTCTGCCTCCCTGATTTGATCATCCCACTTGCTAAAGAGCAGTTCTTTATGATTCTCATTTATCCTGGGTGCACCTGCTCTTTTTCCCTCATCCTCATCCTGCTAAGCCAAGTATTCAGTCACTCGCTTGTCAATCAGATCATATTCATTTCGTAAGTCGACCACTTGATTAGTGATCTTATCGCTCATCTCGCAATAATCATTCCACTGTGACATCTTTTGTCCCAACATTTCTTGTTGCTGCAGTAGTTGTTCATTCAAAGCAATAGATTCTGAAACAAACTCTGTAAGCTTAGGGTCGTCCCTATGTATCTCTTGTACATCCTGCAACTGTTTTCCTTTTTCGTCCAAACTTCTCTGATAACTTTTCTGCATTTGCTGGAAGTCTTCCTGCAACTTTTCAAGCTGTTTGAGTGCCTCATTATTAGCATTAGCTTGCTGCAATTGAAGTTGCAGTACCTGTATTTGATCTTCTCACTCTTTCAGCAATTGTTGTACTTCTGATGCTTTGTCAATAGTCGCAGAGGCATACGCTCCTGCGATCTGAGAAAGTTTGGTGAGGTTTTCAGTCGGATTATTGGCGGGATCTTCCCATAAGACGTCTAATTGCTCAGCATCTTGAGAGAGTGTATTTTCTAACCTCCTCTTCTTTATCTGTCTTCTTACCACTACTTTATGTTGGGGACTATAAAATATGTCCAGAGGAGGAATCTCTTCTACATTAAGTAGAAGCTCAGAAGACGGTGTGATAGGAATATGTTCTGTTTCTGAGACATGGCTAACTATGGTTGGGACCACTTCCTGTACTACCTGCATATTGCTTACAGGCGTTTTTGGGGCTTGTCATTCAAGATTGATTAGTTCATTGAAGGTTTCCCATTCCTTATCTAATTCAGTCATGATGGGTGGTGCTTCAATGACGAGAGGGGGAGGATCTTTTTGCGGGGAGGCGATAACCTGCTGTTGTGGAATTTCCATTGACTAAGCGGTGTCTTTGGTTGACTCTTTGCTCCTATCTTGGTCGTTTCCTGATCTTTTAGAATGTTCAGGGATTTCTTGTACAGATTTAGACTTAGATCCGTTAGTTCTAGAATTCCCACTGAGGCTAACGCTTGGAGTCGGTTCTCTGGCAGAGAATCGCAACTTTTCTAGAGGAACACTGGCTAGTCTTCTTTCCCTGTATACCATGAATTTTTTAAGGTCTTCTGGAGACAATTTCAATTGGGCTTCCCACAAAATTTCTTGAAGTGAGCTTTTACTCTGGAATATATCATCAAATAAATCCTTTTTCCCAAAGAACACTTTTATCTTGACCGTAGTTGTGAAATTCTGGGCAACCTCATTTGGGTCAAATGGCGTTGTCGGGAATTTAAATGATTGTAGACACGTCATATTCTGTATTTCAGTGATAGCATGACCTACATTGAACAATGAAAAGGCGCCACAAGCCATAGGAAACTGTGGCCATATGGCCTTCTTTTCGTCCTTTAGGTCTTTAGTTAGGTCACCTTCTGAATAGGTTTGATATGCAATTTCTCGAGCTAGGAGCTTATCAGGGATATACAAAGGTAGAACATGAGGAGGTATAGTACTTCCAAAAACTCTAACATAAGTAAACAATTCTTCTCCGAACCATCTTGCGATGGGGATGATATCTATCTATGCCTTGGGTGAGCACCTCGGGGGTTCTTTATCATACAACATTCTATACAAGGGTAGCATGAGTCCGTGACAAATCTAGTAGAAATGTGGAGTGAACTAAGAGTCCCACAATATCTTATGATAGACATGGATAGGTAAGGGGTCTTGGGTTGTCCACTTCCAACCCATAACAGGGAATTTAGACACATAACATATTGAATCCATAACATATGCGGCTAGGTAAAAAGGAGGATAAATCCTTTGAGACGTAGATCTTTTGGACCGGTAACTGACAATAGTTGTGATTAGGTTATCCGATAAAATCTTAGCCCAATCTACAATAGTGGCATTTGTGGCAGCATCTATTAATGGTAACCATTCGAATGAAAATTTGTTGATATCTGGCATTCCAAATAATCTACAGAGCATGGCAGCAACAAAACAATATGGGGAAGTAAGGGAACCAGTACTATACATACTGTGTTTATCTTTCTTGAGCGGTTCATCTTTCTTGGACCAATATTTGGTAGTCTCCGACAAGTTCGGGTCCTCCTCCACAAATTTTTCTATGAATTACGTATTATAAGTTTCCTGTGGCTCAGGCAGATGATACATAAGCTTTAAATCTTGCGCAGCGAATGATCCGATGAGCCCTTGACCTTGAACCTTGAATTGTCTATTTCTCATTTCTGCGTGATCAAGTATCCACTTGATCATATCTGTATATGGGAGAATTTTGGGCCTCGCTGCTATCCGATGTAGGAATGAGCATGCTAACTCTTCTAGGGATGCTTCGGAAGAGCCCTGTGAGCCTGCGGCAGCAGTAACTTTCATTATTCTGGGATTTTCTTCTTCGAGCAGTCTGTACATGCCTTCTCACGTTGAGGTTCCTGCATCTCTATTACAGGTTGTGTCTATATATAAAGGTGCCATTTCCTTCACCTCGGAGCTCTGAGCCTTGTTTTTCTTCCCCATTTCAATCTGTGTATTGCCTTGGATCATCCTCCGTTCTTTGTTCCTACAATTCAGAAGTAAAATGGAAATGAATGACTCAGACGGGTGATGGGAGAGTTCTTAATGCCGCAGACATACCAAATACACCACCTTACGTGAAATGATTCTTTGAAAAGCACGCGTCCATATTTTATTAATAACTGGCAACTAACTCCTGTATTAGCATTTAAAGTGCATAATTATGTGTCAGCTTATGGCAAGTGGCTTTTCTTTGAATATTGTGCCCGAACGATATGAAATGGAGCGATTTTGTGATTTGCTTCGCAACATCGCAAATCGCAATATTGCAACATCGCAGAAATGTAATATCGCAATGCTGATGTGGCTTGTCATCGCAACCATCGCTATATCGTGATATCGCAATATTGCAGATCGCAGAAGTTTGTGTGTGACAAATTTATTTAACCCGTTTTCCTGCGATATGTGATCTTGCGATCGGCGTCATTGCGGATCGGTAAATCTTGAAGTTTTTTCTTATAAAATTTGCATATTGCGACGCGATAGTTTCTTTAATACCATAATTTTGCATATGTCGGGGTTGTACTTGTATGGTGGGGTTCTAATACCATTTATACGATGCTTTTTAAAGATTTGTCCCTCATCATAAACTTTAGGTTTTAAGTATTCGAAGAAGTTTCCTAAGCTTAAGATGGTAACTTTATTTTGAGGAAAAGGAAGCTACGCCCTACTCTTGCTTTTCCTAAATTTTAACTAAGGGTCCCCACACATTTAGTATTTTAGATAACACTTAAATGAGGAGGGGGGGGTTGTTGCTGGTCACAACAAGTTCCTTATGCCATTTACTATACCAGTAAAAGTTTGACTCCCACTGAGTTGAACTATATTGTAAATGAAAAAGAGTTCTTAGTTGTTGTTCATGCAATCAATAAGTTTAGAAATTATATAATAGGCTATGAAACTTTTATTCATGCTGATCATTCTGTGATTAGATATCTAATGAACAAACCTGTTACTAATGGCAGAGTTACAAGGTGGCTCTTACTTTTACAAGAATTCAATATTACTGTGTTGGATAGACTAGGGAAACAAAATACAGTAGCTGATTTCTTGTCTAGGATTCAGAATACTGAAGAAGATTCTCCTGTAGAGGATAAGTTTCCTGATGAATACTTATTTGCAGTAACTAATAAGACCCCTTGGTATGCAGATATAGCTAACTATTTGGTTATAGGGAATCTGCCTCCACATTTATTTCCTGGTGAAAGAAGAAACATTATTCAGGAGAGTTCAAAATATTCATGGATTTCTAATGAATTGTTTAAAACAGGGCCAGATCTTGTGATCAGAAGATGTGTTAGGGAAGATGAAATGCCTGATATCCTCAAAGCATGTCATGATGAACCATGCGGCAGACACTTTGCTAACAAAAGGATAGCCTATAAAATCCTCTCTTTGGGATATTATTGGCCATCCCTTTTCAAAGATGCAAAACAGTATGTCAAAAGGTGTGACAGCTGCCAAAGAGTAGGGAAACCTACCCTTTCAAATGAAATGCCATTGCAGCCATAGGTACTCATCGAACCCTTTGAAAAATGGGCTTTAGATTTCATTGGACCTATTAACCCACCATCTAAACAAAAAAAGTATATATTGGTATGTACTGATTATGTCACTAAATGGGTAGAAGCCAAAGAATTATTTTCTGCTACTGAAAATTCAGTTGTTAATTTTTTTTATGAGGATATTTTTACTCGCTTTGGTGTTCCAAGAGAAATTATGACAGATCAGGGAAGTCAATTCACATCCAACCTGGTGGAGAAGCTGATGGAAGAATACAAAATCAAGCACAGAAAATCCACACCTTACCATCTGCAAGAAAATGGCCAAGTGGAGTCTACAAACAAAGTTATTGAAGGCACCATCACCAAAACTGTTCATCTACACAGAAGAAATTGGTCAGAAAGGCTTCCTGAAGCCTTATGGGCCTACAGAACCACATGGAGAAATACAACAGGACATTCTCCCTATGAACTAGTTTATGGGAAAGAAGTCCTGCTCCCCATTGAGTTCCAAGTCAAAACTTTCAAGATGGCAGTTCAGTTGGGGATGGATCTATCAGAAGCCCAAAAGCATAGAATGGAGCAATTGAATGAGCTAGATGAGATCAGACAAGAGGAAATTCTAAGAACTGATCTAGTTCAATATCAAAGAGCTAAGTGGCATGACAAATACATCAAAGAGAAAGAGTTTCAAGAAGGAGATTGAGCATTGCTATTTGATTCCAAGTTTAAATATTTTAAAGGAAAATTTCAGACTCATTGGCTTGGGCCATATGATATTGACAAAATATTTAGCAATGGAGCGGTAAGAATCAAAACCATTGATGAAAATCAAACTCCTCTTATTGTGAATGGCCACAGATTAAAGATCTATCATAAGCCACTCTCAAAAGAGGAATTTGTCAAAATATTTCAAGATAGTTCTACAATAAGGCTGGTGAAGAAGAATCCTTCTTCTCCACCAGCCTAGCCTTTGTTCCTTTCTGTTTCTAAAAAAAAATAAAAATAAAATAAAATTATAAGCCTGAAAACCAATCACTGATTGGCAGTCTTATAAAGAAAATACAGGGCTAAAATCAGGAACTCCTCACGCCCTATATTTTCCAAAAAAAATTCCCTCTCTCATTTCACAGTTTTGTGACACTCCACTTCATTTCACTCCACTTCATTTCATTCCACTCCACTTCATTTCATTCCACTCCATTTCATCCATTTCATTCCATTCCGCCAATAAAAAGTTTTTTCCATGACCATTTTCATTCAGTCAGTTATCATCTATCCATCTCCATTCAGTTAAATGATTGTTGTGTCAGTTTCTGTAGCTGAACCCAGTTTCTGCAGCCAGAAGCAGTTTCCGCAGCTATCACTCTATTTTTCAAAAAATATTGACAGTCAGATGTTAGTTACATAATCATGAAATCAAATGCAGGTATGACCAAGGACATATTATGAAGACATGAGGCACTTAAAAGCATCAACAAGGAGCAGCTGATCAAAGATTAATGGACAAAAAGTGGCAAGAATTCCAAGGTATGAGTAGAAATTTATTTCAAATAGCATTCAAAGCACATTTTTACATAGTTATAAAACCATAGCTCCATTATATGCAATGATTGGCGTTGGTAGCTCCATAACCGTTCCACGATCTCTATATGATTCCCCCCACAATCCTTGCATTTATTTTCAAATGGCCTCATAATCAAGCCTCCGGTTTTAACTCGTGTTCAACTGTACTTTGATACTCCACCTGTAATTATGGGATGTGGTTGATTTGATCACGGCTTCTCTCCGCCGCACAAATTCTGCAGCCATTTCATAAGCGTGTTTACGTCCACTCCATAGCCATTCAGTTTAAAATTCTGTCGGGTTCACTTTACTCCCCTACTATTTTATTGAAGCCACGATTGCATTTCCACCTTGTTCATATCAGCCTCCGCTCCATTCCGTGAATTCACTTCCGCCACCTATTCTCTGTTTTCCATTTACAGTCACTGTTTTCTTCTCCATAAACCCCATAACCCAACCGTCTTACCTCCGCTAAAACCCTTACTCACCCAGACGAATTTTAAAATACAGAAGGAAGGATGGGTCTGTTGTTGAGGGCAGAACCATAAGGGCCCAAGTTTTTGGAAGGATACCCGGAAGTGAAAAACATATTGAAAAAGGCAAGGTGGCTACGGTTTATTAAAAAATTCAACGGCTACAACAAGGAGATTACAAAGACTTTTGCGAGGTCTTTTAATGGCATGGAAGTGGAAGTTGGAGACCTCAAGTTTACAGTCACCGAGGCATCTATAGCAGCTGCTACAGAACTTCCGCAGGAGGGTGAATGCTGGTTCAAGAACAAGAGCTTTGACGAGAAGGCTTGGAGGGTTATCCTATGAAATCCAGGTATGGATGTAACTATTTTTAAACAAGGAATCCATGTCCATGCTTTAGAAGAGAAGGGGGCCAATCTATTGTTGATTATTCAAAAGTTCATCACCTGTGAGGGACGTTTTGGATCAATGTATATGTATCACACTCGATTGTTGATGAATTTCCTACAAAACCAAACCCTCAATCTGCCATACTTTTTACTGAACAGTTTGAAAAAGGTGTATGTAACTGTCCAAAAGAATCTGGGGGACGTAGAACCACACTTGTATCACCATGGCCTTGTGAAAATCTTGATAGAAAAACAATTGAAGGAAAAGAAGGACACATGGGAGCAGTTTCTAATCAGAAATTTCTTTCAAGATCCACAAGAAGCCCCTGAAAGTAGTACATCAAGAAGAAGCAGAAGAAAGAGAACAAGTGATAAAATTCAAAGTAATCCTACTAACATAGTTGAAGAAACTAGTAGAGAAGAAAGACTATCTAAAAGGAGGAAGGAAAAGACTGAGGGTAAGAAGCCAACAAAATCAAAAGAGAAAAGAAGCATTGAGGCTGTGCATCAAACCCCAGAACCTTCCTCAGAAGAAGACCATCAAGTATTGTCTGAAAGACTAGTTCACCTTCAGGAACAGTCAGCTACAGCCAAGAAGAAAGGAAAAGAAAAACAGAGTAGGGAGGAAAAAGACACTAGTCCACAACATGTAAGAAGAAGCTCCAGGCTAAAAGGGAAATTAAGGACAGTGCAAACCAAAGGACCCCACTTTATTGACTTGGGAGGGGAAACACCGGAGCAGCCTCCAGCAACCTCTCCTGACCGTAGCCCACACCATACTTCCATTTCACAGCCAGATTTTGACATGAGTCCTTCTCAGCCAGATTTGGAAATCAATCCTTCTCAATAGGATTTTGGGGTCAATCCAAAGAAAACTACACCCGAAATAGACCCGAACCAGCAAGAGATGTATGATTATATAGAATCCTTGGAAAAGACAGCCACAGGTCCAAGCACTTCATCCACTCAGCCTCACACAACACAAGAAGCTCTAGTCCAATCGTTGAAATAAGAAGTTTTTGAATTGGAGGTCTTAAATAGACATATTAAAAATGAAAATGAAGCATTAAAGGAACAAAGTAGATTGGACAAGATCAGTCATGACAACAATATGTTACATCTGGGGCTGTGGCAAAAAAAGAACAGGAAATTGAAGAAGAAATGCAAGAGGTTGAGTAAAGCACTTATCAACCTCAAATTCAGATGCTTGATGAGGAAGCCTAGAATGTTAGCAGTACCAAGGAAGAGGAGAAGAGGGCTGGATGTGCTGGTGGAGGTGTCAGAGCATATGGATTGAAGAGAGGATGGTCAAAATTTTGGTTGCATAGGGACATGCAACACCTTCATAGTGGGGGTATGTTGAGCCATGAACTTGCATCTTTTCTATACACCTTCCTAGACTTTTTCCATTCACTGGGACCTCCTAAGCTATCAACATCATTGCATATTAATCATAAAAGAGCACTTAAAGTGGTTTTTAACTATGTTTTGTATCAGTTGTTTGAATTAGATTTTCTCTCATTGAGCTGCGGAATCTTGTCACTTTCCACAACTGCTTCAACTTTCAGCAACTGTTTTTGTTAAAGTCTATATTGCAAGTGTCATCAGGAAAATCGAGCCACATGGGCAAGTTGGAAATGACTTGGACGTGGACTAAGTCTTAATGGCTTAGTCGGATTCATTAGAGGAGGCCGTGGTCAACGGTGGTCAAACAGAAGAGTCCTACGGCAACAGGACTTCATTTCCAAGCACGTGAAAGATTTTCGTGGCCGTTTCTAGATTTCTAGAGGCACGCTGACACCTGTAAGCTGCCCACGATGTGAATCCAACAAGCTGTTTTCAATAGATTGCATAATCTCGGTAGCATGATGCTAAATCCATGGACGCTGTCGTTTACGTGTCCTCTGTCAGCGCAGTTTATAGGAAAGCAATTATGTAATTTTTTGTTTTTAAATAATGCATTTCTATACGCATAGTAGTTAGTCTTTGGAATATAATTTTGCTATTAAAAAGCCCACTATGCCATGACACTAGTTTCATTATTGTGACTGTGTTCTGAAATATATGAGAAGACTTTGTTTCTGAGCATAATTCTTGATTGATAGCTGTTGCTCGAGGTTGTGCAGAGGGCCCTTGCACACGTCGAGGTTTTGTTTCTTATTGCTGTACAGTTTCATGCTGTGTTTCTTTATGTTTATTATGCCATAGTTATTCACTTATGTATATTTCATTTACTATGGTACTAACGTTTCATTCTTGTTCATGATTTTACATGCTTTACATTGCTGTTAACGCTGATCAGTGTGTATGTTCCAGATTACAGTAGGAAACCCGGGCATTTTCATATAATTTTCACAATGACTAATGACATGGAATCAGTCTTTCTGCTGACTTATCTTTCTTAGATTTTAATTCCAGTTTTGTTTTGTTTATTTCAGTTTTGTTCATTGGATTTATTAGTTAGCTTAGATATTAAATTGCTCAAGTTGTTGATGATTACCTCCGAAAGCCAAAGCGAGACTAACTGGCGAGGGGTCAGACTATGAATTGATGTGATTTGATTTTAAGTTTACTTTTCTGCAATTAGATGTCAGATTGCTCAAGTTTTTGATGATTACCTCTGAAACCCATAGTGAAACTAACTGGCGAGGGGTCAGACTATGAATTGATGCGATTTGATTTTAAGTTTACTTTTCTGCAATTAGATATCAGATTGTTCAAGTTGTTGATGATTACCTCCAAAAGCCACAGCGAGACTAACTGGCGAGGGGTTAGAATATGAATTGATGTAATTTGATTTTAACTTTACTTTACTTGTAATTTTTTGGATTTCTTTGAGTACAGTAGCTTAATTCATTTCTTTTGTATTTAGATAGCAGTAGGGATAATGGTTTCATGATTAATAGTTCACTGTTTGTTTGATTAGAATAATGGCACGTTTTCATTTTCTTTTAAGAATTTATTTCATCATTAGTATGTTCTAAGACCCTTTAAAGTTAGAAGTTTTGGAAATCATTATAAAGGACATAATTGCCTTGAAAATTTATATCCATATTTGTCTTTTAGAATTTCCATTTCACATTAGGAGATAAACGAAGATAAAAACTCCCAAAAAAAAATAAAAAAATAAAAAACGACAAAAAGTAAGAAATAGGTTATCTTGCACATATAGTGTGCCACACTTCAACAGTTTACGACTCCCAGATTGAAAATTAATATAGCAATTTAGGACACTCTAAATTGACCAAACAATCATTGCACTATCTCTGAAAATTGCGCAGTTCTGTTAGTTAGTCCCCTTGCGAGCTAGCCTGCTACTCCTCCTGAAAATTATGCAGTTTTCCTGGACTGTCCACAAGCTTCCCACCACCTCGCTCAACCTGGAAACTATGTAGACATGTTTAGCATGATTACCTCCCAGTTCTGTGCAGTTTTGGCTAGCAAGCTCCCACAACCCACTCCCAGCCTCCCCTGAAAATTTGCGCAGTTTTCATTGCTAGTGTCCTCTATTTCCCGTACTGCCTTTCTAGGAAAATTTGTGCAGTTCTGCCTCCCAGCTGAGCCATATCCTGCAAAATGTCACTGCTGTTTGGACTACTCATCCTAGCCTCCCAATGAGCTCTGCACAATTTTTCTTGACAGTGCACTGGAGCCCCACATCCTGGTCTGATATGTGCTCTACACAGTTTCAGAGCCTTGTCCTCTCTCTCGATCACCTACACCTGAAAATGAAAGATGATGCATCATGCAAGACTAGGGGATTTTTGGATTTGATGTCGTCTCGTCATGAGTGATTGCAGATACAGGTACATGGATGAGACATGACGCAATGACGAATGAGATGAATAAGGGGTGCATGCCAGGAGACTTGTTTGTAAATGGACGAACACACGAAGTGTACCAAGTAGAAAGCAAAGGAGACACATGTGCATGCATGAAATATCAACTGAACACCAAGACCATTGAAGACTCCATGCAATCTGCCATGCGGAGGTGAAGCTATGGTACACTACGAGCACACTCATCACTCAACAACACAATAGCTTGACACGAACAACACAACCAACATGTGCATACCTGCAACGACATGTTGATTTGTGCCATAAGTCGCCTCGGCCACATCACTGCTTTGGGTCATAACTATGTAATCAATGTAATGTGATGTGGAAGTCCAAGAGACACATGGATGAAGTCAAAGAGTCATGTAAGTTGAACAATCATGAGGGAAGTTGAACAGTCACAAGGGTCAGTTCCACCCTTGGCTATATATACCCCTCATTTGTACATGCAAAGGACTTTTCACCTTGGCTCCTCCCACATAGCATTGAGAGTCTGTAGTCTTTTCTTGAGGAGCAAGCAGTGGCTCTAATGACCTTCTATTAGGGTTAGTGATGTAATGGTGTATGGATGTGTCTTGGAACTTTCACTTAATTTAGAAGCATGTTTACTATTACACAACATTTTTTCACTGTCCCTGTACTCCCTGTCCATGATCCGAGAGGACCTCTACAGTGAACCCTACATGCTTTCCCATCATGAAGAAACTGACACTATGTCCCTCTTCATGAGCGGAATAATTCCCCTTTTCATATTTTCCCAAGAATCTTCCTTTTACCCCAGTTTACAAGACCGGTGCTACTGACCAATTTCCTGCTTGTGCCAATTTGCAGAGATTAAAACTAGCCCTAGAGTCATACGGAGCGACTGAGCCCTTTTCTAGTCACGCCGATCCTCTTTTGGCAAGTTTTTTAAATGGAGTTGATGCTTCGTAATGGAAGTCTAGTAGAAGGTAGGCTTATAGGACATCTTTTGGCCCTCGGTAATCCTAGGCATCAATGCACTCCAATGGACCATCCGTGGGTCTTGTGGAAATGGTGATTCCACCTTAGCAAGCTGATAGTGAAATAGTGGGACCTACTCCAAAAACAAGGTCACTAGAATGGACCCATAGCAAAACTGCTTCAGGTTTCTCACCTTGGCTTTTGATTGCTGACACTTCATGTTTACCTTCATGGCTTCTGCCCAGTTGAAGATAGTCGGCGTCATATAGTCGATAGCATACTGAAACTTCGACTTGTTGGTTTCATGCTATGCTTGAGCCCCAGCCACTCTGTTTATGGTCAACAGCAACACTCTCAGCACAAGATCCTGAACAGTCATGATCTCTATCTTATCGCTCTTTGATTTTAGTGCTTCCGGGTAGTGTTCTGCAAGTAACATGGTCACACTTTCCCCAATAGGCCTTGACCCATACAGATTGACTGGTTCCCCTCTTTGAGACAGTCTTATGATGAAATAAATGTCGGAAGTTTCCAACTCCAGTTCTTGGTCCCGGATCATAAAGACTTCCCGATTGATATCCCAGAGACTGATTAGATACCGTACCAATTCAGGTTGAGCCCGCATACCTAGTGTGAGGAAGAATTTGAGGAGCCCACAGTTCCTTAGAGCATTCAAGCATTTTCAGTATGCCATTTCTTGTGTGTTAATGTCCTCATGCTCACGTTCCTTCAAATCAACCATTTTTCGTAATTTTTTCCTTGCAAAGACCATACAATCATGTCAATAAACATCCTTGGCTAGAAAAATTTGGATCCAATCAGACAAAATGGCCAAAAACTTTGAAATTTTATGTTCGCGGCACCGACACACTTAACGGTCTTAAAAACCCCCTAATCAGTGTGATTTCGTGCCCAAAAATCGCGCTGACCGAGGGTGACAAATTTTTGCTAAAATCTGCTCAAAAAATCCAAAAAAAGGTTAAAATAGGTAAAACAAGCATGAAAATGGAGCTAAAGGTATTGTCTCTTACCTACAACTGACGAATCATCGAATGGCCTCCCGGATCTCCCGCAATCCGCTCCTAAAAATCTAAGGCACAAATGGGTGAAACATGCTCCACACAAGGTAAAATGGTAAAAAATAATTAATTTTTTCTCCTTTTACTCATTTTTCATGAAATATTAGGGTTTTAAATCTATTATTGACCTATTTTGGCCTCAGAAATTGGATAATGCATTTACCTTTTGTGCAGCAACAGGTGACAGATTATTGATGATGGTATTGGAGTCACATTTAAGCTCTTTTCTCGACTCGTAAAACTCAAAGGAAAATATCACAGAGTATTTTTCCCTTTTTGACTCACAAACGAGAATAAAAATGGGGGGTCCGCTTTCAAGCTCTTTTCCGACTCTTTAAACATGAAAAGGTTGTCAAGTTCTTGTCGTTTTGAACTCGTTAAAGGCTGAGAAACGTCATTTACCCAGTATAAATTTATGACTTTTTCAGGCTAGGTCAAACTACTTGAGTAAAAGGTACTCCTTGACTGAAATGGTCAAGTGGTTCTCTCAAGTATCGTTTTCTACCTTTTCAGGCTCGAGAGACGCAAATGTATGAAAATGGACCATGTGGAGTTTTCTTTTCTGTGTCTTTTTCAAACTCTCTAAACATGAAAAGGATTTCGAGTTACACCTTTGTTAGACTTGTTAAAATATTAAATGACATTGGATTCGTCGCCATGACGGACATGAGCTTCTCCTTCCTAGAGCTCATTAAACTTACTAGGCTGGATTTTTCCAAAGGATGAACTTACAAGATAAGCACATTCTATCCCCTTCAAGCTTGCGATAAAAAATAATTAGGGTGCCTACTAGAAATGGTGGGGGAAAATGGGAAATCCTATTAGTTGTGTCAATAGCTCACTCTTGAACATGACACTTTCTGCTTCGTTTTAGGTTGGGATATCCTCCTTTTCATCATTAACCTTCCTAGGTTGGGCCGTTCATTTTTGCCTTTCATTAGATCTCTGCCACATCATCATGAACACCGATCCTATGGATCCAACAACTGCCAAACTTCAGAGTCGTGTCACAGATATGTTCAAGAGTTATTCCTTCTGTAGTTACACTTACCCCTGATTCTCTGCATGGTCTGAAATCATTTGCATCCCTTTGTCTCGTGTCGATGATGTGGGATACATCATGGCTCTCCTTCGACACAGTTGCTTCCTGTCGACTTCAGATCATTATCTAGGAAGATGGCTGAGAGACTCCCTTCTAGTACCTTAAAGCTTGCATGCCCTAATGGCAAGTTCTTCACACTCGATGACATGTTTACATCATTGGCTTTCAATTAGGTGATTTCATGGGTGTTCGACATCAGTTCCTCTATTCACATTCCATGAACTGTGTTGCTAGTACCTTGCAAGCTATTGTCATTATTGGTGGTTTCTCTCACACTTGTTAATGGTTCACATCATTGGCTGGTAATCAAGTGACTTTCTAGCATGTTCGACTTCAACACATTCATTCACATGTTATGATTTGTACTTTGATGTGGTCGTTTGGAGTGCAAGACCCTGGGCTCAGTTTATATTAGTCCAGGTTGTGAGGCGATGTGACATGATTATGTTGATATACATATCTCTTTTAGGTGGATGGCTGCGACCATACCATGAGTTGTTATATGTGATCCTTCTCATTATTGGATGGCTGTGACCATACCTTGGTTTTGGATGGCTGCGCCCATGCCTTGGATCCATTTACAGTTATTCCTTCTGCAGTTATACTTACCCCTGATTCTCTGCATGGTCTGAAATCATTTTCATCCCTTTGTCTCGTGTCGATGATGTGGGTTACATCATGGCTCTCCTTCGACACAGTTGCTTCATGTCGACTTCATATCATTATCTAGGAAGATGGCCGGGAGACTCGCTTCTAGTACCTTAGAGCTTGCATGCCCTAATGGCAAGTTCTTCACACTCGATGACAAGTTTACATCATTGGCTGGTAATCAAGCGACTTTCTAGCATGTTCGACTTCAACACATTCATTCACATGTTATGATTTGTACTTTGATCTGGTCGTTTGGAGTGCAAGACCCTGGGCTCAGATTATACCAGTCCAGGTTGCGAGGCAATGTGACATGATTATGTTGATATACATATCTCTTTCAAGTGGATGGTTGCGACCATAACATGAGTTTTTATATGTGATCCTTCTCATTATTGGATGGTTGTGACCATACCTTGGTTTTCGATGGTTGTGCCCATGCCTTGGATCCATTTACATGATTATTCTCTAGATGGCTATGTCCATAACACGATTCATGTATCATTTGTTAGAGTTTTCAGTAATGTATATGTATCTATGCTTGCTTGCATGTTTTCCGATGATGAACTTCGGTTCCCCACATCCACTTGTAAAGAATTTCACCCCACTCTAGTTCAGCCTTTATGCTTTGGGGGGCATCTGTTACACAACATTTTTTCACTGTCCCTATACTCCCCATCCACAATCCTGGAGGAACTCTACAGTGAACCCTACATGCTTTACCATCATGAAGAAACTCCCAGTATGTCCCTCTTCATGAGCATAATAATTCCCCTTTGCATCATTTCCCAATAATCTTCCTTTTACCCTAGTTTAGAAGACTGGCGCTACTAACCAGTTTCCTCCTCGCGCTGATTTGCAGAGATTAAAACTAGCCATAGCACTGTACGGAATGACTGAGCCCTTTTCCAGTCACTCTGATCCTCTTTTGGCAAGTTTTTTAAATATGGAGTCGAAGCTTCCAGGTCTACCGTTCAAACAGAGCAATTCAGCAGATAAACAAGATAAAGCTATTGGTATACAGAACTTACTTCTTCAATTCTCGCAGCTTTCTGGAAAAAAAAAAAGTCTGACTCTCTAGTTCTTCTCCTCAGGGAACACGCACGAGTCTTCCACGACCTCTCTCCACGGGTCTTTACTCCAGCGCCTTACAGTTCAACCTCTTTCAGAAAACAGAAACTATCCTCAGACGTGCAGAACTGTCCTCAGATAGACGGCCCAGTAGGCTTCGATATTAATCAAAATAAGAACAGAATACAAAGCTTATTACAACAGAAATGTCTCAGAGTTCATTACAACACGCATGCTCTCAATCGAACGATGCCTTGAACTCATGAAGACCCTTTCTTAAATAGCCCTAAAACGAATCTAAACTTAGCTAAGACATGACATAAGATAGAAATAATTGAGGGTCCTGTCGGTATCTTTTTCCACCGACGGTGTCTACTCAATCTTTCTTTTGTACAAAAGATTCCTGTCACAACATGTAACCAACATTATTACATTGCTGACAAGAGATTCTTATGCTACGATCTTCTTTTACCAAGGTCCTGTGGGACTCCTTGTCTCCCATAAATCTTCTTCGGACGATCAGGCAGATGGCTCGTACTCATCGATGAGCTGTCGATGGTATCTATTCATAAGTCGGTTGTACTGTTCTTCGATTCCTTCGTTTGGATCTTGTGCATCTGTCATTTCTCCTTTTTCTTTTGGTGATCTTGTCCTACTGTGAGATGCTGCAGATGATGATTCTCCTTTCATGATATTTGTTTTGATTCTGTGAAGTCCTGGTTGTAGTGGTGTATGCATCAACTCCTGTTTTTCCCACTTGTTCAAAAAAGGAAGAGCACTTATTTCAATATCTAGAAAAGAATCCTTAAATGCATTTCGTGCTGCTGGTGATCTTTGTACTGCCAATTCTATCCCATCTAATGATTCCCATTTAAATATCTGAAACATATTAGTGGAGCTTTCAATAGAGTGTTGTACCCACAATCTGCAGTTTTCGCTCAAACAGTCTTTATGCTGCCATCCTAACTCAAAAATTATTGAAGTGCATATTCTTTTAGAGATCATCAGACTAATGATGTGGATGACATTATTGTTCCAATTTGGAGATATAATTGAGATGGTGATTAAAGCCCTTTGATTAATTGCAAATTTTAAGGCTTTGGGTTGTCCTTGCAGGCTATCCATTTTATTCAGAATTTGAATTTTTTCAGCCAATCTCAAATTTCCAAACTCATGAAACCATTCAGCATGTTGTTTGATTAACTCTTGATTGTTACCAGATTCAAAATTTCCAATCGTTTCATGACTGAATGTTTGAGAAAAAGGATTTGGTTCTATGTTGTCTCATTCTCAAACTATGAAAATCCCACTGATAAGCATATGTTTTTAAATACTGGAGGGATCTTTGTATGCATTGAGATACTCTGGTAACTTGAATTTTTGTGCATTTTCCTTCTTGAAATCTCCAATCTGCAAACTTCTCAAAAATTTCATACTGAGGAAAAGTATCAGTATTTGCATAATTGTCATCTATCCTTTGGAGGAAAGAGGACTCTAGTTCCTCAAATATATCTGGAATTCTTAGAGAAAGCAGATATTTTACCATTTCTTCTTTTATGGGAATTTCTTCTAGATCCAGAATTTTGGCACCTGTAAAAATACTAAGGGCAAAGTCAACACTGCCTATGATCTGATAGTAATTCAAGACTCTGAGTGTCCAGATCATTTCATCTGTGTAGATGCTAGACCATAAATCAGATAGGCTTCTGAAGAAAAGCTTAACCTTCATGTTTGGTAAAGAAAATACTTTTACCAAGTTTTCATCCAGGCCTAGAGATATACCCAGATTCTTTGACTGCCATGCTTGGCATTTTCTGATCCACCAATTCCTTCTTAGTCTGAAACCAACCAGTTTCTTGATTTCATCTGTGACAAAACTTGCATAATTTTCTAAGATTCGAAATCTATCTACAAAGGTTGCAAAACTATCATCTGCAGGGCCTTTACCTGGGATCTCAAAAACTGAATATTTACAGGTTATGAACATTTTACTCATGTCTCTGGTCAGAACGTCTGTCAAGAAATTCGAGTTACCTGGTATCCACTCGACGTCAAACTCAAATTGCTGAAACCAGATTTGCCAGGCTAAAATCCTGCCCTTTGCAAGTTGTCTTGAAATCTTTGCTGTCAGAAAATATTTAAAATTTTTGGAGTCTGTTCTGATTAAAAACCTTACCGGGGTTAAATATACTTCAAACCGCTGAATCCCGTTGAAGATAGCCAATGTTTCTTTTTCAGCTATAAAGTAGTTTTTCTGACTTGCTGTGAATTCCCCGGAAGCATATCCACACAGATTTTCTTCAATCTCTCCTTTACTATTTCTTCTTTGTTCTAACAATACAGCTGACCAAAAGTTAAGAGAAGCATCAGTTTGCAAAATTAATAAACCATCACCTGGTGGTTGAAGCTTTGGTAACCGCTGACATTCTTCTTTAAGTTTCTTCACTGCTTCAGTTGCTTCTTCTGACCATCCTCCGTCGCTGTGTCTTCTTATAGCAGCTGTCTTTTCTGAGAGTTTTGGAATGTATTTGTGCAAGTAATTCAGAACTCCAATAAACCTTTGGATTGCCTTTTTGTCCTTCAGTTCATCAGGAAACTGTGTCAATTTTGTTAACACATGGGGCTGCATTTGAATAGAACCATTTGCAACATTTATCCCCAAAAAATCAATGCTATCCTGAAATAAGGACATCTTTGTTTCTGACAAGACTATGCCATGCTTTTTAACTTCTTCAAGAAAAATTTCTAGATGTTTCAAATGAGTATTTACATCTGGACTATGAATCAAAATATCATCTATATATGTAACTATAAAATCATATTTAGCAAAAATATAATCCATCCTTCTTTGGAAGAAAGCTGGAGTGTTCTTCAACCCGAATGGAACAACTTTCCACTGATAAAATCCTGCTGGACATATGAAAGCTGTTTTGTGTCTGTCCTCTGGCTGAATCTGTATCTGATAATAACCTGACTTCATATCAAATTTACTGAACACCTTACTATGCTGAATCTTTTGCATAATTACTTCTGGTCTGGGCAATGGGTAATTAAAATTCTGAGTAATTGCATTAAGAGGTTTGTAATTGATAACCATCCGTGGTTTACCTCTTACTATCTCAGAATGGTTTCTTACTAGAAATGCAGAACAAGCATAATGAGATTCACTGATTTCTATTAACTGCATCTTTAGTAGTTCTTGAATTTGATTCCTCATTTCTTGTTCATCAGATGGTGTACAAGGAATCACTTTACCTTTTACTCCATTGTCATGTAAGGTGACTATCTCCTGCATCGGACTTTCAGTTTCCCAAAACTGTTGTGGGTTGTTCGAACAACTTTTCAGAAGTCTCTGGTAGATATCTTTCTGTTCTGTAGACCAATTTTCTTCAATGCATGCTGATTGTTTATTTATTTTTTCTGCTCTGGCTTCATAAATCTGTAAGACCTCTTGCCAATCATTTGAATCTTTAGTTGGCCTTCTAGTTCCTACTTTCTTTTGCCTATTCTCATGCCTAGCTTCAGAGTTTGCAATGCTTAGTCTAGGCACAGATATAGCTTTTTTCTTCAGATTTATTATCAGCTTATCTTGGCTGATAGTGACTGGAAGCACAGAATTTATAAATGGCATGCCTAACATCAGACTTGCTGAAGGGTCATAGTGCTGAATTGCTGAAATTTTTACAATACTCCCTCCAACTTTTAAAGAAATATTGTCTACGTAATGTGTGAGCTGGACAGATCCTCCAATTGTTTCTGAAACTAGTATATTTTTTAATGGTTTCCAGAGAGATTTGAACAAAGACGGTCGAGCTAGATTATTTGATCCTCCAGTGTCTACAAATGCATCTACTGAAATCCATTCATTTCTGACTTGAACTTCTACTGGAATATAAATCAAACTTTCTGTTTTCACAATCTTTTTCAACAAAGTATTTTGTTCATTTCTTGAAATCTCTGGCAGAGGTATACTAGTTGATGGTGCAATTTTCTTTTCAAATGGACATAAAGAATTGAATTGAGGTAAAGGTGATGCAATTTGTTTACCTCTATTTGTCTTCTCTGATACTTCTGTTTCTTCTGATCCTTCTTCAGAAATTGATTCTGAGTCTGAAATATCTTCTGTCTCACTTGATGATACAACAGTTGAAGAACTTTCTATATCACTATAGTGCTGTTCACTATAAAAATCATCATCAGAACAATTTGTACAAATATTCATTTTCTGTACAGGTTCTTCCTCTTCATTGTCTGAAACTTCTGTAAGAATATATACATCAGAAATTTCTTCATCTGATTCTACTACAGACCAATCATCTTGAAATTCTTCAATATCTATACAAGCTTTAAGTTTACTAGATGATTTCTGAGGACACTTTCTGGCAAAATGTCCTTCCTTTTTACAAATGAAACAACAATTGTTGTTTCTTGGAGCTGTTCTCTTTTTCAAATATCTGAATTTTCTGAATGGTCTCTTTGGGTTCGAAACTCTTTTGGGTTTGTATCTGCCATACCTTTTATGTTTCTTCTTCTTTGATTTAAAAGGCGTCCATGGTAATACAGTTCTGCAGACATCTGAACTCGGGGTGATGTCATGCGCCTTCTTCTGCCAACACAAATATTTGACCTTTTCTGATACTCTAAACAGAAGATCAACCCAATAGACTTGTTCTAAACTTCTCATTTGAACCTCAAGATCTTTCATAATCAGATCTCCTAAGTTTCCGGGCAACTTTGACAAGAAAGAAACTTTTTGAGCAATATCATTAAACAGATTAGCTTTAAAGACTTTAGCCATAAATTCTTTGCCAAATTGATCTAAATATTTGAGATCTTTAAGTTCCATGCGGCTAAGGTCAGTCAATAGCTGTTTCTTTTCATCTTTTGGTTCTGGAATAAATTGAGTTTTTAACAGCATTTCAAATGTAGCTAATCCTGCTTCCATGACTGCTATTCTTTCTGCCTCTGATCCTGCCATCCACCAATCAAATACTATTCCTGCCATCCTTTTTTCTGCTAAGATCATGATAGACACATTGTCTAATCTTGTTGTGACCTGCATCTGATATAGGGCTCCTATCTAGATTCTAATAGACTCACCAGGATTGGATGAGTTATCTAGATCTAGAATGTAACCACCAGAATTTGTAGCAAACAGATCTTCTTCAACTCTAGGGTACTTAGCTTCTCTTAGGATGTGAGCTTTATTTTGATTCTTTATTGATGGCATAATAAAGGATGGAAATTTTATTGCAGCTTGTTCTAAAGACATGACTTCCTTCTTAGATTCAAAAGGTTTTTCTGCTTTGAACGTTCTAGAAGATCCACTGGTTAATTTTCCAGTATCTCTGGAAGTCCCTTCTCCATCACTTGTTTCTGGTACTTCTTCTTCTAAATCCCAGTAATTTGGGGCTGTCATATCTACATGAAATTTTGGGATTTTCTTACCTTTCTTCTTCATTTTTCTTTTTCTTCTCTCTTCTCTTTCTCTCTTCTCTTCTTGTTGCTCTTCATACAACAATTTTAAATTTTCATTTATCAAATCTGCTTGTTGTCCTAAATTGTCTAGAACATTTTCAGCATGAGAACACCAAGTAGTCAAATAATTTCCTACTTGATATACTTGTTCCAAATCATTGGGCTCTTGTGATTCATGTTCTAGGAGAGGTGCATAATCTGCTCTGGTAGCAGGCTGTTTAGACATTGAAGAAGAGACACAAAACTTTGTTTTTGGGGGCCATTTTCCTCCTCTTACAAATCTTTTATTTGCATATCTATATTCTTCCATAGGTGGATAATTCTGTACATGAGTTCTAAACATTTTATTTACAGCTAGAAAAGGTTTTTCTTCAGGTATATACAATTGCTTTTCAGACCGGGGGGTACTTGTGGAAGTAGACAACTGTTCTTCTGGTATAGACAACTGTCTGTAAAAAGACCTTCTTCCACTCTGGACTGGACTTTCTACTGGTAATACATGTTTCTCTGGCAAGACTATTGGCTTGGGAATCCTAGGGTAAATTGACTGATTTGGAATGATTTTTACCCCTCCATCTTCAAGAGCCAATCTTTTAATTTTTCTACTTATATCATCTGAAGCCAAAGACTTATATTGGATATACCAGTGATCGGGTAATGTTTCTTTGTCATAATGCACTCCTTCAATCTGTGCATTCCCGATTCCTACAGTCACACAGTCTTTCAACACCGGCTGTTTTAGTTTAGGATGTACTGTATTTGTTAACTGAAAGGAAGTTTGAACAATTACAGACAAGAATTCACTCTCATCTGCCATAGACAGTCCTTGTACTCCTATCAAGGCTTTCCAACAATCTTTAAGATGTATGTCTGTCAGACTAATAGCATAATCAGGATAAATTGTTCCATGCTGACAACCAGACATCAAATTTCCCAGTATTGTTCCTATTCTGGCATGATCATATTCATTGTGCCTTGAATCAAACAATTCTGCTATGCAGGGAGTATTTAAACCATGTCTAAATAGGGGAGCCAAACCAATCCTTATAGCTCCAAAATGTAAGTAATAAAATCTTCCTTCCTTAGCATATTTCCTAAACTTTTTTATTTCATCTTCTGAGAATATATTGAGTCCTATTATCTGCACATGTGGACCCTTAATTCTGATCTTAACTTCAACTTCTTTGAAGTAATATTTTTTAGAAAGCTTAAACATCATAGGAACCGGATAGATTTCTTTAGTATCTAATGCAGGGGGGTTCCAGCTTTCTGGGTCTTCTACTTGTTCATGTTCATTTATCTCAGACTCAACAGATCTATTTTCTACTTCGGATATTGATCTCTTATCAATGGTAGAAAAAGTTCTTAGAAATTTGGCCATCTTGGAAAGATATAATTCTATTCCAGAAATTGACTGATAAAGCTTTTATTTACTCAGCACAATGTAAAACAAAGATGCCTTTCAAATGCTCCTGGCTTGTCTCAGGTTCTGTCTATAGAATTATACAGGGTCGTTACAGGGCTCTGATACCAAATTGGGGATGACCGTTCAAACAGAGCAATTCAGCATATAAACAAGATAAAGCTATTGGTATACAGAACTTACTCTGGTAGATGGTCGGGCTAGATGGAGCCGAATAAGTCAGTTTGGGCTCCTTTCCCCTATTAGGATGGAACAAACCCAAGAGATAAGACCTTCTCCCATGACGAAAGGAACAATCTCCCCTCCATCCAAGCTATATAAATCTCTCTTTTCCCAAGATAAACTAGCTTTAGAGTGAGTTTGAATGATCAGCAAGACATCTATAGCTTGTAGCTTTCTAGTGTATGTTTTAGGGAGAATAGTGTGTTTTGATTTGGTTTGAGACAAAAGGGAAGAGGCCTTAAAACTTCCATTGTTGGGGCTATCCATGAGATGTTAGCAGAAGTGTGGGAACCCAAATATGTCGAAGGAGACCATCAACGTCAAGGCATTGGTTGTAATCTCTTTTTGAGTTTACATGACTACAACTATTGATCAATTTCCTACATGAAGTGTTATCTTACATCTTTATGGCTTAATGTTCCTTGACCTGTTAAGTAGGTTGAATACAATATTGTATGCTATCATGTTTTTTGTTATTTTTTTTTTGCTTGTTTCAGGTATTTGAAGGAAGGAAACGAAAGATAGATGGAGTAAGGAAACAAGATCATCACCAAGCATAATAGCATTCTAAGAGGTAGGCCCTCTTATTTGATTCTAGCTTAAGGAAATTTTCCATAGATTGTTTGTCTGTGGCTAGACTAGCTCTCTCGGGCTAGAGGAATTGTTTATGTCCGCACTAAGAATTTACCTGCACCACAAATCCTCAATGCCAAGAAAGGAGAGAGGATTAAGGGACACCAACTCCTTTTTAATTCATAGAATTTCATTTTCATTGGTTTTGTTGAATAAAACTCTTTAAATTTTTCTAGACTTGATTTGGTAGTTGATCCCACTCATATTGAAGAAAATATAGTTGGACATGTAGGTCTTTGTAACTCTAATATTTTTTCATCAATATTGTTAAATATAGCCCTTATCTTCATCTAAACTTGATTTTGGTAGTCAATTCCATATATGTGAAAGAGAATCTCACTAAAATTGTAGGTCTTTATAATTCCTTTAGATTCATCAAGTTCAGATCTACAACCTTATGTCCCTTTTTAAAAATTCATTTCCACACTCTCATAATTTCAATCGTAGCTCATTTACTCAATCTAAATCATCTTAAATGCAAAGAAATAAGACATAATATTTATTAATTTGCACAACTTTATTTTCATCAACCTCTTTTAATAGAACATTTCATCTTCTTCTAGATCTAATTTGGGTAGTCAATCCCACTTATATGAAAGAGAATTCCATTGGATATGTAGGTATATATAACTCCTATAGTTTCATACTTCTTCTTATTGATGACGAAAGATTTCTAACCATCTTTAGGATCTAGAATTACGTTCTTTTTAAAGTACAAAAGTGAATTAATTTTAAATAATGTTCTACGTTGGATATTTGCAATATTATTGCATGCTTGGTCCCACGTAATACACATTAATATGGGGAAAGTGAGGGTTTAGGGTGAAGTTCATGAGAAAAAAAATGGGTTGCGCTTGTTTTTTTTTTTCCTATTTTTTGTGTTTTTCTGTCGATGTTTTTCCATCTCATTGTAATGTATTTTTACTCAATAAATATGATCCATGTCAATGTATTAGGTTTTTGGATCTCGTGGGATCCTATGTATTGTAAATGATGAAGTAAGATGACGACGAAAGTTAGAGTGTGGCTCTAAACATTTTGTTGGTTTTCCTAGTTAAGGATTTCTACGGGAAATCTTTGAGGATTATGTGTGACTGCCATTGTTTATTTTAATTTTCATTAAGAATTTGTGTGTGCATTGCTTTAATATAAAGGGTTAAAAATTATGATTGGTGTTATAACAATTATTGGATGGAATGGGATGCCTTGTTGTTAGGGGTTTACTTATCTGTGATCTATTATAAACATGGTTGCAATGGGAGCTTTTTATTGGTGGAGTATTGTGCTGGAAAAAAATTACAGGAAATTCAAAAACAAAGATTGAGAAATTTAATGGGAAAATTTTTGAGCTATGAAAGATATTTTGGTAGACAAATATCATTAGGTCATTGTGGATCTAAATATTGCACCTACAATAATGTCAAAAAAGTACTAGACAATGTTTGAGTGGAAGGAAAAGAGAAAATTCTGATTGTGTCTCTCAAATTAGTATAACAATATGTTTTAGGAGAAGCTACAACCAAGAAATTATGGGAGAAGTTATGGGAATTATATCAATCTAAGTTCTTTGTAAACAAAATTTTCTTGCAAATGAATTGTACAACCTTAAGATGAATGATTAGGGCTCAATGAAAATGCATGTAAATCCCTTCAATAATATGGTAAGTGTGACATCCTCTGGTTAACATTTCCCCTCTTCTAAATAATTGAAATTATTTTAGAAGGGTTGAGAAAGGGACATAGATTCCATTGCTTGAGGAAATGGTTTTCTTTAAGTATCAGTCCTCATTGCTTGAAAGGAATTAAATGTGTTGATTATGCATTGAAGCTAACTAAAAAAGGAAAGACTAGTCCAAGTGTGGCATCTCATCTCAAACAACAAGCAAAGAAGAGGACAATAATTTAAGAGCAACATGTGTTGCGCTGTCAAGTAGGGAGTTGTTGTGTGAGCTGTGGGGAAAATGAAGGCAGTTAATCTATTTGGAAGGAAGGGTTTCATACATTAATTCATAGGTGGAAAACATAAATGCTTCCTCTTGGTCTCACGCATGCAAAAGTAGGGAGGTATTAGAAGCAAATGCTATGTTCATATATACTTTGTGGGAAAACACAGAGTTGGGAAAGAGTTCAAGAGTTATCTAGCACTGAATGAAATCCTAGAAAAGGAGCACAATTGAGGAATCTTCAGAGTGAAGCTTGTTTTGTAAATGGTTTAGAGAGAATGGCTTTCATGTAAGGCTAGAAAACCCACTAGAAGCTTGTGGTTGATGAAATTTTTAGTTTGGGAAGAATCACTCAAGTGCTTGTGACGGTTTTTGAACCAACGAGAGTTACCTCGGGTCAAAAGCTCTGGTGCGTGACTCATTGTTGAACCACCTTGATTAGCTTCGGTATTGCAACAAGAATGCTACAAGTCCCAAGGCTATGAACTTTAATTATCAGCTCGGGGTTCGTACAAACTTAAGAGGTATCGACACTATATGTGAAACATACAATGTGTCATTCCTTTGTTATCATAATGTAATGGATTGCATGATGTAATGAAATTAAATCCTAAACTAATTGCAGAAAATGAAATGCTCGAAATGGAAACCTTAACCTATTGCAAGAAAGAAAATATAAGGAAAGAAACCTATTCTAATTGCATAAAGTAAAGATCATGAAATAAATGTCAAACATTACATTTCAAAAAGTTTAGATCCATTAACAGAGTTTACTGGATGTGTCAATCAAGAAAATCATCATTGTATTATCCAATTCATAAATTTGTCCATTAACCTAAAAATCGCTGAAATATTTTGCATGCATAAAGAGGCAAGTTCTAAGTGGTCTTTAGTCTTCCCTAATAATTTATTTAGAGCTTAGGGGTATTGATTCAACCCTAAGGGATCATAACAAATCTTTGTGTAGCTTTTCTTCCAGATCCATCGCATTCAAATTCTTTTTATATCGACGTTTCGAACCTGCAACGGTGGTTCATCTTCAGGATGTGAAAGAATTCATTGCAAGACTGATCTTATTTGTTAAATATATATAGAGATGCAAGAGATGCTTAGCCGACAAATCTTTGAATTTTTTTTTTTTAGTATTAATTATTTCATGTTTTAATTCTATCTATTTATATTATATTTGCTTTAATTAATTTAACTATTTTTATTTTTAAATTAATTGTTTCTTTTAATTATTTTAATTTTAATTAATTTACTAATTAAAATTAAAATACATATTCATGTTCTATGTATATGTATATGTATTTTAATTAATTTATTAATTAAAATTAAAATACATATATATGGGTTATACTATATTTATTTCATTAAATTTATTTATTTTATTATTTTAATTAATCATATTTTAATTATTTTATAAATTGAAATTTAAATGCATATCCCTATTCTAATTAATTAATTCATATTATTTTAATTCTAATCAATTTATTAATTAAAACATGTCCCTGCTTAGTTTTTATGTTTGATGAATTATTATTTCAGTTAATTTAATTCTAATTAATTTATTGATTAAAATTATTGTAATTCTAATTAATTTATTAATTGAAATTAAAATACATATCCATGTGAATTTATTAATTAAAATTAAATATGTATACGTACAAATAAATATTTATTTATTAATTAAAATTAAATTTGTATATGTATTTTAGTTAATTTTATTAATTAAAATTAAAATTTATATGTAAGGGTTATATTTATATTCATTTCATTATATTTATTTATTTTATTATTTTAATTAATTCTTAATTTTAATTGTTTATTAATTTTAATTGTTATGATTCTACTAGTTTTTGTTTTAATTTTTAATTTGTTTTAGGACGATGTCCTATTCTAATTGTGTTAATTAACCCTTTAGTCATGATGAATTGTTATTATTGTAATTGTTTTTACTATGTTTATATCTTAATTATATTACTTTTAATTATATGTCTTGATTGTTTATTAAGGTTTCCTATATATTGTTCTAGGTTGCGGATTTATTATTGTTAAGATATCTTCAATTGAATATTAAAATATATAGGAAACCTTAATAATTCCGCAACCTAGACCTTTCCACATCCTTTTCCAACCTTCTGCTACCTTTTTCCACCATTTTCACACCTCTGAAACCTTCAAAACGACTTTACATGAGAACTAGGACATCTTGTAGTAATTCATCTACTAACTGCAGGAAACCCTGTAGCGGTTCCTATAATACTATAGGAAACCATGTAGCAGTTCCTGTAGTACTACATGAATCCCTATTTAAACTTGTTTTGAGCAGAAATGATAGTATTAGCCTAGGGTAGGCCCTCAACTTGACTTCCATGCCTTTCTCCCATTTCTATAACATGTTTTAGGCCTTGGACAAAAGCTAGAAAGAGATTAGAGATCTCTTGGAAGGCCTCTTTTCATCACTACAATTTGAGTTCTATTTTGATGGTGAATGCCTCCCTTCCTTTTGTTTCCTTCTTCTTCTCTTATGTGGCCTAGATGATTGCTTAATGGCCTTGGAGTTCTCTATTTTGATTAGGTCTCTCTTAGGCACCACCATTTTGAGTTTTATCACAATTTGTTCCTTTCTTAATTCTTGTAGTAGCATTTTGCCTTCATGTAGGAGTCATTCCTCCTCTTTCAGGGTCTTCTAATTGTATGGGAGTGATGAGAAATGATGTAGAGGGTTTGGATGATGATTCTAGGGCTTAGAGGGAGTAGTGTAGGTTTGTGAAAATGGAGAGGATGTACTCTATGTTTCTTCAAGAAATTTTTAGGGTGAGACAGAGTGTAGGATTTGTTCTTGAAAAATTTTAATTTTTTCTTATGAAATGGGATGGATGAATGATGAATAGATAGTGGATATGAAGTGGATAGAGGGCTTGGACTATTGTGGTGACTTGGCCTTTGCAAAAATTTCATCTTTTAACTATTGTCCCCATTCCTCGAAATCATTAATCTTCCTAATTTGGATTTTCCACATTGCATGAGTGAAGGAGTGAGCCGCAGTGAACTAGTTGAAGGCAGCTGAGACTATTGACCCATCCTTAGCTTATAAAACCTCATCTCTCATGCATTGACAACAAATTTCTAACTATAATATGATCAAGAGAAGAGGTCAAGAATATTTCATACATGTACCTACCTGATGCTTGTTAGAGACACATGCATGATGCTGTTGAGTTGATGATCGATCCATGGTCCTCTAGAGGTGATAATTTCTTTTGTTTGCTTCTACACAGGTCTTCATAGCTTGGTGATTCTAAACCTTTGTCTTCCAGTTACCATGAGCAAGCTATCTTAGTCAAATCTGGTCTTCTTAGAGTGTTGGGCTTGGCCATGGGTGATTTTCACCTTTCCTATACCTTATTTCACCATTAGGAACCTTTACCACACTTTATTTCACATTCTGTACATTCCTATTGCTTTCAACCTGTTTCCTGTAGTAAACTAGGACTCCTGTAGTACTACAGGAAACCCTGTAGCAACCTTGTTTTGTCCATATCTCCCAAACGGTAGAATGGATTAACCTAAAATTTTCTGAGCATGTTTCCATCATCCTTATACACCTCCCCATAAAAAAAAAATTGGCCAATGGATGCATGAATCTCGGGAAAAAATAAAAATGGTTGAAGTTGATGGAGGCTAATTTCTTGGAAATCGTGCACTGGCATTTTTTGAAATTGCTTGGCATGTTACCATCATTGAGATGAATCTTCCCATGTAACAAATTTGAAAATGGATGCACAAATATCGATAAAATTCAAAAATGGTTGTAGGTGATGGAGGTCGATTTCTTGAAAATTGTGCACTGGAATTTTCTCAAACTACTTGAGCATGTTAGTCTCATCCATATGAATATCCACTTAAAACAACTTGGAAAATGGATGCATGATTTTCAAGGTATGACAAAAATAATTTTATGCTCTATTTATGCATGTTTCGTGTAGTAAAATAGAACATTCTTGTAGTATTTTAGGACAACGAGGAAAATGAATGGGAAAATCTTGGGAATGATGGGTAGATGGTGGAAATATATGAGGGTGATGGATTGGCATGGCCTTGGTCCTTTTGGAGCATCTCAGAAAAGAAGGAGAATGTCCAAGTTTGACTTTCTTTGACTAGAATTTTGACCATTTTTGTTCTTTTTTTGGTGCCTACTTGTTTTTGTTGCTTGTAGATGTTGGAGAGCATTTGCATTCATCAAAGAGATACATGGAGAAAAAAAAAAGAATATATATATCTATATATATATATATATATATATTTTTTTTTTTTTTTTTTTTCTTCTAGGCTTACTAGCCACCTCAATGAGGTTTTCAACTAGTAGGTCTGCCTAGGCGCCTCAAAGGAGGTTTTCACCTAGGATCTTTTTTTTTCTCCTTTTTTATTTTTATTTTTTCCAACCCATTGAATGCCTCGTGGAGGTTTTCAATTAATGAACCAATATCAAGTGCCTCAAAGGAGTTTTTCACTTGAGATTTTATTTTTTTTCTCTTATTTTTCATTTTTTAAATATTTTTTCTACCCTACTCTACTTGAAAAATAAAATCTCTTTCAAGTATAAGAATGCTTCCAATGGAGCCATGTGTCCATTAGGATGATAGATAAACTGATGTGTATGCTTGAAATATATGCTTTGACATGTACCTGGATTTCAGAGACCAAATGCTTTGACTTTGACAATATCAAGCATAGTCAAAGAAGAGAGCGTTGTTGCAACTTAATGGCTGTCTAGAATCATATTTTAATACAATTGTGATGCCCTTGGTCCACTTTCCTATATGGATCATTCTTCAAGTCTTCTTCTACCATGACCTTCAAATATTCCTCTTTTTGTTGATTGTTCTCTTGAATACATGGAGGATTTGGTGGTAACGATGAGGGAGCTTTCTCAATCTCTGATTTTGATGTCTGCTCTTCGTCAAGTTCAACCCATGATTCTTTGGTCTTCTTATTGGAATCTCTTTTTTCTACATGTTTTCCTTCAATGATATCAAGAGAATCTCTTTTTTGTGATACTCTTCCTGAGCTAAGATGAATACCATTTATATCGAGAGGAGATGTTTGGAAGTGTTGTACCTCAGCACTCTAAGTGGGTTGAGCTACTTCATTGCGTGGGTTCGGAAATGGTGGTATAGGTAGTTTAGGGGGAATTGATATTTGAAATTGATGTGGTTGCGGTTTTATTTGTGGTGGAGGTTAATAGTAGGGATAACATGGAGTTGGGTATGGAGTATATTGAGGAAAATATTAAGAATATTGTGGATGGCTCCCATAAGTTCCTTGCCAACCTTGTTGCCAAGGTTGGTTTTGGTGTTGAGATGGCCAAGGTTGCCAAGGAAAGGGTGTGTTCCAATTATTTTTAGATGGTTGTCCATATGCTTGAAATTGTGAATTAGGCTCTTGCATCATATCAGATTGAATAGTCTGCCATGGTCCTCTTGGAGCTACATAACATAGTTTCATTGCCAATTGACTTGCTCCATTGTCCTCTTGGTAAACTTCATTCAACCTTGGTAATGATGGAAAATATTTATCATGTGATTCTGCATGGACAACACAAATATCAACATCTTCTTTTTCTTCATCTTGCATTCTTAACATTTCTATTTATTTGGTTAGATTGCTAAGAATTTCTGTTTTAAAGTCATCAAACAAATTTCCAATTTTAGCTTGACTTAGTGATCTTGATGTTGATTTAATTACTCTTTCCCTTCCTCTTGATATGTGTTTACAAGTTTCACAAATTCCTTCAAATGATAATTGGTATATATCACCTTTACTCATGAGATCAAGGAGATCAATCCATTCATCCATAATTATTCTAAGTAAGAGGGTTTTTAGTGTGTCAAATTGATGAGCCCCAAAAATGGATAATTATATGGGCTCATTCAACCTCCTAATTCGACTTAATCCACCATTCTCATTAGTTTATTGCATTTTTTTGATTATATTTATGCTGATAGAGTGAATTGGGTTAGTCATTATGCCAACAAGTCTAATGTGTGCTTTGTGTAGTCTTTTTGGTCAATTTGGAGACAAAATCAAAGGTTTTAATGAGCACTTGGCAGCCAAATTCGTGGGAGAACAAGGGAGAGGATTTGTAGGAAGGTGTCCCCTTCATTTATGGGCCCTTACCTCATATTCTCCACCATCAGCTCGGAGTTCAAGGGCCACCAAATCAATTATCACAAGGGCAGCCGAGCAAGTGCTAGTAAAAGTGTTGTTAACTACAAGTTTTGGCAGCCGAGTTCCTAAAGTTTAGGAGGGCTATTGGGGTCCTCAATTTGTATAAATAAGAAGTCTTAGGGCCTCATTTTGGTTAGCCAGTAGTTAGTTACTTTGTAGGCAGAAGTTAGCTAGTTTGTAGTTCGATTTTAGTCAGTAAAATTAGCTTTTCATTTCAGCACATTTTCAAGTTCTCCTTGTGGACAGTTTTGATGTAACTCTTCTTTTCTTGATCAATAAAGATGAATATAGCTTTGCACCAGCTCTAAATCTCTCTTAGGAGGTTGTAGCTCTTGGGGTTTGGCCCATCTCAAGCGCCCAGTACGTCCTTTGTTTATCTTTATGTGTTTTTGTTGCATTCTTAGAATAAAATCTGTTATTTAGATTTAAATCTTGCTTTGTTATTTAGATTGCTTTTGATGGTTAAAGTAGCTTCTTATGTTTAGAATAGATTGGTAGGATAATAACAGGAAAAAGGCTCCAAAAAAGGGTCAACAAACACTTTTGGTTTCACCTCTTCCTTATTGGATCAGGGCCTGGAATTGAAGTAACCGTGTTGTTCCAAACAAAAACACTAGTTTGCTTTACCACGCAATCCTTAGTGTACTGTTTTCATTTGCAGAAGTTGGTTATGTGTTCAGATCTCTGAAATGTTTCATTTCATAGTTGATATACATGATTCTCTTCCAAATAAAGTTGTTGTTCATTCACTTTATTGTTAGTTAGATTAGATTAGCTAGGACTTTGATTACTTACAAGACTTTGTTGATTCAGTTGAATGTATACGGCGCAGAGCATCTCTACCACTCTTCCATCCACCTAAGCTTCATCAGAGCCATCTTCTCCATCTCCTAGCTAGGTTCCTCGTCTCACATCTGTCCTCTTGCCCATGTAACCCTACCTTTTTGTGCAATCATTGTTTCAGCCTTCTTTGAGCCAATTTAGCCATATACACCTTCTCACCACTCCATCCACCAGTCCCTGGGCCACTTCAGACCCCTATCCTACCTCCATATCCATTCATGCATCTTCCCTCACTCACCCATTCTCCAAAATCAAATTTTTAAACATCATGTAGAAATTTATGAACATCCTGTAGAAATTCCTGAACATCCTATAGAACCCCTGCAGACTTCCTATAGAAGCTCATAAATGAGGTTTCTTGATAGCCAAACTTTTTGAAACTCTCTGGAAGGGTGTTAGGGACTCCTTAGACCCTCTCTGAACCTTCCTGGCCTCTTCCAAGCATTTCTCCTCCTTGATCCACCCCTGCACAGTCAAAGAACAGTGAAAGCATATGCATGATGAAACTAACGACTTAAGCAAAGATACAAAAAGATATTTTCTTCAGATAGTGATAACTTAGACACATGCATTTTACCTTCATAGAAGTAATGACATCTCTTTCAGTACTTTGCATTCTCTCCTTTGCATCAGTAGGACTAGCTGGTAGAATTAGGGTTTGCTAGGGTTTGCGTTTTCCTTCAGTTTTTCAATCTCTTTTCGCAAATAGATTAGCTTCCTTCGAGTTAGCTTTCATCCATCAATTAAAAAGCTTCTTCTAAGAGCTCATAGAAGTTGGCTTAAGCTCCTAGCGGACTTGTGCCAGCTGACCAAGTGACAGCTGCGGCAAGAGCTAGTACTTGTGCATACAGCATCGTCGCTTCCAAGTTTGTTACGAACTACTGGGTTCATAAAAGTAAAGAAGGGAGTCCCAGGAGTTGTAGCATTATTGCTGCAATACTGGGGCTCACCACTCTTTTTGGCGCCATTGCCGGGGAAGCGTCAGAGTATTGGTGATTGCTGCTTTTTTTCTATTTTCCACTACAACCTTCTGCTAAGTAGTTTATTTCATTCCCATTATGCAATTTCGTTTCTGCAAAAGGAGATTAGACATTTCCTGCTTTCATAGATTAGCATTTCCATTCCGCAATTTCAATTCTGCAAGTGTAGATTAGCATTTCAATTCCACAATTTCAATTCTACAAGCGTAGACTAGCCTTTCATTCCTGTAATTTGATTTGAGCAAAATAGATTAGTCCTTTCCTGCTTTCATTTCAATTCCGCATTTTCATTTCAGCAAGATAGTTAGTTTCAGTTCAATCTATTTCAGTTTTGCAAGTAGAAGTAGAAAAAAAGAAACAAAAATCAACCAAAAATATTTCCTTTCATGCCTGGTAGGAGTAGAGATAAGTCAGAAAAATATTTTCACAACACCCCCCATTGCTTCACACAGCCAACCTTCTCCCTTCTTCGATGGTTGTGACTAAGAAGAACCCCTGGGTTGACATCAAGGCATATTTAAAGAACCTCTAGGGTAGAAGAAGAAGGAAACATTCCTCTGGAGCAAATGGCTACAAGCAGAAATGTTGGGAGCAGTACCTTATCCAAACATGAATTTTCAAATCAGATGGAAGATTTCAAGAGCGAGATAAGGTAGTGTCTTGCCATGCAATTGGATACCTTACGGATCCAAAAGAAGAAAGAAGAAGCCAAGAGGGATTTGGCCATTTTTTGTCCTAGGTGCACTAGAAAGCATCCTAGGAACGAATGTCCAATGCACTCTCTAGAAGTGTGTTTCGTCTGTGAAGAATACCATCCTATGAATCAGTGACCTTCCTTGCCTAGACTTAAAGCTGCATACCAGAGAGCCAAAGGTGCCACTGAATCACTCTATTATATGTACCAAAGGAGGCCACATGGACCCATACCCTACCAGCAGGGAATGCAAGGTACATCCCAGAACTATTATGACCCCTATCAAACCACTTCCATACCTTCTTGGGGTCCCCTTGCTCACCCTTCCTGGTTCACACCTCCTCCTTGTTCCTTCACATATCCATATTATGCCCAACCAGTTGCTCATTCGTTTCACTCTTATGCTCAGCCACAACCTCAGTGGAATGCACCTCATCAAGGGTGGAGGCCCCAATACAACACTCCTCCCGCTTCTTTTCCTCCACCACCTGCTCATCCACAACCATCGCCTCTTATTCCACCAAGGCAACCCCAAATGCCTGCCAAACCACAATCCCATCCACATCCATCTCGAATATACACCCCCACTCAACTATTCGTACCACCATTTGCACACCTGCCCGTTGCAGTAGCTCAACCCAATTGCAAAGCTAAGGCACAACATGTCCAAATGACCCCTCTTGAGCTCGATGATCTTCATCATAGCTCAGGAAGAGTATTGTAAAACAGAGATTATATTGACAACATTGAAGGACCAAAGGCAAAAGAAGATTCAAAAGAAAGGATCAAAGAACCATGGGCTGCACTCGATGAAGAGAAAACATCAGAAGCAGAAATCGAGAGAGTTCCCTCATGGTTACCATCAAACCCTCCATGTAGTCAAGAGAAAAATCAGCAAAAAGAGGAAGATGTGAAGGTCATGATAGAAGAAGATATGGAGAATGATCCAGATCAGCAAAAGGACCAAGGATATCAAAGCTATATTGAGACATGGTTCCAAACAGTCACTAAGTTGTAGCAGTACTTTCTTCCTCAGCGATGTTTGATCACTTCAAAGTCAAATCATTTGGTCTCTGAGATCTGGATAGTTGTCAAAGCATGCATTTAGAGCCTCCACATCATTTTTTCTCTAATCTCGATGTGCACTTGGCTCCATTGGAAGTATTCTTACACTTGAAAATGATTTTGTTTTTCAAGTAGGGTAGGGTAGGAAAAAAAAAAAAAAAAGAGAAAAAATGAAAACAAGAAGAAAATAAAAATCTAAGGTGAAAACCTCCTCGAAGGCGCCTTAGATTGGCTCATTGATTGAAAACCTCCATGAGGCGGTCAATGGGTTGGGAAAAAATAGAAAAGAGAATAAGATCTCTGGGTGAAAACCTCCCTTGGAGGCGCCCAGGGCAGGCAATTAGGGTGAAAACCTCCATGAGGCGCCCTAGTTGTTTTCCAAAAAAAAAAGAGAAAAAGAAAAAGAAAAAGAAATCTAATTTCCATTGAATAATTTTAGGTTGCAGCAAGGACATTGTAGGTCAGGAGGATCGCTCAAAACAAAGACAGAGGAAGTTTTGTGCCTTCTACAGGAAGTTTTGTGTTTTCTACAGGAAGTTCTGTGTCTTCTACAGGAAGCCTACAAACAAGCCAAAATTGATCTCTGAAGAGGACCTGAAGGCCGGGAATCTGTCCATGAGGCCTGCAAGCATCCATGTTTCCATCCCTCACCCTTCTCCATCATTTTTTCCATCTCATTGTGCTTCTTTCCTCAAAACTGTGTGTTCTACAGGAAGTTCCTGTAGAAATTACAGGATTTCTACAGGAAGCTAGAAATGGATTTGAAAAAGGTATTTTGGCAAACATGAGAGCTTCCTCAAGGGGTCAAAAGTCCTCCTGCAACCTTCAAACTCCTCCTCCATCATCTCCATGCCTGCATCACAGCCCAAGCTCAGTTTTTCTTTCCATGCAAAAACTTGTAGAATGATTTGAAGAAAAATATACATAGAACAGAATTTGTTTTTTCCCTAGCTTGAAAACCGTGCATCCATTTGCAAAATTGTTACAGGGGATGTTGTATAGGGACAATGGAAAAATGCCCGAGCAATTTCAACCAATTCCGGCGCGTGGTCTCCAAGAAATCAACCTCCATCACCTTCATCCATTTTTGCATTTTCTCCATATCCGTGCATCCGTTTCAAAACCTGTTTCATGGGGAGATGCATATGGGTGATAGTAGCCTACCCAAGCAGTTTCAGCTGATTCCGATGTACGGTTTCTGTGAAATTGATCTCTGAAATCTTCAGCCATTTTCCATTTTTCTCGAAATCTGCGCATCCATTGATCGCAATTTTTCTATGGGAGGTGCATAATGATGATAGGAACATGCTCAGAAAGTTTCAAATTGATCCGGTCTATAATTTGGGAGCAATGGCGAAAGCAAGTTTCGATCCTGTGAAAATTCAACAGCAACAACTTGAGGGTGCAGATCTGAACGTGGAAGCCAGCTCCTGCCATGTGGATCCGACCAGAGGATACCTGCACAAGAAAACAACCAGGAATCAGTAGCCAAGCCATCATGCAACCACAGAAACTAGTGCATGCAGCAAATGAAAGGATACAGCACCTCCCAGCAGCCATTCAACTTCTAGGTATGTGACTGAAACTCGTTCCTCCATTGCATAAATCTAATTTAAAAAATACATGAACGAATGGAATGGTGGGGTAAACCATGAATCTAGCAAGGTTAAGCTGATTGCCTTCTCTAGCGCTCAGCCGGACGTCATGCAGTACACGTGGACAACTAACTCATGTGAAAATTAAAGCAACTGGGAGTGTTGGCCATTTAAACCTCAATTCAATTGACGGCAGTGATTACAGGGGGAAAACACACAGTTCAGGAACAACACTTCCATCTGCATGTGGCCACGTACACCTGGCCAGTTCACTCCCTCACCACAAATCATGCAACAATTACAAAAATGCTCAACTGACTCTCACCACCCTCTGTTCAACTGCGGTCACAACTGGAGCACGCATCCACCACGTCCAGCTCAGTTAACCAGTGGTCCTCTGCAAGATTCCTGCCTGATTTCTTGAGATTTCTGTCGTTTTTAAAAAAAAATTCCCACCTATCGGGCTCTATAGGAAGTGCAGTTTCGTTCTACAGGAAGTCTTCTACAGGAAACACAAAAAACAACCATGCAGAATGAAAACCTGGGATTTTCGACGAATTTCAAGCTCCAAACAAGGTAGGATTGAGGAAACTTCATTGTGCATGAATTGTTGGTGTAAAATGGTGAATTGAACATGGCATTAAATTAAAAAATGAGAGTAACAGTCTACTTATGTATTCAACAAAATATGAAATATTGCCTGCATATTCCACTGTATTTGTCAAAGTTCTTTCTCTGCACTCTAAAATCTCCTCATCATCTTTAAAAGTAAAGAAGATATATGTTGCAGTAGAGGCCACCCTGTGTGCATGGAAACCTGAATTTACATATGTATCTGTGTGTTGAGAAGAGAATTTGTGCCCTTATGCTCAGTTATGAAAAAACAACATTATCCTTTCAATAAATCGACAGTCGAATTCTGGGTGACAGAAACAAGGGAATTATTGCTATCTAGTATTGTGAGGAACACAAGAGAAACTCCTCCCTGGGTTCAGAAAACACCAAATTCAGTTGTCCTCTATTTTAGTGATTGACCGTTGTTTTCCTGAGCATTTCCTTTTCTGATTAAAACATAAAAAGAGCACTCCCACCATGCCATGAGGATTCATAATGGGAGAACACATTGAAGAAGGGGAGAAAATCAATGGTGAAGGAACACAGAACATTCAAGCATAGAAAGAACAGAAAGAAAAAGGGGAAATGGGCAGATTGTTGAGCCTAAAACAGAGGAAGAAACAACAGCACAAACACCAAGGGAAACGATTGCAGAGTAGGGCAGAGAAGACTGAAATAGTCCAAACAAGTAAAGGCACACCCAAGGAAACCACAACACAAGTCAAAGAGAAGGCACCCCCAACCAAGCAAGACAAATCAGGGAAAACTGGTCCTATAGGAAGCCAGTAGACTGTTTCTACAGGAAGCCAGAAAACTACTTCTACAGGAAGCCAGAAAACGGCCACTACAAGACTTTCTACAAGAAGTCTGGGGAAAGGGCAGTAGAAGGAGAAATCGGCCGAGATTTTAGCTAGGGAGGCAGTAGCTGTGCTGGCCACCCTAAGCACATCCCCCAAGCAGAAGGAAAAGCGAAAGAGGGAGCTTCCACTATATTTTAAGGCAAGAAGGAGTGTGAGGATTAACACTGGCAAACCCCAGCCTCAGTCAAAAGAGTCAATTACAATGGTAGACACCACAGCTACACAAAAGGAGAGGTCTCCCTCAAAGGCATCCATCACCTATGAACGAGGAAGCCTGAAGACATCCACCTGCAGAGAAAGAATGAAAATGTTGGACACAAAGGCCTCTCTACAGGATGCTGAGACAGTTCTACAGGAAGCTGAGAATTCTCTAGGAAAAGGAGCACAGGCAGTGGGAAGAAGAAGAGAGAAAAGCATGGTTTCATGACCGAGAAGAGGACATCACTTCAGAAGCTTGGCATGACAAGGAGGTCACCATGCCCATCAAAGATGAGGAGATAGATTGGTTGCTCAGAGGGTGAGCAACACTTTCAGTAGGGGGGTGATGATGAGCCCCAAAAATGGATAATTATATGGGCTCATTCAACCTCCTAATTCGGCTTAATCCACCATTCTCATTAGTTTATTGCATGTTTTTTATTATATTTATGCTAATAGAGTGAATTGGGTTAGTCATTATGCCAACAAGTCTAATGTGTGCTTTGTGTAGTCTTTTTGGTCAATTTGGAGACAAAATCAAAGGTTTTAATGAGCACTTGGCAGCCAAATTCGTGGGAGAACAAGGGAGAGGATTTGTAGGAAGGTGTCCCCTTCATTTATGGGCCCTTACCTCGTATTCTCCACCATCAGCTCGGAGTTCAAGGGCCACCAAATCAATTCACAAGGGCAGCCGAGCAAGTGCTAGTAAAAGTGCTGTTAACTACAAGTTTTGGCAGCCGAGTTCCTAAAGTTTAGGAGGGCTGTTGGGGTCTTCAATTTGTATAAATAAGAAGGCTTAGGGCCTGATTTTGGTTAGCTAGTAGCTAGTAACTTTGTAGGCAGAAGTTAGCTAGTTTGTAGTTCGATTTTAGTCAGTAAAATTAGCTTTGCATTTCAGCACATTTTCAAGTTCTCCTTGTGGACAGTTTTGATGTAACTCTTCTTTTCTTGCTCAATATAGATGAATCCAGCTTTGCGCCAGCTCTAAATCTCTCTTAGGAGGCTGTAGCTCTTGGGGTTTGGCCCATCTCAAGCGCCCAGTACCTCCTTTGTTTATCTTTATGTGTTTTTGTTGCATTCTTAGAATAAAATCTGCTATTTAGATTTAAATCTTGCTTTTTTATTTAGATTGCTTTTGATGGTTAAAGTAGCTTCTTATGTTTAGAATAGATTGGTAGGATAATAATAGGAAAAAGGCTCCAAAAAAGGGTCAACAAACACTTTTGGTTTCACCTCTTCCTTATTGGATCAGGGGCTGGAATTGAAGTAACCGTGTTGTCCCAAACAAAAACACTAGTTTGCTTTACCATGCAATCCTTAGTGTACTGTTTTCATTTGCAAAAGTTGGTTATGTGTTCAGATCTCTGAAATGTTTCATTGCATAGTTGATATACATGGTTCTCTTCCAAATAAAGTTGTTGTTCATTCACTTTATTGTTAGTTAGATTAGATTAGCTAGGACTTTGATTACTTGCAAGACTTTGTTGATTCAGTTGAATGTATACGATGCTGAGCATCTCTACCACTCTTCCATCCACCTAAGCTTCATCAGAGCCATCTGCTCCATCTCCTAGCTAGGTTCCTCATCTCACATCTGTCCTCTTGCCCACGTAACCCTACCTTTTTGTGCAATCATTGTTTCAGCCTTCTTTGAGCCAATTTAGCCATCTACACCTTCTCACCACTCCATCCACCAGTCCCTGGGCCACTTAAGACCCCTATCATACCTCCATATCCATTCATGCATCTTCCCTCACTCACCCATCCTCCAAAATCCAATTTTTAAACATCCTGTAGAAATTCCTTGATCCACCCCTGCACAGTCAAAGAATAGTGAAAGCATATGCATGATGAAACTGACGACTTAAGCAAAGATACAAAAAGATGTTTTCTTTAGATAGTGATAACTTAGACACATGCATTTTACCTTCATAGAAGTAATGACATCTCTTTTAGTAGTTTGCATTCTCTCCTTTGCATCAGTAGGACTAGCTCGTAGAACTAGGGTTTGCTAGGGTTTGCGTTTTCCTTCAGTTTTTCAATCTCTTTTCGCAAATAGATTAGCTTCCTTCGACTTAGCTTTCATCCATCAATTAAAAAGCTTCTTCTAAGAGATCATAGAAGTTGGCTTAAGCTCCTAGCGGACTTGTGCCAGCTGACCAAGTGACAGCTGCGGCAAGAGCTAGTACTTGTGCATACAGCACCGTCGCTCCCAAGTTTGTTACGAACTACCGGGTTGATAAAAGTAAAGAAGGGAGTCCCAGGAGTTGCAGAATTATTGCTGCAATACTAGGGCTCACCAAAAATCCTAAATGATGTAGTTTTCCCCCCTTAACATTATACATGAACCTCTCTATTAGATCGTTAAGGCTCTCATCTTCTTTTTGATTCATTCTAAATATTTCTTCTATAAGATCACGATCTTTATATTTTTCTAGAAATATATTTTGCATATCATTCCATGATCTTATTGAATTAATCCCTAAACTCTTGAACCATTTAAGAGCTCTATCTTTCAATGTTGTTGGAAACAATCTCAGTTTTTTAGTGTTTAATAAGTAACCATAATATCTACAAAGGATTTCAAATTCAAAGAGAAAGGTTTCTAGATCCTCTGACCTTAGACCATGAAATTTTGGAAGAAAAGATGGAGGGATGTTCTTCATGTGCACATTGACATTAGTATCCTGAATGGGGAATCCAGGAAGATCTTCTTCATTATCATCATCTCCATCCATTTCTTCTACCTTCTCTCTCACCTATTCTTCTTCTACCTACAAAAATGAATGGTGATGTGGCTCTTACTACACCACATGATCAAATGTGGGGTGGGTTGGTGTTGGAGATTTTTTTTGTTTTTATGATTGAATGAAAAAACTAATGCAATGCACTCTTTTATTTTTCAAATGAAAGATACCTAATGCAATTTTTTTTATTTTTGCATAAAGTAAAAAAGAAATGAATCAACTAGGGAAAAAAACAACGCATACTTTGGCACCTCCCTGGCAAAGGTGCCAAAAAGTGATGAGCTTCGGTATTGCAACAAGAATGTTGTGACTCCCAAGGCTACCAACTTTAATTATCAACCCGAGATTCGTACAAACTTAAGAGGTATCGGCACTATATGTGCAGCATACAATGTGTCCTTCCTTTGCTGTCATGATGTAATGGAGTGCATGTAATGAAATCAAATCCTAAACTAATTGCAGAAAATGAAATGCTCGAAATGGAAACCTTAACCTATTGCAAGAAAGAAAATACATGGAAAGAAACCTATTCTAATTGGATAAAGTAAATATCATGAACTAAATTTCAACCATTGCATTTCAAAAATTTTAGATCCATTAACAAATTTCATTGGATGTGGAAATCAATAAAATCATCATTGGATTATCCAATTCATAAATTTGTCTATTAACCCAAATCGTTGAAATACTTCGCATGGGTAAAGAGGCAAGTCCTAGGTGGTATTTAGTCTTCCCTAATAATTTATTTAGAGCCTATGGGTCTTGATTCAACCCTAAGGGATCATGATCAAGTTTCTTGAGCGATTCTGGGCAAGTATATACATGATGGAAGGCAACTATAGGGTTTCCTGTAGTTTACTACAGGAAACAACAAATTTTCTATAGGGAGTTATAATTCACCGAATGACAAACCAAATCAAATACAAATTGAATGGGACAAATTTTTTTATTGACTATGATTTCTTAGGTATCCATTCCAAGTGGAACCGTTCAAAAATACCTATGTTAACCCATGCTAAAAAATGGCAAAAAATTACTAGTCTAAAATCTATAAATTCGATAACTAGTGACCTAGTAAATCTATCAAATGCCTAACCTAATCAAGTGAAAATGCAATGGGGTAATTTTTTTTGCTAACTATAATATTTTTATGATCTAATTTAAGTGGAATCAACTCGATCTAAGCTCGTTAGCATGCTCTAAAAATAGCGGATATTTATTGTTATTTGCCACAAAGACTTCCAAAAATCTAGATTTGGGAATAAGCAAGCTAATCCAAGTAGCTCAATGATTACTTTGACCTTCCAAAGCTTTTACAATGATAAAATAATGCTTGTGATCTTGCAAAATAACTTACTTCAACCATTTGACCCAATCCTACAACAAGAAATCATTAATACTAAATGCATAAATAGAAAAAAAAAAAAAAAGACAAAAACAAGAGATGCATGTGAATAAGAAGTGAAAGGAAGAAAAGTAAATGATACAAAAGGGCTTTGAGGCTCCTGGGATGGCCAAGCCCAAGGAAACTCAGAGTCCTATGAAGGATACCAATATTTAGAAGCTGAACATGGCACCAATCTTCATTATTTTCATTAATACATTTACATCCCCGCAAGAAATGAAAGTGGAGTTGCAAAAGTACGAGTTCTCTCCACAACAAGACTAATAAAAATCAACCCCTAGAGGAAAATTTGAGTTGGTACTTACAAAAAATGATTAGGAATCATCCCTCATGAAAGGAGGTAGCTTTCCCCACCAAAATCCCTTGATTAGTGGATGTGGTTCCCAATACTAGGAATCTGCATTAAATGGCAGGGAACACATTCCTAGATTTTCTCAATCATTGGAGCTCCAGAATATATACCATAATTTCATAATATATTCTTGATTTATTATTGATCCGCATGTAGTAGGGATAAAGTCCCTAAATTATATCCTGCTCCAAATCTTCCTAATCTTCCCAATATTCTCAAAATATTCCACAAAAATAAATAATATTAGGCACAAATATGCAATTATCCATAAACCTTCCTAATGAACATATTAAAGTTAAAAATACATTATTTAATGCAAAAAGAGAGGTTTAATGTTCTCAAGGATGGCCAGATGGGCTTTAATTTATGTCTAATTTAGAGGCATGGGCCTTAATTTATGTCTAATTTAGAGGTCCATCACACCCGAAAAAGTGATTTCCTACCTGTTAACACTTACCACTGATGAACCTTCCTCATAGTGGACTCTCTTATCCTGACAGTAAGCTAGAGTTATTTGTATTATGGAATTTTGGCATGACTCTATGTATGCATGAACTCTGTGAGCCATAATGAGCTTCATTGGTGGATGGAGGTAGCGATGGACTTGTGACATCCTTTTTCGGCTATGTTGGTTGGCTAAAAGAACCTAGAAGAACCTCACCTGAAGCTTTGGAATCCATATCGGGAGTGACAATTCCAAGTAAGGCTTGATTTTAACTGTATATGGCTAGGCGAAGAGTTGTTGTCCCAATCTTAGTTGCTAACTCTAGTATTAGTTCCAGAGTGTTTGGAATTGCATCTCATTGTTATTGAGGTCATGTTGGGTTGTAACTCATTGTTGTATTTACTGTATGAATGACTCATGGTTTACAAAATTGGATTTGTAAAAATTTGATGAATGTGTGAAATGTTTCTATGATGTTGTATCATATCTCTTTATGATGGAAAAAATTGTGTTTATATATAACCACCTAGGTGGTTGCAGTGCAAACTGAGTAACATTGTTGTGTGAGGTATGATCAATGGGTTCTCACTAGTTGGCTTCAAGCCTATAGAAAAAGGGTAGTTAATGACCATCTATTGGGCATATGCCTCGAATTTTGGTCCATATAAGAAAAATGCTCGCAGGCTTGTAATATTATAAGTTATGTGCCTAGATTTATGGTCTATGCTTGAAATCGAACCAAAAAGGGGGATTTCTTATTTACTCATGGAATGATGGACTCCTTGTGGTCTTCTTGGAATCATAGGTTCTCTTGTTGTTTCTATAAGCTTTCTATGCTTGTTTTTTTCTTGAAATAGACTTGTAGATCTCTAAACTGAGCTCTATTTGTTTTCCCTAAGACATTGAGGACTTGTTGTAACATTATTGTTTTTGATAAGTTAGGTAGTAGATAAAAAATCAAAATTCCATACAAAAAAATGATAAGTTAGGATATGGACCAAAAACAAGATGGAAAATAAAAATGTTAGAAGTGATTATTATTATAGGTCCATATCAAATAAAATGATAGAGTAGTTGCTCTAAAAACGAAGGCAAAATGAAAATGATAGATAAGCAATAAAATAAAACTATTTTCTTTAAAAAATAAATTAAGGTTGCTAGCTCAAATGCACCTTTGAAAAATGTCCTTTTGATTAATCATGCTTAAGTTCTTTAATTACGATTTTGTAATAAAGCTTGATGACATTATAAAATAAGTGACAAATGACACTTTTGTCGTATTGGAAGAAACGACAAAACAACACATTGGGTGCCAGTAACCAACGTGCTCTTTTCAACGAAGATCCTTCACTCCGCCTGGATCAATGGTGGAGGAAGCCTTTTGGCCCCCCCTTGGTCATTTCCTGTTAATGTAAGGTTGGGGGGGGGGGGGGGGAGTGCGAAAAACATCTTTCATGGCTGTCGCTTTTTGCAATGTGGTGCCTCCAAAATGTTTCGGACCCCCAAGGTCCGAAACCACAAACCATTGTGATCCCGCCCCCTTGAAATCCGCTTTTGGTTTTCTTCGATCCGACTGTTGACTTCTCCCATGCCTTGTGCATCCATTATCCTCTATCCAATAACGAACCTCCACGTCATCCATCCATTTTCACTTACCCATTCACTGTCTGCCACATTATAATACCATTGCCCATATGCTCCAAAGTTGTTGTTGTGCCTAATTATCCGTTTAAACAACCGTTAAGCATTAATTCACATTTCCCTACAAATCGAATGCCTACGACTAGATACAAACAGTTAATTGAGTCCAATTGAACCTATAAATCCTCCATGGCTCCAATCTTTGGCACTTTTCGCTTCCATCCATAAACCAAAAGCACTAGTTTGTCGTTATGTGTATTTTCTCCACTGTTATCAATTTTAGGTTAAAAACAACTTCTAAATTTCCCTTGTGGTACTGATGGCTCCTAAAGCAAAGATATAGAAGATTGTCGAAGAAGGGAATCCCTCCACAGTCCCCCTTGATCTAGATCATATGCAACTTGTAGAATCCCTTTTCAAGATCAATGACTATGAATGTGAATTTGATTTCTATGAATCACATTCATGGTTAAAACTGAAATATACCAATTAGGAGGATCACATTCGCTTTTGGTAGACTCTTCTGCCATTGTGTTCTTTTCCTAAGACCCATCAATTTCGTGATCTAATCTCTTGGTGTCAACCCAGGTATGACCCTGTGAAATGAATGGTAATGACTCAGGATGGAAAAATCCAGATTACCATCAGTGCTCAGAGCATAAACCAGATGCTAATGATACCTCCATCTGATTCCCTTAGCCATTTCTCACCTGCAGCTCTCATGGACCTCTACAATAAACTCACCTTCCCACAGAGAGCTGTTATCTTTGAACTTTTCCTACTAGAAGATGTCGAATTACCTAAGAGAAATCCTCCATAGTCATCGTCCATGTTCCCTGAAGCTACTAGACACATGATCTCTCTGTTGACAATGCAACAAGACGATGGAGCTTAGTGAAAAGAAGTCGCCTTCACTAAGTGGGCCCGTAGGCTATTTTTGGCGCAAAGTCTATTTTTAGACATATGTATCATGGTCTATGAGTTGCAGGATGCTATTTGTGTATGATTGGTCACGTTGGTAAAAACAGATGGACTTCTATTTTTAGACATATGGGCGGAGTCTATTTTTAGACTGCCAGGCTAAAAATAGAACAGTCGAATATTATTAGCTCTTAATAATATTTGGACTATAAACATTATCTTATCCTCTTGGAGCACTTCAATTCGAGCTACGTCTGTGGCACATGCAACTTCCATTAGGAAATACGCTTTTCTTATGGGTTAGTTGAGCTATTGAATGATGGACTTCAGTTAGAACTCAAGTGATTGAGTTTGGTAGAGTTAATTGAGGAGTTGATGGAGTTGTGTTCAGTTTGACTTGGTTGAACTAGTTGTATTTAGTCTAACTACAGAATACACTAGTGATGAGTGATGTGAATTAATTATTAATTAATTCACTAATTATTAACTCATAAAGCAACTAACGAATACATCAGTTAACTCAGTGCATGGACAGTTCAGTGGAGACAAGTGTTAGAGGTGGGTGAAAGTGTGCGACTGCTATTAGTTGTGACTATAGCTGTGCATGAGATTTGCATAATCAATGATGGAGATTACCATTGAGGATTTCCTGGTACAACAAAAGGGAATTCGAACTTGGATCATTCCTATTCTCTCTTTGGATTGTGCAGTAGAGGCAGGCAGACAGCGGAGGAGATTTGAACCTGTGACTTGATTCAGATCTGAGCTAGTTTGTGTGTAACAGGTGGAGATAGTACTGAGTACTTGTGAGGAGTATTGTACTATGTATTGTTACATGTTCTCTATCATTATAATATATAGATAGTTGGGGGTTTTCAGCTGTATGCTTTCCCTAGTACATATTGTGTTAATGTGTGCATGCGATTGATGTTTCATTGTTTTTAATTCTACAAAATTGATGATCAACGTAGAGGAAGTTATGTATTATGCATGCATTTTGCAAATAGTGTATTATCAGGATAATATATGAGAATAAGTGTTATATTATTCAAAATTTGTTTCTGTATCAGAGCAAGTTGATCATCATATCTATTATTCAGAAAGCGATTACATTTTATTTCTTCAGGCAGAGTCTGTAATCAGACCAGGTAGCCTCTGGATTCATCCTTCTTTTGAAAGGTGAGATATCTGGTAAAAGCCCATACAGTCAATATTTGTACGAGAAATACTTTGTTCTCATGAATTTTAGATCAGAAGCGGTTGAGTTTTGAGCTGGTGGAATTCAAATTTGCAGCAGTGTTTGCTTGGTGTCGAAGTTGAAATGTCTTTCAACGGATTGCGATTGGAGTATGCCCTTGAAGGCAGCTTGAATTATATTGCATGGAAAGATAGGATGGAGGCGGTGTTAGATGACAATGGGTTGAAGGAGTTCATAGATGCTGAGGTCCCAAAGCCTACTGATGGCTCACGTTGAGGCTTGGCAAAAGAAGACAACAAAGTGTCGAAGGATTTTGTTGGAGGGCGTGAAGGATCACATTGTATCCATCTTGCATGGAAAGGCTTCTCCATACTTGATGTGGAAAGCATTGACAGATTTATTCCAAAGTAAGAGCGACCAGAGGAAGTTGGAACTCAAGGATAAACTCAGAAACATTAAGTGTGAGAATGGAGACAGTATGCCCGAGTATCTCACGAAGTTCACCCAGTGTCGGGATGAGCTAGGAAGTGTGGGGGTGACTGTCGATGATGAGGACTTGGTGAGCTTGGCTCTCCTTGGTCTTCCGAAGAGTTGGCATTCCTATCAGGACTCTGTCAATGGTCGAGAGAAATTTTCAGGATGGGAGAGACTTTGGTCTGATCTTGTGCAAGAGGAGATCAGGCGGAATACCAAGGATGGATCTTCATCAAAGGCATCTGATGAAGAAAATTGCGCTTTGGCTGCCAAAGCAAAGAAGGGGAAGGAGAAGGGTTCTCTTTCCGAATCCAGTTCTTCCAATGATGGGAAGAAGGTTGACAAATCAAAAGTGCGATGCTTTCGTTGTCATGAGGTGGGCCATTATGATTCAAATTGTCCACGGAGGAAATCCAAGAAGGGATCCAGGGAAGGATCTGAAGGTTAGGCACTTGCTTCACAGTTTGAGTTGGATTTCACACTCTTCGCATGCATGGTTTCATCCATGGTGGGAAGTGGTTGGTTTCTTGACAATGGAGCTTCTTTCCACATGATCAGTGACAAGAGTTTGTTCAGTACTTTGGAGGAGAAAGATCTCCAGATACTCATAGCGATGGGTAATGATGAGAAGTATAGTGTCTCAGGTGTAGGCACGGTTATTTTTTAGAGGGAGCATGGTGCTTGCCTTACCTTGACCGATGTCAAGTATGTACCAGGAATGAAGAGAAACTTGGTGTCAATCGTGATGCTGGAAGACAAAGGCTATGATGTAGTCTTCAGTAAGGGAAAGGTTTTCCTTGGACACATCATCACTAGACAGGTGAAGCAGATTGGTTCACGGGTCAAGAACCTGTATGCTCTTGAGGTTCAAGATGCATGCAAAGCCTTGAGCAGTGAGGCAACTGATAGAGACTTGGTGGTTGAGAGGGAGCATATATTACCTCTCAACATGCAGAGCTAGAAGAAGTCTCAGACGATTGTGGAGGAGCCACGATTGGTGCAGCAACTTCAGGAGGTTGTGGAGTAGCCACAACAAGGGAAGCTGAGAGGAGATCGAGTAGAGACATCTACTCATGCAGACCGAGTAGGGGGAAACTTCGAGCCAGGTGGGATGAGGGATCACATGCAGCCATACCTCCAGGTAGGAGGTAGGGCGATATAGAGTGATCGTCCCAAGGAGGAGGGGTAGGATCCTTGAGGTGCCCAACCTTTTGGATGAGACCTTGCTACAGGAGCCCCGATGTGGAGTAGCAGGAACTGACTGATTGAGTAGAGACAGATGCGGATGGAGAAGTAGAGAGAGCGACAGTGTAGGGAATCCCAGGACAACGCATAGCTAGCAGGCTGCAGCAATACGAGAGGCACAAGTGTTTTGCACAGTGCTAGGTGGCACAGAGAGGTGTGAAATGGTGCGAGATGCATGGAGATGTTGCAGTAGCATAGATATCAGAGAGGGAGCACTTGTCAGCAGCAGGTAGAGCTTCAGCATCAAAGTATGTTCCTAGCCCAACAGAGTGGTCAATTGGGAGTGTTTTTGTTCCAAGTGTTGTTGGAGTAAGTGGACCGGGAAAATATGTTACATGCAGAACGTTCCAGAGTTGCAGGATAGGGGTTGTAGATAATCCATATCTTGTTGAGAGGGAGTGTTGAAAATGCAAAAAGATGATGGAGCTTAGTGAAAAGAAGTCGCCTTCACTAAGTGGGCCCGCAGTCTATTTTTGGCGCAAAGTCTATTTTTAGACATATGGATCATGGTCTATGAGTTACAGGATGCTATTTGTGGATGATTGGTCATGTTGGTAAAAATAGACGGACTTCTATTTTTAGACATATGGGCGGAGTCTATTTTTAGACTGCCAGGCTAAAAATAGAACAGTCGAATATTATTAGCTCTTAATAATATTTGGACTATAAACATTATCTTATCCTCTTGGAGCACTTCAGTTCGAGCTACGGATGTGGCACATGCAACTGCCAGAAGGAAATACGCTTTTATTATGGGTTAGTTGAGCTATTGCATGATGGAATTCAGTTAGAACTCAAGTGATTGAGTTTGGTGGAGTTGATTGAGGACTTGATGGAGTTGTGTTCAGTTTGACTTGGTTGAACTAGTTGTATTTAGTCTAATTGCAGAATACACTAGTGATGAGTGATGTGAATTAATTATTAATTAATTCACTAATTATTAACTCATAAAGCAACTAAAGAATACATCAATTAACTTAGTGCATGGACAGTTCAATGGAGACAAGTGTTAGAGGTGGGTGAAAGAGTGAGACTGCTATCAGTTGTGACTATAGCTGTGCATGAGATTTACACAATCAATGATGGAGATTGCCAATGAGGATTGCTTGGTACAACAAAAGGGAATTCGAACTTGGATCATTCCTATTCTCACTTTGGATTGCGCAGTAGAGGCAGGCAGATAGTGGAGGAGATTTGAACCTGTGACTTGATTCAGATTTGAGCTAGTTTGTGTGTAACAGGTGGAGATAATACTGAGTACTTGTGAGGAGTATTGTACTATGTATTGTTACATGTTCTCTATCATTATAATATATAGATAGTTGGGGGTTTTCAGCTATATGCTTTCCCCAGTAAATACTATGTTAATGCGCGCATGCGATTGATGTTTCATTGTTTTAATTCCGCAAAATTGATGATCAACGTAGAGGAGGTTATGTATTATGCATGCATTTCGCAAATAGTGTATAATCAGGATAATCTCTGTAAATAAGTGTTATATTATTCAAAATTTCTATACTCTCTATTATCATACCTCCTAGGTTATGAAAATTACCAAGCTATTGATGAATCCATCCTTGGGTTCTTTTCTATTTTTAGCAAAGAATATCAACCTGCCTTCATGTATAATCATAACCACTTTCTAGCTTATAATATACAAGAATAGTTTATGAATTTTACCACACAAGGAGTATTTAGGTACAGTTCAGCTATCATTCATCTAATTTTGTTTCAGTAGGGAGATCTATTGCCTATTTAGCTCAACAGACAAGATGAGCAGGGAGTGAATCAATCAGTGATTCACTAGATACAGCTAGTAAGAGCAGGATCATTAAATTCTACATTCTCCCAGTTCAATGATTCCTTCATATATCCATTTCTCCAATTACTCAACAACTATGCAGAGCCCAGAATTGGAGAAGAAATTAAAAAGACATTGCACCTATTAGAGCAAACCAAGACTGGTGACTGGTACCTATACTAGAATTACACTGAGATTAGGATCTATGGCAGTGAGTTGGCTCCATACAAACTGCCTAAGTATGTGCCAATGAGAATATTCTCACTGGAATACATCAGGCAAATGATAAATATGGATGAAGTCCATTTTGTCTCAGGTAAGAAGAAATCATAGTTTAAACTCAAAGCCAAAGTAGGGAGTTTCATCTGTAACACTAGGTCTGCAGGTACAGAAGCAGACAGATTACTAAAGAACATGAACCTCCAGCCAAGCTTCACTTGGTCTTATGATCCTTTTGGGATTATTTTAGCTCTCAGAGTGCAGTTGAAGGAAACACCTTACAACCATACTCCCAGGCCAGAATTGGAGAAGTTCATGAACTAGGAGAAATGGTCTGAAGGTACTCTCACAGAAGTTGATGAACAGGTTATATCAACTCCTCAGATAAAGACTCCAGCTACACAGAGCACTCAGCATAAAAGAGGCAGAGAAGAAACTCAATCAACGATAGAACTAGGTAAAAAGTACTATATCTTGCAAAAGTAGTTGAAATTTGGGTTGTCAATGTCATCAGGAAGTAAGCCACTACAGATAATTGATCTTGGAGAATTGGGAGATGTTTCATCTGCAGGGACCACTGATCCCAGGCCTGCCTCTACTTCTTCAACTCTTTCTTCAACTGAACCTATGGAGATTATCCAATCAACTGAGACCAGCTCCGTGGCGGATACTAATATATTCTCAACATTTTTAGAAATCAATAAAAAGAATTAAAGTCTTAAATATCAAGTTTACAGTCAGTTTTGGAAACAAACATCCACTTCTCAACATAGACTTCTCTCTGCCTTCGACAGTGAAAGAGGAAGGATGAAAATGGAATTTTTGTAGGCTCAGATTCCATTTCCTAAATCCACAATATACTACAAGAAGACCATATTCTCATTTGATGTAAACTAGATACATCCCATTGATCAAATGGATTTGCATAGGAAATAAGGTGAGATGCTATTTTCAATAATGACCACAACTGCCATGACTCTTTCCAAGCTTAGAAGTGCTTTATCCAATGTACAATCATAGCTTAAGATGGAAAAGTTGTCATCGTTGTCTAAGGATAACAAATTAAAATATTTAGAAGATATCATTATCAAGATTGGATATGATCCCCAAGACTGTAAAGGAGTTGAAGAAATACTGCAAAAGAAGAATGTTAAGATTACAGCCTTGAAGAAACAGTTGAAGCTGCCTTCAACTAACGATCCAAAAACTAAAGAAATGGAAGAAAATGAACAACATAGGGAGGAGATGTTGAAGCTCATTATTGAGCAAAAAATATAGATCAATAAAATGGAGGAGAATATAGAACAGATGCTCAAGGAAAAGAAGACAACACAAATTGTTGTGACCACAGTGATAATAATTACAATGACAAGTGCAGATTTAAGTTCATCTCCTACTGACATTGCCTCATCTTCAACAACAAGTGAAACAACAAGGTTATCACAGGAGCTACAAGCACATAAACAAAAAAATGAGAACTTACTCTAGAAGTTCCAAGCCCTGGAGTCACAAAAGGTAAAAAATGATACCTTGCATGTAGAAGAAATGTAGAAGTCACATATGCTAGAGCTCAAGGTTAAACAATTAGAAAGAAAGACTCTAATGGCAGACACTTTAGCCTAAGCCAAAGAATATATCTGGTTAGATATTAGCCACTGTATCGCAGAAGTATGGCCATCCATACAAATCATTTTTTAGCAACAAGAACTAATTGTTAGTTGTATAGCAGAGACAGAGACCCAGAAGGCAACATTGGGCACAAAACCCAAAGAAGCATCAGGAATGATGAGGGTACTGCATTCTAAGGCTAGGAAATGGTTACAAGAGATGAACATTCCAGATAGGACAACTACTATTTTGGAAATTAAGAAAGTCCTAGTGAAGAAGAATCTCTTAACTCGGCTAAAAACAAAGTGTGATGCTTTCAACACTACAGTGAGGAAGTTTCACTCTAAATTCAGTATATTACATAAGAAAAGTTTACCAGAGATAGTATCATCAAATGATCAGCTAGTAAAATTGGAGGATTACTGTGAAAGACTTTATACCATTGTAGCAGACAACAACCAATTTTCAGGGACAAAAAGGCAGATTACTGGCAAGGAGTTTATGGAAGCTTTAATCTTAGACCTCTCCATTAAATATGAAATTGGTCATATTTTTCTCACCAAACCCAATTTTGAGAGAAATACCGAAGTTTATGAGATACTTAGAAGGATGGTAAATCTTGAGATACCTAGTGAGAAGAGATGGGATCAATTTTGTGAAACAATTGATTAACTTTTCATTCCAACAAGAAGACAACAACATCAGATTTTGAAGGAACAATCATCAACAACTTCCTATCTAATAGGGACACATCATGCAACAATTTTTCTTTTCCTATCTTCTTTCAAGCTATCTTGTAATTAGTTTAGGATATTTTGTTTAGAACTTGTATAAATAACTCTCTTCTATGAGTTATTAAAGGTGATACCTTTCATGAGAAATTTTGCAAAAGCATTGATGTACAAGCTGTTTGTAGATCACTAATAATAAAGCAAAGGATTCTAAATTTGGTCTCATACAGTTTCATTTTCTTTTGTAAGTTTTTCATGTGTTTCATTCATTATGTTTATTTTGCATATGTTTAGGTTTTACAGAGATATCAGGTGAGAATAAATGTGTTACAATTATTCTTAAAATTCCTTTCTGAAGTTATTATCATAAAGAGACTAAGATATTGGACTATCTGTCTAAAAAGCTCCCTCTAAATCATAAAATTGTCAGCATCTTATGTAATCTTAAGCATAGTTTGTTTAACTTTTGAACATTGGACAAAGGTTTTCTCACTTATGATAATTTATCTTTCTGTCTGAAATCTAAATTAATCATACCTCCTTACTATTCTTTCTAAACACCTTATAAATTCAAATCACTGTGTGAAGTCAAATAGCGGCCCTTCGATTATCTATTAGTACAATCTAAAAGAGTTAATTGATCATTCTTATAGTTTTTTCTATGTATTGGTCCTTCATAAAAACGAAAACCAAAACCCCTAAAACAAATATCTTAGATGCTCTGGTATGATCAATTGACCATTATCATCTCAAAGGAACCACAGGACCTAAGGGACCACGGATCTTTAAGAGAATGAATCAACAAGTCCCTAGCCTTGAAGGATAATTCCCTGAACTGTGCCTTTTATTTTTGTCACTAGGAATATTGAAATGGTTTTATTGTGGTAAGCTCAGGATGGATAGCACCCGAGTGTGCTTCATGAATTCTTAATGGCTATGGTTTGACTCTAACACAAGTGCAGACATTTGTAGTACCAGCACAACCGAGCCATGGATGAATTATTTCATGAATGGTGTATCATAAATAGTGGGAGAAATATTGTAGCTCATATTCTCAACCTCTTAACCTTATCCATGAGCTAGATGGATCTATCGGGTTACACGATGGTCGATGGGATAGCTAGATTGCTAACCATACAACTGCAATGCATAACTAAGTGATAGGGTAGCGTGATGAAGCGACACTATTTAGTATGAGAGATTGATGACTAAGAAGGAAACTAGGATGATGTAAGCTCAAAGGTTACATCCTAAAATCCCACAAAAGGTCATGTAAGAGAAAAGTTGGGTTGAAAAGGACCAGGACAATGTGGTAGGGCCTGCGACGCAAAAGAGGCTTGAATGATGTGGAGGCCATGCACTGGCCAACAAGAGAACCAACCCACCATGAAAAATGGTTTATTAGAAAATTAGGAAGTGGAAGGCAGGGTCTGTTGAGCCGGGGAATATTATGGTAGTTGACGATAATATGTCTATCCTAGAGTCCATCTCCTGGAGGTGACAAGGTGCAGTTTTCATGAGAGAGGTGGTATGACTCGACGTTGGGCTGCCATGGTTGAAACAAAGTCATCGAAGTGGAAAAATGGGAGAATTCTAGGTGTGGAGGTGTAGACTGCCAAAACACATAAGCCTGAAGGTCGAACCCCGAAATTTCAGCAGTAGAGAGAGTTTAAAAAGGATGCAAGATGTCATAATCTTGGGCTATGGTGGTGAACATTTGAACCTGATAAATTGTTCAATTATGTGAGGGTATACCTATAGACAGGTCAACCTGGGAGACCTACCTTAGAGAAAATTTAAAGTGTGTAAGTGAGGAAGGGTCGAGGTAATGGGCTTGGGTAACCAAAGGTTTGATAACAGTTGACAGTTTATCAATCTATATATATTCATATAATAATATGTGGTTGGATTACATAGGCATAGTTTATATAAATAGCAAATATATGCAGGGATTATGAATACCAATACCATGAACATGTCAACATCCAATATACCATTTCCAGGTGGAAGCGACAATTTGGGTAGGATAGCCACGTGGATAGGTTGATGACACGATACCTTCTAATTTTTCAGAAATTCAATGATTATATCTCTTCATCCATAGGTCATATTGAAGTAAAATTTTATATCACCAAAATCGTCTAGAAGAGATGGACACAATAATGATGTCTAATTGAAGTTGTGAGTTAGATGAAAAGATGAGAAAAGTTAGACCCCATTTCCATAACAACACCTTGGATCGTGAGCCAACACAGTAAACACCTCCTTTTAACTGATGTTTTAGTGGGGATTAGGAGGGGGTGTGTGACAAAGTGGTATTAGAGCATAGATTTCAACACATGTACTAGATGGGCTATATGAAGGGAAAGTAGAAATAGGCTTCTGCAAAGGGGATTCATGTTGATTTTTAGAAAATTAACAACAATAAAATTTAGGTGTTAAAAGTATCTTTCAGAATAATTGATTACATGCATGATTGATGTGTTTATTTCATGACTGATAATGTAGCATGAACTAACAATTGATATGTTCCAATTGCTATTAATGAGATAATAACTTGTGTCAACATGTATATTTTGTTGACTAATCGGGCATGTATATTGATGTTAGAAAAGATTGATTAACAGACGTTGCTGTGCTAACATGGACTATTTGTTGCATATGACCTTACTATAACAACTTGGAAATAACAAGAGCATGAACATGATTTCTTGTCATTCATTGTGTGATAATATATCTAACAATTATGTGTTAATGACAACACATCTCAAGTAGCAAAAGATATAAAAATATATAAGAATGAGGACCATAGTGGTACAATATAGCTATGCTAAGTCACAACATGGAAATCAATAGGTTAGGAAAAATAAAGAAGAAGGATCAATTGGCCAAGGGTGAGGGGTAAAATATCCTGACTGGATGGATACCTTGAGGAATCTAAGAGCCAAGATAAGGAGCTTCAAAGAATATAATGAAAGGTTGGTAAGGGCTTACAAAAAACAAGTGAAGGTAAATGCATTCATATTGCAAAACCTCTCATAGTTGTAGAGACACAGATAATATGGGCTAGGGGCTAGTCATAAAGACATGGAGAGCCCTTTGGAACTAGAGGAGAGAAAAAATGGAGTAGATGGAAGCAAGTATAAGAAGAAACATAGAAGTAAAGTGAAGACATTGTGAGAGTGAATGCACCATTGAGTACCTTAGAGAGAATAACTAGCACTTATGGACATCATTTTGGCGAACATTCTAGTCCTACTAATAGTATATAGTATCACCATTCTTACTATCAACATTAAATAAAGGAGGAAAGGGACCACATTCCATAAGAAGTTAATAAGGAAAAATCGCCTTCATTTAATGGAGAGATGAAGAAATATGAAGAGGTAGAAGCTTGGATACTTAGAATGAAGAATTTCTTCAGGATCCATAATTATTTTGATAACATGAAAGCAAGGGTAGCCACTTATAGCCTGAAATGAAATGTAGACATATGGTAGGAAGATTTGAAAAATGTTAGAGGCATAATTGAAGAGGGTTTGAGTTGGAATGGATTTGAAAGGATATTCAGATAAAAATATTTATTCGACAGTTACCATGATAGCAAGGCAAAAGAGGTCTATCAAGTCAAAATGGGACAAATGATGGATGATGAGTATGTCACCAAGTTTCTGGAGTACCTAAGGCATGTGCCATATCTTAAAGATGGAAAGGCCAAAATCCAAAGGTTTATGATTGGGATACCTCTATCATTTAAATATTGAATTGAGATCCATGAGCTTCAGACATTGAATGATTCCATTAAGAAGATGAAAAACTGTTATGTTCAATCCAAGCATAGGAATTTTTTAATTTGATTGGAAGCCTAAACAAAAGTCCAAATTTAGGGGAAAATGGCAGAAAGACGTTAAGTAATTACATAATGACCATGCCACTCAAGAGAGTCAACAAAGGCTCAACACTACTGGAAAGGAATGTTCTACTCAAGGAGGAGCCAATAGTTATGGGAAGAGTTCATATAAGTGTTGGAAGTGTGGTGAAATTCACTTTAGGAAGGATTTCCCACAACACTAACAAGCTGGAATAAGGTTGTATAGTGCATAAGAGGTGTAGACTATGGGAGATCTAGCATATGGTATCCCCGGGATCTACACATCAGGCATACATAATAAGGATGGAAGTAATATTTTCAATAAAACCATTTTTGTTTTGATTGACCTTGGTTCTAATTATAGCTATTTTATCCCTGTGCTCAGGAGACAATGTAGATTGAAACAAGAGCCACATGAATAATCATGGCTAGTTCAATTAGCCACGGGAATAAAGAAGACGGATGAATATTGGGTGAAGGATTTCCTAATTTAATTAAATGAGATTCCAGCAATAGCAAACCTCATTGTGCTACCATTGGGTGCATGCAACATGTTGTTAGGCATGGATTGGCTATATGCACACAGGACCAGAGTTGATTGTTTTGGAAAAGAAAATGAGTCTGTAGATGAGCATGTCTAAAGAAGGTTGTTGTAAATAAGGTGAAATCCTACTTCAATAAAGTTGATCACAACCATGCAAGCCAAGAGAAGCATCAAGAAAGGTTGCCATTTATTTGCAGTGCAGGTTTCAAGCAATGGAAAATCCTTTAACAACATTGAAGAATAGGAGACCAAACTGTTGAAGCAATACCCAGTGTTGCACTAGTATGAAAATGTATTTCTGGTAGAAATCCCAGGATTAGCTCCTCATAGAGAGGTTGATTTCTCCATTGAGATGCCAGAAGCAGCTCCAACATCCAAGGCACCTTAGAAGATGAGTACACTAAATCTAGTTGAGCTTAAATTATAGCTTAAAGAAATGTTGGATAAAGATTATTTAAGACCAAGCGTGTTTCCATGGGGAGCACTAGTCCTATTCATAAAGAAGAAAGATGACACACTTCAATTATGAACATATTACATGAAGTTAAATAAAGTAACTATCAAGAAAAAATATCCATTACTAGCGATTGATGATTTGTTTGATCGGATGAGAGGAGAAACAATATTTTCCAAGATTGATTTAAGCTCAGGATATCACCAGTTATGTATAAAAGATGAGGACATCCACAAAAAAATTTCAGAACATTGGGTATGGCCATTATGAATTTTTGTTAATACCCTTTGAGCTTACCAATGCACTTGCAACCTTTATGTGCCTTATGAACAATGTGTTGTTCCCTTATTCGGATAAGTTTTCCATAGTCTTCATGGATGACATTTTGGTTTATTCAAGGACCAAAGAGGAGAACAAAGAGAACTTGGAAGAGATATTGAAATTGCTAAGGGAGCATAGGATTTATGAAAATCTTAGTAAATACAATTTTTTTCAATCACAAATTCATTACTTAGGACACACTGTCTCAAGGGAAGGGGTTTCAGTTGACCCAGAAAATATTAAGGCTATCATGGAATGGCTAACACCTAAAAATGTGGTTGAATTGAGGTCCTTCATGGGACTGGCAAGCCACTACAGAATATTCATAAAAAAATTCTCCAAGATGGGTCACCCGATCATTTCCTTGGAGAAGAAGGGGAAGATATTTGAATGCACAATGGATTGTGTAATCATTTTTTATCAATTGAAGCAAATATTGACCAATGCATCGATAATAAGCATAATGGATCTTGAAAATGATTTCTTGTGTGTGCAAGGATGTTTGTAAGGAGGGACTCGGTGGAGTGTTAATGTAGGAAGGGTAAGTGGTGTGCTATGAGTCCTAAAAGCTAAATGAAAATGAGCAGAGTTATGTAACTAAATATTTGGAATTGGCCACCATTATTCATGCATTGAAGATGTGGAGACAGTACCTTCTTGGATTGAAAATTTACCCTAATGACTGATCATGGAGGGATGAAATATTTATTTTCACAACCCAAGTTAAATGTAAGGCAGGTACGCTAGTTGGCCACACTCAACAAATTCAATTTTGAAATCAGATATATAAAGGGAAAGGAGAAAAGATTAGTAGATGGACTCAGCAGGAGGGTGAAAATAAACCATTTAGTAGTCATAAGTTCTCATGGAACCAATCTTTAAGAGAAAAGCAAAAGCGTTAAGCAGCATGATAAGAAATATCAACAAATAAAAGACATGCTACAATAAGGTAGCAAGGATAGTAAGAATGAGGAATACCATCTCACAGATGAAGGTCTGATTAGATTCAAGAACATAATATATGTGCCAAACAACAAATATTTAATGATGGTTATAATGAAAGAGTTCCATGTTATGCCATATTTCAGACATCCAGGATACTAAAAGACTCTCATGGAGATTAACAAATTGAATTATTAGTCTAATTTGAAGAAGGAAGCGACTAATTTTATTGCCAGATGCATAGAATGTCAGCAAGTGAAGGCTGAATGTAAACATCCACAAAGCTTATTGTATCCCATCCCCATTCTAAAATGGAAATGGGAAGTGATCTCCATGGATTTCATTACTGGTGTTCCAAGAACCTCCAAACAACATGATGCCATTATGGTGGTGATTGACAAGTTGAGCAAGGTGGCTCATTTTGTAGTAGTCAAATCCACTAATTCAATGAGTGAAGTGGTACAAGTTTTCATAAAGCAAATTGTAAGACTACATGGATTTCCTAGAAGATTATCTCAGATAGAGATGCCAAGTTCACTTCAAAGTTTTGGAAGGAGCTATTTGCAAACCTGGGGACTGAATTAGCTTTTAGTACAACTTATCATACATAGATGGATGGGGAAACAGAGATGAAAAGCAAAATCCTCAAAGATATGTTGAGGATGTATGGAAGGCACTAGCTAAGGAAGTGGTAAGAGTACCTTCCCCTTGTAGAATTTGCCTATGACAATGGATACTAAGAATATATGAAAATGAGTCCATTTGAGGCACTTTATGGAAGGAGTTGCAATACCCCTATTAGCTGGAGTGATCTACTGAGTGGGGTTCTCGTTGGGCTTGATATGTTAAAGGGTATGAAGTAGCAAATGCATGTCATTGGGTATAATCTGAAGGTGGAATAGGACAAAAATAAAATATATGTGGTTCAACATAGGGTGCACAAGGAGTTCCAACTTGGGGAACTTTTTCACTTGAGAGTTAAAACCAAGAAAATATCCTTGAATATTGGGTCATGTGGGGTACACTGATACACGTCAAAACTGTCGGGTGTACCTTCCATCTCATAGGATGACAGTGGTTTGTAGAGATGTGAAGTTTGATGAAGAGAAGGCCACGAGATGTTCCCCTAAGAAGGAGCATTAGTTACATGCAGATGAGGAACTTTTAGCTCCAAAGGAAGAACTTCATGATGAGGTGGAGTAGCCACATGCATAGGAGTAGAGTGGAATCACCCACTCATGCAGAGACTTCCAGAGATGGAAGGAAGTGCACTAGCGAGGCTGACATATTGATGCATGATGTTAGAGAGAATGTGGGAGCACCCACACCACATCACATGAAGAGGAGGTCACAAGATTGGTACACTGGCTACATGGATCTGATGAGTGAGAGTGTAGAGATTGAGCCATCCTCATTCAAGGAAGCATTGAAACAACTAGTATGGGTTGTTGCCATGGTAGAGGAGTAGGACTTCAGTATCAGAAACAGTGTTTGGGAAGTGGTCCTAAGACCAACAGACATGTTAGTGGTGAGTTCTAGATGGCTTTACAAGGTAAAGCAAGCAACAAATGGGAATATGGAGAAACACAAGGCCATATTTGTGGATAGAGGGTTCTCTCGAGTGGAGGGAATTGATTACGAGGATACCTTTCCTCCAATAGAAAGGTACTCTTCAATCAAATCTATTGTAGCAATTTTTGTGTAGATGGAAGATACATCAGATGGATGTGAAGACAACATTCCTCAATGGTGTGATTGAGGAAGAGTTGTACATTGAGCAACTGGAAGGATTTGAGACCTTCAATAGAGAGTTGCATGTGTGCAGACTCAAGAGAGCATTGTATGGATTGAAACGAGCACGTTGTGCTTGGTACACTAGGATTGATAGCTATTTCACTAGGTTGGGCTTCACCAAAAGTGAAGTAGATGCAAACCTTTACCATATTGTGGTTGGAGGTAAATTTTTTATTATAGTATTATATGTTGATGATTTAATTCTAACAGGTGATGAGAAGTTGGTAAAATCTTCCAAATAGGATCTTGCAAGAGAATTCAAGATGAAGGACCTGGGGCTCATGCATTATTTCCTTGCTATGGAAGTATGGCAAGGAGATGAGGAACTATTTGTCTCCCAGGGCAAGTATTCCAACAAGATATTGAAGAAGTTACACATGGAGAGCAACAAATCCATGGAGGCTCCTCTAGCAGGTAATTGGAGGAAGGAATATGCTACTTCAGGTGAAGTAGTGGAGGCTACTATTTATAGGAAACTTGTGGGTTTACTTATGTATTTTGTGAACACATGACTCGACATATGTTTTGCAGTTAACTAGCTTAGTCAAGAAATGGTTAATCCAACCAAACTCTATTGGAATACAACTAAATGTGAGTTGAGATACCTCAGAGGTACCACTCAGTTTGGTCTTTGGTAGAGACGAACAAAGGGAGTGAATATTCAATGCTTCAGAGATGCATATTGGGTGGGGAGTCCATCCGATAGGAAGAGAACATCAGGGGGAATCTTCAGTATTGGGTTAGCAGTAGTTTCTTGGTACAACAGAAAGCAATGATCACTTACACTTAGTTTGGAAGAAGTAGACTACATGGTTGTTAGTCAAGCAACTTGTGAATCTATCTGGATGAGGAATATTCTTGTTGGGTTATTTGGTTAGCAGATGGATCCTACAATGATTTACTGTGAGAATCAGAGTTGTATAAAACTATTTGAGAATCCAATTTTTCATGATCGGTCTAGGCATATCGACATCTGGTATCACCATCTACGAGATTGTGTGCAGAGGAGAATCATGTTGCTGGAGTACATTCCTACAAAGGAACAAGATGTAGATATTTTGACATAGGCATTATCCATATGAAAATTCGAGTTTCATAGAGGTAGGATCGGGGTAGAAAATAATCCCTTTCTTGTTGAGAGGGAGTGTTGAAAATGCAACAAGAAAATCCTAATTTAATTTTGTCCTTGAATTAAATTAGGAATAAAATTGTAATTCTACATCACATGACAACTTGTATTAGTTAACTAAGTTAATTTGACTTAGTTGGCTCATTTAATTCAAGTTGACGGTTTAACTTAAGTCATGTAGAGTGTTCCCTACTTTATAGGATCCCTGGTTGAGTTTATTTTGAGTTGTAATTAATTAATCCAGTTTAACTGAGTTAAAGCAAGTTAAACTAGTTCCAATTGTTTGACAAACTAGTGGGAGGTCTAGGAGTGGGGTGCTCCCTACAGTGACCAACTAGTTAACTAATGATTCACTCATAATTAACTTATTCATGTTAGATTTGAGAGTTACCCAATTGAGATTAGAGTTCAGGGATAATGTATTATCAGTTTCATAATCATTCGAATTGTACAAGTGGTGCATGTAGGCAGAGGAAGGCCTATGATGGATCGCATAATTCCTTTGAGGAATTTCCCTAATTAATAGGGGGCTAGTTCCCAAGGAAACAATGCAAGGAGATAAGGACTTGGGAAAGAAGAAAATTGGTTAAGTATTGGCATGGGTTTGTCTAGCAAGTTGTGAGACAGATAGAGATAGTGCAAAGGTTGCTCAAGCTTGAGAAAAGCATTGTAATCTTCTCATATTTTCTGACTAATGCAATATATAGGTAGCAAGGTTTTTTTAGCTATGGATTTCCCTAGGAAATAATCATTTAATGTGTTGATTGAATTCTTTCTCTTGTATGCTTCGTGATTTCGCGATCATTTAATTGTTTCTACTGATGAGTATAGTAGATTCAAGTCTATTGTTTTAGTAAATTACAATTAGCATTTTGAATCTACATGGAATTTCTACACAAATGTGGCTCATCATCAAGATGAATATAATATGATGAACTACATATGATGGTTCAAAATGTCGATAAACAAAAAACCTTATGCGATTGATCCAAAATCATTTCAACATAATTCATGTCACAAAAGTCTAAATCCCAAATCATAGAATATAAATCTAGTTTTTTGAATTTATTATAGACTTAGTATAAACATATAATAATTTATATTTTTTGGGTTATATTTTAAATATTTCTTTTCAAAATTTAATTAAAAATTCAAAGAATAATTTATCATGAATATTAGTCATTCAAATTACAAAATTTAAATATGATAATGGTTTTTAGTGTTCTTGAAAATATTAAAAGCCATTTATATATTAAAAATTTATATTTTAATTAAAAATTATGTAAGAAAATTTTGATAAAATTAATTATTAACGTTAGGTGGGGTGATGTTTAGAAAAATGGGGGAAGCTATCCCCCCCCCCTTTTGGCTAACGAGTGTGGGACATGACAATCCATCCCAAACCAGAGTTAAACAAAGCAGTGTTCACATAGACCAATCATTAATCAAGCATAACTCACCTGATCATTCTGGAGAAGAACGAAGGTGGTGAGACTGTGGAAAGAATCACGAACACTATGGTGCTCCACATGCAGAACAATGACATCTGCAATCTGTTTCATATTGGTTTGTGAAGCTTGAAAGAGGATGGAAAGGTAGAAAATGCTAGTTGTCTACATTGGTAGACTCATAATGGTTTTGAGACAAGCCTAGTTTATATCGGTATAGAAGAATGTTGGAAAAGTTTCTAGCATGGAGTGTCAAATTCCATTCCAAATCACCAGGAAAAGTAGTAGTGGGAAGGTAAAAAAAATTTTCCCTTTGTCTTGCCTTATGGTGCTTCTTGGTTTATCAAGAGTAATTGGAATAGTAATGATTATGCATGAGAAAAGGGGTTTGTATCCTTGTGGTACAATGATTTAAGATGCATATGGTCATTAGTGGTTTACTTTGCTACTGACTTCGTAGGGCCATAAAACAACAACCTTATTAAAATTATAGGCTCAATTCTTATTTTTGGGTACTCGTTGGATGTGCAATTTAATTCCGCATCTAACGAGTGTCTACACTTGAAATTTGTGTAAGTCTATAAGGATATAAGCCAAAAATCCATTTAAAAAAGTAGTTTTACTTGTTTTCCCTCCAAAATATTTATATGTACCTCCTTTTAAATTTAAAGTATTTTGATAGGTTTACATATTATGAAATGGAAATTACATGAAAATTTCATGGGCACTTTAAGGCGGAAATTTCCTCTAATGTACCAACTGAAAAACACTGGAATTGACTAAAGGGAGGTCCATCGTAAAACTCGGGTTCCATTTCCAATTGGAATCAATATGAAGTGATGTGGGTTAGGATTGAAACCTCCCTAAGATATAGAGGCTACGATGAAAAATCCAAACCAATAAACCAAATACCTAAACCTTTTCATAGCTTGATAAAACTGTAACTCAATAGGTTTTATCTGTACAAAATATGTGCTATTAAACTTATCAAAATTTGAACCAAATAAAACACTAGCATAACCAAGAGATAAAATATAACTACAAACAAAACATTGATATTTATCACTCTAGAGAGGGGAAGTCTTTCTTTCATCTTATGGGGTAGATGATAGCAAGAAATCACATGCAAATAAGAATTCAAAAGTTTAAAAAGTTTTCTTCTTTTCCCTCCAAAATTCATAACTCTTATTTTATTATTTTATTCTTTTTCCTTAGGAGGCCACTTTTGGGCTGAAATTTCCACTATTGATCCCCTTCACCTGCAACTTCTTATCCTATATAGGTTACACTAGCTACTATCAAGACCTGCTCACTAACATTGTGGGGCACTCCTGGTTCTTAAGACACACTTGATGGAAGGGTGTATTTTTAGGATTATTAATCAGGAAAAATAAGAAAGATGGAAGCACAATTGGTTCTTCCCTAGATGGCAGAGCTTGTGTCTAGACAATGACACATTTTGAGTACATCGAAGGGGTGGTTAATTAGCTAGAAGCCTTAACTATACAATGATCTCTTTATGTGTCAACATCATTAAGATCAACTTACATTCACTAAGATTCCACATCAAAGCACCAAGGTTCATATGGGAGCGACATACTATTAAAAGAGGGCCCAGACAGGCAATCCCATAGGCACCAACATTTGTAGGAATTCATAGGAATCTTTAAGGAGCTTACTCTTGATCCTATTTTGGAAGAAATTACTAGATCTGAGAGTGAGTCTCCCTCACATGGATTTTCCCTCTCTAAAACTAAAGTATTAGTTTAATGGGCGGATTGGTTCCCTGATATAGGGCACACTAGAGATTTTTTCAACTAGTACATGAAAGCCATAGATTTATACTGACAGTTAAAGTTTATTTTGGGGTTCACATTAGTGGACAAACATGAGCATAGTGATGATGTCCTCTATTCTCTAGAGTCCCTCCACTACCACTTGAACACCATGGATTGTAGATTGGATCGACTATAACAACACCTTGACTTACCTCCTATGAGAAGCACCACTCATGAGCAAGAAAAATCACTTGTTTGGATTGTTGTACCTTATTTAGAGCCCTTAGAATAATTTCTCATGTCTTTTCTTTATACGTTCTCTGTTGTAACTCTCTCTAGCTAGTACATCTCAAGGCAAAACTTCAATCTCACTCGGCTTTTTGTATCTTCCTTTTGCTTTTTGGCATCTCAATCCTCTCTTCATGTGATTCTTTTTTGGTTATGGTCAGATTTCCCTAGTGAAAACATACATGGACTATCCATTTCATTCCAACTTTTCCAATTAATACAATATTCACCTTAATAATAATAACAATAAATCAATTCATGTAACTTTAAAGTTTTTTTTATTACATCATTACACACTTCGCTTTAAACAATTTTTAAAATTTTTAATAAATAAAGTCCTCACATTGTAAAGTAAAATTTATCTTATATTTTCATTATATTTAAAATTTCAACCATATTTTATCTATATTTCTCTTGAAACTTATCTTATTTTTTCATTACATTTACATTTTTAATTATATTTCGTCTATATCTTTTTTAAGATTTTATCTTTTCTCATTATTTCAACCACACCTTATCTTTGTTTCTCTCTTAAAATTTATTTTATCTTTTTCATTGTATTTAAATACCTTATCTTTGTTTCTCCCATAAAATTTATTTTATCTTTTTCATTTTATTTAAATTTTCAACCATGTCATATTTATGTCCCTCCCTTAAGATGTGGCTTATCCTTTTCATTCCATTATTTTCAGCCATATCTTCTATGAATACCTTCCTCATAATATTTTTATTATTTATATAGAACAGAAAAATATCAACTTCATGTGTCGTTGTCTAATATTTGGTATTTTTACCAGGTTAAAGATTAGTTAGAAATATTATTTAGGTTAGTTATATTATTTAGGTTAGTTCATACTTCTTATATATATAAATTTTATGAAATTTATTTATTAAAATTATAATTTTATATATATATAGATATATAAAGTTATTATTGACTTATTATGGTCATGGTTTGGTATTGGAAAACCATATTAGTAGTGAAATAGTAAATTTATGGTCCAAAATTTTAGAAAAGTATTATAAAAAATGTTTTATTGCCAAAACTTAGTATGATATACTAGATTTCTAGAAAAACAAAAAGGAATAGTTGTGTCTATCTTGTAGTGATGCTGCTAAAGAGAGAGTGAAATTGTAAATATCTACATCAAATTGACTTTGAAATCAACCAACATTGTGCTGGAATATCCACTAAGTATGCATTGGAGCCTTGTCAAGCCCCATGATTAAGGAAGAGGCTGTGAAATTGGAATGTTGAGGGGAAAAGTTGGGAGTGAGGAGCCTAGGTCAAGGGACTTGGACTTTCCTTGAAAACAAAGAGGGGAACCACAATGGGGATGGAAGGTTCTGTCACTAGAAAGGTAGGTTTCTTTTGAGTATATTGTGCAGTCGTAGAGGAGTTGCATTGTCAGTGGCAAGGAACACAAACTTTATGAGAGCAGATGGTGTAGAGGTGCACAAAATGGTGAGGCTAACTTGAGAATTTGAAATGAAAGTCACATTGTGGGGATGAATAAATAATGTGTATGGTTTGCATTCAAGAGATAGTGGAAGGTCACTCAAGTGTACCATGAATTAATTGTAATAGTGAGGTGGTGGCAAGGTGTTCCATTGCGAGCCACTTCCCTCCCTGAAAATGGAGAAAATTAATTATTTTATTGATAAAAAATAAAATAAGATATATATATATATATATATATATATATATATATATATAAAAACTTGTAACATTATATAAATAAATTTCTAACAAAAAATAAAAATAAAAAGCATTATAGAACTAATAATTATATTAGTATATGATAAATATAATATTATTTTATCATATTAATATCTTTTAAGTAAAATAATTGTATATGACATTATAAGGTAAATTTATTTAATATATTGTTTTATGTCATAGTTAAATTATAATTGGGTGGTATTTGATTTTATATATCGAAGATTAAATGATATGATTATATTGAATGTTATTTTAGTTATGATCAACCTAAATCCATATTAATTTTGGATCTATAAAGTGTCGAGAGGGATCAAATCTCTTTTCGCTTTAAAAGAGGTTTGTATCTCAAGAGATGTGATCGATCTCGGAGTTTGATATATTCATAATGAAGATGTATCTAGGTTGGTTTAATTATTAATTATCATTATTAATTTTTATTTTATTTTATGTGACTCGAATGAATCAAAATGTTTTAATTAATAATTTTATTTTTAAATTTTATTTGTTTTGATTTTTATTATTATGTAATTTGAATGACTCAAAATATTTAGATAACATAACAAGACAGGATAGGACATGACAACATCTCTTCTATACTAGGCTGGAGAGCACCTCTTGACACAATTACAAGGGATATTTTCTTTCTTCCTCATATCATTTTTGTTGAAAGTATTTTTGGACTTTGTGGAAAAAACTTTAAACTACTTCTTATTAGTTAAGAGCTCATCTTCCTTAAACATAAAGAGACACGTTAATTATCATTATTAATTTTTATTTTATTGTATGTGGCTCGAATGAATCAAAATGTTTTAATTAATAATTATAATTAATAATTTTATTTTTAATTTTATTTTTATTGTTATGTAATTTGACCTAGTCAAAATATTTAGATAATATAATAGGGCAAGACATGACATTACAACATTTATTCTATACTATGCTAGAGAGCACCTCTTGACAAAATTACAACGAATAATTGCTTTTTTCCTCGTATCATTTTTGTTGAATGTATTTTTGGACTTTGTGGAAAAAACCTTAAACTACTTATTAGTTAAGAGCTCATCTTCCTTAAACATAAAGAGACGCGTTAATAAACTCATATCAAAATACTACTAAAAAATAAAACCACCAGAATGTTATTTTAAATAACGTATTTTTTTTAAATAACAATAATACATTAACATATATTCATAACAATTATGATAATTTTTATCATTTTAAAAAGAGACGCTCAACGCATATGCTAATTAAGGTAACATAGCATACAAGTTTATCCATGACTGAGGTACGATTAATCTAGGGATTCTAAGCATGGGGCCAACTTCCAAGTCTTCGTAGACTTGAGCAATGACAAGAAGCCACCAAGAAAATGCAAGGCAACGTCCCACTTTTCACGAGATCGAAAGCACCATTTTTGACTTTGTGGCTTCAAATAATTTCGGCCCACCACTTTAACCAGAAACTCGCTTACTTATCCTCAATTTATTTAAATATTGAATTCAGATTCAGATTTTTAGCCACCGGCTATTGGCCACATGTTTGGAATCTCTGTGTGGGTTCAAACGGCATGAAAGACAAAGATTTCGTTCAAAAATCAAACCACTGCAACTTGCTAATGCTATGTGACAAACCGTTACGTTTCATTATATAAAAAATTTTGGGGGTTTGCATTAAGTCAAAGTCTAAAGTCAAGGTAGGTAGCTCGAATATTCCATGAAAATGATAGAAAGGTCCCACCACCATACATCCATGACCCTAAGTTCGCCATTGGGTGCAACATCATGTCCTAGTCCAAACCAAGTTTGTCAAACCATTTCTCATTCTAAGTCCCACACATTTTTATATAAAAGACAAACCTGATCACTAGTCACAATCTCATATTATATAAATGACAAACTTGATTACTAGCCACAATCTTAGGGTGAGGACGATTGAGAAAAGCATATAAAATATCCATATGACAGAAAAATAAAAAAATCAATCTTAGTGGTCTTCAAATTACTTAGTAGCCTCTCGATTATGTTATTTTATTTATGTTGAAAAAGTAAGGGATGGTAAAAGCGAAGAGTTATAAAATTTAAAAAAAAGAGTGAGAAACCTGATTACTAGCCACAATCTTAGTGTGAGGATGATTGAGAATGGCATATAAAATATGCACATGACAATCGTAGGGTGAATCTTAGGGTGAGGATGATGATAGTTCCAAGCCATGAAGTCACAAAAGGTAAAAAATGATACCTTGCATGCAGAAGAAATGCAGAAGTCACATAGGTTAGAGCTCAAGGTTAAACAGTTAGAAAGAAGGACTCTAATGGCAGACACTTTAGCCTAAGCCAAAGAATATATCTGGTTAGATATTAGCCACTGTATCACAGAAGTATGGCCATCCATAAAAATCATTTTTTAGCAGCAAGAACTCATTGTTAGATGTAGAGCAGAGATAGAGACCCAGAAGGCAACATTGGGCACAAAACCCAAAGAAGCATCAGGAATGATGAGGGTACTGCATTCTAAGGCTAGGCAATAGTTACAAGAGATGAACGTTCTAGACAGGACAACTACTATTTTGGAAATTAAGAAAGTCCTAGTGAAGAAGAATCTCTTAACTCAGCTAAAAACAATGTGTGATGCTTTCAACACTACAGTCAGGAGGTTTCACTCTAAATTCAGTATATTACATAAGAAAGGTTTACCAGAGATAGTATCATCAAATGATCAACTAGTAAATTGTAGGATTACTATGAAAGACTTTATACCATTGCAGTGTACAACAGCTAATTTGCAGGGACAGAAAGGCAGATTACTAGCAAGGAGTTTATGGAAGCTTTGATCTTAGACCTCTCCATTAAATATGAAATTGGTCATATTTTTCTCACCAAACCCAATTTTGAGAGATATACCGAAGTTGATGAGATACTTAGAAGGATGGTAAATCTCAAGATACCTAGTGATAAAAGCTAGGATCAATTGTGCGAAACAATTGATTATCTTTTCATTCCAACAAGAAGACAACAACATCAAATTTTGAAGGAATAGTCATCAACAACTTCCTATCTAATAGGAACACATCATGCAACAATTTTTCTTTTCCTATCTTCTTTCAAGCTATCTTGTAATCAGTTTAGGATATTTTGTTTAGAACTTGTATAAATAACTCTCTTCTATGAGTTATTAAAGGTGGTACCTTTCATGAGAAATTTTGTAAAAGCATTGATGTACAAGCTGTTTCTAGATCACTGATAATAAAGCAAAGGATTCTGAATTTGGTCTCATACAGTTTCATTTTCTTTTGTAAGTTTTTCATGTGTTTCATTCATTATGTTTATTCTGCATATGTTTAGGTTTTATAGAGATATCAGGTGAGAATAAATGTGTTACAATTATTCTTAAAATTCCTTTCTGAAGTTATTATCATAAAGAGACTGAGATATTGGATTGTCTGTCTAAAAAGCTCCCTCTAAATCATAAAATTGTCAGCATCTTATGTAATCTTAAGCATAGTTTGTTTAACTTTTGAACATTGGACAAAGGTTTTCTCACTTATGATAATTTATCTTTCTGTCTGAAATCTAAATTAATCATACCTCCTTACTATTCTTTCTAAACACCTTATAAATTCAAATCACTGTGTGAAGTCAAATAGCAGCCCTTTGATTATCTATTAGTACAATCTAAAAGAGTTAATACATCATTCTTACAGTTTTTTCTATGTATTGGTCCTTCATTAAAACCAAAGCCAAAACCCCTAAAACAAATATCTTAGATGCTCTAGCATGATCAATTGACCATCATCATCTCAAAGGAACCACAGGACCCAAGGGACCATGGATCTTTGAGAGACTGAATCAATAAGTCCCTAGCCCTGAAGGATAATTCCCTGAACGTGCCTTTTATTTTTGTTACTAGGAATAATGAAATGGTTTTATTGTGGTAAGCTCAGGACGAATAGCACTAGAGTGTGCTTCATGAATTCTTAATGGCTATGGTTTGCCTCTAACAAAAGTCTAGACATTTGTAGTACTAGCACAACCGAGCCATGGATGAATTATTTCATGAATGGTGTGTCATAAACAATGGGAGAAATATTGTAGCTCATATTCTCAACCTCTTAACCTTATCCATGAGCTGGATGGATCTATTGGGTTCCATGATGGTCGATGGGATAGCTAGATTTCTAACCATACAACCGCAATGCATAACCAAGTGATAGGGTAACGTGATGAAGGGACAATATTTAGCTTGAGAGATCGACGACTAAGAAGGAACCTAGGATGATGTAAGCTCGAAGGTTACATCTTAAAATCCCACAAGAGGTCATCTAAGAGAAAATTTGGGTTGAAAAGGACCAGGACAATGTGGTAGGGCCTACGATGCAAACGAGGCTTGAATTATGTGGAGGCCATGCATTGGCCAACAAGAGAACCAACACACCATGAAAATGGTTTATCACAAAGTTAGGAAGTGGAAGGCAGGGTCTGTTGAGTCAAGGAATATTATGGTAGTTGACGATAATATGTCTATCCCAGAGTCCATCTCCTGGAGGTGACAAGGTGCAGTTTTCGCGAGAGAGGTGGTATGACTCGATGTTGGGCTGCCATGGCTAAAACAAAGTCATCGAAGTGGAAAAATGGGATAATTTTATGTTGGAGGCGTGGACAGCCAAAACACATAAGCCCAGAGGTTGAACCCCGAAATTTCAGCAGTAGAGAGAGTTTAAAAATGATGCAATATGTCATAATCTTGGGCTATGGTGGTGAACATTTGAGCCCGATAAATTGTTCAATTATGTGAGGGTATACCTACAGACAGGTCAACCTGGAAGACCTACCTTAGAGAAATGTAAAGTGTGTAAGTGAGGAAGGGTCGAGGTAATGGGCTTGGGTAACGAAAGGTTTGATAACAGTTGACAGTTCATCAACCTGTTATATATATTCATATAATAATATGTGGTTGGAGTACATAGGCATAGTTTATATAAATAGCAAATATATGCAGGGATTATGAATACCAATACCATGAACATGTCGGCATCCAATATACCATTTCCAGGTGGAAGCGACAATTTGGGTAGGATAGCCACGTGGATAGGTTGATGACACGGTACCTTCTAATTTTTTAGAAATTCAATGATTATATCTCTTCATCCACAGGTCATATTGAAGTAAAATTTTATATCACCAAAATCGTCTAGAAGAGATGGACACAACAATGATGTATAATTGAAGTTGTGAGTTAGATGAAAAGATGAAAAAATTTAGACCCCATTTCCATAACAACACCTTGGATCGTGAGTCAACACAGTAAACAACTCCTTTTAACTAATGTTTTAGTGGGGATTAGGAGGGGGTGTGTGACAAAGTGGTATTAGAGCATAGATTTCAACACTTGTACTAGATGGGCTATATGAAGGGAAAGTAGTAGTAGGCTTCTGCAAAGGGGATTCATGTTGATTTTAGAAAATTAACAACAATAAAATTTAGGTGTTAAAAGTCTCTTTCAGAATAATTTATTGCATGCATGATTGATGTGTTTATTCCGTGACTGATAATGTAGCATGAACTAACAATTGATATGTTCCAATTGTTATTAATGAGCTAATAACTTGTGTCAACATGTATATTTTGTTGACTAATTGGGCATGTATATTGATGTTAGAAAAGATTGATTAATTGATGTTGGTGTGCTAACATGGACTATTTGTTGCATATGGCCTTACTATAACAACTCGGCAATAACAAGAGCATGGACATGATTTCTTGTCATTCATTGTGTGATAATATCTCTAACAATTATGTGTTAATGACAACACATCTCAAGCAGCAAAAGAAAGAAAAATATATAAGAATGAGGACCATAGTGGTACAATATAGCTATGCTTAGTCACAACATGAAAATCAATAGGTTAGGAAAAATAAATAAGAAGGATCAATTGGCCAAGGGTGAGGGGTAAAATGTCTCGACTAGATGGATACCTTGATGAGTCTAAGAGCCAGGATAAGGATCTTCAAAGAATATAATGAAAGTTTGGTAAGGGCTCAGCAAAAACAAGCGAAGGTAAATGCAGTCATATTGCAAAGCCTCTCATACTTGCAGAGACAGAGATAATATGGGCTAGGGGCTAGTCATAAAGACATGTAGAGCCCTTTGGAACTAGAGGAGAGAAAAAATGAGTAGATGGAAGCAAGTATAGGAAGAAACACAGAAGTAAAGTGAAGACACTGTGCGGGTGAATGCACCATTGAGTACCCTAGAGAGAATAACTAGCACTTATGGACATCATTTTGGTGAACATTCTGGTCCTACTACTAGTATATAGTATCACCATTCTCACTATCAACATTAAATAAAGGAGGAAAGGGACCACATTCCATAAGAAGTTAATAAGGAAAAATCGCCCTCATTTAATGGAGAGATGAAGAAATATGAAGAGGTAGAAGCCTATATACCTAGAATGAAGAAGTTCTTCAGGAGCCATAACTATTTTGAGAACATGAAAGCAAGGGTAGCCACCTATAGCCTGAAATGAAAAGTAGACATATGGTAGGAAGATTTGAAAAATGTCAGAGGCATAACTGAAGAGGGTTTGAGTTGGAATGGATTTGAAAGGATATTCAGATAAAAATATTTATTCGACAGTTACTATGATAGCAAGGCAAAAGAGGTCTATCAAGTCAAAATGGGACAAATGATAAATGATGAGTATGTCACCAAGTTTCTGGAGTACCTAAGGCATGTGCCATATCTTAAAGATGGGAAGGCCAAAATCCAAAGGTTTATGATTGGGGTACCTCTATCATTTAAATATTGAATTGAGATCCATGAGCTTCAGACATTGAATGATTCCATTAAGAAGATGAAAAACTGTTATGTTCAATCCAAGCATAGGAAATTTTTTAATTTGATTGGAAGCCTAAACAAAAGTCCAAATTTAGGGGAAAATGGAAAAAAGTCGTTAAGTAATTACATAATGACCATGCCACTCAAGAGAGTCAACAAAGGTTCAACACTACAGGAAAGGAATGTTCTACTCAAGGAGGAGCCAATAGTTATGGGAAGAGTTCATATAAGTGTTGGACGTGTGGTGAAAATCATTTTAGGAAGGATTTCCCACAACACTAACAAGCTGGTCTGAGGTTGTACAGTGCACAAGAGGTGTAGACTATGGGAGATTTGGCATATGGTATCCCCAGGATCTACACATCAGGCTTCCATAATCAAGATGGAAGGTAATATTTGCAATAAAACCATTTTTATTTTGATTGACCCTGGTTCTAATTATAGCTATTTTATCCCTACGCTCATGAGACAATGTAAATTGAAACAAGAGCCACATGAATAATCCTGGCTAGTTCAATTAGCCACGGGAATAAAGAAGAAGGATGAATATTGGGTGAAGGCTTTTCTAATTTAATTAAATGAGATGCCAACAATAGCAAACCTCATTGTGCTACCATTGGGTGCATGCAACATGTTGTTAGGCATGGATTGGCTATATGCACACAGGACCAAAGTTGATTGTTTTGGAAATGAAAATGAGTATGTAGATGAGCATGGATAAAGAAGGTTGTTGTAAAGAAGGTGAAATCCTACTTCAGTAAAGTTGATCACAACCATGCAAGCCAAGAGAAGCATCAAGAAAGGTTTCCATTTATTTGCAGTGCAGGTTTCAAGCAATCAAAAATCCTTTAACAACATTGAAGAATAGGAGACCAAACTGTTGAAGCAATACCCAGTGTTGCACTAGTATGAAAATGTATTTCTGGTAGAAATCCAAGGATTAGCTCCTCATAGAGAGGTTGATTTCTCCATTGATTTAAGCTCAGGATATCACCAGTTATGTATAAAAGATGAGGACATCCACAAAAAAAATTTAGAACAAGGTATGGCCATTATGAATTTTTGTTAGTACCCTTTGAGCTTACCAATGCACTTGCAACCTTTATGTGCCTTATGAACAATGTGTTGTTCCCTTATTTGGATAAGTTTTCCATAGTCTTCATGGATGAAATTTTGGTTTATTCAAGGACCAAAGAGGAGAACAAAGAGAACTTGGAAGCAATATTGAAATTGCTAAGGGAGAATAGGATTTATGAAAATCTTAGTAAATACAATTTTTTTCAATCACAAATTCATTACTTAGGACACATTGTCTCAAAGGAAGGGGTTTTAGTTGACCCAGAAAATATTAAGCTATCATGGAATGGCCAACACCTAAAAATGTGGTTGAACTTAGGTCCTTCATGGGACTCGCAAGCTACTATAGAATATTCATTAAATACTTCTCCAAGATGGGTCACCCAATCATTTCCTTGGAGAAGAAGGGGAAGATATTTGAATGCACAACGGATTGTGTAATCATTTTTTATCAATTGAAGCAAATATTGACCAATGCATCGATAATAAGCATAATGGATCTTGAAAATGCTTTCTTTTGTGTGCAAGGATGTTTGTAAGGAGGGACTCGGTGGAGTGTTAATGTAGGAAGGGTAAGTGGTGTGCTATGAGTCTCGAAAGCTAAATGAACATGAGCAGATTTATGTAACTGAATATTTGGAATTAGCTACCATTATTCATGCATTGAAGATGTGGAGACAATACCTTCTTGGAATGAAAATTTACCCTAATGACTGATCATGGAGGGATGAAATATTTATTTTCACAACCCAAGTTAAATGTAAGGCGGGTACACTAGTTGGCCACACTCAAAAAATTCAATTTTGAAATCAGATATATAAAGGGAAAGGAGAAAAGATTAGTAGATGCACTCAGTAGGAGGGTGGAAATAAACCATTTAGTAGTCATAAGTTCTCATGGAACCAATATTTAAGAGAAAATCAAAAGCTTTAAGCAGCATGATGAGAAATATCAACAAATAAAAGACATGCTACAATAAGGTAGCAAGGACAGTAAGAATGAGGAATACCATCTCACATATGAAGGTCTGATTAGATTCAAGAACATAATATATGTGCCAAACAACGAATATTTAAAGATGGTTATAATGAAAGAGTTCCATGTTATGCCATATTTCAGACATCCACAATACTAAAAGACTCTCATGGCAATTAAGAAATTGAATTATTAGTCTAATTTGAAGGAAGTGGCTAATTTTATTGCCAGATGCATAGAATGCCAGCAACTGAAGGCTAAATGTAAACATCCACCAAGCTTATTGTATCCCATCCCCATTCTAAAATGGAAAGGGGAAGTGATTCCATGGATTTCATTACTGGTGTTCCAAGAACCTCCAAACAACATGATGCCATTATGGTGGTGATTGACAAGTTGAGCAAGGTGGCTCATTTTGCAGTAGTCAAATCCACCAATTCAATGAGTGAAGGGGTACAAGTTTTCATAAAGGAAATCGTAAGACTACATGGAGTTCCTAGAAGATTATCTCAGATAGAGATGCCAAGTTCACTTCAAAGTTTTGGAAGGAGCTATTTGCAAACCTGGGGATTGAATTAGCTTTCAGTACAACTTATCATCCATAGATGGATGGGGAAACAGAGATGAAAAACAAAATCCTCAAAGATATGTTGAGGATGTATAGAAGGCACTCTCTAAGGAAGTGGTAAGAGTACCTTCCACTTGTAGAATTTACCTATGACAATGGATACTAAGAATATATGAAAATGAGTCCATTTTAGGCACTTTATGGAAGGAGTTGCAATACCCCTATTAGCTGGAGTGATCTACTCAGTGGGGTTCTCGTTGGGCTTGATATGTTAAAGGCAATGAAGTAGCAAATGCATGTCATTGAGTATAATCTGAAGGTGGAATAGGACAAACATAAAATATATGTGGTTCAGCATAGGGTGCACAAGGAGTTCCAAGTTGGGGAACTTTTTCACTTGAGAGTTAAAACCAAGAAAATATCCTTGAATATTGGGTCATGTGGGGTACACTGATACACGTCAAAACTGTTGGGTGTACCTTCCATTTCAAAGGATGGCAGTGGTTCGTAGAGATGTGAAGTTCGATGAAGAGAAGGCCATGAGATGTTCCCCTAAGAGGGAGCTTCATTTACAGGCAGATGAGGAACTTTTAGCGCCAAAGGAAGAACTTCATGATGAGGTGGAGTAGCCACATGCATAGGAGCAGAGAGTGGAAGCACCCACTCATGCCGAGACTTCCAGAGATGGAAGGAAGTGTAGTAAAGAGGCTGACATATTAATGCATGACGTTAGAGAGAACGTGAGAGCACCCACACCACATCACATGAAGAGGAGGTCACAATATTGGTACACTGGCTACATGGATTTGATGAGTGAGAGTGTAGAGATTGAGCCATCCTCATTCAAGGAAGCAGTGAAACAACTAGTATGGGTTGTTTCCATGGTAGAGGAGTATGACTTCAGTATCAGAAATAATATCTGGGAAGTGGTCCTAAGACCAGCAAACAAGTTAGTGGTGAGTTCTAGATGGCTTTACAAGGTAAAGCAAGCAACAAATGGGAATATGGAGAAACAAAAGGCCATATTTGTGGACAAAGGGTTCTCTCTAGTGGAGGGAATTGATTACGAGGATACCTTTCCTCCAGTAGAAAGGTACTCTTCAATCAAATCTATTCTAGCAATTTTAGTGTAGGTGGGATGGAAGATACATTAGATGGATGTGAAGACAACATTCCTCAATGGTGTGATTGAGGAAGAGGTGTACATTGAGAAACTGGAAGGATTTGAGACCTTCAATAGAGAGTCGCATGTGTGCAGACTCAAGCAAGCATTGTATGGATTGAAACAAGCACCCCGTGCTTGGTACACCAGGATTGACAGCTATTTCACTAGGTTGGGCTTCACCAAAAGTGAAGTAGATGCAAACCTTTACCATATTGTGGTTGAAGGTAAATTTTTTATTATAGTATTATATGTCGATGATTTAATTCTAACAGGTGATGAGAAGTTGGTAAAATCTTGCAAATAGGATCTTGCAAGAGAATTCAAGATGAAGGACCTGGGGCTCATGCATTATTTCCTTGCTATGGAAGTATGGCAAGGAGACGAGGAACTATTTGTCTCCCAGGGCAAGTATTCCAACAAGATATTGAAGAAGTTACACATGGAGAGCAACAAATCCATGGAGACTCCTTTAGCAGGAAATTGGAGGAAGGAATATGCTACTTCAGGTGAAGTAGTGGAGGCTACTATTTATAGGAAGCTTGTGGGTTCACTTATGTATTTTGTGAACATAGGACTCGACATAGGTTTTGCAGTTAAATAGCTTAGTCAAGAAATGGTTAATCCAACCAAACTCTATTGGAATATAGCTAAATGTGAGTTGAGATACCTCAGAGGTACCACTCAGTTTGGTCTTTGGTAGAGACAAACATAGGGAGTGAATATTCAATGCTTTAGCGATGCATATTGGGTGGGGAGTCCATCTGATAGGAAGAGAACATCAACGGGAATATTTAGTATTGGGTTACCAGTAGTTTCTTCGTACAACAGAAAGCAATGATAACTTACACTTAGTTTGGAAGAAGCAGACTACATGGCTGCTAGTCAAGTAACTTGTGAAGCTATTTGGATGAGGAATATCCATGTTGGGTTATTTCGTTAGCAGATGGATCCTACAATGGTTTACTGTGAGAATCATAGTTGTATAAAAGTATCTAAGAATCCAATTTTTCATGATCGGTCCAGGCATATCGACATCTGGTATCACCATCTACGAGATTGTGTGCAGAGGAGAATCATGTTGCTGGAGTACATTCCTACAAAGGAACAAGATGTAGATATTTTGACATAGGCATTATCCATATGAAAATTCGAGTTTCATAGAGGTAGGATCGGGGTAGAAAATAATCCCTTTCTTGTTGAGAGGGAGTGTTGAAAATGCAACAAGAAAATCCTAATTTAATTTTGTCCTTGAATTAAATTAGGAATAAAATTGTAATTCTACATCACATGAAAACTTGTATTAGTTAACTAAGTTAATTTGACTTAGTTGGCTCATTTAATTCAAGTTGAGGGTTTAACTTAAGTTATGTAGAGTGTCTCCTAATTTATAGGAGCCCTGGTTGAGTTTATTTTGAGTTGTAATTAATTAATCTAGTTTAACTGAGTTAAAGTAAGTTAAACTAGTTCCAATTGTTTGAGGAACTAGTGGGAGGTCTAGGAGTGGGGTGCTCCCTACAATGACCAACTAGTTAACTAATGATTCACTCATAATTAACTTATGCATGTTAGATTGGAGAGTTACCCGATTGAGATTAGAGTTCAGGGATAATGTACTATCAGTTTCATAATCATTCGAATTGTACAAGTGGTGCATGTAGGTAGAGGAAGGCCTATGATGGATTGCATAATTCCTTTGAGGAATTTCCCGAATTAATATGGGGCTAGTTCCCAAGGAAACAATGCAAGGAGATAAGGACTTGGGAAAGAAGAAAATTGGTTAAGTATTGGCATGGGTTTGTCTAGGAAGTTGTGAGACAGATAGAGATAGTGCAAAGATTTCTCGAGCTTGAGAAAAACATTGCAATCTTCTCATATTTTCTGACTAATGCAATATACAGGTAGCAAGGTTTTTTTAGCTATGGATTTCCCTAGGAAATAATTGTTTAATGTGTTGATTGAATTCTTTCTCTTGTATGCTTCATGATTTCATGATCATTTAATTGTTCCTTCTGATGAGTATAGTAGATTCAAGTCTATTGTTTTAGTAAATTACAATTAGCATTTTGAATCTACAGGGAATTTCTACACAAATGTGGCTCATCATCAGGATGAATATAATATTATGAACTACATATGATGGTTCAAAATGTCGATAAACAAAAAACCTTATGCGATGGATCCAAAAGCATTTCAACATAATTCATGTCACAAAAGTCTAAATCCCAAATCATAGAATATAAATCTAGTTTTTTTAATTTATTATAGACTTAGTATAAATATATAATAATTTATATTTTTTGGGTTATATTTCAAATATTTCTTTTCAAAATTTAATTAAAAATTCAAAGCATAATTTATCATAAATACTAGTCATTAAAATTACAAAATTTAAATATGATAATGGTTTTTAGTGTTCTTGAAAATATTAAAAGCCATTTATATATTAAAAATTTATATTTTAATTAAAAATTATGTAAGTAAATTTTGATAATAATAATTAGTAACGTTAGGTGGGGTGATGTTTAGAAAAAAGGGGGAAGCTATCCCCCCCCACCAATTTGGCTAAAGAGTGTGGTACATGGTAGTCCATCCCAAACCGGAGTTAAACAAAGCAGTGTTCACATAGACCAATCATTAATCAAGCATAACTCAGCTAATAATTTTGGAGAAGAACGAAGGTGGTGGGACTGTGGAAAGAATCACGAACACTATGGTGCTCCACATGTAGAACAATGACATCTGGAATCTGTTTCATACTGGTTTGTGAAGCTTGAAAGAGGATGAAAAGGTAGAAAATGCTAGTTGTCAACATTGGTAGACTCATAATAGTTTTGAGACAAGCCTAGTTTATATCGGTATAGAAGAATGTTGGAAACGTTTCTAACTTGGAGTGTCAAATTCCATTCCAAATCACTAGGAAAAGTAGTAGTGGGAGGGTAAAATTTTGTTTCCTTTTGTCTTGCCTAATGGTGCTTCTTGGTTTATCAAGAGTATTTGGCATAGTAATGATTATGCATGAGAAAAGGGATTTGTATGCTTGTGGTACAATGATTTAAGATGCATATCGTCATTAGTGGTTTACTTTGCTACTGACTTCGTAGGGCCAGAAAACGACAACATTATTAAAATTATAGGCTCAATTCTTATTTTTGGGTACTCGTTGGATGTGCAATTTAATTCCGCATCCAACGAGTATCTACACTTGAAATTTGAGTAAGACTATAAGGATATAAGCCAAAAATACATTAAAAAAAGTAGTTTTACTTGCTTTCCCTCCAAAATATTTACATTTACCTCCTTTTAAATTTAAAGTATTTTGATAGGTTTACATATTATGAAATGGAAATTACATGAAAATTTCATGGGCACTTTTAGGCGGAAATTTCCTCTAATGTACCAACTGAAAAACACTGGAATTGACTGAAGGGAGGTCCATTGTAAAACTCGGGTTCCATTTCCCATTGGAATCAATATGAAGTGATGTGGGTTAGGATTGAAACCTCCCTAAGAATAGAGGCTACGATGAAAAATCCAAACCAATAAACCAAATACCTAAACCTTTACATAGCTTGATAAAACTGTAACTCAACAGGTTTTATCCGTAAAAAATACGTGCTATTAAACTTATCAAAATTTGAACCAAATAAACCACTAGCATAACTAAGAGATAAAAGATAACTACAAGAAAAACATTGATATTTATCACTCTAGAGAGGGGAATTCTTCCCTGTCATCTTATGGGGTAGATGATAGCAAAAAATCTCATGCAAATAAGAATTAAAAATTTTAAAAAGTAGTTTTCTTCTTTTCCCTCCAAAATTCATAAATCTTATTTTATTATTTTATTCTTTGTCCTTAGGAGGCCACTTTTGGGCTGAAATTTCCACTATTGATCCCCTTCACCTGTGTTGAAGCCCCGAAAATCGGGTCGACAACAAGGGGGATACCCACTCGGTCCAGACCTTGGTTGGCAGCTCCTTATCCGTTTGGTATAGCGGGTCCGACTGGGGATAATGGGACCAGTTTCCCAATCTAAGGGTGTGTGTGTGTATAGAGTTGGATGATGCTGATCTAAGAGTACTTTAAGCTAATTTAATTCAAACTTCTAAACTAACTCTATGCTATTGTAATATAATGAGAAAAAACACATGTAATCTACGCTAACCCGGGGCGAATTTCTTCTATTATGCGATCTAAAGAGATTTCAAACAATAACTGGTAATAAAGATCATTCAGCTATCATAAGAATAGAAATCAATTAAGATAAACCACTTTGCATAAAAAGTTAGGCAAAACAGTTGTGAACAGCATATCGCATAATAAGTTATTCATATATCAGACATAAATAAATGACTCCACCGTACAAAAGTGCCAAATGGTAACTCATACATTCATGCAGTAACATATAAACAACTAAAAACTGTATATCACTTTAAGAATATAAACAGAAACAGTCAAGAGATAAAAGTACCATTTATGACTGGTTCCTACCCATAAACTTCAAGTAAAAACGATTTATCTCTACTTGTTCTAACATCTACTAAGAGTACAAAAGTGCAACATCAGTAGCAGACATGAAAATGCAAATATTAATAAATCTCAATCCATCCATTCATCAAAACCTCCTCTGAGGGTGCAGAAGTGCATGTTCCGAGGACAAGTTTTTGACAAATTTCTGGACCCCTCTCCAAGTGCAATGAGAAGGGTTAAAATACTACTTCCAAATTCTAATAATAGTGTTTTTACAAAATTTAGGATGCGGTTTTCAAATGACCATCCTTTTTCTAATCTAATTTAAAAGAAAAAACAACATTCTAAAATAAGGCTACTTCTGAATTTGGTCCTTAAAGTTGCAAGTGTTCATCATGGGTTTGAGGAGAGTCGGCTGACTGACTTCTGCGCTGAGCTGGGCTGCGAAAACAGCATCTACGAGAGTTGGCACTACTTTTTCGGCCGCGTTTGTGATGCATTTCACTGTCATCCATTGACTGTGTGGTTTGACCAAGTATGTCCAGTAACATTCCCAATTCAACCTGTTTAATGCTTGGATCGCTTTTCCCTTTGCCTGCGCTTTCTGCTTCCATTCTGCTTCCAGTTGTAACTTATTTGGTAGGTACCCCGGGGTGGTCTCTACGATTAAATTGGCCCTGTGTAAATTCTCATTTACACAGTCGATAAGAATGCTTGCCTGTGTAGCCGCTGTCTCTGCTGCTCGCTCCGCCTGCCTGATTTGATCGTCCCATTTCTTAAAGAGCAATTCTTTATGATTTTCGTTTATCCTGGGTGCACCTGCTCTTTTCCCTTCATCTTCATCCTGCCAAGTTAAGTATTCCATCACCCGTCTGTCACTCTAATCATAGTCACTCCGCAAGTCTACCACTTGATTGGTGATTTTATCGCTCAGCTCGCAATAGTGACTCCACTGTGATATTTTACGTCCCAACTCTTCCTGTTGTTGCAGTAGTTTCTCATTTAAGCCAATAAATTCTGAAATAAATTCTGCCAGCTTAGGCTCATCTTTATGCATTTCCTGTAAAGTCTGCAATTGTTTTCCTTTCTCGTCTAGACTTCTTTGATAGCCTATCTGCATCTGCTGAAAGTCTTCCTGCATCTTCTCGAGCTGTTTGGAAGCTTCAATATTAGCATTGGCTTGTTGCAACTGTCGTTGTAGTAGCTGTATTTGATCTTCTTGTTCTTTCAATAGTTGCTGAACTTCCGATGCCTTGTCAATAGTTGCAGAAGCATATGCTCCTGCGATCTGAGACAGCTTAGTGAGATTTTCAGTCAGGTTATTGTTGGGGTCTTTCCATAAGACGTCCAAACGTTCAGCATCTTGTGACAGTGTATTTTCTAGTTTTCTTTTCTTCCTCTGTCTCCTTACAACTGCTTTGTGTTGGGGCCTATAGAATACATCCAGTGGGGGGATTTCTTCTACATTAAGTAGAAGCTCAGAAGGTGGAACGATAGGAATGTGCTTCGTTTCTGTGACACTGCTGACTATGGGCAAAACCACTTCTTGCACTACCTGTGTATTGTTCACAGGTGTTTTCGGGGCTTGCCCTTCAAGATTGATCAGTTCATTGAAGGTTTCCCATTCTTTGTCCAGTTCTGTTGTGACGAGTGGTGCTTCGATGACAGGAGGGGGGACATCTCTTGGTGGGGAGGCGATAACTTGCTGTTGTGACATTGCACTTGACTGAGCTGTATCTTTAGTTGTTTCTTCGTTTTTTCCTTGGTCGCATCCAGACTCTTTAGGATGTTCAGGTACTCCTTGCGCAGCGTTGGATTTAGATCTGGAAGTGCTAGAGTTTCCACTGAGGCTAATGCTTGGAGTTGGTTCTCTGGCAGGCAGTCACAGCTTCTCTAGAGGAACACTGGCCAGCCTTCTTTTCCTGTATAACATGAATCTTTGGAGGTCATCTAGAGACAACCTCGACCGAGCTTCCTGCAAAATTTCTTGGAGTGAGCTTCTACTCTGAAACAAATCATCAAACAAATCTTTCTTTCCAACGAATACTTTTATTTTGACGTTCACTGTGAAATCTTGGGCAACATCATTTGGGTCAAATGGCCTTGTTGGGAATTTAAATAATTGTAGACACGTCACATTCTCCACTTCGGTGAAAGTGTGTCCTACATCGAACAATGAGAAGGCCCCACAAGCTACAGGAAATTGAGGCCATATGGCCTTCTTTTTGTCCTTTAGGTCTTTGGTCAGGCCGCCTTCTGAACAGGTTTGATAAGCAATTTCCCGAGCCAAAAGTTTATCAGGGATATATAGAGGTAGGACATGTGGAGGTACAGTGCTTCCAAACACTCTAATATAGGTAAACCATTCTTCCCCGAACCATCTTGCGATGGGGATGATGTCTATTTGTGCCTCGGGTGAGCATCTCGGGGGGTCTTCATCATACATTATTCTATACAAGGGAAAAATAAGCCCGTGGCAAATCTGGTAGAAGTGAGGGACGAACTGAGAATCCCATAACACCTTATGATAAACATGGATAGGTAATGGGTCCTGGGTAGTCCATTTCCAACCCATAATGGGAAATTTAGACACATAACAAATAGAATCCATAACATATGCAGACAAATAAAAAGGAGGATAGATCCTTTGAGACAAGGATCTTTTAGACCGGTAATTGATAACAGCCGTGTATAAATTATCAGAAAGGATCTTGGCCCAATCTATAATATCGGCATTTGTGGCAGCATCAATTAATGGTAGCCATTCAGACGAAAACTTATTGATATCCGGCATCCCAAATAACCTACAAAGCATGGCCGCAGCAAAACAATACGGAGAGGTGAGGGAACCAGTGCTGTACATACCGTTTTTGTCCTTTTTGAGCGGCTCCTCTTTTCTGGACCAATCTTTGGTGGTCTCTGATAGGTCTGGGTTCTCTGTCGCAAATTTCTTAACGAATTGTGCATTGTAAGTCGCCTGCGGTTCAGGAAGATGATACATAAGCTTCAAATCTTGCGCAGCGAATGATCCAATGAGCCCATGTGTTATAGACATTTTTGTGCCTTACAGCTATAAGCATGAAATGTCCATAATTCAAGGGATCCAAAGTCCCTAAAGATGTTGTTACAGCTCCTAAAGGAACAAGGTCAACCAATGACAGCTTCTCCCAGAAGTTCTCCACCAAAAACCACTCAGAAATAGTCAATTCAGGATCAATTCAGAGGCTCCACTAGCTGCCTGCGTTGAAATGCAGAGACTACACTGGCTAGGTGCACTGCAACACAGGTGGAAGCACTACCAGGGTGCGTTGAGTGGGAAATGACAAATGGCAAGTTCATTCAACGAGGTGGAAAGACCCTGGAAGCTTCCAGAATCTTCTCCAATGACACTTGCCTCAATGAATTCGACTAGTGATGAGTAAGAGGCTCTAAACCTCCAAGTGGAAGCAAGAACTGACAGAGAGAAGCCACAAGTCAAAACATAAGCTGACTCATCCTCTCTGCTTACATCTATATATGGATCTCTCACCCAGAGGTTCAAGAGGCTGGAATTTTGGACTTTGCAGAGAATTGCAGTTGGTTTGAGATTGAGATTAGTACATTGGATGATTTATGCTTTGTTGAAGGAGAGGAAGGGATTCCTTTGCTGGGAGGTAGATACTGGATCGGAACTCACTTGGTTGTATCTCCTCTTGGACTTTATTATCATATCAATAAACTATTTGAGTTTCTCCTACATGCTGTGTACCAATGATGTTTTATTATGCTTACATGTTTAGCTTAATCTGATCTTGAACAATTCAGTGAAGTTGGGTCGGTGAAGGAGCAGGAAGCTGGGAGCTACTAAAGAGAGGAGTGATTTGGATCGATAAACTAGCGGAAGACACAGGTTAGTTAGATCCTTCTTCCTCATTTACATTTCATAAAGAAGAATACTCAATTAGTTTACTTCGTTTGTTGCTAAGGCACTATCACACCTTAGAGTGGGATAGGGGCATTCTGAATTGGATACTTTTCCCAACAACGAATTGGCGACTCCGCTGGGGAGAGTATCTTGTTAGTTTATTTGTGTTTCTATTGTTGTTCTTCTCATAAACTCAAGAGTGCCGAATCGAAATGCATTTGCCATTTTCAAGTGCAAAGTAGAGATATGCCACTCTAGTCCACTCACTGGGCCTGTTTTTATGATCTGAACAAACTGATCCACAAGTGCTCTAGCAGCCCTTTGTGATAGATCTTAGTCCTCCTTTAAATCATCCTCCTAATTGTACCTAATTGATAGCTTTTATCCGACCAAAAACTGTAGATTAAACTACAAACCGTGACCCAGAACCCAGAAACAACTCTCGTTTCTGCTTCAGCGCAGACTCTGTGAAGAGGTTCTGCATTTCAACGCAGGTCCCGTGAAGGATACCTGCGCTGAAGTTTAGTTTCTCTGTGTTGAGGGTGCGCTGATCAGCCTTTGCCTTGTGCAGCTGTGGTTCCCTGCTTCCTTTTGCTCAGTTTTATCTCTGTTTTTTGCAGCCTGTTATCAGTCAGTGTACCTATCTGAAACCCCTTTTCTCTGCCTCAATTCCGCCTCAGTTGTATAAAGAAACTGTATTTGTTCTTTGTGTATTTGTTACATCATTTGCAGTTTCCCATTACAAAAGTAAACTAGTCATACTGTCGCCCTTAGATCTAGACCTGTCATAAGTGTCGTTTTGATCTTAGGAGTGAGTTTGTTTGCTGTTCACAGTTGATTGAGATTTTACTTTTGTCGTTTGGTTTGAATTTATGCATTTCTAGTGTCGAAACAAGTAAATCATAAAGTGTCGTAATCATCTTTTTGATTTTGAAAAAGGAACTTGTTTATGTTTTCACTTGAAATCGAATTCAAATTTGTACAACAGCTTTCTTTTTAGGCATCAATATTAAGAAAGCGAAAACAAATACATGCATATGTGCATTTTCATTTTGATAGTTTGCATGCTTTGATTTAGGAAAAGTGCATTTACAGTGTGCTCTATGCTCTTTGAGAAAAGTTTGTGTCTTCCTTTTCCCCTTGTAGCTAGGATTTTCATTGTTGAAAAGATATAAAAGCTTGCTTATCATCTTTAGACTGCATTTAGGAATTGTATCATACATCTCGTGGTGATCCAAAAAGGCAAACTTCTAAGAAAGATCAACCTAAAATAAATTGAATGAACTTAACAACGCTTTGTAACTTAACGCACAACATAGAGGTCTAGGCTAGAGACGTGTTCCGGCGTCGTAAAACCTGGTGACTGTCGATCTCACTGATGGTTGGGTGATTCCTCCTGAGAGATGATAGCGCTAGTACGGATTGTGCTCCCACGTACCGTCGAGTATATATTGGGAGACCCCTATAGGCATAAAACCTTTATCCTTAAGAAGCCGTGTCGGCCGCCCTACTGATCGCAATGCACTGAACACAGCATTCGGGAAGATTGACCGCCCGTACCTTAAAAAGTATTCTGCGGTTTTGCGAAAAGTTTGGCACACCCTCTACCTAGAACTCCAGAGCAGTTCCTTTTGGCCTTTTTCAGACTCTATAACGGAAAAAGTTCATCCGAGCATTTGTCACTTCGGGCTCGTTAAAACATCGAAGGAGACTAGAGTCATCTTTAGCTTTTTCTCGACTCTTTAAAACTGAAAAAGCAAGTTGTGTCTAAAGCGTTGTTAAAATTTATTTTAAACGGAACAATCACCCCTTTTTCCTACGTTGATCTTTAGGTTGATAAAATGGAGCCCACCAACCAAGGAATTCCCCTTGGTGGAAATCCTAGTCCTTTCTCCTCTCGGGGAGATGTTGGTGCGCCCCATATGGCCACATTGTCGCTTCCAGGACTGACAATTGGCTTGCCGGTCTGGCTCTTCTCAACCAATGTCGTTCAGAACACCACTATTCCTGAACAGTCGAATCAACAGTTAGACCAGTCCAGAGTTGCCCACCAGCCTTCTACTTCCTGTAATTCTTCCTCTCCTCCTTCCTCTTCGCTTGACGGAACTGGTAAAACAAAAAACCAAGTTCCTAAGGAGAAGAAGGAAAAGAAGAAGAAAGAGAAGAAGAAGAAGGAGCTAAAATCGACTGGGGGCAAACAAGTGTCGTCTAACAAAAATCCACACACAGCATTGACTAGGCCTAAATCGCCATGTGTCATATGCAAGGGAGACCACTTCCACAGAGATTGTCCCTGCATCCCTCGGATACTAAGGGACTGGTCTCCCCATTTGCACAATCCGGTGGCATCAACCTCTGATAGCCATGTTGAATGCATACCGTCAACTAGCGAAAGTGAAGTTCTTGGACAAAAAGGGAGAGCTAGATCTCCCTGTAGACTGTGCGAAGGCAATCACGCCATCCACCGTTGTCCCTTCTTAGACGAAGCGAAAAGAGTTTTGGATGATCGTCCGGTTTCATCGTTACGACTTCCTCCTGGATATAAAAAACTCTTGCCGAGTCCTTCGTTAGTTGAAAATCCAGCTGGCCCGCTCAAGTGGTCAGCTGAAGCGCCGGTCATTGAAGATGAACCAGCTGAATCCATACCCGACGAAAGTCAAAAGGTCGAGGCGGCAGTTGACCCGGTCTTGCCTTCAGAGGATTTATCTTCGAATGATACAATCACTGAAGAGGATAAAGATGACACCATCCAAATTCTCTTCATCAACACAGACTCTGACGAGCACAGGGGCACTCCCCCCATTCCTTTTTCGCAGGAAGGAAGTTCGTCAGAGCGATACCCGGCCGTTTACTCGGTCCCACCACCAAGCAACCTAGTTGTCTCCTTCAACTGGAACCAACTAGGCAGACCCCGTTTGCCAGCAAGCATACCATTCAGAATTATCGTCCAAATATACAGAATGGTCATGATTGGCACCATCATTGATGAGGGGGCATCTGTGAGTATCCTTTCCTCTATTGCTTGGAAAGCGCTTGGTTCGCCAGCGCTTTTTCCTGAAATGAGAAATCTGACAGGCTTTGATAAAGGAACCAGTCGACCTTTAGGGATCCTCCCCAATGTGCCCATAACATTGAAAGGGAAGACCGTTCAAATGAACGTGATGGTCGTTCAAGGACCCTTGGATTATAACCTACTCCTTGGACGAGACTATATATATTGCATGGGAGCCATCGTCTCCTCACTCTTTAGAGTAATGTGTTTTCCGCACGAAGGAAGAGTGGTCAAGCTTGTGGACCAGCTTTCATTTCCCGGATCACGCATCGCAAATAGTCATATACCGTCCCTAAATGGTCTCTTCACGCAAGAAATGTCTCAACCTACGGTCCGTCCTCCCGATGAGCGCGAGTAATTCGGAAGGATATGACTGGAACCCAGGGGGCATGCGTCCTGGTCTGCTTCGGCAGGAAAACTTTGGGTATAGGGTAGGTTTCCGCGGGAGAATATGACTAGTCTGTACCCCGTCCGTCTTGGAAGTGGGGTTATTCTAGAATAAGATTCTTTTGTCAAAGTTATGTGAGTTGACAGAACTGAGTCAATCACCTTTGTCTATCTCGGTAGACATTGCCGAAGAAGTGTTTTGTTTGAAAGATTAATAGAACAATCTTTGGGTGACCTGTAAGAGGTAGGCCTCTCTCGCTGAAACAAATGTTTTATCGGACTAAAGTAGGGGTAACCTTGAAACTCTGTTTTATACCTGGGGGCATGCAACCCTTTTTGAGTGCAAGCAAGGGGTGGCTATTTATTTTTTAAATTTTTAGGTCCTCCCTTTAAACCTGTAGGTCTAACCCTTTAAACTCGTAGGATTAGTCGTTTCCGAACTTGCATAAAGAAAGGATTCCAGGAGCATAGCTTTGTGAGGTGCAAGCTCCATAAAAAATGGGATCTTACATGAGACATTCTTATCATATGACTGGAAAATCGAGCAGTTTTAGCACATAGTTCATGCTCGTTAAAAAATAAACATAAGATCGAGCAGTTTTAGCACATAGTTCATGCTCGTTAAAAAATAAACATAAGACCGAGCAGTGTTTTTCCGTGTTTAAGCTCGTTAAAAAATGAACTACCCTCCGGTAAATAACCACCGTGAATGTAACATTATCAGCCATTAAAGCCTTGGTCGTGTTTGCACCGTCACCTCCACTTTTCCATTGGCCGATCATTCACCTCCATATTGATTGTTTACCCATTTTGAGGAACAACTGCGAAGAGTGATTTCACTAGCCATCCTTGTGACACTGCTGTGATTGGAAAATTCCAACCCTTACCTGGAATCAGCTGCTAACCCGTTTTATCACTCGTTCCTCAAAAGATGAGTCTTCTTTAAGATCTTTTCATCTGACTCTTAAAATATGAAAAGATTGTCGAGTTTTGGCCTTCCAGCTCGTTAAAGCGACCGGAAGTGTTATCCCTCCTCTAGATTTTAATCTTTTTGAACCTGAGGGATTATTGCACAAAAAGATCGAGCGCTTGTTTTGTTCGGCTCGTTAAAACTATCGAAAACTCATCCCTTCTCTATTGTTTTATACTTTTTCGGACTTAAGGGATTAGATGACGAAAAAGGACTTTCGGAGTTGACTTTACGTACCTTTTCAGACTCTCTAAAAATGAAAAGGACCGAGTTATCTTTGTCGTTAGACTCGTTAAAAACATTAAATAGCGACAAACTTGTCTTTAGACGAGAACGAGTTTCACTATCGCTAGGCTCGTTAAAACATAGCGATGGGTTTGCCCGAAGGGCAAATTATAGAATAAGCATATGTTATCCTCCTCAAGCTTGAAGAAAATAAAGAGGTACTGGTCAGCAATGACTGGGGAAAAATTGGGAAGAAACTCAAAGAACTTTATTGGTAGCAAGTCGCTCTTGAACATGACACTTCCACTCCGTGCCAGAGTCGGGTTGGGTTGTTTCATTCACCGGTCACATCACCATGGTCTCGCCATACCATCCACCTTTGGGGTAAATGCTACCAATCCATCACATAAGTGTCGCTGATATGTTTAAGAGAAGTCATCCAGAGAAGTCAACCGTGTCCCATCCACTACCATACATTATCCTTCATTCTTTCATGACCGCCACCCTGAACCATATATCATCAGATCGTTTTCACCTCCATCAAAATCATTTGCTCCGTTCCGTGTCACTGATGTGGGATACATTAAGGCCCTCCTTTGACGGATCGCTTCTTGTCGACATCAGCTCATTATCCAAGAAGTTGGTCTAGGGACACCCCCTTCAGTACTTTGAAGCTTGCATGCCTCAATGGCAAGTTTCTCACTTCCGGTGACAGGTATACATCAATGACCTTCGACCGAAAGATTTTGCGTGGTGTTCGACGCCAAGTCCTTTATTCACACCACGTGAATTGTACTGCAGTACCTTGAGGGTCATTATCATTATCGGTGATTCCTCTCGCGCTTGTTAACGGTTTACCTTATTGACTGGTAATCAAGCGATGTCTTTCCATGTTCGACTTCAGAACATTTCTCACATGGATCGACTTGTACTTAGAGTGAAGATCGAACGAGTTTGAAGACCCCGGATCTAGTTTCATCCATCCGGGCTGCGATATATATTCAGGAAAAATAAAGACATTGACATGTACAGCATTGCAGCACAGACAATCATCCTACCAAAGGATGATGATTTCAGCAGGATCATCAGTCTATCATCAGACAATTGTCTGTCCTATGTACATAAAAATGAATTTATGAAGCTGAGCATGGGAATGCCCACCTCAGCTAGATCATGAAAACAGTATGAAAAATAATGTATTGTATTGTATCTTATTACAGGTCTCCTCCCAGCATTGAATGAACTTCGGATCCTCCTAATAAAGCATTTCACCCGATAAACGGCCTCATACTTTAGGGGGCAACTGTTATAGACATTTTTGTGCCTTACAACTATAAGCATGAAATGTCCATAATTCAAGGGATCCAAAGTCCCTAAAGATGTTGTTATAGCTCCTAAAGGAACAAGGTCAACCAATGACAGCTTCTCCTAGAAGTTCTCCACCAAAAACCACTCAGAAATAGTCAATTCAGGATCAATTCAGAGGCTCCACTAGCTGCCTGCGTTGAAATGTAGAGACTACACTGGCTAGGTGCACTGCAACGCAGGTGGAAGCACTACCAGGGTGAGCTGAGCGGGAAATGACAAATGGCAAGTTCATTCAACGAGGTGGAAAGACCCTGGAAGCTTCCAGAATCTTCTCCAATGACACTTGCCTCAATGAATTCGACTAGTGATGAGTAAGAGGCTCTAAACCTCCAAGTGGAAGCAAGAACTGACAGAGAGAAGCCACAAGTCAAAACATAAGCTGACTCATCCTCTCTGCTTACATCTATATATGGATCTCTCACCCAGAGGTTCAAGAGGCTGGAATTTTGGACTTTGCAGAGAATTGCTGTTGGTTTGAGATTGAGATTAGTACATTGGATGATTTATGCTTTGTTGGAGGAGAGGAAGGGATTCCTTTGCTGGGAGGTAGATGCTGGATCGGAACTCACTTGGTTGTATCTCCTCTTGGACTTTATTATCATATCAATAAACTATTTGAGTTTCTCCTACATGCTGTGTACCAATGATGTTTTGTTATGCTTACATGTTTAGCTTAATCTGATCTTGAACTTTTTATGAATGTATATTTGTATCTTTGTGTAGTTTCTCCCCCTTGTGATTTTGCAGGAATTCGGTGAAGCTCGGCCGGTGAAGGAGCAGGAAGCTGGGAGCTACTAAAGAGAGGAGTGATTTGGATCGATAAACTAGCGGAAGACACAGGTTAGTTAGATCCTTCTTCCTCATTTACATTTCATAAAGAAGAATACTCAATTAGTTTACTTCGTTTGTTGCTAAGGCACTATCACACCTTAGAGTGGGATAGGGGCATTCCGAATTGGATACTTTTCCCAACAACACTGTGTCCTTGAACCTTGAATTGCCTGTTGTTCATGTCTGCATTGTCAAGTATCCACTTGATCATATCCGTATATGGTAGAATTTTGGGTCTTGATGCTATCCTGTGAAGAAATGAACATGCTAGCTCCTCTAAGGATGCCTTGGAAGAGCGTTGTGAGCCCGTGATAGCAGCAACCTTCATTATTCTAGGATTTTCCTCTTCAAGCAGCCTGTACATGCTTTCCCATGTCGATATCCCTGCGTCTCTGTTACAGGCTGTGTCTGTATACAAAGGTGCCATCTCCTTCGTCTTTTCCTTCGCTTCAGAGCTTTGAGCTTTATTTTTCTTTCGCATTTCTTCCTGCGTTTGGGTTTGAATTGTCTTAGCTCTTCGTTCCTGCAGATTACGAGTGAAATGGAAATGACTGATCCAGAAAGGTGATGGGAGAGTTTTAAATGCAACAGATGTATCAAATATGCCACCTTACGTGAAGTAATTCTCTACAAAGGCACACATCTTTACTTCATTTAATAACTGACAACTAATTCATTTACTATCATTAAAAGCGCATGATTTCGAGTCAGATTATGGTAAGTGGCTTTTCTTTGAATGGTGTGCCCGAAGGATTCGTAATGAAGTAATTTATGATTTGCTTACGTAACCTTGCATATCGTGCCATCGCAAATCGCACCATCACAGATCGCGCGAATAGAATATCGCAACGATCGCAACATCGCAGGTCGCATAAGTTTAATGTTGGTTGAATCTTGTTAGCTCATTTCTGCGATATGCGATCTTGCGATCGGCGTTATCGCAGATCGGTAAATCTTGAAGTTTTGCTTTATGAGAATTACTTTATTGCGACGCGATGTTATACTTAACACGAGGGTCTTGCACATACTGATATTAAAGAGAAATGGAGGCATTTCCTATCTTTTTTGCAACGCGACTTTAAAGATTTTCTCCTTATCATAGACTTGGGTTTAAAATATTCAAAAGACCTACCTAAGCTTATGATGGTAACCTTATTTTGAGGAAATGAACTCTTGTTCTTCCTAAAAATTAACTAAGGGTCCCCATTCATTTAGTATTTTGGTCAACACTTAAATGAACAAGGGGGGGGTTGTTGCTGGCCACAACAACCTGCAACTTCTTATCCTATATATGTTACACTAGCTACTATCAAAACCTGCTCACTAACATTGTGGGGCACTCCTGGTTCTTAAGACACACTTGATGGAAGGGTGTATTTTTAGTATTATTAGTCAGGAAAAATAAGAAAGATGGAAGCACAATTGGTTCTTCCCTAGATGGCAGAGCTTGTGTCTAGACAATGACACATTTTGAGTACATTGAAGGGGTGGTTAATTAGCTAGAAGCCTTAACTATACAATGATCTCTCTACGTGTCAACATCATTAGGATCAACTTACATTTACTAAGATTCCACATCAAAGCACCAAGGTTCGTAGGGGAGCGACATACTATTAAAAGAGGGCCCAAATGGGGCAATCCCATAGGCACCAACATTTGCAGGAATTCATAGGAATCTTTAAGGAGCTTACTCTTGATCCTATTCTGGAAGAAATTACTAGATCTGAGAGTGAGTCTCCCTCACATGGATTTTCCCTCTCTAAAACTAAAGTATTAGTTGAATGGGCAGATTGGTTCCCTGATATAGGGCACACTAGAGAGTTTTTCAACTAGTATATGAAAACCATAGATTTATACTGACAGCTAAAGTTTATTTTGGGTTCACATTAGTGGACAAACATGAGCATAGGGATGATGTCCTCTATTCTCTAGAGTGCCTCCACTGTCACTTGAACACCATGGATCATAGATTGGATCAACTATAACAACACCTTGGCTTACCTCCTATGAGAAGCACCAGTCATGAGTAGGAAAAATCACTTGTTTGGATTGCTGTACCTTATCTAGAGCCCTTATAATAATTTCTCATGTCTTTTCTTTATATGTTCTATGTTGTAACTCTCTCTAGCTAGTACATCTCAAGGCAAAACTTCAATCTCACTTAGCCTTTTGTATCTTCCTTTTGCTTTTTGGCATCTCAATCCTATCTTCATGTGATTCTTTTTTGGTTATGGTCAGATCTCCCTAGTGAAAACATACATGGACTATCCATTTCATTCCAACTTTTCCAATTAATACAATAATCACCTTAATAATAATAACAATAAATCAAATCATATAACTTTAAAGTTTTTTTTATTACATCATTACACACTTCGCTTTAAACCATTTTTAAAAATTGAATAAATAAAATCCTCATCATCATAAACTAAAATTTATCTTATATTTTCATTATATTTAAAATTTCAACCATATTTTATCTATATTTCTCTTGAAACTTATCTTATTTTTCATTACATTTACATTTTAAATTATATTTCGTCTATATCTCTTTTAAGATTTTATCTTTTCTCATTATTTCAACCACACCTTATCTTTGTTTTTCTCTTAAAATTTATTTTATCTTTTTCATTGTATTTAAATACCTTATCTTTGTTTCTCTCATAAAATTTATTTTATCTTTTTCATTTTATTTAAATTTTCAACCCTGTCATATTTATGTCCCTCTCCTTTTCATTCCATTATTTTCAGCTATATCTTCTATGAATACCTTCCTCATAATATTTTTATTATTTATATAGAACACAAAAATATCAACTTCATGTGTCATTGTCTAATATTTGGTATTTTTACTAGGTTAAAGATTAGAAATGTTATTTAGGTTAGTTCCTACTTCCTTCATATATATATATAAATTTTATGAAATTTATTTATAAAATTAATTATATATATATATAATTGATTTATTATGGTCATGGTTTGGTATTGGGAAACCATATGAATAGTGAAATAGTAAGTTTATGGTCCAAAATTTTAGAAAAGTATTATAAAAAATGTTTTATTGCCAAAACTTAGTATGATATACTAGATTTCTAGAAAAACAAAAAGGAATAGTTGTGTCTAGCTTGTAGTGATGCTGCCAAAGAGAGAGTGAAATTGTAAATATCCACATCAAATTGACTCTGAAATCAACCAACATTGTGCTGGAATATCCACTAAGTATGCCATGCCCCATGATTAAGGAAGAAGCTGTGAAATTGGAATGTTGAGGGGAAAAGCTGGGAGTGAGGAGCCCAGGTCAGGGGACTTGGACTTTCCTTGAAAACAAAGAGGGGAACCAGAATGGGGATGGAAGGTTCTGTTACTAGAAAGGTAGGTTCCTTTGAGTATACTGCGCAATCGCAGAGGAGTTGCATTGTCACTGGCAAGGAACAAAAACTTTATTAGAGTAGATGGTGTAGAGTTGCCCAAAATGGTGAGGCTAACTTGAGGATTGGAAATGAAAGTCACAATGTGGGGATGAATCAATAACGTGTATGGTTTGCATTCAAGAGATAGTGGAAGGTCACTCAAGTGTACCATGAATTAATTGTAATAGTGAGGTGGTGGCAAGGTGTCCCATTGCGAGCCACTTCCCTCCCTAAAAATGGAGAAAATTAATTATTTTATTGATAAAAAATAAAATAAGATATATATATAACTTGTAACATTATATAAATAAATTTCTAACAAAAAATAAAAATAAAAACATTATAGAACTAATAATCATATTAGTATATGATAAATATAATATTATTTTATCATATTAATATCTTTTAAGTAAAATAATTGTATATGACATTATAAAGGTAAATTTATTTAATATATTGTTTTATGTCATAGTTAAATTATAATTGGGTAGTATTTGATTTTATATATCGAAGATTAAATGATATGATTATATTGAACGTTATTTTAGTTATGATCAACCTAAATCCATATTAATTTTGGATCTATAAAGTGTCGAGAGGGATCAAATCTCTTTTCGCTTTAAAAGAGGTTTGCATCTCAAGAGATGTGATCGCTCTCGGAGTTTGATATATTCATAATTAAGATGTATCTAGGTTGGTTTAATTATTAATTATCATTATTAATTTTTATTTTATTTTATGTGACTTGAATGAATCAAAATGTTTTAATTAATAATTATAATTAATAATTTTATTTTTAGATTTTATTTGTTTTGATTTTTATTGTTATGTAATTTGAATGACTCAAAATATTTAGATAACATAACAAGACAGGATAGGACATGACAACATCTCTTCTATACTAGGCTGGAGAGCACCTCTTGACACAATTACAAGGGATATTTTCTTTCTTCCTCATATCATTTTTGTTGAAAGTATTTTTGGACTTTGTGGAAAAAACTTTAAACTACTTCTTATTAGTTAAGAGCTCATCTTCGTTAAACATAAAGAGACACGTTAATTATCATTATTAATTTTTATTTTATTGTATGTGACTCGAATGAATCAAAATGTTTTAATTAATAATTTTTTTTAATTTTATTTTTATTGTTATGTAATTTGACTTAGTCAAAATATTTAAATAACATAATAGGGCAGGACATGACATTACAATATTTCTTCTATACTACGTTGGAGAGCACCTCTTGACAAAATTACAACGAATAATTGCTTTCTTCCTCGTATCATTTTTGTTGAATGTATTTTTAGACTTTGTGGAAAAAATCTTAAACTACTTATTAGTTAAGAGATCATCTTCCTTAAACATAAAAAGACGCGTTAATAAACCCATATCAAAATACTACTAAAAAATAAAACCACCATAATGTTATTTTAAATAACGTATTTTTTTTTAAATAACAATAATACATTAACATATATTCATAGCAATTATGATAATTTTTATCATTTTAAAAAGAGACGCTCAACGCATATGCTAATTAAGGTAACATAGCATACAAGTTTATCCATGACTGAGGTACGATTAATCTACGGATTCTAAGCATGGGGCCAACTTCCAAGTCTTCGTAGACTTGAGCAATGACAAGAAGTCACCAAGAAAATGCAAGATAACGTCCCACTTTTCACGAGATCGAAAGCACCATTTTTGACTTTGTGGCTTCAAATAATTTCGGCCCACCACTTTAACCAGAAACTCGCTTACTTATCCTCAATTTATTTAAATATTGAATTCAGATTCAGATTTTTAGCCACCGGCTATTGGCCACATGTTTGGAATCTCTGTGTGGGTTCAAACGGCATGAAAGACAAAGATTTCGTTCAAAAATCAAACCACTGCAACTTGCTAATGCTATGTGACAAACCGTTACGCATTAAGGCAAAGTCTAAAGTCAAAGTAGGTAGCTCGAATATTCCATGAAAATGATAGAGAGGTCCCACCACCATACATCCATGACCATAAGTTCACCATTGGGTGCAATATCATGTCCTAGTCCAAACCAAGTTTGTCAAACCATTTCTCATTCTAAGTCCCACACATTTTTATATAAAAGACAAACCTGATCACTAGTCACAATCTCATATTTATATAAATGACAAACTTGATTACTAGCCACAATCTTAGGGTCAGGACGGTTGAGAATAGCATATAAAATATCCACATGACAGAAAAATAAAAAAATCAATCTTAGTGGTCTTCAAAAATCTTAGTGGTTTTCAAAGTATTTAGTAGCCTCTCGATTATGTTATTTTATTTATGTTGAAAAAGTAAGGGATGGTAAAAGTGAAGAGTTATAAAATTAAAAAAAAATGGTAAAAGTGGAGAGTTATAGAAAAAAACAATGTATCTAAAAACATCATTATAATATTAAAATATAACTAAAGTAAATATGAATCAAAGTACTAAATAGCCATTCAAATAAACATATAGAAGTACTTAATAACCACTCAAATAAATATTAGTATTCAATAGTCTTTGAAATAAATATATTAAAGAATAATATAAAAAAAATAATACACTGTATTATTCATAAATAATTCAAAGTATAATTACGTTTTTCAAATAAAAATGATATAAATAATTTTGGTCACTTTAGGTACACCTAAATTTTTGGTTATTCTATTTTTTTTTACATTCTAGTTGGTTAAGTTGAAATCACTTTTGGTTAATATGACTAGTTAATGGATCATTTTTAGTTGATTCCCATTTGACTTTTCATTCTCACCTCACTATATCTAGAAGATTTATAAGTGATATGAACTTCACATCCTAATACTTACCCATTAACACAATTATATATAGAGATTCAAGAGGTGAAATCATCTCTTTATAACCCCTCATAAATCTAGCATTATGAAGCACAAAATAGTTTGACATTGCACAATCTAGCTTCTAGTGATGGCTACATAAACATATCAACAATTTGATCATCTATCCTGCAGTAAATAAGACGAACTAGCGTTTCAAGTACCAATTGTCTTAAATAATGAATAAGAAGTTTCACATGATTTATCTTATTGTGAGAAATAGGGATTTTCATTACTTTTATTGCACTTTAGTTCTCACAATACACTATTCACTCTTCCGTGAAAGGAAATATGACTTCACCGATTAAGTTGTGAAGTCACTATTGCCACTATGCCATTTAATTACACCTCTATATTTAGCCTTAGTGATCAAAATAGAAACAACATTTTACTTCATACAAGACCAAACAATGGATCTACATCTAATATAAAACACATAGACATAATGAGGCAACTTATTCTCATCTACATCTCCATCCCAACTTGATTTAATATACTCAACAAACTTGTTCGTTTTCTTACTGCAACACTTTATACCAATTTTATAAGAACCCTTGAAATAGAAAACAATTCACTTTGTAGCCTTCAAGTGCCTCTCTTTTGGATCCTACATGAACCTAGAGATCGCATTAACATGAAAGAAAATATCAAGTTGACTATGAGTTAAGTAAATGAAGCTACCAAAAAGTTACTTATAGAAAATGTCATTAACTTTCAAATCATCTCACTTTCTAGTAAGATTCATTCTTGACTAATAAGGTGTACGTCATGGTTCACTATCTTCCATTTTGAATCTTTACAATACATTCATTACATATTTAAGTTAAGAAAAAAAGCTATTGTTATCCATTGCAGCTTGGATGCCTATAAAGAAGTGAAACAAGCCAAGGTTGATCACTTCAAATGCATATACTAACTATTTCTTTAAACCCAAAATGAGATCAACAATACCTCCAATATTGACTAAATCATCAACATATAATGTGACAATTAAAGTATTATCATTTACATGTAAAGCATCATAAATACAATACACGATTTGGAACTATAACCAAGAAAGAACTCATCAATCCTCTCATGTCATGCCCTTGGGGCTTGTTTCTCACCATATAAGCATTTCTTCAATGCACACACAAGAATACCATCCTTATCAAACTCTAGGAGTCATTTCACATAAACCTCCTTAATGAGATCACTATGTACGAAATGATTATTAACATCGATATCATGTATTTTCCATCCAAAACAAGTAGCAAATGAAAGAATTAGTGAAACATAGTTCATATTTGCAACTAGTGCAAAGGTTTGAGTGTAGTAGATACATTCATGTCAAGAAAAACACCATGTTGTTAAGGAGATGAGCATTTTTCTTAATGTCAATTTTAATTCACCATGCAAATTTTCCTATGCTTACTTAGAAAATCGTAGAACCAAGAAAAGACTATCTAAAATCCAAACTAGCACAAATTATTGAAAAATACATCATAATATGCCTTTAAACTCATCAAGATCAGTTCTATAGCTTTAAGTCCCTCTTCAAAAAATAATTTCGACATTCACCTAAGTTAAAATATAGGAAAATAATCCTCAATGCCAAGAAAGGAGAGAGGATTAAGGGACACCAACTCCTTTTTAATTCACAGAACTTCATTTTCATTGGTTTTGTTGAATAATTGTTGAAGAATCTAGGGCAAAGTAGTGTTGTGATGATTCTTCGTTACTTGATAACAACTTGTGGAATCTTTTTACTTTTCTTGTTGGATTATAGTTCTTCTTATTATTATTAGTGCTTATGTGTGTACTTCATCAAATTTCTACAAAAACAAAATAACAAGAACACAAAATTTGGCTCTCTATTAGAGACAAAACCTCTCCACTCTTGAGAGGAAAGCCCTTTGTATTTTTTCTCTTATTGAAGCTTCTTATTTGAACAACTGCCAAACCCTAGACCCTTGACTAGGATATCCTTCAAGAATGAGTCAACTCCTTCTTCTTTTCTGCACTATAACTTCTAGCACATGGACCTCTTCCTTCCAACACTTTTCTCCTTAGTACTTTGTCCTTCTTCTGTTGCTTGTCCAAGTCAGACTTCTCTTCTTCTTAGGAGAAACCCTAGAACATTAAGGCTTCTTTACTTTGCTATAGGGAGAGCTTTCCTTAGAGACCTTGTAAACCTAGTTGTACATCCAAATGAGGTCTCTTAATATGCTGCCTTCATCTGCTATCAAATATGCAATAGTTCACTTTTGAAATCTCTGCACATGTGGATAGAAACCCTGACACAATCCTCTTATATTTTCCATCTTTTCCTTCCTTCTTCGCTGGATGGGGAGGCCTTATAGGCCTTGTTTATTAGCCCAGAAAAAAGATGTTTTGCCACTGTAATTCCCAGCTATAATGACTGCAGGAAGAACTTCATTCCTTCGCATGTGTGACTGTGTGAACCCTAGATACAATCCCTTTAACCTTCGTTGTTCCTCCTCCTTTCTTTGCTATCCTTGTAGACCTTTTTCTCTACTTTTCTTCATCCTTCTTGTTCTCTCTTGCTTGATGATTTTAGAGCGCAATATGTATGTTGAATGAGGAGTGGACAACCTCTATAAATAGAGGTTTGTCCCTCCTCTTTAGGCTAACTTGGCTGTCCTTTAGGCTGACATGGCAGTTTGCTCTATAATTCATTTGTATTCATTGTTTTGATGCTTGTAGAATTTGTTGGTGCTAGGAGTGGACTTGACTATGCTTGGAGGTGTTTCCATGACCTTGTATGATGTAACATGCCCTCAAAGGGTCTCATCATAATTACATTTTTGACTTTGACTCTCTAGAAGAACTTCAAAATGTGCTTGACCTATTTTCAATGAGCAAGAAACTCATTGACAAATAATACATTTTTTCTTCTCTTTTCTTGAATAAATACAAATATCAAAATTACATTTATGAAGACCTAGCCTAGGTACATTTCCTTCAACACTCCCACTTAACTAGGGAGGTATTCATACCACATTACAAGGTGTTTAGCAATTTTCAATATTGAAGAATTCACATAATAGAAACTAGATTTGAATCCATTTGTTATAGCGTCATATTCATCAGCATTGTCATAGTGCAAGGCCTTGACTAACAACTCCATCTCTTTATGAGACCATGAGCTACAATGCTGGAAAGACCAATGGTTTATAGACACCTTCATTATTGTCTCTCAAGGTACATAACCACCCGGGTGTTCACCAAGCATGACCTTCTAGGAATATTCTTATCTTGGGTTCCCAGCCCTCAAAGAATATCAGTCCTCTTGCCTACTCTTGTCTTGGATTCCCTACACATCCTTAAAGAGTATCGGATGCCAGATGATTACCTAATCCTCCCATTATTTCTTCCCAAGTGAAGACAAGAATGTTGTGTCTGTCTTGTGTCTACATTTCCATTCATGGTCTTCATCTAGACTTACAGTTGTTAGTCTTGGTCTAGTGCATGACCCATGAAATGGAAAACACAATTGTCACTCCTTTGTAATCAGAGGTGATAAAAACTTCCCTCTTGATCAGGGACCTGTCAAAGCTCCCTCTTAACCAGATACTCTTTCCTTCATCAACAATTTCTTCTTCATGGGTCCTTCGGTTGCTTAATTTCCTTTCTTTCTTGATGTCATGAAGTCTTTGTTCAAACTTTTTCCATGTAGGTCACCATCTATTGATCACTTTCCTTCTTATTTTTTCATGTCATTTCTTCATGGGAAGTGACTATCAGGTTTTCTTATCATCTTGGCTACTCATTTTTCATCTTGTCCATGCTTCAAAATACTTTTCTCATGGATGATTCATAGTACATGCTAGGTTACATAGTCCATCATGACTTCATCTTGATATTGCTTCAACATTTGTTGGGTGTGGAGCCTAATTATCTTCTGTATTCAAAGGTTTCAGCTGGATGTATACCCCAGGAAGACTGTACACCCCTCCACGCAGGGGGGGGTGGGGGGGACTTGTCTCCTTCGCGGGGGTCCAGGGGGGCTAATCCCCCCCAGCTAAGGGGTCTGGGGGGCAGCGGTCCACCAACAGGGGTTCGGGGGCAGCACCCTCGAAGCTAAAAATAGATGTAAAATTGCCTTGTAAAAGTCTAGTAATTTCTAGTTAATCTGGGCCGTTCATTAGGTGGATGATCTGACGGTGGAAGTTATGTTTAGTTTAGGGTTTTTTTTCCCTAGAAGGAAACCCCTCACTATATATGAGGGAATTGTATTGTATCTATGTAGATTTGTATTCTAAGTGAGGAAGAGAGAGGAGATTGAGAGAGAAGAGGGAGTTACAACGGATCTGCTGTAGGTTGTATCTCTTCAGTTTGCTAGATAATATAATAAAAGAAGGATTGGTTGTTTCTCCGTGGACGTAACCTAAACTGGGTGAACCACATATATCTGTGTCTCTCTTGTTTTATGCGTTTTCTGTGTTTATATTTTTGCAATATTTTATGTGTTCCATTGCTCTGTAATATATAATTTTTTAACAACTGGTATTAGAGCCGAAGGTCTATTTGGTTGATAAACTCGCGGGAGAGAAGGGTTCCTGGTTCAAGTGGGAGCAATGGTGGAAGATGGTAGGTTTAGGGTCAAAAAATTCAACGGGCAAAACTACCAGTTGTGGAAGATGCAGATGGAAGATTATCTGTATCAGAGAGATCTATACCTACCATTGAGCCGAAATAAAATGAAGCCGACGAGTATGACAAACATAGAATGGGATATTCTCAATAGAAAGGCACTTGGAACAATACGGCTGTGCCTAGTGACATCGGTAGTGTTTAATATTTCAAAGGAAATGACAACAGAGGGTTTAATGTCGGCATTGGCCAAACTATATGAAAAACCCTCGGCCTCGAATAAGGTATTTCTTATGAAGCATTTATTTAATATGAATATGTCAGAAGGTGGATCTGTTATAGATCATTTAAATGATTTTAGTACAGTTACAAGTCAGTTAAGTTCTGTAGGGGTAAATTTTGATGATGAAGTTAGGGCTCTGTTATTTATGTGCTCATTGCTGGAAAGTTGGAATGGTTTAGTTATGGCCATTAGTAACTCTATCTCTGGATCTAGTACTTTAAAGTTTGATGATGTTGTTGGTGCAATCCTTAGCGAGGAAATGTGACGGAAAAGCTTCGGTGAGACATCAGGTAATGCTTTGACTGCAGAGACCAGGGGAAGAAAAATGGAAAGAGGAAAGAGCCCAGGATATCACAGTGAGTCAAGAAAAGGTAGATCCAAGTCTAGATCAGGGATAGTGTGCTAGAAATGTGGGAAGAAAGGACACCTAAAGAAAGATTGCAAGTCTCGGAAGGGAAAAGAAGGGGACATGCAACAAGAAACTAATCACGAAGCGAATGTAACAGATGATGTGTTGCAAGATTATTTGATTCTTTCATTAGAAAATATTATTGATGCCTAGGTGGTAGATTCAAGGGCATCATTCCATGCCACACCTGATAAGAAACATTTCATGATTATGTTCAAGGAGATTTTGGACAGGTTCGATTGGGTGATGATAAACCTTGTAAAATCGTTGGAATGGGTACAACTTTCATAAAACAGTAGAATGGAAATCAATGGCTATTGAAGGAGGTAAGGCATGTTCCAGATCTAAAGAAAAATCTGATTTCAATAGGGTAGTTGGGAGGTGAAGGTTGCGTAACTGCTTTCATAGATGAAACCTGTAAGGTCACTAAAAGATCCCTAGTAATAGCAAAAGGAGGAAAGGTTGGTACATTGTATTTATGCAATGGTATTTCTAATTCTGTTAAAGCTTTAACTTCTACAGGAGAAGATATGGCATTGTGGCATCATAGGTTCGGGCACATGAGTGAGAGGGGGGTGCAGATTCTTCACTCAAGAAATTTGTTGCCAGGTTTGAAGCATGTTGATTTAAAATTCTGTGATAATTGTGTTTATGGAAAACAAAAGAGAGTTAGATTCCTTAGAGTTGGGAAAGAAAAGAAGAGAAAAAAAATTAGAGCTTGTGCATACAGATGTATGGGGACCTGCTTAGGTATCATCTCTTGGTGGATCTCATTATTATGTTACTTTTATTGATGATGCAACCAGAAAAACCTGGATTTATTGTATTCTAAATAAATCTGATGTATTTGATGCTTTCAAGAAATGGAAAGATTTTGCTGAAAATGAGACATGAGAAAGGTTGAAGTGTCTTAGATTAGATAATGTAAGTGAATATTGTAGCAAAGAGTTTGATAGTTACTATTTAGAGAATGTAATTCGTAGAGAGAAGACAGTTCCAGGAACACCACAAGAAAATGGTGTGTCAAAAAGGATGAACAGGACAATCATGGAGCGTGCAAGGTGCATGAGATTGCATGCAGGATTGCCTTTACAATTTTGGGTAGATGCTGTAGACACTGTTGTTTATCTAATAAACAGATGGCCTTCAAGTTCCTTGGATAGTGTTATTCTAGAGGAGGCATGGATAGTTAAAAAGGTAAACTACACATTTTTAAAGACTTTTGGTTGTGAAGCCTTTGTCCACATTAATAAAGAAAATAGAACAAAGCTTGAGGCAAAATCAAAGAAATGTACCTTTATTGGATATGGTGTTAATGATTTTGGTTATCTCTTATATGATTATGAAAATCACAAAATCATTAGGAGCAGAGATGTAATATTCAATGAAAAGGTCTTGTATAAGAATCAGATGCAAGAAAAGAAACAGGAAAAAGAAAATAGAGAATACACAGTTCTTGACAATATCATAGGAAAAGTGATGGTGCCTAAAAATCATAATGATCAACAGCTAGAAGAATAACCACAACAGCAAAAGCACCTCAAACACCTGAAAGTGGTGTTAGAAGATCTACTAGGATAAGTAGACCCCCTAAACGATATTGTCTTTCATTATATTATGTATTGTTGACTGCTTCTAGTGAACCAGAATGTTATGAAGAAGCAGTGTAGGTAGTAACTAGGAAGAAGTGGGAGCAAGCCATGAAAGAAGAGATGGACTTCTTAGCACATAACGAGACTTGAGACTTAGTCAAGTTGCCTGAAGGTAAAACAAGATTACAGAATAAATGGGTTTACAAGCTGAAGGAAAAAGATGGAGGTAGAAAAAGATATAAAGCTAGACTTATGGTGAAGGGGTTGCACAGAAGAAACGTATTGATTTTGATGAAATATTTTCTCCAGTTGTTAAAATGACTTCAATTAGAACTATTTTAAGTCTAGTAGCAGTTGAAGATTTGCATTTTGAATAGTTAGATGTAAAGACAACCTTTCTCCATGGGGATTTGGAGGAAGAGATATATGCAGCAGCCACAAGGATATGAGGTAAAAGGGAAGGAGAAACTAGTGTGTGGGTTGAAGAAGAGCTTGTATGGCTTAAAACAGGCTCCAAGGTAGTGGTATCTAAAATTTGATAGGTTTATGTCTGAACAAGGTTATACTAGATGTCACTCTAACCATTGCATTTATCTCGAAAAGGAAAAATGATGGGAGCTATATTATATTGTTATTGTATGTAGATGACATGCTTGTTACAAGTTCTAACATGTAGGGGATAAATGTGCTCAAAATAAAATTGGCAAACTCATTTGCAATGAAGGATTTGGGTGCTGCAAAACAAATCCTTGGTATGAGAATAACTAGAGACAAGAAGAATTGCAAATTAACATTGTCTCAAAGTGAGTACATAGAAAAGGTGTTGAAAAGGTTTAATATGTAGAATTCAAAACTAGTTGGTATACCTTTGGCTAGCCATTTCAAATTAAGTAAGGAGGCGTGTCCTAAGGCTCAGGAAGAAATGGCCCATATGTCTAATGTTCCATATGCATCAATAGTTGGAAGCTTAATGTATGAAATGGTATGCACAAGGCCTGATATTGCACATGCAGTGGGAGTTGTAAGCAGGTACATGAACAATCCAAGAAAAGAACATTGGATGGCGGTGAAGTGGATTCTCAGGTATTTGATAGGTACCACAAATCAAGCATTATGCTTTGGTGGTTCAAACATTGCTCTATAGGGATATGTTGATGCAGATATGGCAGGTGACAGAGATAACAGGAGGAGAACTACAAGATATGTATTTACCGTAGGTGGAATAGCTGTTAGTTGGGTTTCAAAAATCCAAAGTGTTGTTGCACATTCAACAACAAAAGCAGAGTATGTGGCTGCTATAGAGGCTAGTAAAGAAATGATTTGGTTACAAAGGTTTCTGGATGAATTGGGTAAGAAGCAGGAGTTGGGCAGGTTATATAGTGACATCCAGAGTGACATACATCTTGCAAAGAACTCTGCATTTCATTCCAAGACTAAACATATACAACTCAAGTACCATTTCATATGTTCAGCATTGGAAGATGGACAGTTGAAGCTGGAAAAGATACACACTAGCCAAAATCCTGCAGATATGTTATCAAAATTTGTAACCAGGGAGAAACTGGGAATCTGCTCAGTTTCAATTGGTCTTCAAGTATGATGAAGAAGATGAGAAACAACTAGGTCCAAAGTGGAGTCATTGTCTAGCAAATGAAGTAGTGGTGGAGTTGCTATAATCAGTCTCCAAATGGGAGATTGTTGGGTGTGGATCCTGATTATATTTTGTATTCAAAGGTTTCAGCCGGATGTATACCCCAGGAAGAATGTACACCCGTCCACGCGGGGGGGTTGCGGAGGCCAGTGGTCCCCCGGCGGGGGTTCGGGGGCAACACCCTTGAAGCTAAAATAGATGTAAAATTGCCTTGTAAAAGTCTAGTAATTTCTAGTCAATTTGGGCCATTCATTAGGCGGATGATATGACGGTGGAAGTTATGTTTAGTTTAGGGTTTTTTGCTCTAGAAGGAAACCCCTCACTATATATGAGGGAATTGTATTGCGTCTATGTAGATCTGTATTCTAAGTGAGGAAGAGAGAGGAGATTGAGAGAGAAGAGGGAGTTACAACTGATCTGCTGTAGGTTGTATCTCTTCAATTTGTTGGATAATATAATAAAAGAAGGACTAGCTATTTCTCTGTGGACGTAGCCTAAACTTTGTGAACCACATATATCTGTGTCTCTCTTGTTTTATGTGTTTTCTTTGTTTATATTTCTGCAATATTTTATGTGTTCCATTGCTCTGTAATATATAAGTTTTTAACAACATTTCTTTTTATTTTGTTGGATGGACTCTTCATCACGACATCTTTGTAGAGTAGAATAAGTTATCTACACCTTTTGTATCTCCAAGGCTTTCATAGGTGTCAAGGGTCCTTTCTTTATCAGAGTTGTCCTGCCTTCTTTCAGGAGATATCATAAAGGGCTTTGTCAAATAGTGATTCTCGGTGATCATGGTGTTCTTCAAATGCTTGATATCTTTTCTTTATTTTCTTCTGCTCACATAGATACATCAACCATCTAATGCTTCTAGTGAGATAATTCCTTCATTTCTTTCTTTCTAGACTTGTCAGCATTTCTTTTTTCTTCTTAGTCAGCAACCTTATGCTCCTTATGTGAGAATATTCTATTTTTGACCTTCAGCACATTGTAGTGCATAACTTCAAGCATGTCCTTGGTGAAAGATATTTCATGCTTGATCATGTTATAGAACTATACCCATGACACAATTATATACAAATGATAACATGACTTAAACTTTGATGCATACATACCTCATCTTGATTCTCCATTGATCATCCTTGATTCATTTGATTGACCTTGGTGTGGCCCTTCTTGCTTCATATTATCTTCCTTGCATATCATCCCTTTTCTTAAATCCCATGAATGGTATCAATGAGACATCTGCTTTGGTTCATGAACCTTCTTTTGAAGATTCCATCATAGGATCTTAAAGATCCTTTCCTTGCAAATGTTTCATTTCTTTTGATGATGTAGGTCTTCTAAGATTTTTATTATGATCAATTTCTCTTTCTTCACATATGAGGTCCTGTACTACGTATTCTTCTTTTACACAAATATCTTGAGCTATATCTTCCATTCTCATATATTCTAGAAGATATATATACTTATGCATTTTTGTTCTTATCATAACTACTACATCTACATGAGTGTCTAGAACTTTATGTACATCATGTTGCTAGATTCTAGAGGGTGATTCTAGCCATGCAATTTAATTTATTCCTACATGCTCCTAAATTCTACTCAAAACTTTGAAGAATTCTAGAAGTAAAGAGTTTGACCTAGTCATAGTAGATATCCAGAGGATCTTCTTTCTTTTGCTTCTTTCCTTCTTCTTTCATTTCTTGAGTTATGTTTCCCTCTTCCTTTTGATATTGTTGTCCTTCTTAAGCTTAGGAAAATTCCTTTTGTAGTGTCCATATTCTTGGCATCCAAAACATTGGATCTTGGTCATGTCTTTGTTGTTTGTTCTTTGTGGACCAAACTTGCCAAATTTACCCTTTCTTTTGGCCATGGTAGAAAATGCTTGCTCCTTTGATCCCACATCTTCTTTTGCCTTAAATTTGGTTTCCTTTGTTCTGCATAGAGACCACATTTCACTGATAGTGGTTGCTTCATTTTTGGCATATATGCTTGATGTGAATTTTCCCCACTCCTTAGGTAGATCATTGAGTACTATAGTTGTCATCTCTCTGTCGGACATGACTTCCCCAAGCTCTTGAAGTTGATCTCTCATTTCAGATATTTTCACGAAGCAGGGAGATATTCCTTCCTTTATTATATTCATTTTGTATAATTCATTCCTCAAATATATTACTTCTCTAGTTGTGGATACTAAGAATAGCTCTACTAGCTTATCATAAATTTATTTTGATGTCTCAAATTGGGAGACACGAGGAATGAGAGAGCCTTTTATTGATTCTACCATAATCCTTTGAGCTCTTGTCTCATTCTTATTGTACTTTGCTAAGACATGAGTTTGTTTCTTAGCAGGGATAGTGATATTCCCTTTGACATGTTCTAGGAGTTCATTCTCCTTGAGTAGTAGATTAGTCCTCTTCTTCCATGCAAGAAAGTTATTGGTACCTACCAATTTATTTCTTTCCTTGCAAAAAGACATTGAAATATATTCAGAAGGGGACATGTACTTACTTGATAGATTTTGAGATGTAATGAATTTGCTTCCTCCTTGAAGGTTTGATGGCTTGTCTTCCCTGGATCTTGATGTTCTTTGAGTTTCCTTCAAGTGGACTTGCTTGGTGATGAGTTTTAATGAAGACTTGTAGCTTGATGTAGGTCCTCCTTCAATCTGATCTTCTTTGTAGGTGCCTTTATATAAGGCTCTTCTTCTAGCTTTGTAGACATCCTTGATGAATGATGGATTGTAGACCCTTCTTGTTCTTGAAGTGATTGAGACTTCTATGCTTGATGCTTCAACTTTGTAGATGCTTATTTTGATGAGTGCTCTTGAGTTTCCCTTTCCTTGATGTGTCACCTTAGCTCTAATACCATGTTGAAGAATCTAGGACAAAGTAGTGTTGAGATGATTCTTTGTTACTTGATAACAATTTGTGAAGTATGTTTACTTTTCTTGTTAGCTTAAACTTCTTCTTCTTATTATTAGTGCTTATGTGTGTACTTCATCAAATTTCTACCAAAACAAAATAACAAGAACACAAAATTTGGCTCTCTGTCAGGGACAAAACCTCTCCACTCTTGAGAGGAAAACCCTTTGTAAGTTTTCTCTTATTGAAGCTTCTTATTTGAACAACTTCCAAACCCTAGACCCTTGACTAGGATATCCTCCAATCATGAGTCAACTCCTTCCTCTTTTTTGCACTATAACTTCTAGCACATGGATCTCTTCCTTCCGATAATTTTCTCCTTAGTACTTTTTCCTTCTTCTTCTACTTGTATAAATTAGACTTCTCTTCTTCTTAGGAGAAACCCTAGAACATTGGGGCTTCTTTACTTTTCTATAGGGAGATGTAATATCCCTAACCCGGAATATTCCTCAAACCCCAGCAAAATCTCAACCAGGAAAACGCACAAGTGGTATAGTAGCCGTGAAAATCACAGAGATATAATGACAGAGATATAGTAGTAGTGCAACAACAATAATGAACATATGAAATATAAATAGATACACATGAAATGCAGCAAGAAATGCTAAGCCATTTTATTATATTGAGTAAAGGAATGAGTACAAAGGTGATCAGAAGGATGGCACCTCGACTTGCACAAGGCAAGTGAAGAAATACACTCAGAATAAAAAAGGAATGGCCTCACACTGATCTGTGTCCCAGCTGTTGGAAAACTATTGTGCTACTGGAAATTGAATGAAGATTTTGGGCTGCTCCCCTCCTCAAAAAATGATGAAACTCTGGAATTAGAATCTACTAAAAAAAACCAGAAAAACCCATAAAGCTTTTCTGAAATGGCCGACCCCCAAAAATCACCCCCTTGGGGTTCTGCACAGTTCCTCAAAGACGCTAATGAAACTTCTACTGAAATGCTGATGAAACTACTGCTGGAATGCCAATTGAAATACCTTGATCGAGCAGGCACTCGAAGTCCCCCGGGGCTAAGGGTGAGATCTCAAAACGGAGACACTCAATGCACTAAACAGTGATGTAGACTAGCTAAATAGCGAGTACACTCTAAGTCTAAATGACTATCACAAATTCTCATAACTAGAATGATCAAAATGAGGGGGCTCCTCTCTCCTTTATAGCCTTTGCCTCTCTCAATCCCAAGGCTCACCTCCTCCTGTGTGGTTCCTCTCTTTCCACGTGTTTCTTCCCTCCTCTGTAGTCCCTCCATGTGTCAGCGTGGGCTCCATTTCTGTGTCCCCCTTTGGCCCCCTTGGCTCCCCTCTAAGTCACAATGTTGTGCTACTAGGAAGTGAATTTTTATTCTAAAAGTGATTTATGTCCCCTGTCCTCACTTTTTTTATTTACAAATAACTATAGAAGGAAAAAATTGAACAAAATCGAATATTCCAATTGGCCATGGCTAATTAGGAATATTACAGTCTCCCCCGACAAAATGTTTCTTGTCCTCAAGCAACTGAAGTGATGGATGCTGCAAGATCTTCTAAGTCTCCCAAGTGGCATCCTCATCCGGAAAATTCTTCCACCTCACCAAGAATTCCTGGACCATCCTACTCTATAGCTACCTCTCCCTGGTATCAATGATAGCCTCCGGCTGCAACACCGAATGCCCCTCATCATCCATGGGTGGTAGCTCATCTGTCACTGTCACCTGCTACCCCAATGCCTTTTTTAGGCATGATACATGAAAAACGTTATGAATCTTGTTGCCTTGGGGTAGCTCTAACTCATATGCAACCTGTCCAATCCCGCGTATCACCCTATATGGCCCATAAAAACGGGGCTTGAGCTTCTCAGCCCCCTTCTGCTTCAATGATGACTGTCAGTATGGCTGTGATCGTAGGTAGACCATGTCCCTTAGCTCGAACTGTCTCTCCACCCGACCGTTGTTGACATATAGCTTCTGCTAGTTCTAAGTTGTAGCCATGTTATCCTTGAGAGCTAGGAGGATATCTTGACTCTCTTGGATCCAAATCTTGACTCTAAGAGCCTTGCTATCACCAAACATCACGTCAACAAAAGATAAAGGATGATACCCATATAAGGCATAGAATGGTGACATACCAATGGACATGTGATGTGACGTATTGTAGCAATACTCCCCCAGATGCAACCACTTCAGCCATGCTCACTGCTACCCACTAACATAGTTACGCAAGTAGCCCTCCAGCCACTTGTTAAGTATCTCTATCTGCCCATCTGTCTGTGGGTGATAACTGGTACTCAGTGTCAACTCCATCCCCACCAACCGGAAAAGCTCTTGCCAAAACCCGCCCATGAAATGGCTGTCCCTATCACTGATGATGGTCTTAGGAAGACCATGTAGCTTGAAAATCTCTTCGAAGAATAGCTCGGCCACCTGTGCTGCTATATAGTGTGCGGATATCGCAAAAAATGTGCGTACTTTGTTAGTCGATCAATGACGACAAAGATACAATCCTTGCCCTGTACCATGGGAAACCCTGTGATGAAGTCCATCGAAATACTCTCCCATTTCCCCTCCAGAATGGGAAGAGGCTGTAATAAACCCGTGGGATGGCTCATCTCTCCCTTGTTGCTCTGGCAAACATCACACTCCTAGATGTGCTGGAGTACGACATCCTTGAGGCCCTTCCATGAGCACCTCTCTCTAATGGCCCTGTAGGTTTTGGTAAACCCCTAATGTCCTGCCAAAGGTGAATCATGTGATGCTTGGAGTATCTTCTTCTTGAGCTAAGACCCCTCAGTCAAGAAGATCTGGTCCCTGTAATAGATGATCTCATCAACCACCCTGTACCTATCATCTACCACCTGCCCATCCAGGACCTCACATGAAAACTTGTCCTTGGAGTACTCTACTAAGAGTTGAGCCCTCCAGTCTATATCCAAGCTCATAAGAGACAACATGGCTGATCTATGTGAAAGGGCAACTGCTACCATGTTGTTCTTACCCTTGACATACTCAATGTCAAAGTCATATGCTTGGATCTTACTGATCCACTTCTGCTGCCTCTCATGTAGCTGCTTCTGCTCCAAAATAACTTGAGGTTGTTGTGATTAGTCCTCACCCTGAACCTATTACCCACCAAATAATGTTGGTACTTAGCCAATGCATGCATGATGGCCAGCATCTCCTTGTCATATATAGAATACAACCTCTCGTGTGGAAGGAGCTTCCGGCTCTCAAAGACTATAGGGTGACCTCCCTGCATCAATATTGCACCGATCCCCTCTCCCGACGCATCACACTCCAAAACAAATGGCTACGTTAAATCTAGCAATGCAAGCACTGGGTAGCTGCTCATAACCTCCTTGAGCCTATCAAAGGCTCGCTGCACTGTATCCGACCAATTGAAAGCCCCCTTCCTCGTCAAATCTGTCAGGGGTGCAACAAACTATGAGAAACCTTTGACGAAGTTCCGATAGTAAGTACAAATGCCAATGAATCCTCGAAGTTTCGTCACGTTTCTCAACTCTGGCCATTCTCTGATGGCCTTGATCTTCTCCTCGTGGACCCTCACTCTGTCCACCCCTATGATGTGTCCCAGATACAACATCTCCGTCAACCCAAACTCACACTTGGAGAGTTTGGCATAGAACTACTACTCCTATAAGATACGCAATACTGTCTCAATGTGTTGGAGATTCTCCTCCTAAGTCCTGCTGTAAACGAGAATATCATTGAAGAATACCAACACAAACTTCCTCAAGTGACTATGGAAGATGTGATCATGTAGGATTGAAATGTAGTAGGGGCGTTTGTTAGCCCAAAAGGCATCACCAAGAACTGAAAGTGCCCATAGTGACACCTGAAGGTGGTCTTGGGAATGTCCTGATCCCTCACGCGAATCTGATGTTACCCAGATCTCAAATCAATCTTTGAGAAGTAACATGGCCCTCTCAACTTGTCCATCAACTCATCGATCCTAGGTATGGGGTACCTGTTCTTCAGGGTCTTCTTGTTCAAGGCCCTGTAGTCAATGCACATCCTCAATGTACCATCCTTCTTCTTCAGTAAGACCACAGAAGAAGCAAAAGGACTCGTGCTCGGTCGGATATGCCCAAGAACCAGCAACTCTTGGATAGCCCACTCAATCTCATCCTGATAGGCCTTGGGGTGCCTATAGGGGGTGGTAATCACGACCTGCATGCCATGCTCAAGCTCGATGGTGTGCTCAAACCGCCGATCTAGTGGCTGTCCGGGTGGAATCTCCCCAAACACTATGGCATACCGATCAAGGATAGACTGTATCTCTGGGTGTACCGTCTGCCCTGTATTCCCTGCCTCTAATGCACACAGCCCCACTGCCCACTCTATGTCTCCCTTTCAGAAGACTACCTCCATCCGATGAGCCAAAATAGTCTGAGGCAGATATGTGTGCTGTCCCGTATCTTCTCATGCCTCCCTATCTTCTCATCATCCCACTCCATCTCCAGGGCCTTCCAATCTGTCGTGACCTTCCCTAGAGTGATAAGCCACTGAACACCCAGTATCATGTTGGTGTCCAGAATATCGACCACGAAAAAGTGGTCAGTCAATGTGTAGGTGCCCATCGTCACTGAAAGTTCTAGAACATAACGAGCACATGTCATGGTCTGATCTCTTGGGACCAAGACTAAAAACCCATCGAAGCTCTCTGCCTGTATACCTCTCTGCTCAACCATCTGGGCATCGATGAAGTTGTGGGTTGCCCCATTGTCAAACAAAACTGATACTCTCTAGCCACATATTGTCCCTGGTACGCGTAGCGTGAGATAATTGGGAACTCCTCGCAATGCTACAAGGGCCCCTCCAGTGGGTGCAAAAGATGCACCACCTGCTGCTAACGGTGGTGGTCGCAAAGGACCTTGTACAACATGGATATTTCCTGCCTCCACATCATCCTCGTCATCGTCCTCTCCACTGCTCTCGGAGAAGACCTCAATAAAATGTGCTTTACCAGCAGCACATCTATGTCCTGGTGCCCATGGCTCCTAACAAGTGAAGCACAACCGCTTCTTCTTCAGCTCCCCCCTATCATCATCATCAAGCTATACTCATCCTGGATTCCCCTTTGGAGGTGGAATCCTCACATCCTTCCCCTTAGATTGGAAAGTCTGTCTCTGGGGGTAAGGTGTTCGGGTCTTAGGTAAGACATCCTGTAAGTCCCGGGTCCTACTGATAGCGTCCTGGAGTGTGGCTGGTCTAGTGGATCAGAATAAACCCCAGAGTGGCTCTGCTAACCCCTCAACATACATATAGACCCTCTGTGTCGTGGATAGGTCTGGCACCATCACAGAGACCCTCAAGAAATCTACAATGTAGATCTCTGGGCTCCCTACCTGTTTGAACCTTGTTAGCTCAACAAAATGCTGCTCTGGATCCCTTCGATCAAATCGTTCCATCAGTCTCCTCGTAAACTCAACATATGTCATCACTGTGGAGTGCCCTAGTGTAACCATCCCATGAAACCACCAATCCTGGGCCTCACCATCCAAATGCAATGTTACCACCTTGATGGCCTCTGCCTCCGACATCTGGTTAAGCTGGAAATAAATGTCCAACTTCTCCACCCAAGACTTTGCCGAATTGTTCAATGAACCATCAAACATAGGCAAGTGGAATCTACTCGCTGCATGGTGGGTGTCACCATCATGGTAATGCCGGTACCCTCTGTGATGGTCGCGGGGTCTATTATCCCACTGGAGCTGAACAAAATCTCTGAATGAGAGGGCTTCCCTGAACTCCTACCCATAGGCCTCGTACTCTGCAAAATAATCACCCATATGTCTGGGCTCTGCCTCTTGTTGGGCTACAGCCCCCGTGTCGGCTCCTAAGAAAGTGGGCATGGTAGAGCGTGTAGGGGCATGTGAGGCCACCTGATACGCAGGATCACGCTGCTCTGGCAAATGGTGGGATGCACCCGATCCCTCACCAACCTGAAAAACCCATGGGCTCTCACGTTGTCTGGCCTCTACTACCGTGAATCTCTGACCCATCACCTCAATCTACCTCGACAGATCCTACACAAATTTGAGGAGCATATCTACAAATCTCTTCCTGTCATCATCTGCCATCGGATGCTCCTGATCTGCGTCCACCATAGGCTCCTCCTATTCTACGTCCACCACCGGAACATAGTCTCCCTCTCTGTAAGTGTTCTCCAACCTACGCCTAGTGTCTCTGTATCTCTAACCTCTGTAACAGATATAGGGTTTTTCCCCCAGTGTCATAGATTACTAGCTCCACAGGCTGAGCTAGTTCTATGCTCTGATACCACTGTAATATCCCTAACCTGGAATATTCCTCAAACCCCAACAAAATCTCAACCAGGAAAACGCACAAGTGGTATAGTATCCAAGAAAATCATAGAGATATAATGACAGAGATATAATAGTAGTGCAACAACAATAATGAACATATGAAATATAAATAGATACACATTAAATACAGCGAGAAATGCTAAGCCATTTTATTATTCTGAGTAAAGGAATGAGTACAAAGGTGATCAGAAGGACGGCACCTCAACTTGCACAAGGCAAGTGAAGAAATACACTTAGAATAACAAAGGAATGGCCTCACACTGATTTGCGTCCCAGCTACTGGAAAACTGTCATGCTTCTGCTGTTGTTGGAAATTTAATGAGGATTTGGGGTTGTTGCCCTCCTCAGAAAAGACTGAAACTCTGGAATCAGACTCTACTCAAAAAACCTAGAAAGCTTTTCTAAAATGGCCGACCCTCGAAAATCACCCCCTTGGGGTTCTGCGCAGTTCCTCAAAGACGCTGATGAAACTGCTGCTGAAATGCTAATGAATCTACTCCAGGAATGCCAATGGAAATACCTTGCTTGAGTAGGCACTCGAAGTCCCCCCGGGCTAAGGGTGAGATCTTCGAACAGAGACACTCAATGCACTAAACAGTGCTGCAGACTAGCTAAACAGCCAGCATGCTCTAAGTTGAAATGAATATCACAAATGCTCATAACCGGAATGATCAAAATGAGGGGGCTCCTCTCTCCTTTATAGCCTTTGCCTCTCTCAATCCCAAGGCTCACCTCCTCCTGCGTGATTCCTCTCTTGCCACGTGTTTCTTCCCTCCTGCGTCGTCTCTCCATGTGTCAGCGTGGGCTCCATTTCTGCGTCCCCCTTTGGCCCCCTTCGCTCCCCTCTAAGTCACAACATTGTGCTACTAGGAAGTGACTTTTTATTCTAAAAGTGAGTTATGTCCCCTTTCGTCCTCGCTTTTTTTATTTACAAATAACTATATAAGGCAAAAAGTGAACAAAATCGAATATTCCAATTAGCCATGGCTAATTAGAAATATTACAGGAGAACTTTCCTTAGAGACCTTGTAAACCTAGTTGTACATACAAATGAGGTATCCCAATATGTTGCCTTCATCTGGTGTCAAATCTGTAATAGTTCACTACTAAAATCTCTGCACATGTGGACAAAAACCATGAAACAATCCTCTTATATTTTCCTTCCTTCTTCTTCATTGGATGGGGAGGCCTTATAGGCCTTGTTTATTAGTCCAGAATAGAGATGCTTTTCCACTGTAATTCCAAGTTGTAATGACTGCAGGAAGAACTTCATTCCTTCGCATGTGTGACTGTGTGAATGCTAGAGATAGTCCCTTTAACCTTCATTGTTCTTCCTCCTTTCTTCATTGTCCTTGTAGACCTTTTTCTCTGTTTTTCTTCGTCCTTTTGTTCTCTCTTTCTTGCGAATTTCAAAGCACAAGATGTACGTTGAATGAGGAGTGGACAACCTCTATAAATAGAGGTCTGTCGTTCCTCTTTAGGATGACTTGACTGTCCTTTAGGCCAAAATGGAAATTTTCTCTATAATTCATTTTTATTCAGTGTTTTTCTACTTGTAGACTTCGTTGGTGATAGGAGAGGATTTGACTATGCTTGGAGGTGTTCCCATGACCTTGTATGATGTAACATGCCCTCAAAGGGTCTCATCATAATTGCATTTTTTACTTTGATTCTCTAGAAGCACTTCAAAATGTGCTTGACCTATTTTCAATGAGAAAGAAACTCATTGACAAATAATACAAAAATAATTTCTCTTTTCTTGAATAAATACAAATATCAAAATTAAATTTATGAAGACCTAGCCTAATTACATTTCCTTCAACAAATAGAACCCTTTAAATTTTTCTAGACATGATTTGGTATCATCCCACTCATATTTAATAAAATCTAGTTGGACATATAGGTCTTTATAACTCCAAATTTTCATCAATATTTTTAAATATAACCCTTATCTTCATCTAAACTTGATTTTGGTAGTCAATCCCATTTATAAGAAAGAGAATCTCACTAAACATATAGTTCTTATAACTCCTTTAGATTCATCAAGATCAGATCTACAACCTTATCTCCCTTTTTAAAAATTTATTTCCACATTCCCATAATTTCAACTGTAGCTCCTTTACTTGACCCAAATCCTCTTAAATGCCCAGAAAGAAGACATACTATTTATTAATTTGCACAAATTTATTTTCATCAATCTTTTATAATAGAACATTCCATCTTCTTCTAGAGCTAATTTGGGTAGTGAATCTCACGTATATGAAAGAGAATCCCATTGGATATGTAGGTATTTATAACTCCTATAGTTTCATGCTTCGTCTTATCGATGAAGGAACTTTTATAATCATATTTAGGATATGGATTTACGTTCTTTTTAAAGTACAAAAGTGATTTAGTTTTAAACATCGTTTCATGTTGGATATTTGCAATATTATTGCATGCTTGGCCCCACGTACTACACATTGATATGGGGAAAGTGAGGGTTTAGGGTGAAGTTCATGAGAAAAAAAATTGGATTGTTTCTCTGGCGTGTTTTTATGTCGATGGTTTTCCATCTCATTGTAATGTATTTCTACTCAATAACTATAATCCATGTCAATGTATTAGGTTTTTGGATTATGTGGGATCCTATGTATTGTAAATGATGAAGTAAGATGATAACAACAGTTAGAGTGTGGCTCTAAACATTTTGTTAGTTTTTCTAGTTAAGGATTTCTAGGTAAATTTTTGAGTATTATGTGTGACTCTCATTGTTTATTTTAATTTCATTAAGAATTTGTGTGTGCATTGCTTTACTATAAAGGGTTAAAAATTATGATTGGTGTTAGAACAATTATTGGATGGAAGGGGATGCCTTGTTGTTAGGGGTTTACTTATCTTTGGTCTATTATAAACTTGGTTGCATTGGGATCTTTGTAGTGGTGGAGTATTGTGCTAGAAAAAAATGACAGGAAATTCAAAAACAAAGATTGATAAATTTAATGGGAAAATGTTTGAGCTATGAAAGATATTTTGGTAGACAAATATCATTGGGTCATTATGGATCTAAGTATTGCACCTACAATAATGTCAAAAAAGTACTAGACAAAGTTTGAGTGCAAGGAAAAGAGCAAATTCTAATTGTGTCTCTCAAATTAGTATAACAATATGTTTTAGGAGAAGCTACAACCAAGAAAATATGAGATATGTTATGGGCATTATATCAATATAAGTGCTTTGTAAACAATTTTTTCTTGCAAATTAATTGTACAACCTTAGGATGAATGATCAGGGCTCATTGAAAATGCATGTAAATTCCTTCAATAATATGGTAAGTGTGATATCCCCTGTTAACATTTCCCCTCTTGTAAATAATTGAAATTATTTTAGAAGTGTTGAGAAAGGGACATAGATTCCATTGCTTGAGGAAATGGTTTTTCTTTAAATACTAGTCCTCATTGCTCGAAAGGAATTAAATGTGTTGATTGTGCATTGAAGCTAACTAGAAAAGGAAAGACTAGTCCAAGTGTGCCATCTCTGCTCAAACAACAAGTAAAGAAAAGGACAATAATTTAAGAGCACCATGTGTTGCAGTGTTAGGTGGGGAGTTGTTGTGCGAGTTGTGGGGAAAAGGAAGGCACTTAATATATTTGGAAGGAAGGGGGTCATACATTAATTCATTGGTAGAAAACATAAATGCTTCCTCTTGTTCTCATGCACACAAAAATAGGGAAGTATTAGCAGCAAATGTTATGTTCATAACTACTTTGGAGAATGCAGAGTTGTGAAAGAGATCAAGTGTGCTCTAGCACTGAATGAAATCCTAGAAAAGGAGCACAACTGAGGAACCTTCTAAGTGAATCTTGTTTTGTAAATGTGTTATGAAACCAGCTCAAGAAAAGATAGAAAAGATAGATCAACGCCTTAGAATTCAGCCTCTTCGAGGGGGCAACCTCCTTTACATTACTTAAATGAACAATTCTTGGATGATACAAATGACAAAACCTCCTTTCTATATATAGGAGTCTAAGGAGTCACATTATAATCCAGCCGACCTAACAATAATAATATAAAGCCACAAAAATAACAATAGAGGGATTCTATGGGGCACAGAAATAACAACATGGGGGTAATAGGGGCACAACAATATAAATAAGGGGTATAACTACAATAGTAATGGGGTAATCACTAGTATTATAGGGACCCAACATGCCCCTCTCCTTCAAAAAAGTGTTGTCCTCAACGCTTGAGTAGTTCTGGATACTTCTGCATAAAATTCTCATCCTCCCATGTGGAATCTTCAGCGGATAAGTTCTTCCACTTGATAAGATACTCTGAAATTGATCGATTTCGTAGCTGTCGAGTTCTTGTTTCTGTGACTGCTTCCGGTTCCAATATAATTTTTCCTTCCTCATCAAGTTCTGGCAATATTGTTTGAACTGGGAGCTTGTCGCCTATAACCTTCTTTAAACATGAAACATGGAAAACTGGGTGCAATCGAGAAGCTGCAGGAAGCTCCAATTTGTATGCCATAGTACCAATCTTTTGCAACACCTTGTACGGACCATAATACTTTGGTGATAATTTATTATCCTTCTTAGCTTGCTTTAGGGACATTTGCTTATATGGTTGTAGCCGTAGGAATACCCAATCACCTACATCAAAACTTCTTTCACTGCGATGTTGATCTGCCTGTTGTTTCATTCTATTTTGTGCCAACACGAGGTTATCCTTTAAGAGTTGGAGGACTTGTTGTTGATGTTCGATGTGATGTTCCACTGCCTGAACCTTAGAATTTTCTCTTAAATATGATGTGATGGATGGTGGTTGATACCCATAAAGTGCCATAAATGGGGTCATTTTTGTTGCTGTATGGAAGGAAGTGTTATACCACCATTCAGCCAGAGGCAACCATTTGACCCATTGTGTCTGTTTATCAGATACAAAGCAACGAAGATATCCTTCCAAACATTTGTTTACTATCTCAGTTTGCCCATCAGATTGAGGATGATAAGATGAGCTATGAGCTAACTGAGTACCAAGACAAGAAAATAATTCTGTCCAAAAATTTCCAGTGAAAATGGGATCTCTGTCACTTACAATAATCTTTGGGTTTCCATGTAGCTTTTGAATTGTTTCCATAAATGCAGTAGAAACTGTACTGGCTTTAAATGGATGTGATAATGCACAAAAGTGTGCATACTTGGTAAGTCTGTCAACTACCACCATGATGACACTCTTTCCCTCAGACTTGGGTAAACCTGTGATAAAATCCATTGAAACCTCCTCCCAACGTTGGCTTGGAATGGATAAAGGTTGTAATAGACCAGGTGTCTTAATTGTTTCAACTTTATTTTGTTGGAAAACCAAACATTCCGCCACAAACTTTTGAATATCTGATTTAAGGCCATCCCAAAAAATTTCCTTCTTAACCCTGTGGTAAGTTTTTAAAAATCCTGAGTGCCCTCCTAAGGGAGAAGTGTGCAATTCCATAAGAATCTTTTGTTTTAGCTGGGAATTCTTACAGAGGTATAAGCGATCTTTGTACCATAACGAATCATTTTGCCAGCTAAATGTATCAGACTTACTGGAATCTTGTTGTAGCTTTCGAATAAGTGCCCACACTTCTTCATCATTCTTCCATTCCTCCCTTGCTTCGTTTATCCAATCTGGTTGGATAATAGAAATGGCGCACAACAATGCTTCCACATCCTCATCCTTTCTTGAGAGTGCATCTGCCACCACATTTTGCTTCCCTTTTTTGTAGATGATTTCAAAGTCATAACCCAACATCTTTGTGACCCACTTTTGTTGCTCTTCAGAGGATAATCTTTGTTCTAAAAAGTATTTAAGGCTATCATGATCCGTTTTTACCTTGAAGTGTCTTCCCATTAGGTAGGGTCGCCATTTCTTAAGTGCATGGAGTATTGCCAACATTTCCTTTTCATAAATAGCTTTGCTTAAAAACTTTCCCTTGATTGGACGACTTTCAAAAGCAATGGGTCTTTCATCTTGCATTAGAACAACACCAATTCCATTTCCTGAAGCATCACATTCCACAATAAAGGTTTTTGTGAAGTCCGGTGTAGCTAAGACCGGTGCTTGGCACATTGCCTCTTTAAGATGTTCAAAGGCCTTTGTTGCTTCCGGAGTCCATGAAAATGCATCTTTCTTCAATAATGTTGTTAGAGGTGCTGCTATTCTCCCATAATTCTTAACAAACTTGCGATAATACCCTGTCAACCCAAGAAATCCTCGCAGATGCTTTATGGATGTGGGGATTTTCCATTCCTTAATGGCTTTAATTTTGCTAGGGTCTACCTTAACTCCTTCATGAGATACAATATGACCCAAATATTCCACCTCCTGGACTCCAAAGAAACATTTGGATCTTTTTGCATATAATTGTTTCTCCTCCAATAGTTGTAGCACCTTGTCAACATGTTCAACATGATCCTTCCAAGACTTGCTGTAGATTAGTATATCATCAAAAAATACTAACACAAATTTTCTAAGGAATGGTTTGAAAATTGAATTCATCAAACCTTGAAATGTTGAAGGTGCATTGGTAAGGCCAAAAGGCATGACCAAAAATTCATAATGACCCTCATGAGTTCTAAATGCCGTTTTCGGAATGTCTTCAATCTTCATTCTGATTTGATGATATCCTGAACGAAGATCCAACTTGGTGAAGTAAATTGATCCATGCAATTCATCCAGTAATTCATCAATGACAGGAATGGGGAACTTATCTTTAATAGTGAGCTTGTTGAGCTCCCTATAATCCGGACACATGCGCCATGATCCATCCTTCTTGTGCACCAATACTACTGGAGCAGAGAAAGAACTTTGACTTGGTTGAATTATACCAGCCTCTAACATTTCTGCAACCATACGTTCAATTTCACTTTTTTGACATAGGGATATCTGTACGGCCTGATGTTTGGAGGAACACTTCCTGGAATCAGATGAATAGCATGATCATGATCACGCATAGGTGGGAGACCCTTGGGAGTCTCAAATACCTTGGAATGATTGTCCAGGACTTTTTGGAGATCTGGAGAAATAGATGATTCCAATGTGGAAACATCTAGCGAGCATAATTGTGCAATTACACCTCTTTGCTCCTTTTTTAGAAGCTTTGTCATACCATGAGAGCTGATTATCTTTCCTGGTTTCCCTGCAATACCCCTTAATTCAACTTCCTTTCCTTCCGTAGAAAATTTGATGAAAATTTCTTGAAAATTAAAAGCTATTGTACCCAAGGATTGTAGCCATTGGACTCCTAGTACAACATCAGCACCTCCCATTGGAATGGAAAGCATTGGGCTAGTCAATACATATTCTCCCATGGATAGCTTGATATTATGGCACCTTCCAGAGCAATTTATTGTTCCTCCATTTGCAATCATCACTTGACACTCTGGTGCTGGATATAGGAAGCAATTCAATTCTTTTGCTACCCTACAATGAATAAAATTGTGGGTGCTTCCTGAATCAATCAACACTATTACCTTTTTCTTCTTGATTTGTCCTTCTATCTTGATGGTTTGAGGAGTGGTAATTCCCGCCAATGCATTACAAGATATGGTCGGATTTATTTTTTCTTCATCTAGGCTTTGTTCCTGGAGTATATCTTCTTCTTTTGACCTTTCTTGCTCCTTTTCTTCTTCCTCTTCACAATCTATGTAGAATAATTTCTTCTCAGCACACTTATGACCTTTAGTGTATTTGCTATCACAACTGTAACAAAGCCCTTTTGCTCTTTTTTCTTCCAATTGTTGTGGTGTCAACCTTATAGGTTGTGGAAGACTAGGGGCAACAACACTTCCGTCTTTATAGTTGTGAGTGGTATGCTTCCTGGTTGCCATAATTTTGCTTTCCATTTTTCTTGCTACCCTGAATGCCTTCTCTAATGAATCAGGTTCCCAAAGGCGAACATCATGTTGGATATTATCCTTTAAAGACCCTATGAACACATCAATCCTATGCTCCTCTGGAATATCTTTTACCCTTATGTTCAATTTTTGGAACTCCTCAATGTGCTCCATTACTGAACCCTTTTGTTTGAGACTTATCAATTGGCTAAAAAAAGTGTTGCTTTTTGTATCTTCATAATGTGCTATCAATTCTTCCGTAAAAATTTCCCAAGTGATAAATTTTTTACGAGAGCAAAGCCATTGATACCATACAAACTGATTTGGTTCCAAATATACAGTTTCCATACGTACCTTTTGTGTGTTTTGCACATTATTGAGATCGAAGAACTGCTCCATCTGTAATATCCATGTGGCGGGATCCTTGCCATCAAACTTCCTCATATCGATTTTTGGAATATGGTGGGTCTTAGATCCAACATTAGAGTCTATGGAATCATGATTAACATTACTTTTGTTCACATCATGAGTTTCCTTTACAACCTTTTCACCATTAGTAAGTATTTCTTGTAGAAAATTTGTCAAATCTGTCTTCAAACCTGCCATGTCTGTCTTCAAATCTACCATGTCTCTCTTCAAATCTATCTTCAAATATGCCATGTATGTCTTCAAATCTGCCATGTCTCTCTTCAAATCTATCTTCGAATCATCCATCTTAGCTTCCATGCCCTTTATCTTAGATTCCACACCATTTATCTTAGCTTCTGTTAGCTTTTGTGAGCGTGACATTTGTTGCACTTGTTCTTGTAATTTTGATATATCATGTAGCATTTCTTCCTCTTCTTCATGAGTCATGCTAGAGCTTTCAGGTTCCTTACTAGGTGTTTCATTTTCTTTCCTCGGGGCATCAGTTACCGATAATAATTCTTTACTATTCCCTTTGAATTCCTTCAAACCCAGCTTACACAAAAATTAAAAAAAAAACTACACACCTTTTTTCACTTTGTAGACGCCTGATATTGAATCTGATGTATCTCTGTAATTCCATATCCTCCAATTCTGAAATTGCAACCTGTAGTAGCCTTCTGTGTCCTCTTTCCAATGCCACAAGTCTGACCCAATTTGGATTCTCCAAGGAAGAGTTATGCGAAATCTCCCACAGTAACTTGATTATAGACTAGTTCAGTAGAGCGAACTTGTACAATGTGCCACAAGTCACTGTTTTGACCTATGGATCTAAAAAATGCATACAAGAAACTACAGTCCGTTCTCTTTCTGTACCTTCTTACGAGATTTCAATCCGATCCTAAGAGAGAAAGTTATGACAATTTTCCCCAGGTCACCTGTTTTGAATGTAATTCAGGAGTCTGCAAAAAGACCAACTTCCTCAGATCATATCTCCGCAAATATCACGCAGCAAGCTCTGAAATTCAGACCCAAGGTTCAACGTGATTTCTTTTCAAATGGGTTTTTTTTGCGACTTCTGAAACGTCACAGAAAAAAAGTTATAGTGAAAATTCCACGATGACCTGTTTGGAGCAGCGAAACCCTAGAATCCAAAGCTCTGATACCAAATGTTATGAAACTAGCTCAAGAAAAGATAGATCAACGCCTTAGAATTCAGCCTCTTCGAGGTGGCAACCTCCTTTACATTACATAAATGAACAATTCTTGGATGATACAAATGAAAAAACCTCCTTTCTATATATAGGAGTCTAAGGAGTCACAATATAATCCAGCTGACCTAACAATAATAATATAAAGCCACAAAAATAACAATAGAGGGATTCTATGGGGCACAGAAATAACAACATGGGGGTAATAGGGGCACAACAATATAAATAAGGGGTATAACTACAATAGTAATGGGGTAATCACTAGTATTATAGGGACCCAAAAAAATGGTTTAGAGAGAGTGGATTTCTGTAAGGCTAAAGAATCCACTGGAAGCTAGTGGTTGATGAACTTTTTAGTTTGGGAAGAATCACTCAAGTGCTTGTGAGGGTTGTTGAACTAGCCATAGTTACCTTGAGTCAAAAGCTATGGTGCGTCACTCACTATTGAGCCACATAAATAAGTGATTTCCTAACTATCAACACTTACCACTGATGAAACTTCCTGATAGTGGACTCTATTCTCCTCAAAGTGAGCTAAAGTTATTTGTATTGTGAAATGTTGGCATGACTTTATGTATGCATGGACTGTGTGAGCCATAATGAGCTTTGTTGGTGGATGAAGGTAGCAATGGACTTGTCACATCCTTTTTTAGCTATGTTGGTTAGCATGGAATAAAAATTGATATGTTCCCATTACTATTAATGATCTAATAACTTGTGTCAACATGTATATTTTGTTGACTATGTGGGCATGTATATTGATGTTAGAAAATATTGATTAACTGACATTGGTGTGCTAACCTAGATTGTTTGTTGCATATGGCCTTACTATAATAGCTCGACAATAGCAAGAGCATGAACATGATTTATTGTCATTCATTGTGTGATAATGTCTCTAACAATTATGTGTGAATGAAAACACATCTCACGCAGCAAAATATAGAAAAAGATAGAAGAATGAGGACCATAGTGGTACAATATAGCTATGATCAGTCATAACATGGAAATGAATAGGTTAGGAAAAATAAAGAAGAAGGATCAATTAGCCAAGGGTGAGGGGTAAAATATTCTGACTGGATGGATACCTTGAGGAGTCTAAGATCCGGGACAAAGAGCTGAAAAGAAGATAATGAAAGGCCGGTAAGGGCTTAGGAAAAACAAGCTAAGGTCAATGCAGTCATATTGCAAAGCCTCTCATACTTGTAGAGACAGAGACAATATGGGCTAGGGGCTAGTCATAAAGATATGCAGAGCCCTTTGGAACCAGAGGAGAGAAAAAATAGAGCAGATGGCAGCAAGTATAGGAAGAAACGCAGAAGGGAAAGTGAAGACATTTTGAGAGGTAATGTACCATTGAGTACCCCATAGAAAATAACCAACACTTATGGACATCATTCTGGAAAACATTCTAGTTCTACTACTAGGATATATTATCACCATTAAAGAAAAGAGGAAAGGGACCACATGCCATAAGAATTTAATAAGGTAAAAATGCCCTCATTTAATGGAGAGATGAAGAAATATGAATAGGTAGAAGCTTAGATAATTGGAATGAAGAAGTTCTTCAGGATCCATAACTATTTTGAGAACATGAAAGCAAAGGTAGACACCTATAGCCTGAAATGAAAAGAAGACATATGGTAGGAAGATTTAAAGAATGTTAGAGGCATGACTGAATAGGGTTTGAGTTGGAATGAATTTAAAAGGATCTTCAGATACAAATATTTATCTAGAAGTTACTATGATAGTAAGGAAAAAGAGTTCTATGAACTCAAAATGGGACAAATGATAGATGATGAGTAAGTCACCAAGTTTCTGGAGTTCCTAAGGTATGTGCCATATCTTAAAGATGGGAAGGAAAAAATCGAAAGCTTTATTAGTGGGATACCTCTATCATTTAAATATTGAACTGAGATCCATGAGCCTCAGACATTGAATGATTCCATTAAGAAGCTGAAAGGGAGCTTATTTTTTTTTTGCTCAATTTTTTTCCTTTTAGTTGCCTCGAAGGGGGGGTATGCATTACATTGGTATGTTCAATCCAAGCATAGTAAGATTTTTAAATTTGATTGGAAGCCTAAACACAATGCCAAATTTAGGGGAAGATGGCAGAAAGTGGTTAAGGAATTACATAATTCCCTTGCCACTCAAGAGAGTCAATGAAGGATCAACACTACTGGAAAGGACAATTCTACTAAAGGAGGAGCCAATAGTTATGGAAAGAGTTCATATATGTGTTGGATGTGTGGTGAAAATCACTTGAGGAAGGATTTCCCACAACACTGAAAAGATGGCCTAAGGTTGTACAGTGCACAAGAGGTGTAGAATATGGGATATTTGGAACATGGTATGCCCATTATCTACACGACTCTAGACAATCGATAGGAAAATCATCAGGCTTCCATAATCAAGATGGAAGGTAATATTTGCAATAAAACCAATTTTGTTTTGATTGACCCTAGTTCTAATTATAACTATGTTATCCCTGAGCTCATGAGACGATTTCAATTGAACCAAGAGCCACATGAAAAATCCTAGCTACTTTAGTTAGCCACAGGAATAAAGAAGAAGGATGAATATTGGATGAAGGCTTTCCTAATTGAATTAAATGTGATGCCAACAATAGAAAACCTCAATGTACTACCACTGGGTGCATACAACATGTTGTTGGGCATGGATTGGCTATATACACAGAAGACCAAAGTTGTTTGTTTTGAAAAATAATTTGAGTGCCTAGATGAGCATGGAGAAAGAAGATTGTTGTAAGGAAGGTGAAATCCTACTTTAGTAAGGTCGATCACGACCATGCAAGCCAAGAGAAGCAGCCAGAAAGGTTTCCATTTATTTTCGGTGCACGTTTCTAGTAATGAAAAAGCCTCTAACAACATTGAAGAATAGGAGACCAAACATTTGAAGCAATACCCAATGTTGTAGCAGGATGCCAATGTATTACTAGTAGAAATCCCATGATTACCTCCTCATAGAGAGGTTGATTTCTCCATTGAGATGCTGGAAGCAGCTCCAACATTCAAGGCACCTTACAAGATGAGTACACCAAAGCTAGTTGAGCTTAAATTTAGCTTAAAGAAATGTTGGATAAAGGTTATGTAAGACCAAGCATGTCTCCATGGGGATCACTAGTCATGTTCATAAAGAATAAAAATGACACACTAAAAGTATGAATACATTATAGGAAGTTAAATAAAGTAACTATCAAGAACATATATCCATTGCAAGGCATTGATGATTTGTTTGATCAGAAGAGAGGAGCAACAATCTTTTCCAAGATTGATTTAAGGTCAGGTTATCATCAATTATGTATAAAAGATGAGGGGTTCCACAAAACAACTTTTAGAACAAGGTATGGGCATTATGAATTTGTGGTAGTACACTTTAAGCTTACCAATGCACCTGCAATCTTTATGTGCCTTATGAACAATGCGTTGTGCCCTTATTTGGATACGTTTGTCATAGTCTTTGTGGATGACATTTTGGTTGATTCAAGGATCAAGGAGGAGCACAAAGAGAACTTGGAAACAATATTCAAATTTATAAGGGAGAAAAGTCTTTATGCAAATCTTAGTAAATACAATTTTTTGCAATCACAAATTTATTACTTGGGACAAACTGTCTCAAGGGAAGGGGTAGCAGTTGACCCAGAAAATATCAAGGCTATCATGGAATGGCCAACACCTAAAAATGTGGTTGACTTTAGGTCCTTCATGGGACTGGCAGTCTGCTACAGAATATTCATCAAAAACTTCTCCAAGATAGGCCACTCAATCACTTCCTTGGTGAAGAAGGGGAATATATTTGAATGGACAATGGATTGTGCAATAATTTTTTATTTATTGAAGCAACTATTGAAAAATGCATTGATATTAAGCATAAGAGATTTTGAAAAATTATTTTTTTGTGGGAAACGATGTCTGCAAGGAGGGACTCGGTGGAGTATTAATGTAGGAAGGGTATGTGGTGTGTTATGAGTCCTGCAAGCTAAATGAACATGAGCAGAGTTATGTAACTTAAGATTTAGAATTAGCTACCATTATTCATGCATTGAAGATGTGGATACACTACCTTATTGGAATGAAAATTTACCCTAATGGTTGATCATGGAGTGATAAAATATTTATTTGCACAAACCAAGTTAAATGCAAGGCAAGCCCGCTAGCTAGCCACACTCAACGAATTAAATTTAGAATCAAAATCATTCAACAAAATGATGAGAAATGTCAACAAATAAAAGACATGCTACAACAAGGTAGCAAGGATAGTAATAATGAGGAATACCAACTCACAGATGAAGGTTTGATTAGATTGAAGACCATAATCTACGTGCCAAACAATGTATATTTAAATATGGTTATAATGAAATAGTTCCATCTTATGCCATATATTAGACATCCAGGATACTAAAAGACTCTCATGGCGATTAAGAAATTGAATTATTGGTATAATTTGGAGAAGGAAGTGGCTGATTTTATTTCCAGATGCATAGAATGCCAACATGTGAAGGTTGAATGTAAACATACAATAGGCTCATTATATCCCATCCCGATTCTAAAATGGAAATGGGAAGTGATCTCCATGGATTTCATTACTATTTTTCCAAGAAACTCCAAACAACATGATGCCATTATGGTGGTGATTGATAAGTTGAGCAAGGTGGCTCATTTTTTAGTAGTCAAATCCACCAATTCAACGAGTGAAGTGGTACAAATTTTCATAAAGGAAATCGTAAGTCTACATGGAGTTCCTAGAATATTATCTCAGATAGAGATGCCAAGTTCACTTCAAAGTTTTGGAAGGAGCTATTTACAGACTTGGGGATTGAATTGGATTTCAATACAACTTATCATCAATAGACGGATGAGGAAACATAGGGGAAAAACAAAATCCTCAAATATATGTTCAGGATGTATGTAACTCACTAGATAAGGAAGTGGTAAGAGTACCATCCACGCGTAGAATTTTCCTACGATAATGGATACCAAGAATCTCTGAAAATGAGTCCATTTGAGGCACTTTATGGAAGGAGCTGCAACATTGCTATTAGCTAGAGTGATCCAATGAGTGGGGTTCTTGTTGGGACTAATATGTTAAAAGAGATGGAGCAAAAAATGCATGTGATTGAGTAGAATATGAAGGTGGCACAAGACAAACATAAAATTATGCAGATCGACGTAGGGTGCATGAGGAGTTCCAAGTTGGGGAACTTATTCACTTGAGAGTTAAAACCAAGAAAATATCCTTGAAGATTAGGTCACGTGTCGAGATAGCACCATGATTTTGTGGGAATTTTGAGATATTTTAAAGGATTGGAACAATGGCCTATAAATTAGCCTTACCTCCATCAATAAAATTCCATGATGTTTTCCATGTTTCATTGCTTAAAAGATATGTGTAGGACGCTAATAATGTTCTTGATTAGATTGTGTTATAGGTGGAACCAAAGGGAGACTTCCAACTGAAACCTCTATGCATTCAAGAACGAAGATGGATCATGCTCCAGAACTGAGTAATAGAGCAAGTCAAGGTGAAGTGGAGGCACTTTTGTCCCTAGGAAGCCACGTGGGAAATGGATGACCAGATGAGGGAAAAATACCCTTTTCCCATGTGTTGAGTGAAGCAAAAGTGTAAATACATTGTAAATTTTGTACAAAGTTGTGCGTATAAAGCTCCATGTTAGTTTTGTGTGTATTTTCTAAGGTCATTAAACATTGAGGATGGTGTTCCCCCTCAAGGTGGAGAGGACTACGATATCCCCTGGTTAACATTTTCCCTATTGTAAATAGTAATTATTTTAGAAGGATTGAGAAACGGACATGAATTCGATTACTTGAGGAAGGGAGCTGCTTGAGGAAATGGTTGTTCTTTAAATATTAGTCCTCATTGGTCAAAAGGGATTAAATATGCTGATTTTGCAGTGAAGTTAACTAAAAGCGGAAGTATAGGTCCAAGTGTCCTTCAACTCAAAGAACAAGCAAAGAAAAAGACAAAAAATTAAGAGTAGCATGGGTTGCATTGTCATGTGGGGAGTTGATGTGTGAGTTGAGGGAAAAATGAAGGTAGTTAATTTATTTCGAAGGAAGGGGGCTAGACATTCATTCATTGGTGGGAAAAATTCATGCTCCCTCTTGGTTTCACACATGCACAAGCAGGGAGGTATTAGCAGCAAATGTTACATTTATATCTATTGTGTAGGAGAACATAGATCTAGGAGAGAGATCAAGTGGTCACTAGCATTGAATGAAATCCTGGAAAAAGAAGCACAATTGAGGAACCTTCGGAGTGAAGCTTGGTGTGTAAATGGTTTAGAGAGCATGGCTTTCTTGTAAGGCTGAAGAACATACTAGAATCTTGTGGTTTATCAACCTGTTAGTTTGGAAGGAATCATTCAGGTGCTTGTGATGGTTGTTGAAGCACTAAGAGTTTCTTGTGAAATATGGTGCTTGATTCATTGTTAAACTACATTTAGAGGTTCTTGTGAGGGTTTTTGAACCACCAAGAGTCACCTTGGGTCAGAAGCTCTAGTGCTTGACTCACTATTGAACCACCTAGAGAAGTGATTTCCTACCCATTAATAACTTACCATTGATGAACCTTCCTGATAGTGTACTCTCTTCTCTTGAAAGTGAGATGGTGTTCTCTGTATTGTGAAATGTTGGAATGAATATATGTATTCCTAAAATGTGTGAGCCATAATGAGCTTAATTGATGGATGAAGGCAACAATCACCTTGTGACATCCTATTTTAGCTTTGCTGGTTAACTGAAAGCACCCAGAAGCACCCCACCTCAAGCTTTAGAATCCATCTCGGGGGTGACAGTTGCAAGTAAGGCTTGGATGCAACTGTCTATGGTTGGGTGGAGAGTTGTTGTCATGATCTCAGTTTCCAACTCTAGTATTAATTCCATAGTGTTTGTAACTACATCTCCTTATTATTGAGCTCATGCTAGGATGTAAATAATTATTGTATTTACCATATGAATGGCTCATGGTTCAATAAAATTGGAATGATGAAACTCTAATGCATGTGTGTACTATTTCTATGATGTTGTATAATTTCTCTTTATGCAAGAATTGCTTTGTATATATATAACCTCCTGGGTGGGTGCAATGTGGATTGGGTAAAATTGTTGTGTGTGGTATGAGCTCTAGGTGCTCACTAGTCAAGCTAGTAGAAAAAGGGTATCTGATGACCATCTATGGGGTCCATGCCTGGAATTCCCATCCATATGAGAGAAATTCTTGCAAGCTTGTAATAGTGTCAGCTATGTTCTTGTATGTATGGTTTATTCCTGAAATCGAACCAAAAAGGGGGGTTTCTTGTTTACTCATGGAATGATGGACTCCTTGTGGTCTTGTTGGCATCGTAGGTTATCCAGTTATTTTTATATGCTCTCTATGCTTATTTGTTTCTTGAAAGAGACATATATATCTCTACAATGAGATATTCTTGTTCCCCTAGGACATTAAGGACCCAAGGAACCACATATATTTGAGAGACTAAATTGACAAGTCCCTAGACTGGATGGATAGGTCCCTGAGTTGTGCCTTGTATTTTTGTCACCAAGAACCCTAAAATAATGTTCTTGTGGTAAGCTTCGGTGGGATAGAACCAGAGTGTGCTTGATGAATCCTTAATGGATATGGTTGGACTCTATCACAAGTCTAGACATTTGCAGAACCATTGTAGCTGAGCCATGGGTGAATTACTTCACAAATGGTGTATCGTATAGAGTGGGAGAAATAATGTAGCTCATATTATCAACCTCTTAACCTTATCCATGAGCCTTGATGGGTCTATCGATCCATGTGACATTATGTAGGAAAGTCAGGTTGCTAACCATATGACTGTAATTCATAATCCTGTGTGAGGAAAACATGATGAAGGTCGAGATTTAGCGTGAGAGATCGAAGGGTAAGAAGGAACCTGAGATGACATCATCCTGGAGGTTACATCCCGAAAACCCATAGAATGTCGCACAATAGAAAATCCATGTTGATAAGGACCGAAATATCATGATAGGGCCCATAGCATGGAGGAGGTTAGGATGATGTGGAGGTAATGCATTGGTCGACGAGAGAACCAACACCCCATGCAAAAGTGCTTATCATGACAGTAGGAAGTGGAAGGTAGGGTTTGTAGAGAATGGGAATATGTTTGTCCTTGAGTTCATCTCCCAGAGGTGGCAAAGTGCAGTTCTCATGGGAGACTTGAGATGACTCACCATTGGGCTAGCATGGGCAGACCAAAGCTACTAGAGTGGACAAACAGAGCATTGTGGGTGTGGAGGTGTGGACTCACGAGACACATAAGTCTGAAGGTCAAACCCTAGTAGTTCAGCAGTGGAGTGAATTTAAAAAGTGTGTGGGATGATGTAAGTTCAGGATGTGGTGCAAACACGTGAGCCCAAAATATTGTTCATTAGTGCAAGGGAGGAATCACAAACAGGTCATGCTAGAAGGCTGTTGTGGGGGAAAGTATCCAACTCGGAATGACCCTAACCCACTCTAAGGGTGACAGTTCCTTAGCAACAGCTGAAAGCAAAGCTATCTAAAGTTTCTTCTTTATGACATGCAAGAGATAAAAGGAAGAGATCCACTTACCGATGTCTTGCGCAAATGGTCGATCCGATCTCCTTTGATTGCCGCTTGCTCCCAGCTCCAAGTCTTTTCACGGGCCCAGCTACACGAGATCCTGCAAACAAGACAAAGAAAGGAAACTACAAGAAGCATGCATTCATAACTGATTCAAGGATTAGCATAAATCAAACCGCAAGTAAGACAATACACCATTGAAACACATGCGAATAGAAGAACCTCAAAAAGCTTTATTAATATATGGAAGTAAGGTTCAGGCGGTGATACAACCATGAGAGGTCCAATCCAGCATCACCTTCCCGACGGAGAGAAATCTCTTCTTCACCTCCCTCAAGCAATCACCCAATGCTCACAACTGTAAACCAACAGCAATTCTTTGCACTAAATTCCCCTCTCTAGATCCCATGGGATGAGATCCTTATATAGAGTTTTGGAGTGAAGATAAGTCAGCTTGATGTGTGACTTGTTGTCCTCTTCAACCCCAGTTGTTCTTCAGTTCTTCACTTGGAGTTTCTGTCTTCCACTTGGAGTTTTAGAAGCTCTTAACTCATCATTAGGCGAATCTTATCATCAAGTGTCTTTTTAGAAGCTTCCTGGGCACTGGCATTTTGAGAAAAAGATTCCTCCACATGTCCAAGTACGCCCAACGCAGGTAGCCTTTGTTCTACTTGCTATGCAACGCAGGTAGCCTTTGTTGTACCTGCTATGCAGCGCAGATGCCTAGTGGAGCAGCTGCAATGATCCAAAACTGACCTGTTTTTGAGTGTTTTTCAGTGGAGAACTGATTTGCAGTGCTGTGGTTTGCTGACCTTGTTCCTCTAAGGGTAAGAACAACTTGTTTAGGGACTTTGGATCCCTTAGATTATTGACATTTCATGCTCTATGCTGTAAGGCACAAAAATGTCTATAACAGTTGCCCCCTAAAGTATGAGGTCGTTTATCGGGTGAAATGCTTTATTAGGAGGATCCGAAGTTCATTCAATCGCCGGGAGGTGACCTGTAACAAAATACAATACAATACATTATCTTTTCATACTTTCTTTTCATGATCTAGTTGATGCGGGCATTTCCCATGATCAGCTTTATAAATACATTTGACGTACATAAACAGACGATCGTCTGATAAGAGACGGATAATTCTCTGCTTTTAATTATCATCCTTTTAGTAGGATGCTCATCTGCTGCACATGTCTATGTTTTTATCTCCTGAATATATATCGCAGCCCGGATGGATGAAACTAGATCCAGGGTCTTCAAACTTGTCCGATCTTCACTCTAGTACAAGTCGATCCATGTGAGAATTTCTTGAAGTCGAACATGGAAAGACGTCGCTTGATTACCAGTCAATAATGTAAACTGTTAACAAGCGCGAGAGGAATCACCGATAATGATGATGACCCTCAAGGTACTGCAGCACAATTCACGTGGCGTGAATATAGGATCTGACGTCGAACACCACGCAAAGTCTCCCGGTCGAAGGTCATTAATGTATACCTATCGCCGGAAGTGAGAAACTTGCCATTGAGGCATGCAAGCTTCAAAGTACTGAGGGGGTGTTCCTAGATCAACTTCTTGGATAATGAGCTGATGTCGACAAGAAGTGATCCATCAAAGGAGGGCCTTAATGAATCCCACATCAGTGACACGGAACGGAGCTAGTGATGATGGTGAAAACGATCTGTGAAATATGATTCAGGGTGGCGGTCATGTAAGGATGAAAGATGATGTATGGTAGTGGATGGGACCCGGTTGACACTTTCTGAATGACATCTCTTGAACATATAACGACACTGATGTGATGGATCGGTAGCATTACCCCATGTATGGATGGTATGGCGAGACCATGGTGAAGGGACCGGTGAATGATAATAACCCAACCCGATATTTACGGAGGCAAAAGTGTCATGTTCAAGAGCGACTTGCTACCATTAAGCTTTGAGGTTCTTCCCAATTTTTCCCCAGTCATTTCTGACCAGTACCTCTTTATTTTTTGCCAAGCTTGAGGAGGATAACATATGCTTGATCTATAACCTGCCCTTCGGGCAAGCCCATCGCTATGTTTTAACGAGCCTAGCGATAGGGAAACTCGTTCTCGTCTATAGACAAGTTTGTCGCTATCTAATATTTTTAACGAGCCCAGCGACAAAGACAACTCGGTCCTTTTCATTTTTAGAGAGTCTGAAAAGGGTACATAAAGTGGACTCCAGGGGTCCTTTTTCGTCATCTAATCCCTTAAGTCCGAAAAAGTATAAAATAATACAGAAGGGATGAATGTTCGATATCTTTATCGAGCCGAACTAGACAAGCGCTCGATCCTTTTGTGCAATAATCCCTCAGGTCCAAAAAGATTAAAATCTAGAGGAGGGATAGCTCTTCCGGTCCTTTTAACGAGCTGGAAGGCCAAAACTCGGCAAACTTTTCATATTTTACGAGTCAGTGAAAAGAGCTCAAAGAAGACTCGTCTTTTGAGGAACGAGTGATAAGCAGGGATAGCAACAGATTCCAGGTACAGGTTGGAATTTTCCAATCACGGCAGTATTACAAGGATGGCTAAGTGAAATCACTCTTCGCAGCTGTTCCTCAAAATAGGTAAACAATCAAGTGGATGTGAATGATCGGCCAAATGAAAAGTGGAGGTGACGGTACACAAACATGACCAAGGCTTTTATGGCTGATGAATTTACGGTCTCAAATGGTTATTTACCGGTTCATTTTTTCTGAATGAGCTTGAACACTGGGGGGAAGCCTGCTCAAAAGCTTATGTTTATTTTTTAACAAGCATGAATTTCCGCATTAAAACTGCTCGGATCTTGCGTTTATTTTTTAATGAGCATGAACTTTGCCAAAACTGCTCGTTTTTGCGTTTATTTTTTAACGAGCATGAACTTTGCCAAAACTGCTCGTTTTTACCAGTCATAAAGTAGTAAGGTCTCATGGAAGATTCCTATTTTTTAAGGAGCTTCATCTCCCTACGCTTTGCTCCATATCCTCTCTTTGTGCAAGCTGGGTATCGGCTAATCCTACGAGTTTAACGGGTTAGACCTACAGGTTTAAAGGGAGGACCTAAAAAACTAAAAACAAAATAGCCGCCCGTGCTTGCATTCCAAGAGGTTTGCATGCCCCCAGGTGTAAGTCTAATTTCAAGATTGCCCCTACTTTTCCGTTAAAAACCTTTGTTTTTAACAGGTGAGGCTTACCTCTTTCAGGTTACCCAAAGATTGTTCTGTTAATTCTTTTAAACAGAAACTTTCTTCGGCGATGTCCATCATCAGGTTATCCAAAGATGGTTACAATTTGTTGCAGCAATAGAATTTCTTTCTTTGGAGGCTGCCCCTACTTATCCTTTAAAACATTTGTTTTAATGGGTGAGGCTTGCCTTTTATCCAAAGATGGTTACTACTTGCTGCCGCAAACGGATCCCCTTCTTTGGCAGAGCCTACCTATTTAGACAAAGGTGAATGACGACGCTCCGCCACGCACTTAACTTTAACAAGAGAATCTTATTCTAGAACAACCCCACTCCTAACAGCCCCTTCTGAGATTCCCAGTCTCTCTTCGTCTTCTTGTCCTTCTTCTCCACGAAGATGGCTCAGAGGAAGATTCACAAAGATGAAGGAGGGGACGGGGTACGGACTAGTCATATTCTCCCGCGGAAATTCTACTTTACACCCAAGGTTTTTTCTGCCTCCAGAGCAGACCAGGATGCATGCCCCCTAGGCTCCTGCGTTCCTTTCCCGAATCACTCGCATTCATCAGGAAGAAGAACTGGGGGAAGAGACCTTTCTTGATCGAAAAGACCATTGAGGATAGGTATGTGACTATTTGCGATGCGTGATCCCGGAAATGAAAGTTGGTCTACGAGCTTGACCATTCTTCCTTCGTGTGGAAAACACATTATTCGAAAGAGTGAGGAGACTATTGCTTCCATGCAATATATGTAGTCTCATCCAAGGAGTAGGTTAAAATCCAAGGGTCCTTGGATGACCATCAAATTCATCTTGACGGCCTTCCCTTTCAAGGTAATAGGCACATTAGGTAGAATCCCTAATGGTCGACTGGTTCCTTTGTCAAAACCCGAGAGATGCCTTGTCTCGGGCAAAAGCGCCGGGCAACCCAGTGCTTTCCAAGCAATAGAGGACAGGATACTCACAGATGCCCCTTCATCAATGATAGTTCCAGCCATCACCATTTTGTATATTTGGACTATAATTCTAAATGGTATGCTGGCTGGTAACCGGGGTCTGCCTAGTTGGTTCCAATCAAAGGACACAACTAGGTTGCTTGGTGGTGGGACCGAATATATGGCCGGATATGATCCTGACGACGCTCCTTCCTGCGATAAAGGAGTGGGCACATTGCCCTGATGTTCATCAGAATCGGTGTTGACGAAAAGAATATGGACGGTGTCATCCTTATTCTCTTCGGCGGGGGTGTCAACTGAAGATGAATCCTCAGTGACTGTGGTGTTTGAAGATGAAACTTCTGAAGGGAGAACCGGGTCAACTGCCGTTTCGACCTTTGGACTTTCGTCCGGTCCGGATTCAGTAGGTTCACTTTCAGTGACTGACACTTCAGCTGGCCCTCTGAGTAAGACAGCTGTATTTTCGACCAACGAAGGACCTGGCGCGAGTTTTTGATATCCAGGAGGAAGTAGTACCGGTGCCACCGGTTGATCTTCCAAAACTCTCTTTGCCTCGTCTAAAAAGGGACAACGGCGAAGGGTGTGATCGCCTTCACACAGTTTGCAGGGGAATCTCATCCCTCTTCGTCGTCTGCGACCTTCACTTTCGTTGGTCGATGGTAAGCATTCAACCTGGTTGTCAGAGGTTGACGCTTCCGAATCGTGCAAACGAGGGGACCAGTCCCTTAGTATCCGGGGAATACTGGGACAATCACTGTGGAAGTGGTCTCCTCTACATATGACACATGGCGATTTGGGCCCGGTCCGTGCTGTGTGTGGGTTTTCGTTAGATGCCTTTTGCTTGCCCCCAGGCGCCTTTGGCTCCTTTTGCTTCTTTTCTTTCTTCTTCTTTTCCTTCTTCTTTTCTATGGGAGCTCCGCTTTTGGCGGCTTGACCTTTCGAAGAAGAAGGGTCGGAGGAAGGCTCATAAGAAGTGGAAGGCTGGAGGGTAGCTCTAGACTGGTCTAACTGTTGATTCGACTGTTCAGGAACTGTGGTGGTCTGAACTACAGCGGTTGAGAATAGCCAAACTGGCAGGCCAATTGTCAGTCCTGGAAGCGACAATGTGGCCATGTGGGGCGCACCAACTTCTCCCTAAGAGGAGAAAGGGCTAGGGGTCCCATGCTGTGGAATCCCTTGATTGGTGTGTTCCATGTTCTCAACCTTAAGATCAACGTAGGAATTAGGGGTGATTATGTTCCGTTTAAGATGAATTTTATATGACGACGCTTTTAGACACAACTTGCTTTTTCACTTTTTAAGAGTCGAGAAAAAGCTAAAGATGACTCTAGTCTCCCTCGATGTATTAACGAGCCCGAAGTGACAAATGCTCGGATGGACTTTTTCAGTTATAGAGTTCGAAAAAGGCCAAAAGAAACTACTCTGGAGTTCTAGGCAAGGGTGTGCCAAACCTTTCGCGAAACCACAGAATACGTTTTACGGTACGAGTGGTCGATCTTCGTGAATGCTGTGTTCACTGCATCGCGATCAGTAGGGCGGCCGACACGGCTTCCTATGGATAAAGGCTTTGTTCCTATAGGGGTCCCCCAATATACGCGACGGTACGCGGGGGCACAAGTCTGTATTAGTGCTGTCGTCCCTCAGGAGGAATCACCCACCTTCGTAGAGATCAACAGTCACTATGTTTAACGACGCCGGTTCACGTCTCTACCTAGACCTCTACTGTGTTTCGTTATGTTTCAAAGCGTTGTTAGATAAATTCAGTTCTTTTTAGGTTGATCTTGCTTAGCAGTTTGCCTTTACGGATCACCACGTGATGTATGATACAACTCCTAAATGCAGTCTAAGAATGATAAGCAAGCTTTTCAATTCTTTCAACTTATGAAAACCTTAACTACTGAAGGAAAAGAAAGACATCATCTTTTCAAATAGATCATAGAGCACACACTGATGCACTTTTCCTAAATCGACATGCAAACTGTCAAAATGCACATGCACAATGCAAGTATTTCTTTTCTTCTTCCTTAATGTTGATGTATTACAAAAAGAAAGCTGTTGTATAATTTCGAATTCAATTTCAAGTGAAAGAAAACAAGTTTTTGTCCAACAATCAAAAGAACACCTTAAGATTCACTCGTTTCAACACAAGAAATACAGAAATTCGAACCATATAACGAAAGCAAATGTTCAAGCAGCTATGAACAGCAATAAACTAGCTCTTAGAATCACAACGACACTTTCTCACAGGTCTAGATCCAAGAGGTCACAGCAAGACTAGTTCACTTTCGCTACGGGAAACTGTGAATGAAAGCAAGAAATACAATAAGAACAATCACGGTTTCTTCATACAACTGAGGCAGAATGAAGGCAAAGAGAAGTGGTTTCAGCTGGGTATACAGGTTGACAACAGGCTGCAAAAACAATACTGAAAACTGGGCAACAGACAGTGGGGAATCCCAGTTGCACAAGGCAAAACTGGATCAGCGCAGGTGCTGCACTGTCAATCTGAGATGCAGCGCAGGTAGCCCCTTCGGGACCTGCGTTGCAGTGCAGGTAGCCTTTGTGGCAGCTACACTGATGAGACAAGTCACGTCTCTCTCAGATTCCGGGTCACAGTTTGCTAAAAAATGAGCGGTTTTTTGGCCAAATCAGAGGCTGTCAGTCAAGTATACACTAGAGGATGATTAAAGGAATATGAACACTATCACAAAGAGCTAAAAAGAGTCCTTGTGGATCTGCTCTTCAAATCATAAACAAGCCCAGCACTGGGCTAGAGTAGCTGCCCTCTACTTTGCATTCGAAGGACTTGAATGCAGTTCGATTCGGTACTTCCTTTGTTTAAGAAATGAATAGCAATAAACACAAGCTACCAACAAGACACGATCCCCAGCGGAGTCGCCAGTCTGTTGTGGGGGAAAGTATCCAACTCGGAATGACCCTAACCCACTCTAAGGGTGACAGTTCCTTAGCAACAGCTGAAAGCAAAGCTATCTAAAGTTTCTTCTTTATGACATGCAAGAGATAAAAGGAAGAGATCCACTTACTGATGTCTTGCGCAAATGGTCGATCCGATCTCCTTTGATTGCCGCTTGCTCCCAGCTCCAAGTCTTTTCACGGGCCCAACTACACGAGATCCTGCAAACAAGACAAAGAAAGGAAACTACAAGAAGCATGCATTCATAACTGATTCAAGGATTAGCATAAATCAAAGACGCAAGTAAGACAATACACCATTGAAACACATGCGAATAGAAGAACCTCAAAAAGCTTTATTAATATATGGAAGTAAGGTTCAGGCGGTGATACAACCATGAGAGGTCCAATCCAGCATCACCTTCCCGACGGAGAGAAATCTCTTCTTCACCTCCCTCAAGCAATCACCCAATGCTCACAACTGTAAACCAACAGCAATTCTTTGCACTAAATTCCCCTCTCTAGATCCCATGGGATGAGATCCTTATATAGAGTTTTGGAGTGAAGATAAGTCAGCTTGATGTGTGACTTGTTGTCCTCTTCAACCCCAGTTGTTCTTCAGTTCTTCACTTGGAGTTTCTGTCTTCCACTTGGAGTTTTAGAAGCTCTTAACTCATCATTAGGCGAATCTTATCATCAAGTGTCTTTTTAGAAGCTTCCTGGGCACTGGCATTTTGAGAAAAAGATTCCTCCACATGTCCAAGTACGCCCAACGCAGGTAGCCTTTGTTCTACTTGCTATGCAACGCAGGTAGCCTTTGTTGTACCTGCTATGCAGCGCAGATGCCTAGTGGAGCAGCTGCAATGATCCAAAACTGACCTGTTTTTGAGTGCTTTTCAGTGGAGAACTGATTTGCAGTGCTGTGGTTTGCTGACCTTGTTCCTCTAAGGGTAAGAACAACTTGTTTAGGGACTTTGGATCCCTTAGATTATTGACATTTCATGCTCTATGCTGTAAGGCACAAAAATGTCTATAACAAAGGCCTACCCTGGAGCAAGTGTAAAGTGTGCAAGTGAGGAAGGGTTGAGGTAACGGGCTCAGGTAATGGAAGGCTTTCTAACAATTTTCAGTTCATCAATCTATTATATATATTCATATAATAATATTTTGTTGGAGTGCATAGCTAGATTTTATATAAATAACAAATATACACGAGGATTATGAAGACCAATACCATGAACAGGTCGAAAACTAATATACCATTGCTAGGTGGCACTGGAAAATTGGCAAGGATAGCCACATGAGTTCCATGTAGCTATGTTTATGGTGTGGCACCTTATGATTCATCAGAAATTCAATGATCATATCTCTTGGTCCAGAGGTCAGATTGAAGTAAAAATTTATATCATTGGGATTGTCTTGATGAGATAGACACAACAGTGATGTCTAATTGAGGTTGTGAGCTATATGAAATGATAAAAAAATTTACACCCCATTTCCATAATGGCATCTTGGATCTTGGGTCAACACAGTAACCACCTCCTTTTAACTGGTGTTTTAGTGGGGATTAGGAGGGGGTGTGTTACAGTAAGTTAGTTGTTTTTTGTTGATATTAAGATTTGTAATGAAGATAAGTGTATCAATTTATTATACTCTTTACCAAACTTATGAGACAGTCTAGTTGTAGCCATAGGGAGTAATATAACCACCTTAATTGTTGATGGCATGGTCTCATCTACTTTATGAAAGGAAATGAGCGAAAATTACATGGAAAATTAGAGAATAGATGCACTGTATGTAAAAGGGATTTTCCTAGATAGAAATAAAAATAATTCCTCAACTAGAATATTTAAATATAGAGAAAGATCAAAATCTTTAGGAAAATTCTTACATAAACACTAAAACTGAGGTAAAGGGTACTACATGAAGAATTGTATATCTAGAGGTATTGTGAGAAGGAATGGATCTAATGATGGTACCTCCATAGAAGGGAAATTCTCCTCGGAGGAAGGAGGGGATGTGTACTTGGTTGCTTCAAGCACATATGTAGATCATTACGTATGGTTGATCAACTCAAGTGCATCCTTTCATATGAATCCCAAATGTAGTGATATTATGAATATGAAATATATGATGGTGATAATGTTTTCATAGGAGATAAATTGACAACAAACATCATGTAGTATACCTAAAGGGGATAATATGGGGTACAGAGGGAGGTACCCAAGATAATAACGTAAGGATGATAAATAAATGGGCCATAATTAATAAATAAAGTGGTTACCCCACATTATGCAAGGGACCACAAGTAGTTAGGAAATAATGTGATAAGCCCATGGTATTGGATGTATGGTAATTAGAGACCCATGGTAATTACCCATGTTATTGTATGTATGAAGCCTATATAGAGGCTAGAGACTCCCCTTTGACAAGAATATGGCTTGTGGAGTGATCTTCTTCATTAAGGAGTAGTTGTATGGTGTTACCCTACCTCAAGTCTCCCCACTCTACCCAAGAAATTGTTCTGATGCCACCTGTAATATATTTGGTCTGCAAATATATAAAAATGTAAAATATACCTAATAAATAACATGATAGACTATAGAACTCTAGATCTTTATTAATATCAAAACCCTTGAGGTAGGGTAACACCATACAACTACTCCTTAAGGAAGGAGATCACTCCATAAGCCATATGCTTGTCAATACAAAAAATTACTTGACATCTCTCAATGGGGAGTCTCTAGCCTCTATATAGGCTTCATACATACAATACCATGGGTCTCTAAATACCATACATCCAATACCATGGTCTTATCACATTATTTCCTAACTAATTGTGGTCACTCACCTCTGGTGCTCCCCGAATTCCTACGTTGATGATTCCATTCATCTTCGGCTTTTCCAACGAAATCTTACAGCTGTTGCAACCAAATGGTATATTGAGCTACCTCAAAACACCTATCATGAATTTAACACTCTCTCCATAGCCCTTCTCACACATTTCCAGTTGCCGGTTCACTATGAAACTGGCACCCATTTGCAAATGTCGCTCAATAAAGACAATGCGAACCACATCTCTGTTCACATCCATGAATGGAGACATAGGCACTACCTGATTAAGTTTGAGATTTTTGATTAGTTGTTGACCGAGTGGTTCACCAAATCATTCGTCAACAAAATTGTTGGGGACATTGCTATGGGCGTGTTATCACTCAGATTTTCCTTGAAGTTGTTAGAAGAAGGAAAGGGGTCCGAGGTAACCACAAACCAAGTTTTAAGTATAGAATCTAGCCAATATGTACTGAGAGAGGGCTCTCTCTTTAAGATTTAGCTTTGTTTTATGAAATATTAGGCTAGTTATGAAAGCTTGGGGGTTTTGATTGTGTTTGGTGGAGTAATTCAGGAGCAGATGGATAGAACAGAGTATTTTAGGCTATTGGGCTAAGGAGTCAACTAAGGATGGCTTAACTGGATCAGGTCTTTTCAACAAAGGAGGGCTTCACAGGGCAAGATAGGCAAACAAGAGATTGATGGTAGCTTAAAAGGGTGAAATGGTCTTGAAAAGGAGGAAGGGAAATTAAGAATCCTTCAACAAAGCTCAAGAGAGGGGAAGTGGGTGATCGCTAATAAAAAGCAATTAAGAATTTCTTATTAAATGACCACAATGATAAACTAAGAAGCAAGGAGCAGTTAAGAATTCCCTACCTATGATAGCTTAGAAGAAAGCATTTAGAATAAAAATGATCTTAAAGACAGAATGCAATAAAGCACTTTCTGAAATATATTTTTTCGTTTATTATTCAGATATGAACACATGTGAAATATCAAACCAGCAAACAGTAACAAATAAGACATAGAATACTTATTTGTCCAACGTTTGACACATGAATCCTGTAAAAATTCCTTTGCTTTATTTCTTCATCTAGCCAGCCATACAAGAGTTGTTCAATAGCACTTCTTTCCCAAATAATAAATCTATAGAAATGTTAAAGAATCCACACCCAGTACTTCGAATGAGGAAGTACTTATACAAAAATTTACAATAAAATATCTCCTAACTGAGGGAGATATATTCTAGGAAGACTAACTATATTTTACATGAAAGTAGAGACAGATGGTCTCAAAGATAGAAACTAAAAGTGACTTGCTGGCTTGCTGTCCCTGCTTTTGTTGAATGAGCTGGAGGCAGGCCCTATGATTGAGCATCTTGCTATCTTGCTCGTAATTCTATGCTGGCTGATTGCTTTTCATCTTCTTATTGATACTCTTTGACCTATTCTAATACTCTTTACCTGCTTTATCCTTATTCATCTTCTTTTACCAAACTTGACTATGGTAAATACTTTAATTTTACTTTTTACCACAATAAATTACAAAATGTTTGTCATATCTGTCCACCAATCATCCCTTGGTATCCTGGTCCTTTGTAGCCTTCTGAAGATTTCATCAGCTTCAGTGTATTTTACAAAATTGGGCTGTACAGGAAGCAAATGTTTCAATTCATGCTCAACATAGAAGAGGTTCTCTATACTGTCATAGAGAACTCTGCCTTGAGGTAGTGCCTTGGGTGCAGATGACCTAGTAGATGAACTAGCTTGGTTATTTGCATACTGACCCAATTTGTCAATATAATCCTCATGCCTCATCAATTTATCATTAATAACTAAAGGACTGGGAAGTCGTTTGCTCTGTAAAATGCCAAACTTTTCCATAAATTCATCTATATCCTCCTGCATGTTCTGACATTTTCTTTCCAAGTTCTGCATTCAAGCCCTTTTTGTTAAGACTTTCTTGATTTCTAGGATAGTTCCAGTTCTATCCTCAATAACCAGTTGTTCTAATTGATATTTATTTTTGTTGCTTAAAAATTTTATTAACCTGATTGCTTCTTCAAGTTTTCCTCCCAGCTCTTCCTTAGTTTTCTAAATCTCTTGAAGAGAAACCTTCACCAGGTCAATCTATTCAAAAATGATCTGTATTGATGACCAAACATCATTGATTGACTGAGTGATGTTGGTTCATAAGATTTTCTTGTTGGCATTATGATTCTAGTATGGCTCTATGATACAGGTGTTGTACTTGATGGCAACTCACTCAAGTGGCAAAACTCTGTTCAGGTTCTCAAAATGATGGAAATTAAGAGGCTCGCAGGTGAATGGTTCAAAAGGTGCGGATCCACAGGTTCTCCTTCCAGGAAGTGCGGTCATACCCGCAATTTATCCGTTCAGAAAGTGCGGTCCCCTAGTTCACTCACTTCAAGGCAAAGAAGTGTGCTCACGTGGGGTTTCTTATGTTTGGCCCGTGGTATTTAGCTCGTCGTTCATGATCCTATGGTTTTGGCCCGTGGTATAGGATCTAATTTAGCCCCGGTTTGGATCCCTTGTATTGGTTATTGATGGTTTTGTCCCATGGTGTGAATAAGGGCTTGACTATAAATAGGGAAGGAGATCACTTGGCTTAGATATCTTTGAAATTTGAAGATCATAAGAACTGAATTTTGGGTTATCAGTTTTAAAAGCCAGATCTAAATCAAGGTAAAATTTAAAGGCGAATCTATCGCTAAGTCGTGATCTCTCGGGCGCATGATCAGATCTGTGGATCTGACTGTCTGTGGTACATTGGAGGACTGTTAATTTGGCCCTAATCAGAGGTTCGCAGGTGATCTGAAGGCGTAGTGCGGGGGTACGCAGTACAGAGGAAGGCACAGTGCGGGTATACACAGCGAACTGAAGGCACAGTGCGGGGTACGCAGTACAGAAAAAGACACAGTGCGGGTATACGCAGCGTAGCTGAAGGCGCAGTGCGGGGTACGCAGTACAGAAGAAGGCGCAGTGCGGGTATACGCGGCGCAGCTGAAGGTGAAGTGCGGGTATCCACAGGTGTACGTTGGTGAAGTTGCGGACCTGCCTTGAAATATTTGTTGGCTGCCTGTTTTCCATTTGCTGTTGTGTTCTAGGTTTAGGTTACTGGTGTTGTTTTTCTGTTTACAACATTCTAAGAAGTTTGGGTGGCTCATTGGATTTATTGTATAAGGAGATTGGTTGATTCACATGTACTTGATGTTTATTTGATGTTCTTGGATCTAGTCTGAAATTTAATGAAAAGTGGTCCTTGAAAGAAAAGAAGTAGGGGGTTGTAACTCCCTTCCAGGAGAGACTGGAAAACGAGAGAGAGTTGTAGCTCTCTGCAGGTTGCAGCCTACGTATTGGTAAAGGACTGCACCAATACAAAATCATTGTAAAAGGAGTTTCTAATTGAAAGAAGATAGAGACATATTGCAGCAGGTGGTTTTCACCCACATTGGGTTTCCACCTTATATCTGGTGTTCTTTGGTGTGATTATCTGTTTTTCTTGTTCATGCTCATTATTTTATGGTACTGACATACAATAATTCAAAGTATAAATATATTGAAAAAGGATTTGATAATACTGATTCACCCCCCCTCTCAGTATTATTTCCAACAATTGGTATCGGAGCCGGTCCTTCTGAAGGAACTTGATCGCTTGAAGGAAGATCCATCATGAGCAACTACGAGAGGGAAGCATCAATCAGGCCACCGATTTTTGATGGGACAAACTTCGTGTATTGGAAGGTAAGAGTTACTACCTATCTTCAATCTTTGGGTACAGAATTCTGGGACATCATAGAAACAGGGTATACTTTTCCATCAGCTACTCCTACAGATCCAGCTGAGAAGAAGAAATATGAAACAAATGCAAAGGCAGTCAATACTCTTCTAGGATGTCTATCTCAATTAGAATTTGTGAAAGTTATGCAGTATAAATCCGCAAAAGAAATATGGGACAAGATTGTTTTGAGCTATGAAGGAGATGATCAGGTAAAACGTGCAAAACTTCAAACCCTCAGGATTCAATATGAAAATCTCAAGATGTATAATGATGAAAGTGTGGCTAACTATTTTCTTCGTGTGGATGAGATTGTTAATTGTATGAAAAATTTGGGTGAAGAAATAAAAGAGGCTGTTGTGGTTGAAAAATTTCTAAGATCCCTGTCACCTAGGTTTGAATCTAAAGTTTCTGCTATAGAAGAAAAGGAGAATCTACAGCATCTTAAAATGTCACAACTGCATGGAATTCTAACTGCTTATGAAATGAGGAAAGGAGGTCCATCTGACAGGAGAGAAGCTGCCTTCAAGGCTTTAGGCAAAGGAGAGTACTATGAATCAGGACGTGGGTCAGAAGAAGAAGAAGAATCAAATTTTGTCAGAAATCTTCAACGGGGTGGTGGACGGTTCAGAGGTAAGTTACCCTTCAAATGCTTTGCTTGTGGAAGAGTAGGTCACTATGCTGCCAAATGTCCTCATAAGGATAAGATCGACAAGGGAAAGGAACCTATTAGATGGAACAAGAAATAGAATGCAAATAAGAAAAGCTACTATACTCATGAAGACAGTGATGGTCTATCAAATAGTGATGAAGATGAACGAGGTAATGACTATAAACTTTTAATGGCCTTTGAAGATGATGATTACATGGATGCTATAGATGTGGATAGCTTTTATGAAGAGATTTCTAGACTCAAGACATGTATAGAAGAAAAGAATGTGATCATTGATGCTCTACAATTTCAAATTGATGAAAAAGAAAAATTTCTTGAAAAGTTAGAATGTGAAATTGTTGGCCTTAGAAAAGAAATTGAGAAAACAAAGGCTATTAATCTTAAGTTTGTCAAAGGATCTGAAACTCTGGATAAGATCATCAATGTACAACGTTCTCCGCTAAACAAGACAGGTCTGGGGTATAATGGAGAAACATCTCAAGCATCCACCTCAAAGAGTTATCTTGATGCAACAAGAAGGAATGAGCAAAAGCACAATGGAGATCACCAGGTAAAGCAGGGACGAATTACATCAAGAACAAACAAAGACTACCAGGTAAACCAGGGGCAATCTGTCTTAAGGGTGAACAAAAGCTACAACCAGCCACAGGTAAAATCTTCTCAATTTGCTTCAAGAATGGATGACAATAGAAATTACAATCATTTGGCCGGTAGATTTGATAACCGCAGAAGTTTCTTCAATGGCCAATGTTTCTCTTGCCATAACTTTGGTCACAAAGCAGCTCAATGTGTTGCATATAAAACAATCATGACTAGAGAAGCTCAAAAACAAAGAAGTATGACTGGGATTACAAAAAGGACCTATAACAACTTTTCGGCTCTTGAAAATAAAATTGAATGTTCTATTTGTAATAACTTCGATCATGAGGATTCTGAATGCAGGGACAGGTTTCAGCAGACAAAGGAACAAGCCTCAAGCACCAGAACATGGAGAATAAAAGAACCACAATCAGAAAGATGTGGGATAGCCTTTTATACAGAGGGATAGGAAAATCTATGGTACATCGACAGTGGATGTTCAAAGCATATGACAGGTGATAAAGAAAAACTTGAATCATATTCTGCTTTAGAAAAGGAAAAGAAAGTTTCTTTTGGAAATGATACTCCTGCAGCTATAAAAGGAAAAGGCACAGCTCATTTGAAAGAAAAGGTCAAAGCTGGAAATGTTTTGTATGTTGATGGCTTGAAGCATAATCTTCTGAGTGTCAGTCAGATGTGCGATCAAGGAACCGAGGTAATATTTCGATCAAATGGATGTAGTGTTCGTGATCTTGATACAGGGAAAACAGTGATCAAAGGTAGAAGAACTCCAAATAATCTATACATATTTGAAGAAGGACAACAACAATGCTATTTGAGCAAGGATGATGAACATTGGTTATGGCACCGGAGGTTGGGGCATCTAATCTTTTCACAAATAAGGAAGGCATGCAAATATCAGGCAGTTCATGGTCTTCCAGATATCAAAATTCTAGAAAACACTATATGCAAATCATGTCAGTTTGGTAAGCAAACCAGAACCAACTTCCCAGAGAAGGAAGGATCAGCCAGCAGGCCTCTTAAACTAGTCCATACAGATGTATGTGGTCCTTTCAGGACAAGGTCACTTCGAGGAGAAGAATACTTGATATTATTCATTGACGATTTCTCCAGGTTTGTTTGGTTAGGACTTTTGAACCACAAAGACGAAGCATTCGAAAAATTCAAATCCTTCAAAGCCTTGGTTGAAAATGAATCAGGTTACAAAATTAAGTGCCTCAGGTTTGACAGAGGTGGGGAGTTTACCTCAAATGAATTTTTCGATTTCTGTGAAGAACATGGGATAAGAAGGGAATTCTCTACAGCTAGAACTCCGCAGCAAAATGGAGTGGTGGAAAGGATGAACAGAACAATCCAACAAATGGCTCGTGCTATGCTTGATGAGTCTGGAACTCCCACAACTTTCTGGGGTGAAGCTGCATATGCTGCGGTTGTTATTCTCAACAAAACAAATGTCCGAGTGAACAACACTCAAACTCCTCATGAGCTCTGGTATGGTGAGACTCCTTCGGTAAAGCATTTCAAAATTTTTGGGAGCAAATGCTATATTAAGAATACTGATGAGCAACTTGGAAAACTTGAACCTAGAGTAGATGAAGGCATTCTTCTTGGTTATTCTCCACACAACAAAGCATATAAGTGCTACAATAAAAGACTTGAAAAAATTGTTGACAGAATTGATGTAGTGGTTGATGAAAAATGATACATTCCTAGGCTAGTAAATCATGAAAATATCGAAGAAAATGAAGACTACCCTCAAAGACAGAATGATGAAGAAGAAGAACCTCAAGGAGCACCATAGGAACAGATAAGGATAGAAGAGAAGACTCCATCAAGGTACGTTCAGAAGAATCATCCAGAATCTCAGATTTTGGGGCAGAAAGAAGCAGGTGTACAAACAAGAAAAATGATTGTAGAAGCTTCAAGCTATTTGGCATTACTCTCCTCCACTGAACCACAAAATGTAAGAGAGGCATGCAAAGATGAATGTTGGGTCAAAGAAATGGATGAAGAACTTGAGAAAATCGAAAATAATAACACTTGGGAGTTGGTTCCTAGACCAAAGGATAAGAATGTTATAGGGACAAAATGGATCTTCAAGAATAAGTTGAATGAAAATGGGGAAGTAATTAGAAACAAGGCCAGACTTGTTTGTAAAGGATATGCCTAGCAAGAAGGAATAGATTTTGAAGAAACTTTTGCTCCTATTGCAAGACTTATGCCATCCGAATGTTCCTTGCTCTCTCAAGCTTTCAAAAGTTCAAATTATTTCAAATGGACGTGAAATCAGCCTTTTTGAATGGAGACTTAGAAGAAGAAGTATACATTGAGCAGCCAGATGGTTTCATTCTTGGAAATGATCCAAATCTTGTATGCAGACTAAAAAAGGCTCTCTATGGTCTTAAACAAGCTCCAAGGGCTTGGTACTATCGTTTGGACAAATATCTTCATCAACAAGGTTTTTCAAAAGGATCAGCAGATAGCAATCTTTATATAAAAATTGAAAATGAAAAATTGCTAATACTTGTTGTGTATGTAGATGATATTATCTTTGGCAGCAATGAAGAAGCTATGAGTCAAAGCTTTGCCTTGGTGTTGCAGAAATAATTCGAAATGTCTTTGCTTGGGGAACTGACATATTTTCTAGGATTGCAAATCCAACAAAATGAAGGAGGGATCTTCTTGTCTCAAACCAAGTATCTCAAGCAGATTTTGAAGAAATATGGTATGGAAGAAGAAAAACCAGTATGTACACCCATGGTCACAGGATGTAACCTCAGTGCAAATGATGAATCAGCAGCAGTGCATCAACTAACCTACAGATCTATGATTGGAAGTCTACTTTATTTGACAGGTACCCGACCAGACATCATGCATGCAGTGGGAATAGTTGGAAGATTTCAGGCAAATCCAAAGGAAACTCATCTTCAGGCAGTGAAGAGAATTTTCAAATATCTTCAAGGGACTCAAAACTATGGCTTATGGTATCCTAGAGATACAGATCTCACACTTCATGCTTATACAGATGCAGATTGGGCCGGAAGCGTGGATGACAGGAAGAGCACAAGTGGTGGTGCATTCTTTATGGGTTCCTGATTAGTATCTTGGTTCAGCAAGAAACAGAGTTCAATTGCTTTGTCTACAGCTGAAGCAGAATATGTGGATGCTGCATCTTGCTGCACTCAAATCCTTTGGATGATACAGACCTTGCAGGATTTTCAAATCACTTGTACACCACCTATCTCCATCTTATGTGATAATACAAGTGCAATCAGCATTTCAAAGAACCCAGTCATGCATTCAAAGACCAAGCCCATACCAATCAAGTATCACTTTCTTCGAGAACAAGTGCTTGAACAAAAGGTCAAGTTGGAGTATGTTCCTTCTAAGGAACAAGTTGCTGATATACTCACCAAACCATTGCCCAGGGAGACCTTTGAATACCTCAGGCAAAAGCTGGGGGTTTTTGATGCATCATCTTGTTGTTGACTCTCTTCTGATTGTTGGCTGTACGCAAGGTTCATCTGTGGTATATGCGTACATTTGTTGAGTTGTGGATTGGTCGAAGATCGAATGGCACAGGTTCAGGGGGAGCATATAATGGATTGTTGGCATTATGGAGGAAGTACAGAAGAAATATTGTTGCGATATGTCTCTATCTCTTTCATGGTCATTTATGGTGTTTGGTGGATTATGGTTCTTCTTTGCAGATTTGGTTTATAGTCAGGGGGAGCATGGTCTTAGGGGGAGCATAACCCTTTGCCCTTGATGTCAAAGGGGGAGAATGACGTTGAGGATCTTGAGGTTGCCATCAAGTCCAAAGGGGGAGATTGTTGGCATTATGATTCTGGTATGGCTCTATGATACAGGTGTTGTACTTGATGGCAACTCACTCAAGTGGCAAAACTCTGTTCAGGCTCTCAAAATGATGGAAATTAAGAGGCTCGTAGGTGAATGGTTCAAAAGGTGCGGACCCGCAGATTCTCCTTCCAGGAAGTGCGGTCATACGCACAATTTATCCGTTCAGAAAGTGCGGTCCCCTAGTTCACTCACTTCAAGGCAGAGAAGTGTGCTCACGTGGGGTTTCTTATGTTTGGCCCATGGTATATAGCCCGTCATTCATGATCCTATGGTTTTGGCCCGTGGTATAGGATCTAATTTAGCCCCGGTTTGGATCCCTTGTATTGGTTATTGATGGTTTTGTCCCATGGTGTGAATAAGGGCTTGACTATAAATAGGGAAGGAGATCACTTGGCTTAGATATCTTTGAAATTTGAAGATCATAAGAACTGAATTTTGGGTTATCAGTTTTAAAAGCCAGATCTAAATCAAGGTCAAATTTAAAGGCGAATCTATCGCTAAGTCGTGATCTCTCGGGCGCATGATCAGATCTGTGGATCTGACCGTCTGTGGTACATTGGAGGACTGTTAATTTGGCCCTAATCAGAGGTTCGCAGGCGATCTGAAGGCGCAGTGCGGGAGTACGCAGTACAGAGGAAGGCACAGTGCGGGTATACGCAGCGCAACTGAAGGCACAGTGCGGGGTACGAAGTACAGAAAAAGGCACAGTGCGGGTATACGCAGCGCAGCTGAAGGCGCAGTGCAGGGTACGTAGTACAGAAGAAGGCGCAGTGCGGGTATACACTGTGCAACTGAAGGTGAAGTGCGGGTATCCGCAGGTGTACATTGGTGAAGTTGCGGACCTGTCTTGAAATATTTGTTGGCTGCCTGTTTTCCATTTGCTGCTGTGTTCTGGGTTTAGGTTACTGGTGTTGTTTTTCTGTTTGCAACATTCTGAGAAGTTTGGGTGGCTCATTGGATTGATTGTATAAGGAGATTGGTTGATTCACATGTACTTGATGTTTATTTGATGTTCTTGGATCCAGTCTGAAATTTAATGAAAAGTGGTCCTTGAAAGAAAAGAAATAGGGGGTTGTAACTCCCTTCCAGGAGAGACTGGAAAACGAGAGAGAGTTGTAGCTCTCTGCAGGTTGCAACCTGCGTACTGGTAAAGGACTGCACCAGTACAAAATCATTGTAAAAGGAGTTTCTAATTGAAAGAAGATAGAGACATATTGCAGCAGGTGGTTTTCACCCACATTGGGTTTCCACCTTATATCTGGTGTTCTTTGGTGTGACTATCTGTTTTTCTTATTCATGCTCATTATTTTATGGTACTGACATACAATAATTCAAAGTATAAATATATTGAAAAAGAATTTGATAATACTGATTCACCCCCCCTCTCAGTATTATTTGCAACATTTCTGATATCTGTTAAAGGTTTTTCAAAAGTGAGGTCCTTTTCCAATGTTTTCACCTGTTGAGCCAAGCCTTTATTTTTCCTCACTTCTTCAACAAAATTGATTTTAGACACATCATAATTTTGTTCTAAAGTGACAAATTTCTCCTTTACCTTCTGCAATTCAGAGACTTGGAGTTTCATCTCCTCCATGGACTTGATTAGTTCTTCAGTGCTCCGACCTGAAGTTCCTACCTGTGCTTGTACCTGTAATAGCTTCTACTGTGGCCAAAGGAATATTCGATGCAAGAGCTGTTGCAAGTGTAGAAGGGACTACCATGGAAACCACTGGTACTACATTTTCAGGCTAAGAGGTCGACTCACTCTACCTACTTTTTAGTGATTTCTCTAATTCTTGCTCAGTCTCCTTCAGTTGTTCATTTAGTTTGAGGACTAGGTCCATAAGCTCTTCTTCAACTTTCTTTTCAATAACTTCAGCAGTTTGTGGATGCATTAGTGGAGGCAACTTTAACTGCTTTCTCAAGGCAGCTATGTCTTCATTTTTCTTCTTTATCAAGGCCTTTGTAGCTTTTACATATTTAGGGTTATAACCCAATCCAATGATCAACTCCTCCAGTGATATAATTCTGGTATCCTTAGCCTGCAAGGAGGATCTTTCTAACTATAGTTGGGCAGCGGTATTATTCGGTGAATTTTCTAACCTTTGTGCCATCATGGCTTTACTTGTCAACATTGAATACACCATTTCCCCTGTCTACTTATGCAATTCAATTTGATATAGGTGGTCAATTTTATTAGCCAAGACCTCAAAATCAGTTTTGAGGTAGTCTACAAGTGATTGGGGTTGTTGTACTTTGGGTTTCAAAAAGCTCATCTACATTTTGCCTTCTTTGATGTCATAAGTTGACATCAACCTAGTCTGATTGGTAGGAGCCATCTTCATATATTGATTGTAGACTTGGGCCCTTAATGGTTCATTTCTGGCCTTTATCTCTTTGAATTTTTCTTTGATGTCTAAGGACTTATTAGATGAAGGCCTGAAGGATGAAACTTTAGCGCTTTGCTGTCTTTCTAGCTCTTGTCTTTGTGAACTAGAAGGTGTCTCACATGTTGGGGCTGTATGCTGACTGTCTGCACCTTCTTTCCTCAAACTCCCTATAGTTTCTTCAAAAAATTCTTCCTCTGAATGGGGATCTAGCCTGTGCCTCTTAGCACTAGGCTGGTCTGAAGGACCACTGGCAGGGGTAGCTACTTCCCTGTCTCTTTTTAAACTCTTTTCCTCATTCAGAGGAGTCTGCAAAACTAGGGGATCTCCCATGTTAATCTGAGTTGGGTGGGTCTGTATTTGAGCATGTTCTTAAGAGATTTCAGGCTGCTTTGACATGCTTGATTACCCTATTGCTGGAGTGCTAGTTTCTTGTTCTCTTTCCTGTGATGACCCTGCAAATGGTGCACTAGTTTCCTGTGAGTGCTTTTGAGAAGTATTAGTTGTTGAGGCACTAGTCCTTGATGTTGGCTTTTGAGAAGTCTCAATTGGCACCCGTTCAAAAGAATCCAGGTCAAGTGTTGTTTCTAGGTCTTTCATTACATTTTCTACATTGACCTGATCACTATCCATCTCTACAAGAGTTCCTTCTCTCCATTCATCCATATTAGCATATTTCTCAATCTCTGGGATTCTGTGATGAAAATAGGGTGATAACCTATTTTTCATTCTCCTATCACAAATGAAACTGTGTGGGTCATATTTCCAACTAAAGCTTTTGTTTAATTTCATGTGGTTTTCTAGGATTTCTTCTGCTGCTTTTCCTGCTTCTCTATTGTTGCAGACAAATGGGCCTAGGTGATCCTTGATTCTCAACTGAGGTTTCTTCTTGGCCTTGGTAAAGTGGACCAGATCTGAGTTTATCATTTGTTTGTAATATTCCAATGCAAACAACCTCATTGGAACATATTTTGGTAGCTTGAATGGGGGAAGCTCAATGTGGAGCGATAAAAAGGTGTTTTTTTAACTCCTAATTACCTTCACATTAATTATCAACCCAGGGACGACTTTTTATTTCAAGAGTGTACTCAGTCTGAGGCGGCTATTTACTCAAGAGTAATGTTTGTAGTATAGTGCTTAAAAGCTACAAAAGTAAATGGCTGCATGTCTACAACTTAACTACTTCAAAAGGCTAAATCACACCAAGCATTGCATCAGTCGAAGGTTCGGTAGCAATAACCCATTTTTTTCATAACTGATGAGAACAAATCCAAGGTCTGGGAGCTAGGTAGCAGATGTTGGGGCTCACTACAACCTGAGATCGTCCTTGATGAATATAAATGAAACGGAAAGTAAAGGAAATAACGATGAAATAGAACAGCACATCAGCCAAGGGTTTGGTGGCAATAACCTATCCCTTTCATAACTGATGGGAGCAGATCAGAGGTCTGGGAGCCAAATAGCAGAAGCTGATACTCACTACAGCCTGAGTCTGTCCTTAAGAAATGGCAAGTAAATGAAACAACAAATCAACAATCTTGAAATAGACCAGCAATTAAAAGGGAACAACAATTCAGAAATGGAACAGCAACTAAATATGGATGTACAACAATCCAAATCAAGCACACAACACACTTATCATTAAAAGGGATAGTAATCCGAGCTTCAATACAATATGCATGAATCACAGTTATAAAGTAACAACAATTGTAACGGAACAGCAATCCCGAATAAACAATAGTCACAATTTAAGAATACATCATACAGTTGTACCGGTTTAGGAACATACAACGCGGTTAATCTGTAATTGAATGAAAATATGTAAGGAGCAGCAATGTTATATCAATTATCAAAAGGAACAACAATGTGATACAAAGTTAAAATGACAACATAGCATTCCTGTTGCAGATAACGATAGTATCCAATCAAGTATATCTAATAGCGCTGATATGTAAAACAGTAAAGTGCGTCAGATTACTGAACAGAGTAAAATAAAGAAATCAAACCACACATGAAGCATAAAGATATAATACAGCAGCAGCGTACTCCACCAGAGGCTGGGCCCTTAGCCGCCAGCGGATGCTGCTGGGTTACTTCAGGATCAAAGATGAAATGGCAACTAGATTTATATTAAAATATCAAAGCAGAGTTACAGTGGATTACAACAAGAAGTCTCTCAATCTCTCATCCATTATCCATTCTCTCTGCCATCCTCAATTCTGAATCTCTAATTCATCCTCAATTCCATCATTCGAGTCCCTCTGAAGTCATCCCCCTCTCTGATCTCTGTTCTGATTTAAATAAAGAGAGATCAGAGAGCAGTTACAATCAAGATAAGTACAACATGATTTCTATTACAAAATTAGATTGTTTCCAACCAATTGATAAACAAGAAGATATATTTCCATCCAGCTTTCAACAAGAGCAAGACGAATTTGGCTTTGCAGCTGAGATTTGGAGGACGGCCGCAACAACAAATCTCAGAAAATCGTGCTCAAAGAACCATGCGTTTCTCTCAGTACAAGCCGAATTTGGGCAAACCGTTCTTTACTAAAGTTAATTGGGTCCGTTATGGACAAAACCCATGTTCCATATTTTCCAGATTCTGCTTCATTTTCTCAGAATCTCAACCGCAAAACCGTCACTTCTTATTCCAGCGAATTTTTGAGTTGGCACTTTTAATGATCAAATCTTCAATCTGGAAATTATCTTGGAGGCTAAAAATGGTGAATAATGTTACAAATGATTTATTAAAACTATCATTGATAAAATCATTCATAATCATCAATTTATTAGAAATAAAGGAGAATAAATAATATTCATTCATAGAAGCATAAATCATCATAAAATGGATTTATATAATAAATGACATGATGAAGAATAATAGAAATGGGTGGAATAAGTGTTCAAAAGTGATAATAATAATGGCATATTAACGGCCCAACACTCACATCCATATATCCTGATCTCTGTGTGGTTTTGGTACAAGTATCAGTCACCTACCTTGTACTGTTTGGATAGCTGAAGGATCCTTTTGATTTCATCACTAATCCTAGGAGGAGGATTTCCTGTCAGCATGGTGGTCACTGGGTGGACAAATTGGTCAATGAACTCATTATATGAATAGGGATAGGCAAAAGAATGGTGGAAGATTGAAGTCCAAAAAATAACTGACCTTGGGTTACCCTTTGTATCAAGTTTATTGACAGAAAATGGGAACTTGTTAGACTGATAGTAGATGATAAGGTGATAGATGAATGTGGAATACTTGAACACTTTTCCATTTTCTAGCCTCATGAACTGGTCATGGATTTTCTCAGCAATAAATGCAGCATAATTGTACATAATTGTACTTGACAGTAAGGGGTTGACCAAGGGTAAAGATGGACATCAAAACTAAGGTCAATTCATCTACATATTCACTGGTATTAAATCCCATGACTGTAGCTATCATATCAACTATAATTCTATCTATTTCTGTGAAGATAACTGTCAAATAGGGAGGGGGCTATTGGTTTCATTCTCCTTATAAATGAAAGTCTAGCACAGGAGACTAAGTTTAGACTGGGACAATTTGGATGATTTCTCAAGCAAATCTCCAAGGGAAATGGGGGTGAGGGCTTTACTAGGTTGAAATTGAAGCATCTCATTGATGGAGTCTGTAGTAATGGTGAAGAGGATAGTTTGATTGGGAGACATCACTGCTCTGAGGTTGGGGTAATAATTTGCATGGAAATAATGGATAATTTCAGGGAAAACATGCACAGAGGGGAGAAAGTACATTGAGAGATTGGATTCCCAAAGTCCCATGGTATCATAGCCATTCAAGTGATTGTCTCGGCATTGGCAAAATACTTTCAGGTGGTCTTTATCAGTAGTCAAGTCTTTTATTTATCTTCTAGAGGCATATAATCTAATTCATGGTGGGGGATAGTAATAGGTGCAATATTTAGGGCAACGAGGTTTCCATTCTAGTTCTTGTGGATTCAGATAGCGAACTTTGGTTTTTATATGAAATTGATGAAACAAAGGGTCTAGGGAAACTTGAATTTCAAGTGTGGTAACTTAATTATGGTGAAATTCTGGGTTCTTTTCAATTAATTGCAGAGAAAGCAAGTATTCAGAGGGTTTCTTGACGGGAATTGGTAAAAACCTGCTTTTAGGGACGGGCAACGTACACTGGGTGTGAATGGAGGACTCTGAGTAGTGTCGACTACAAATTTTGAAGTTGGTTGGCGGCTGGGAGTCCGAGCTGGTTTACCTCGACATTCAGTTTGCATGGATATATGCGTTCGCAGAATAGGATGCAAAAAATGATTTCTTTTGTTTTTTATACAAAGTCAAGAATTTGGCAGGTTTCGGGATTTGGACAGGTGGCATCAGCGGGAGGAAGATTTGATGTTTTGTCATTTAGCGGGAGGCGGTAAGCGGTTTTCATCACATCGCTAATGCAGGGGAAGTGGTATTCGGGCTCATCCGCACGATTACATACGATGAGCGACGCGTGGCAGTGGCACTATTTAGAAACTGCTCGCGATCGCACTCTAACGTTCGGTCGCAGAGGGCTGTGCAATATGCACGACAACAGTTGGATGTGAGGGGCTTGATTGGACGGCTATTGGGGAGGTAAGGTGGCGGGAGTTTAATGAGGGTGGGCCCAACATAATTAACGGTTTTTTAATTATATTGGGAGCAGCGGGATTGGTCGCTTGAGTTATTAATTAACAATGGGGATTAATTAATCCTTTTTTAATATGGCAGGGGTCAGGGTTCTCAATTAGTTACGGATTAACTAATTAATCCCAATTAAAAGTGTATTATGGTTATATTTTAACTGAGGGGCGGGATATATAAAATTTGGGGATTTTGCATAGGTATAGTAATACTATAATAATATAAGTTAGTATTTAATATGACTGAATGAATATAAAAAGCACTAAGTCTCAAACATTTTCATGTGTATATTTAAACTTAGGCTAAATGAGAAATGAGGGTTTTTATGGAAAATATTTTAATTTCCCTAAGTAAAATAGAATTTTACTTAGGAAAATTTTTATAAAGGGAATGAATGACTTATGAAGGGGTGTAATCATTGATGAATGGGCTTAAGTACTTGGGCATTATAAATTATTTGGTCGAGGGTCCGGTCCCTCCAAAAGTCAGAGAAATGATCTGAGCCCCTCTAATTTGATAGATACCTTGGCACTTAGGGGAAAATAGTGAAAATTTAGGGGAAATGAGTAGTGAAGTTAATTATTGTGAATTTGCTTGCTTGATGTGCCTTCCATGTGTTACATGCATTTGCCTTGTGATGAAAGTAAAAGATTTACATATTTAAACTTATCATTCACCACACATTATTCTGCAACTGTCATCTACCTACTTCACCTACTTAACCTAGCATTTTCACTTCTTTAATAGAGTGCACTTACACTGGAAAACCCTTATCAAACTTTCTTTTCTTTTACATGGTGATGCCTATCTAAGTCTACACTTATTACATCTAAGGGCTCAGATTAAACTGTTGAGCTCCTTTTCTCACTCTACCTATCTACTTATCTGCCAAGATTACAATGTTTGGTCAGATTTTTATTCTCTATTTCTACAACATGAAATTGAAAAATGAACTAGCCAAGCTTAAGCTATTTGACTATTCATGAATTGTGGCATAAGTGACAAGCTGCACACAATTGTTTTTTATACAAAAGTAAAAAAGTAGTGGCATTTAGACTTGCACACTTTCATGGTCTTTTCTTTTGGTGGGGTTCATTTTCTTTCATTTTTTGACCATATTTTTATTCTTTTCACCCTTTGATTTCTTTTGTAGGGTATACCCTCTTTACATTTTTTAAATTTTTTGATTTTTTCACAAATATGGAAAACCTTTGCAACAACAAAAGTATGAACATATTACAAATTTCAACAAGTCAATCATGATATATGACACCTATTGGTATAGGGGCATAAGAGTGGCTCCACTTGGGGATGGCTTTCCCTGATGGAAAGTTAAGAATAGTAGATCAGTGGCCTCTTTATGAATTTGACTGTGTCCTATAATCTTCTTTTGCTTACTGCTTTATTCTATGTATGACAGTGATACTTCTGAAGGTTAGGGCCTTCTCTTCGGGCTTCAACTCCAAAATGTTACTGTCCAATCAACACTATGACATTACAAAGGATATAATATGTACATGAAGAACATAGTAACATTAGTAAGTAGGATCAAAGTAATGTTTTAACATCCGACCATTCACTGGTCCTTCTTCTGCTTCTGTACCATCTAAGTTTTTAAGAAAATATGCATTATTTCCTTTGAAAGCATAGATGATGTATGGTCCTTTCCATAGGAAGTCAAACTTCCCATGTTTCCCCTTATCCTCTCTTCTGGAATCCCATCTTAACACTTTATCTCCAAGGTAGAAATCTTCTGCCTTGGTTCTTCTGTCAAATATCTTCTTCAGCTTCTCTTGCAACACTTGGGATCTTTGGTACACCTCCTCCCTGGTCTGCTGCAAATTGATAGTCTGGTTTATCCTTCTTTGAATATCATTAGGTTCTACTTGAGCTTCTTGGAGTATTTTCATGACAGGAACTCCTAATGATGAAGGAAAAACAGCCTCCATGCCATATACTAACTCATAAGGACTAGTTCCAATGGATTTTTTGGTTGTAAGCCTGTCTACCCATAATGCATTTATCAGTTTTTTGTTCCAAGTTTTCTTGTTCTCTTCCAACAATTTTTTGATGATATTAATTAAACTCTTGTTGGAAGATTCGGCCAGTCCATTCCCTTGAGGGTAGTAGGTTGTGGAATGGCCCAGTGTAATGTGTTACTTGTTACAAAAACTGATTATATTCTTTGATTTGAAAGCTGCAGCATTATCAGTAATAATTTTAGTGGGGCAACCAAACCTGGACAATATATTGGTTTCTAGGAAACCTATGTTCATGGTGTCATTAGCCTATCTGGGGGGGATGGCCTCTATCCATTTAGTAAAATAGTCAGTGGCAGTGAGTATCCATTTGTGTTGGCCTGAAGAGGGTGGATGGATTTCTCCAATGAAGTCAAGACCCCATTGTTGAAAAGGTTTCTCGGTGGAAATTGGTTTTAAGGGTAAGGGTAACAACTTTCTCTTGCCTTCAAAGATTTGACATTTATGGCAAAAAGTCACAAATTTCTTCACATCTGCAAACAAGGTTGGCCAATAGAATCCAGCCCTTAAGATCTTATCTACAGTTAACTTCCAATAGAGGTGTCCACCACAGTGTCTTGCATGAAATTCTTGGAGAGCCTTGACAGCTTCATCTTTTAATAAACAATTAAATAAAATTCCTTCATGATTTTACCAAAAAAGAGTATTATCTAAGATACAAAACATTGAAGCTTTCATTTTTAAAAACCTGTTCTTGGTCCTAGATAACCCTGGAAGAGCCTGCAGGTTTTGTAAAACATAAATTACATCAGCATAACAAGGTGAGTCTGAAAAGACCTGGTTGATTTGTGGAGTCGCCATCTCCTATTCGTTATCCAGTTCATTTATGTCTAGGGCTTGACAATTAGTTTCTGCCATGAGTTTGGCCAATCCCTGACCTTTTATTAGTTTTGTAGGTTTTATCTCTATATCATACTCTAAGATGGTAGCAATCCATTTACCCCTTTTGCCATCAATTCCACCCTGAGTTAGGATGTCTTTGACAACTGCATTAGGCACATAAGCTATCACATGAGAGTATAATATGTAGACTCTGAAGTCTTTAATGGCTTTTACAAGTGAAAAAGCTTGCTTCTCCATTATTTTGTATTTTAATGATGCATCTCTGAGTTCTTTACTAAAATAGGCTATAGTTTTTTCACATCCCTAATCATCCTTTTGTAATAAAATAGCTACTATAGTGTGTTCTGATGCAAAAGAAAAAATGATGAAGTCTCTATCAAATTTAGGACTTATGATGACCAGTGTTCAAGTTAAGGCCATTTTGGTTTCTTCAAATGATTGCTTGGCCTCTACTGTCCATTTGATACTTGAATCCTTTTTTAGCATATTATTTAGTAGCCTAATGAGTTCAGCTAGGTTAGATATGAATCTTCTCAAAAAAATTATCTTCCCTAGGAAAGCTTGAAGTTCTTTAATACTTCTTAGATGAGGTATCTGTAATATAGCTTTGATCCTGGAAGGGTCAATTCGAATGCCATCCTTGGAAATAATATGACCTAAAAGTTTACCTTCCTCCAGACCGAACAAGGACTCTTTTGGATTCAAAGAAATGCCATATTTTTTGCATTTTAAGAAGACTTGTCTGAGATGGTCTAAGTGTTGTTGATCAGATTTGGAAAAAACAGTCGAATCATCCAGATATATAATAAGAAAATCATGAATTTATTTGGAGAAAGGCAATGTCTATTGCCCTTTGGAAGGTTGCTCCTGTGTTTTCTAGTCCAAATGGCATCTTGATGTACATAAAAGTGCCCCATGGTGTTGTAAAAGAAGTTTTCTCTTGGTCATCAGGATGAACCAGGATTTGATTATATCCTGAAAACCCATCTAAAAGTGAAATTCTGGAAGAACCCACTACCCTTTGTAAAATATGATCCAATTTAGGTAAAGGATAGTTATCTTTAAGAGAGACCTTATTTACATTTCTTAGATCAACACATATACTTATTTCCCCAATTTTCTTCCTAGTAGGCACCAAGTTAGACACCCACTCTGAAAATCTAATAGGGGCAATAATCCCTACTTCATACATGCGTTTAATTTCTTTCTCAATCAATGGTAATAGCACAGGGTTAATTCTTCTGAATTTTTGTTTAAAGGGCTTTTGATTTTCCTTCAGAGGTATAGTATGTTAGATAATGGAGGTGTCATATGACTTCAAATCTTCATAACTCTAGGCAAAAATATCCTGGAATTCCCTCATAAGTTCAACATACTTTAGCTTCTGGTCAGGAGGTAAAGACTTTGATAGTTTTATCATTTTTGGATTATCCTGAGTTCCTAAGTTGTACTCTTCAATATCTGCTTTTAATGGTTCCATTTTAGGTTTCTGGGGAATGTCATTGGAATCAAACAAATCTTCGAGAGGAGTCAATCCTTTAGGCAGATGATTATTTTTTAGGTTAATAACCTCTATTTCCTCATCAATTATTTCATCTAGGTCCATTTGTTTCAGGTCTTGAACTTCTTTTTGTGTGAATTTTGTCGGATGAATAATATTAATTGAACTTTCCTCTAAAATGTTTGTTTCTACCTCATCTGTCTGATTAGAATTAATAACTGTATCAACATCTATGTAACTGTTAGAAAACTCTTCATCTAAAGTTAAAAAGTTATTGATCTACTCATCACTATCAAAAACCTGCCAGTTCTTTAGATTATCAGGTATGGCTGGTCTATGCCTAATTTCAGTAGTAAACTAATGATTAGGTTCAAAAGGTAATTTGCAGGTGTTGGCAAACATTGCCACGCTATGGGCTTGCAAGTTATGTTTTCTAGGGATTGTAGCAAGCTGAGTTTCCAGAAAAGTGTTGAGAATTTCCATGACTGTTCCTCTATAATACCCTAATCTAGGATTATTAATTTTGAATCTCCTATGACAGACACTCTGATTGCTCCTAATATTTTAACAAGTTTAAGACCCAACAAGGGAGCCTCATACTCTGCCATATTATTGGTGCACTTAAAATTTAATCTGTAGGCATGGCCTTCAGTGTGATCGTTTTCTAAATTGTACACTCAAACTCCTGCTCCTGCCCCTAGTTTATTGACCGATCCATCAAATTCTAAATGCCAAAGAATCTCATGCTCATAATTGGTGTCAGGGGTGATAGGAATTTGTTTAACAGTGGGATCTGGTTTTTCATTCTGATCTGATTTTTCTTTGTTATCTGATATTTCCTGGATGTGAACACTTGATTTTTCTTTTTTAATTCCTTTTGGTTCAACTGCTAAAACTTCTAAAGTGTTGGGAGGATTGGTTTCTGCATTGTAAAGAACGAATGAGTCCATATCAGAGTGTACTGAGTAGATGGGGAAATTTTGAGTTTTTCCCTGACTAATTACTACATATTTCATCAATGTTTCTCTGTATAGTTTCTTTGGTTGGCCATAAACCGAGATAGTAGCATATGACATATCCAATTGAAGAGATCCCTGAAGCTTAACACCCCAGGATCTGGATAATAACATGCCATATTTTGGTGGTACATCTGCTACCACTATATCCATTAAAATTGTTTTTACAAGGTATTGCACCAATGAGACACACAAGTCTTTTATCAATCCTAAACATCTCACCTAACTAGAATCAAAAGAAAACCAATCTTTATATGGTCTAGTGATGTCTAGGTCTAGCTTTTCCATTACAGACTTAGGCATGAGGTTATGAGATGCCCCAGAGTCAAACATGGCATTGTGAAGGATCTTATCATGTATGTTTAAGCTCACATAGAAGGGAAGAATTCCTCCTTCCAAATGTTTTCCATTTACTTCTGGGCCAAAGATTAATTCGAGTTGGTCATCAAAAACATTAACTGAGCCTTCAGTTCTAGTAATTTTCAGTGATCTATTGATTTGAGTTCGGTAAGCATCATGTTTAGCTAATTCAGATAATGGGATGGCAATTTTCAGCTTACCTACTTCAGTTTCCAGGTTAAATGGTTTTATTGGTTGGGTTTTTGGATTTCGAACAGCAGTATTCTCTCTGTTTTCTGTGTTTTATGTGTTTTTCTCCTTTTCAGGAGTGGGATCATGATTTGATGATTCTCCTAGATCAACCTTTGGAGGTTCTTCCACCGTTCCCTTAGAAGGAAGGGGAGTGGAGGGTTGTTTGTTGTTTGGTTGATTATTAGAGACATCTTCAATTATGGGGTTAGAAGGATTAAGGTTTGATCTAGAAAGAATATGTACAGGTATGGTGACTGTCTTACCTTTTATGGACTGTTTCAGAACCTTTTGCTTATTTGTTTCAGGAACAACAATTCTCCTACTTCTTAAGTTGTATTTCTTATGCACCTCAAAGATGGTTGTGTCATATCCTTCCCTAAGGTCGAATGATTCACCAAACTGAGTTTGAAACTATTTAAGAATATGGGCCTCTTGATCTTCTTGGGTCAATAAAACTTCTCCTTCATTACTGAGTCCCATCAGATTTATTTGAGTATCTTCTACTGGATCTTCGGAGTTGGAAGCTTCTGCATAATTCTCCTGGAAAGGGGGTCTAATGTTTTGGTCTAGACTAGTCTTCCCAGTGTTCTGGTTTTGCTCTTTTCTGAAATTAGGATTTCTCCCTATGTTGGTTGGCTGACCTTCCCAAGGAGCTTTCCTTTTGATTGTTTCCACTTTGTCTCCTAGTCTATCCATCCCTTTAATTATGGCATCTAGCTTCTGTTCAAAGGGTGAGGCTTCTTCCTTTAATGGTATTCTCCATTCACTTCTAGCCTTGGCTCTTTTAGACACCAGGTTGGCTTCAACACTGACTGTTATGCTTTGCATATCTTCCAAAGTATGAGGGGCTCGTTCCCTCAGCTGGAAAGCCATATCAGAATCAAATCCATCTGGGAATTTTATTAAGCCTAAATTAGGTGGGGGTCTGAGGTTTTGAGGGATAGCTTTATAGACAGTGTTGAATCTGGTGAAATAATCTTGCACAGTTTCTTGTGTTCCTCTCTTTAGGTTTTCATACTCCGATAGAATCTGAAGAGGATATTTCTTTTTCTCCCATCGGTTCAGGAATTGTATATAGAGAGTTTCTAGGCTGTCTATACTATTTGTTGCTAAACCTCTGAACCAGGTTATAACTTCCCCAGTTAAACTTTGAACAAATATTCTCATTTGCACATCATCAGCATCTATTTCATAAATTTCAAAGTAATCAGTCATCTTCTTGGTGTGTTGTTGGGCTGTATAGGCACCAGTACCATCAAATTGAGTGATCTTACTTTGGTAATCCTGGGGCATGGCACCTCGGTTTGCTGGTAGTAATAGGGGGTATATCTGTTTGCCATTGTTGTAGGTAATGCTGAAACAACAGCTGGGGTTGGAATAACAGTAGGTGATTGGGTTGTGGAAGGAGGGCTAGAAGGGGTGGTCTGATGTTGAGTGGTTTGAGGCTGAGATGTCTGAGGAAAAGATGATGAACTTGCAGTAGTAGTTGTGATTATAGAGGGATTGGGTGTTCCTTCTATGGTAAGATCAGGTTGTGGTGAGTTCTGCAAATGCCTATCAATTGACAAATTGGTTGCTTGAATCTATAATTCTCGGATGAAATCTGGATCTTGGACTAAGTCAATTAATTCAGAATCAAATGAAGTCCCAAACAAAGAGGTCTCAAAGTATTCATCAAAGGATTGGTCTTCAAGGTAAATCCACCTAACAGGATAGGATGATGATCTGAAGGTGGGTCGAGGACTAACAGAACTTTCTTGTCTCCTAAGAATTCTGGGGATCAGATTAGGGTTCTCAAACATTTTTGGTGGATTGCGATCAGGATTAGCTCTAGTGTAACGAGTCCTTTCTGAAGCTAGGTTTTAAGGTTTTGTTTTTTATTTTCTTAACTGATATCAAACAAACAACTTCTATTATTTCTTTAAGATTTTTAGATTTAGGGTTTTAATTTTATTAAAGATTTGTTATGACTGAGGATTTGGTCTCCCTAGCGGAGTCGCCACTATGTTATCACTCGGATTTTCCGTGAAGTTGTTAGAAGAAGGAAAGGGGTCCAAGGTAACCAAAAACCAGCTTTTAAGTACAAAATCTAGCCAATCTATACTTAGAGAGGGCTCTCTCTATTAAGATTTAGCTTTGTTTTATGAAATATTATGCTAGTTATGAAAGATTGAGGGTTTTTATTGTGTTTGGTGGTGGAATTCAGGAGTAGATGGATAGAATAGAGTATTTCAGACCATTGGGCTAAGGAGTCAACTGAGGATGGCTTAACTGGATAAGGTCTTTTCAATAAAGGAGGGCTTCACAGGGCAAGATAGTCAAACAAGAGATGAATGGTAACTTAAAAGGGTGAAATGGCCTTGAAAAGAAGGAAGGGCAATTAAGAATCCTTCAACAAAGTTCAAGAGAGGGGAAATTGGGCAATCACTAATAAAAAGCAATTAAGAATTTCTTATTAAATGACCACAATGATAAAATAAGAAGCAAGGAGCACTTAAGAATTCCCTACCTATGATAGCTTAGAAGAAAGCATTTAGAATAAAAATGATCTTAAAGACAGAATGCAATAAAGCACTTTCTGAAATATATTTTTTCGTTTATTATTCAGATATGAACACATGTGAAATATCAAACCAGCAAACAGTAACACATAAGATATAGAATACTTATTTGTCCAACGTTTGACACATGAATCCTGTAAAAAGTCCTTTGATTTATTTCTTCATCCAGCAGCCATACAAGAGTTTTTCAACATCACTTCTATTCCAAAATAATAAGTCTACAGAAATGTTAAAGAATACACACCTAGTACTTCGAATGAGGAAGTACTCATTCAAAAATTTACAATAAAATATCTTCTAACTGAGGGAGATATATTCTAGGAAGACTAACTATATTTTACATGAAAGTAGAGACAGATGGTCTCAAAGATAGAAACTGAAAGTGACTTGCTGGCTTGCTGTCCCTGCTTTTGTTGAATGAGCTGGAGGCAGGCCCTATGATTGAGCATCTTGCTGTCTTGCTCGTAATTCTGTGATAGTTGATTTCTTTTCATCTTCTTATTAATACTCTTTGACCTGTTTTGATACTCTTTACCTACTTTATCTTTATTCATCTTCTTTTACCAAACTTGACTATGGTAAATACTTTAATTTTACTTTTTACCAAGGTAAATTACAAAATTTCTATCATATCTGTTCACCAATCATCCCTTGGTATCCTGGTCCTTTGTAGCTTTCTAAATATTTCATTAGCCTCAATGTATTTTACAAAATTGGGCTGTATAGGTAACAAATATTTCAATTCATGCTAAACATAGAAGAGGTTCTCTATATTGTCATAGAGAACTCTGCCTGTAGGTAGTGCCTTGGGTGCAGATGAACTAGTAGATGAACTAGCTTGGTTATTTGCATACTGACCCAATTTGTCAATATAATCCTCATGCCTCATCAATTTATCATTAATAACTAAAGGACCGGGAAGTCCTTTGCTCTGTAAAATGCCAAACTTTTCCATAAATTCATCTATATCCTCCTGCATGTTCTGACATTTTCTTTCCAGGTTCTGCATTAAAGCCCTTTTGGTCAAGACTTTCTTGATTTCTAGGATAGTTCCAATTCTATCCTCAATATTTAGCTGTTCTAATTGATATTTATTTCCGTTGTTCAAAAATTTTATTAACCTGATTGCTTCTTCAGGTTTTCCTCCTAGCTCTTCCTTAGTTTTCTGAATCTCTTGAAGAGCAACCTTCACCAGGTCAATCTGTTCAAAAATGATCTATGTTGATGACCAAACATCATTAATTGACTGAGTAATGTTGATCCATAGGATTTTTCTGATATCTGTTAAAGGTTTTTAAAAAGTGAGCTCCTTTTCTAATGTTTCACCTGTTGAGCCAAGCCTTTATTTTTCCTCACTTCTTCAGCAAAATTGATTTTAGAGACATCATACTTTTGTTCTAAAGTGACAAATTTCTCCTTTACCTTCTGAAATTCAGAGACTTGGAGTTTCATCTCCTCCACAGACTTGATTAGTTCTTCAGTGCTCTGACCCGAAGTTCCTACCTGTGATGTACCTATGCTTGTACCTGTAACTGCACCTGTAATAGATTTTGTTGTGCCCAAAGGAACATTCGATGCAAGATCTATTGCAAGTGTAGAAGGGACTGTCATGGAGACCACTGGTACTACATTTTGAGGCTGAGAGGTCGACTCACTCTGCCTGCTTTTCAGTGATTTCTATAATTCCTGCTCAGTCTCCTTTAGTTGTTCATTTAGTTTGAGGACTAGGTCCATAAGCTCTTCTTTGGCTTTCCTTTCAATAACTTCAGCAGTTTGTGAATTCATTAGTGGAGGCAACTTTAACTACTTTCTCAAGGCAGATATGTCTTCATTTTTCATCTTTATCAAGGCCTCTACAACTTTTACATCTTTTGGGTTATGACCCAATCCAATAATCAACTCCTCCAGTGATTTAATTTTGTTATCCTTAGCCTGCGAGGAGGCTATTTCTAACTGTAGTTAGGCAGTGGTATTATTCAATGAATTCTGTAACCTGTGTGCCATCATGGCTTTACTTGTCAATGTTGAATACATCATTTCCCCTGTACTTATGCAATTCAATTTGATCTAGGGGGTGAATGTCCTTGGCCAAGACCTCAAAATCAGTTTTGAGGTAGTCTACAAGTGATTGGGGCTGTTGTACTTTGGGTTTCAAAAAGTTCATCTGCATTTTGCCTTCCTTGATGTCATAAGCTGACATCAACCTAATCTGATTGGTAGGAGCCATCTTCATATATTGATTGTAGACTTGGGCCCTTAATGGTTCATTTTTGGCCTTTATCTCGTTGAATTTTTCTTTGATGTCTAAGGACTTATTAGATGAAGGCTTGAGGGATGAAACTTTAGCACTTTTCTGTCTTTCTATCTCCTATCTTTGTCAACTAGAAGGTGTCTCACCTGTTGAGGGTGTATGCTAACTGTCTGCACCTTCTTTCCTCGAACTCCCTGTAGTTTCTTCAAAAAATTCTTCCACTGAATGGGGATTTAGCCTTTGCCTCTTAGCACTAGGTTGGTCTGAAGGACCACTGGCAGGGGTAGCTACTTCCCTGTCTCTTTTTAAACTCTTTTCCTCATTCAGAGGAGTCTGCAAAACTGGGGGATCTCCCATGTTAATCTGAGTTGGGTGGGTCTGTGTTTGAGCCTGTTCTTGAGAGGTTTCAGGCTGCTTTGACATGCTTGATTGCCCTATTGCTGGAGTGCTGATTTCTTGTTCTCTTCCCTGTGATGACCCTAAAAATGGTGCACTAGTTTCCTGGGAGTGGTTTTGAGAAGTATTAGCTGTTGAGGCACTAATCCCTGATGTTGGCTTCTGAGAAGTGTCAATTGGCACCTGTTCAAAAGAATCCAGGTCAAGTGTCGTTTCTAGGTCTTTCATTACATTTTCTAGATTGACCTGATCATTATCCATCTCTAAAAGAGTTCCTTCTCTCCATTCATCCATATTAACATATTTCTCAATCTCTAGGACTTTGTGATGAAAATAGGGTGATAACCTATTTTTCATTCTCCTATCACAAATGAAACTGTGTGGGTCATATTTCCAACTAAAGCTTTTGTTTAATTTCATGTAGTTTTCTAGGATTTCTTCTGCTGCTTTGCCTGCTTCTCTATTGTTGCAAACAAATAGGCCTAGGTTATCCTTGATTCTCAACTGAGCTTTCTTCTTGGCCTTGGTAAAGTGGACCAGATCTGAATTTATCATTTGTCTGTAATATTCCAATGCAAACAACCTCATTGGAACATATGTTGGTAGCTTGAATGGGGAAAGCTCACAACCATATATCCTGATCTCTGTGTGATTCTCATACAAGTACCAGTCACCTACCTTGTACTGTTTGGATAGCTAAAGGATCCTTTTGATTTCATCACTAATCCTAGGAGGAGGATTTCCTGTCAGCATGGTGGTCACTGGGTGGGAAAATTGGTCAATGAACTCATTATATGAATAGGGACAGACAAAATAATGGTGGAAGATTGAAGTCCAAAAAATACCTGACCTTGGGTTACCCTTTGTATCAAGTTTATTGACAGAAAATGGGAACTTGTTAGACTGATAGTAGAGGATAAGGTGATAGATGAATGTGGAATACTTGAAAACTTTTTCATTTTCCAGCCTCATGAACTGGTCATGGATTTTCTCAGCAATAAATGTAGCATAATTGTACTTGACAACAGGGGGCTGAACAGGGGTAAATATGGACATAAAAACTAAGGTCAATTCATCTACGTATTCACTGGTATTAAATCCCATTACTGCAGCTATCACATCAACTATAATTATACCTGTTTCTGTGAAGAAAACTGAGAGATAGGGAGGGGTATTATTGGTTTGATGCTCCTTATAGATGAAAGTCTGGCACATGCGACTAAGTTTAGACTGGGACAATTTGGATGATTTCTAAAGCAAATCTCCAAGGGAAATGGGGGTGAGGGCTTGACTACATTGAAATTGAAGCATCTCATTGATGGAGTCTACAGTAATGGTGAAGATGACAATTTGATTGGGAGACATCACTGCTCTAAGGTCGGGGTCATAATTTGCATGGCACTGATGGATAATGTCAGGGAAAACATGCATAGAGGGGAGAAAGTACATTGGGAGATTATATTACCAAAGTCCCATGGTATCATTGCTATTCAAGTGATTGTCTCGGCATTAGAAAAATACTTTCAAGTGGTATTTATCAGTAGTCAAGTCTTTTATTTGGAAATCTTTATCTGTCAGAGGCAGATAATCTAAGTCGCGGTGCGGGGTAGTAATAGGTGCAATATTTAGGGCAACGGGGGTTTCCATTCTGGTTCTTGTGGATTCAAATAGAAAACTGGGGTTTTTATATGAAATTGATGAAACAAAGGGTCTAGCAAAACTTGAATTTCAAGTGTGGTAACTTAATTATGGTGAAATTCTGGGTTCTTTTCAATTAATTGTAGAGAAAGCAAGTATTCAGAGAATTTCTTGACAGGAATTGCTAAATACCTGATTTTAGGGACGGGCAATGGAATGCAGGTACATTGGGTGTGAATGAAGGACTTTGAGCGGTGTCGACTGCAAATTTTGAAGTTGGTTGGCGACTGGGAGCACGAGTTGGTTGACCTCGACATTCAGTTTGCATGGATATATGCATTCGAAGAATAGGACAAAAAAATTATTTCTTTTGTTTTTTATACAAAGTCAAGAATTTGGCAGGTTTCAAGATTTGGACAAGTGGTGTCAGTGGGAGGAAGATTTGATGTTTTGTTGTTTAGCGGGAGGTGGTAATGTTATAGACATTTTTGGGCACTGCAACCCCAATCAAACATGTCCATAAACCAAGGACTCCTAAGTCCCTAAAAGTGTTGTTCCATCCCTTAAAAGAACAAGGTCAGCTGATTACATCATCTCCCAGAAGTTCTCCATGAAAAACTACTCAGAACTGATCAAAGTTGGACCATCTCACCTGCTCCATGGTCAAAGTGCGCTGCATCCCACCTAAATTCACATAGGAGGTGTGATGCATACTGAAAACCCCTTCTATGGGGTGCAATGGGTGAGAGTGGACAAATGGCAGGGTCAATTTGCGAGGTGGAGGATCATGGAATCTTCCAGAAACTTCTGTTGTGACACTTGCCTCTCTGCATTCACCCAGGGATGAGTAAGAGATCATCAATATCCAAGTGGAATCAAGAACTATCAGAGAGAGGACACTAATCAAATCTCAGAAGCTGACTCACCTCCCTGCAATCATCTATATATGGATCCCTCATCCCAGAGATCCAGAGGCTAGAATTTTGTATCTTGTAAGGAAGTGCTGCTAGTTTCTTGGTGTAACATCATAGTGTTGGGTGATCTAAGCTTTTCATGAGGTGAAGAAGGGCTTTCTTGCTAAGAGGATGAAGCTGGGTCAGAACAATTGGTTTTAATCCTCTTTTCTATTCTTGATATTAATAAAGCTATTCAAGTTTTCCTCCATATTCTTGTATGATTGATGATATATGCATTTGTGTGGTCAAAATATATCTGGTCCTATATTGTTTATGATAGTAGATCTCCGTTCTTGGATAGTGTTATGTTTCTTTGATTCCACATGTGCTCTTTGAAGCTAGGTAGACGAGGAAGCGAGTGGCAAAGATCTATCAGAAGGGAGAGGAATCAAGCAAGGAACCAAGCGCTAGACAGAGGTTGGTCTCCTTTGTTCCCCTCTTATCTACTTCTCATAAAGGAAAACGAAGGTAGTTTTAGTTTGTTTGTTTCTAAGATAGCTACCAGTCTTAGTGGGACTAGCAGCTCTGCATGGACACTATATTTCCCGATAACAAAATGGCGACTCCGCTGGGGAGCGAATAGATTTTTTGTTTGTCTATATTTGTTTGCTTTATAAACTTACAGACAGAGACTGAAGTCAAGCCAGCTAGCCTTCGAACTGCATTTGCTATGCAAGTGCAAAGTAGATCACTGTTGCTTCAGTCTATCTCCAAGTTTTTTTTATGAACTAAACAATCGATTTACAAGCTCTCTAATTGCCCTTGTGGTGGTTCTAGTAACCTCCTTAGATCTACCCCTGTGATTTATTTATTGATTATCACTTGCTCGACCTAAATCCCTAAACTGTGCTGCAAACTGTGATCAAGAACTGGATCAAAAGTCTCGCACTGCACCATCACACCCTCTCTTCAAGGATATTAGTATGCATCGCACTTCCCATGTGTTGTAGGTGGGATGCATACTGGAATCCCTGTGTAACAGGTGCGCTGATTAGAGAAGGCTAATTTTGCCTCTAGACTTTGGTTTTTCTTCACTCTTTTCAGCTCTATTCAGGAGTTTTTCTGTCTGTAGTCAGTATACCTCTATTGGAAACCCCCTTCCTTGCCATTATTCCACCTCCATTGTGCAAAGAACTGTAAATGTTTTTATGTATTGTGAGCCATTTTCAGTTCTCTTTTACAAAGAAGTAGCATAATTGAACTGTCGTTTCTTGATTTGGAAGTGTCGTTTTCAGTCATAGAAGAGAATCCGACTGTTCTTGATAGTCAATTACATTGTTACTCTTGTATTTGATTTAAATTAGTAGTTTTTCAAGTGTCAAAAGCAAGTTTTCAATTCCAAATCGTAAAGTATCGCCATTGTCTTCATTTTGTCTTGAAAAGAAGCTTGTTAGTAATGTCGCTTTGAAAAATAATTCAGATTTGCGCTTAGCTTTCTTTTTATCATTCACACATTAAGAAGGCTGAAAACAAATACATGCATGTGCATTTTCATTTAGACTGTTCGTTGGTTTGATTTAGGAAGTGCATATAGTGTGTGCTCTTTGCTCTATGTTGAAAGAATATCATCTCTCTTTCTTTAGTAGCTAGGATTTTCATTGCAAAAAGAAGATTAAACGCTTGTTTATCATCTTAGATTGCATTTTAGGAATTGTATATCTACATCACGCGGTGAACCTGAAAGGGAAATTTCTTAAACAATATCAACTGTAAAATAAATTTAATGAATCTAAAAACGCTTTGGAACCTAACGCACAACATTTAGAAGTCTAGGCTAGAGACGTATTCCGGCGTCGTAAAGCCTGGTAACTATTGTTTTCATTGCTGGTTGGGTGATTCCTCCACTTTGAGATGATAAGTGCTAGTACGGACTTGTGCTCCCACATACCGTTGAGTATATATTGGGAGACCACAATAGGCTATATCCTTTATCCACAGGAAGCCTTGTCTGCCGCCCTATCGATCGTAATGCACTGAACACAGCATTCGGGAAGATTGACTACCGTACCATAAAAAGTATTTTGCAGTTTTGCGATTGGTTTGGTAATCCCTTTTTCTAGATTTCCAGAGTAGTCTCTTTCGTTCCTTTTTAGACTCCTTAAAGGAAACGTTCCATTTGAGCACTTGTCACTTCAAGCTCATTAAAAATCGAAGGCGACTAGAGTCATCTTTTGTTTTTTCTCGACTCTTAAAAATTGAAAAAACAAGTTGTGTCAAAGCGTCTAAAATTTATTTTAATCGGAATAAAAATCACCTTTCCTACATTAGTCTTAGGTTGAGAAAAATGGAGTCCACCAACCAAGGATTTCCCCTTGGAGGAAATCCTAGTCCTTTCTCCTCATGGAGAGATGTTGGTGCACCACATATGGCCACATTGTCGCTTCCAGGATTGACAATCGGCCTGCCCGTATGGCTCTTCTCGACCTCTGTCGTTCAGAACACCGTGATTCCTGAGCAATCAAGTCAGCAACTAGATGATACCAGAGTTACCCCCCAACCTTCTACTTCGTCCGATTCTCCCTCTCTTCCTTCCTCTTCACTTGATGGAGCCGGTAAAGCCCAAAGTCAGGTAACTAAGAAGAAGAAGGAGAAGAAGAAGAAAGAAAAGAAGAAGAAGGAGTCAAAGACGACAGGGGGCAACTAGGCATCATCTAGTGAAAATCCACACACTGCACTATCAAAGCCTAAATCTCCATGTGTCATTTGCAAAGGAGATCACTATCATCAAGATTGTCCCTGCATCCCTCGGATCTTAAGGGACTAGTCTCCTCATTTGCACAATCCGGTGTCAACAACCTCTGATGATCATGTTGAAAGTATACTGTCAACTAGCAAAAGTGAAACGTCAGGACAGAAAAGGAAAAGTAAATTCCCTTGTAAACTGTGTGAAGGCGATCACACCGTCCACCGTTGTCCCTTCCTAGATGAAGCTAAAAGAGTTTTGGACGACCATCCGGTTTCACTGTTACGGCTCCCTCCTGGATATAAGAAACTCTTGCCAAGCCCATCGCTAGTTGAAAATCTAACTAACACGCCATTGTGGTCGGTCGAAGCATCTATCATTGAAGATAAAATATCTGAATTCACACCAGACGAAAGTCAAAAGTTCGAGGCGGAAGTTGACCCGGTCTTGCCTTTAGAAGGTCCATCTTTAGATGATATAGTCACCGGAGAGAACAAGAACGACACCATTCAAATTCTCTTCGTAAACACGGACTCCAATGAACATGGGGGTAGTCTACCCATTCCTTTACCACGGGAAGGAAGTTCGTCAGAGTCATATTCGGCCGTCTATTCGGTCCCACCCACAAGCAACCTAGTTGTTTCCTTTGATTGGAATCTACTAGGCAGACCCCGTTTACTGGCTAGTGTACCATTTCGAATCATTGCACAAATATACAGAATGGTCATGGCCGGTACCATCATAGATGAAGGGGTTTCTGTGAGTATCCTTTCCTCAACTGCTTGGAAAGCGCTTGGTTCTCCATCGCTTTTGCCTAAAATGAGAAATATAGCAGGCTTCGACAAAGGAACCAGTCGACCGTTAGGGATCCTTCCCAATATGCCGATAACATTGAGAAGGAAAACCGTTCACATGAACGTAATGGTAGTCCAAGGACCCATAGATTATAATGTACTCCTTGGACAGGACTATATTTATTGCATGGGAGCCATTGTTTCCTCGCTCTTTAGAGTAATGTGTTTTCCGCATGAAGGAAGAGTGGTCAAGCTCGTAGACCAGATTTCATTCCCTGGCTCACACATAGCAAATAGTCAAATACCATCCCTGAATGGTCTTTCCACGCAAGGAATGTCTCATCAATCCCCAGTCCGTCCACCTGATGAGTGCGAGTGATTTGGGAGGACACCACTGAAACCCAGGGGGCATGCACCCTAGTCTGTTTCGGCAGGAAAACCTTGGGCATAGGGTAGGTTTCCGCGAAGGATATATGAATGGTTTATGAGATTAGACTGGAATAATATACCTCTGTCAGAAGGTAGGCCTTTCACGATAGAACAAATGTTTTGTCTGCAAATTGAGGGGTAACCTGTAAAAGGTAGGCCTTTCCCGATAAAACAAATGTTTTGTCTGCAAATTGAGGGGTAACCTAGGAAACTCTACTTCGCTATACCTAGGGGCATGCAAACCTCTTGTGAGCAAGCGAGAAATGAAAAACTAACGTTAACTCTATGATTCCACTAACTTCAACCGCCTAGGTTGGGCGAGTGGTCAAGTCGACCATTCATCTTCGCAGGGGCCACCATGGCACTGGCAAAGTAAAGGAAAAAGTTTCCTACCTAACCTTGGTAGTGATCTTGGTAGTTAAGTAGGGGGGCGTAGTTGGTCATTCCTAGCTTGCATGCGAGAGGTGCCGGGGAAAAGCTTTATGAGGTGCAAGCTCCATAAAAAATGGCATCTTAGATGAGACATCCTTATTATACGACTGGATCGAGTAGTTTTTATGTGGAGTTCAAGCTCATTAAAAATTAAACGTAACCAGTGAGCAAATGTTTCCCCCAGAGTTTAAGCTCATTCATTAAAAAATGAACCAATTTCCAATAAATAACCATCGTGAATGAATTATCATCATCCTTTGAAGCCTTGGTCGTGTTCCCATCATCACCTCCACTCTGTATTGGCCGATCATTCACCTCCATTTGATTGTTTACCCTTTTTGAGGAATAGCTACGAAGAGTGATCCTGTTAGCCATCCTTGTGACACTGTCGTGATTGGAAAATTCCAAACCTTACCTGGAATTAGCTGCTACCCAAATTTATCACTCGTTCCTCGAAAAATGAGTCTCCTTTAAGCTCTTTTCATCTGACTCGTAAAACATGAAAAGATTGCCAAGTAATTGGCCTCTCCAGCTCGTTAAGGTGATCGGGAGTGCTATCCCTCCTTTAGATTTTAATCTTTTTGGACCTGAGGGATTATTACACAAAAATATCGAGCACTTGTTTTGTTCGACTCGTTAAAATTACCGAAAATTCATCCCTTTTGTATTATTTTATACTTTTTCGGACTTAAGGGATTATAAGATGAAAAAGGATTATTCGAGTTTTCTTTATGTCCCTTTCAAACTCTCTAAAATTGAAAAGGACCGAGTTATCTTTGTCGTTAAACTCGTTAAAACCGAATAGCGACAAGCTTGTCCATACAAACAAGAACGAGTTTCACTATCGCTAGGCTCGTTAAAACATAGCGATGGGTTTGCCCGAAGGGCAAATTATAGAACAAGCATATGTTATCCTCCTCAAGCTTGATAAAAATAAAGAGGTACTGGTCAGAAATGACTAGGTAAAAATTGGGAAGAAAACTTGAAGAAACTTTATTGGTAGCAAGTCGCTCTTGAACATGACACTTTCACTCCGCATCCAAGTCGGGTTGGGTTATTCCGTTCACCGGTCATATCACCATTGGTCCATCACACCATCCACATTTGGGGTTAACGCTACCAATCCATCATGTCAGTGTCGCCGATATGTTCAAGAGAAGTCGCTCAGAGAATTCACGTATGTCTCATCCACTGCAATACATTTACGCTCTGTTCTTTCATGGCCGCCACCTTGAACCTTATATGATCAGATCGTTTTCACCTCCATTAAAATCATTTGCTCTGTTCCGTGTCGTAGATGTGGGATTCATTAAGGCCCTCCTATGATGGATCACTTCTTGTCGACATCAGCTCATTATCTAGGAAGTCGATCTAGGAACAACCCTTTCAGTACTTTGAAGCTTGCATGCCTCAATGGCAAGTTTCTCACTTTCGGCGACAGGTTTATGTTGTGCCCTACAACAACCCCCCATTTCATAACATTTTTATCATAAACAATTTACATATGAAATGGGTCCCTTTTAAAAATTTTAATTGGCATTAATAAACTTGTTCAAATAAGGTATGATAATCAAATGAATTTATGCAAAAAACCCTTGTTGAACAAATGTTAAGCAATTTTTGGTTAAGTCCAAAAAAGTAATCGCAAGTTCGGTTGCCATCTTGGTTTTTCCCGATGCGATATCGCTATCGGCCATCGGCAATAGCCAATGCACACACAAAAGGGCACATACCTTTTCCCCGATGCGACGCGATATCGGCAATCGGCTATCGGCACGGCACTATTTCTTGTGAAAAATGTTTTGACACTCCGGCCCGATGCGATATCGCATATCGGCAATCGGCACAATCCTACGCAGTTTCATAAGACGTTTATATCTTTTCCCCGATGCGATATCGCTATCGGCATTCGCTAAAAGCAATTGATACACATTTAGGGGTTATGTTCACGCGCCGAATGCGATATCGCAATCGGCGTTCGCTAAAGAACTTTCCCAAGTGATAACGCCACACACACACTTCCGATGCGATATGATGACGCTTAATGATGACCTCAGTTCCAAAAGGTGATTATTTCAAAGCATTAAAGTTAGATTTAAATCCGATTTGACAACAACACAGATCTCAAGATACCGTTAAGTAAAGGGATAAGGTAATGCATGCGTATTTAAAGCTTTGCCCCTTCGAATTAACGAGCAATTACGATTAGACCTTTGAAAAATCTATTACACGCTTTAAGGGGTCATTCGGTTTAATAACTTAAGTAATGGTCATTTATGAAGCTGCAGGCCGTAAAATCACCATTATTGCATCTACGATGCCTTCTCAAATCATTAGATCCGCAGCTTCTTTTAGGAATAATCTCGCCACGCTTCAAATTATATATTTATCCCGTTATGGATTGTCATTGTTATTTCTTTGTTACGATTTCTCTTGCACTTGTGTAGAATTCGACTACCGAGAGAAGTCTGAATATGATGGGAAAGAAGTTCAAGAAGGTGGCAGGTTCTACTGCGACACCTGCCTCAGGCCAAGCTGCTACAGCTTCAAGGAAAGGCTTAATCTCAGATACTACATGCACTGGTCTTACTGGTACTACATGGCAAGGGACATACAATTTGCTAGAAGGAGAACAACCAGAAGCGACAGTAATGGAGGCAAGTGCAGATGAACTAAGAAAGTCTGAGGCAACTCTTAAAGATTTGGCTGATTCTTTTCTGCACAGAATAGCAGCCAGGGAACAAGTATTGCCTTATACTGATGTGGTACGTTGGGCAATTGAAGAAATTCCTCTCACTAATAGAACCTTCGTTTCTAAGGATGGAAGGATTTTCGGCTCCTTCAAGCCTGACGACTTGAGACGAATGTATCATTTGCCCAATCCCGAGCAAATCTATAACAGAGCATTTGTGGAGAAATTCGCCAGAGAGAATGAATCACCAGCCGAACCTCTCCGAGATTGGAGGCAAAATCCAGCAAAACACAAGCAGGATATGTCGGGTAAGTACTCCAATGCCTCTTTGGCTTCACCTTACTGCTATGCTGGAATTATGATGTGTAGATTGTGGGGATTTCATGATTCTGCAAATATCCATGTTGATATGGTTCCCTTAATGGAAGCGGCCGTTAATAGTATAATTATGGATTGGGCCACTATCCTGTCTGATAAGTTGGTCTTAGCTATTCATGAGTTTAGGGCCAAAACCAGAGTCACTGAGAGAAAAATCCCACCTTTTTATTACTCTGCATACATTATGTATGCCCTTTGTTTTAATTCTGAGTTTCCTGTCCTTGGTTGGAGATGGACAACCCATGACCCAACACCTATTCATTTGTATCATCGTAAATTGTGGAAACCTTCTCACAAAGACCATTTGTACCAAATTTGCAATGGTTTTATGGTTCCCGTTCACTATTCTATTTTTGACAGACCTATCCCTAGGATTTCCTATGAAGCCTCTTTTGACCTACCAGCCGTAGCCCATTGGTTCGGCGAAGAATGTTTTTCTTATATCAGAGTTTTTGGAAGCAAGGCCAGGCTGCATGTTCTTCCCTTATACATGCCAGACAAACTGTTAGCCCGAGAAATCTCTTATCAGATAATGTCTGAAGGTGTTACCCAAACTCTCAAAGAAGAGAAGAAGAGAGGATGGCCATCTTTTCCTTTAAGAATTGGAGTTTATACGCTGCTAAATTATAAGCATGCAGAAAAGGAAGCAGCAAAACTCCAAATGCTATCTCTAGTTTCTATTCCCAACAGACTCTATGACCCGAAAAAGACTGCTTTCATTGCCTTGGAACAGGCTAAGCTGACAAAGGTTGTTCACCAAGAAGACCAGTTTGACGACCTGTTCATGGGTGCTGATTCAATAAGCCAAGTCAAACAACTTGCTGCGATGAGATATGAAGATATGGAATTAACTGAATTTAATAAACTTAGAAAGCAAAGGTTGCAAACTTTGCCTCTAAAGTTATTATCTACAACCCCAACTTCATCCTCAAGCGAGCCTGATCAACCAGAAATAAATTCACCTCCCGTTACAATTAGAGAACAGGAGGAAAGTCAAAGAAAGCTGCAGGCAGAAAGTCATAGAAGAGAACAAATAGAAAGGCAGCAAAAAGCACAAATTGAGCAAGAAGAGCAAAGAAGAAAAAGGGAGATAGAAGAACAGAGACAAAGAGAAATAGAAGAACAGAGGAAACGAGAGGAAGAAGAAAAAATAAGGAAAGAACTGGAAGATAGGCAGAAAAAGGAATTGGAGGAACAGCAACAGAGAGTACAAGAGGAGCAACAGCGGAAGGCATTTGAAGAACAGCAGAGAATTGAAAAAGAAAAAGAACAGAGTAAGCAAATCTCTGTTGATACTGAATTAATTAAGGAATGGAATCAATTTGATTCCATTATAAGTGGTAAAGAAGCCTCCAAAGACTCAGATGCCTTAAAGACTCCCGATACTATTGTTTCTCCGGTTCTTGAAGGAACCAATGGCCCACCCACATTACAGAACGTAGAAGAAGTTACTCAGAATCCATCTGATCAAGTTGATCTTCAGGTAGAGGAAATTCCTCCTCTAGACATTTTCTACAGCCCTAAGCATAAAGCCGTTGTAAGACGCTCAAGGAAGAGGCGAAGGCTTGATCAACCTTCTGTTTCAAATGAGCAAACAGTCACGGGCAATGTCGTCTGGAAGGGAGAATTAAGTCCCTCTGAAGATTTAACAAAGCTGTCGCAATTTGCGGGAGCTTATTCAGCAGCAACCATTGACAAAGCATCCGAAGTGAGTCTTCTTTTGAAGACTAAAGAGCATGAGGTATATGCATTGCAAGCAGAAGTGATAGAGGCAAAGAATAAGGCGACACAGGCAGGAGAACAATTGCTGGCTCAACAACAAGAGAATCATTTGTTAACCCAGCAAATTGAAAAACTAAGGATAGACCAAAGTGACATTAAAGCACGAGAATTGGCAGAGGCATTATCACAGTTGGAGGCATCAAATGAGCTGTTAATGAAATCTAAAGAGGATCAAATAGTTCAGCTCTCAGCACAGCTTGAAGGTATCAAAGGTGCCAAGAGTATTGAAGATTTCAGAGCAGAGGCAACTCTGATAAATGGCGCTTTGATATCCCAGATCAGACTTTTGTGCCAACAGCTAGTTGAAGCTGAGTCACTTTGTGATATATCTACAGCAGTATGTGGGCAAATCGAGAAAGCCAGGACTAACTTGGATCAGGCCGAAGATGAAATAATAGAATATATTGAATGGCAAGATACTCCAGAAGGGCAAGCTGCTAATTTAGCCCGAATTAGTGAAACATACAAGAACATACTTTTCATGGAATGGGAAACACAGGTAATGAAGGCAGAGAGGGCAGCATCCAGCTGCAAAACAATTTCCAAAAACATGATCAATATAGTCAATGATACATTGTATCTGGCTAACATGATTTCACAATGCACACCTGCAAACATAACAACCGCGAATATGCTGGAGCACAAGAATTATCTTAAGCTGGAAGAACAAGGGCGGTTAATCGCTGGAGTGAATACCTTGACCTCCGATGCATACTGGCTTTTCCTGATTAAACCGCATTCTCAAAGGTCGGCTCTTAACTGCCTAACCGACGCTCTCCGATACCTGATCGCCGATTTCCAAGATGCCACATATGATGCACAACTGACTTCTCACCTCAATACTCCACCAGAAGTAGAGCCAATGCTGGCGATATGTCAGCGAAAGAGTAAAGGCAAAGAGACAGCTGACTGAAGCATCGTCGCCGACTGCCGAATCACCCAAATGCAAAATGATATTTGTTGATGCCGATTTCTTAGTTTTCAGTTTTTAGATATTTAGTAGTTAGATTAGCATAGTATTTATAGACCCTTTCATTGTTTTGGAAAGGGTCGTAAAATTTTGTAAAAGACTAAAAGGCTGAAGTTTGCACTATTGTGCTTCAGTCTATATTCTTTTTGAAACTCGACCACTGGTCCTTAATTTTACTTGGAATGTTGTTTAAGTAAATTGTGCACTATTTTCGTTTGCTTGGAATGCTTTCTGGTTGGAAGGAAGGACTGCGACATAGCGATTAATATATTGGATTGATCAAACAGCTTGCATGGTACTATTATCTGTATCTGTTCTCTTTTCAGTTATATGAATTGCTGTGTTATTACTTTGCTATTATTGAATACATGTATGTAATACAACAACAAGTCTGCATTTCATATCACTATTGAATGTTTTGTGATTTGTTATCTTTCACTCATGTATGTATCAATGATATAAATGACTGAGTGCAGTAATTCGCTATTATAGCTCTGCGTAACTACTTACGCAGAGCAATCTCAAATGATTAAACATCTATGCTTGTTGTTAGTGTCATCTATATGCCTGTCATTAAGCATAGTTTATCAAACGCTGTACTGTCTGAATTGATAAGTCCCGGGATTAGCTTATAGTTTTTGTATTTCTTTTATAGTTTAGTTATTTGTTTATTATCATTTCATATCTTAAATCATCCATCCATCCCGTTCACTTATAATTTTTGGGAAACTGGTCCCGTTATCCCCAGTCGGAGCCACTATTCCAAACGGAAAAGGAGCTGCACTAAGTTCCGGACCGGGTGGTTTCCCCGATGTTGTTGCAACGAATTTCGGGGCATCAACATTTTTGGCGCTAGAAGGAGGGCCATCAACTGTGAATGGCAAGTAGGTCCAGGTCCACAAACCATTCTAAGAGTAATTCCCCCTCCAAACCATCTTCTCCTTCTCAATCACATGCTGGTTCTCCAGCACATGATCAAGAAAAAGAAGAATCAATCACCACTGCTCACACCCATAATATTTCAGAACATTTAAGTCTTGAATCCCCTGAAGTTCAGTCTCTTATCCATAAACTTCAGAGCTTCTCGATTTCGCCTCAGAAATCTGAAGTATCACAAAGCAGTGCGACCTCGCAGTTAAACTTATCTCATCCACTTACCAGACTTCAGAGCGAAAAACTTGGTATTGAACCTACTGAGTTCCCTTTACCCAAAAAGAAAAGGGCTAAGAAGATCACTGAAGTATCTGATAGTGAAGATCTTTCTTCCATATCTTCCATCTCAACTCCTACTCTGCGAAGTCAATCATCCACTCCCCCATTACACATTGTTGTCCATCAAGGAATAAGTACTACAGCATCTCAACCTACTCTCTCTCTAACAACTTCTTCTCCTCAGTCATCTGGAATACCAATAGTAGTAACAACTAATATCACCAGCATAATGGCAGATCCATGGACTCAGCCAGGTGCAGTCAATATGCCCGGACCATTACATGATCTACCTGATGCTCCAGAAAAATGGTTACCTAAATTTAATCCAGATAACGGAACACAAGCTGAAGAACATATTAATAATTTCATGTTAGCAATTAACTTGAAAGGAGTGACAGAACAAGATGTTGTTGTAAGACTTTTTCCTTATACTCTGCAAGGATCGGCAGGATCCTGGTACTTCTCATTACCTTCTGGTTCTATTACCAGCTGGGCTATGTGCCAAGAGCAATTTCTTATCAAATATGGAGATGACAGGTCTCTGACGACTCTAATAAACGACCTCTCCAATTTGAGAATAGAACATAGAGAACCAGTAAAAGAGTTTAATGCCCGATTCAATAAACTCTTAAATAAAATCCCCACTGCTTCTAAGCCAAGTGAACAAATCAGAAGCGAATGGTACATTACTGCTCTCCCTTCCAACATAGCTATTTTTGTTGACAGGGCTGGAAAACCTACCTTAGCCGAGAATATGAAAGAAGCACTTGCCGTCGAAAAACGGATAAATGCCCTAGAAAAGAAAGCAGTTTTGGAAGATAGAAAATCTAAAAAAGTTTCATTTAAAGAAGACTCCAAGAAGAAAACCCCAAAAGACCCCTATGACATGGAGGGTTTACAAAAGGTCCTTAAAACATTGTCTAATGAAATGGTCGAAATTAAAAAACAGGTGGCTGAAACTTCAACCAAAAGACCATTTAGAACTTTTAAGAAAACAGAAACAAAGCCACCCAATGTTATATCTAACGCAGATTCTGAACAGGAAGATGAAGAAGAGGAATCATCCTCACAGACAGATGATGAAGAAGAAGTAGTTGAGTGCCATGGTATGTGGGATTTCATACTCCCAAATTCTGACACTGAGAATCAAGAAGAAGCTTTTCCTTTTACTACAAGAAGTAAAATCGCTTCTGAACCTACTCAAACAACTACAAAAAAGAGGAGTGCAGGTGCTGCCACACCAAAAGAAAAAGTGCTTCCGAAGAAATCTCCAGTAGCAGCCCCTCAAAACCAGCCTCCAATTTCTAATTCTCCTTCAACATCCAAAACACTAGTGGTATCTGACCATATGGAGTATAATATTGTCGATGACATGAAAAAGACCAAGGCAAACATAACCATGTTTGAACTAGGTAAATTAAAACATCAGCAAAAATTGCTCCTAAGGGAATTTAACGCTATTCCCTCTTCCCCTCTTCCCAGTTCAAAAGCTGCTAATGATTCAGGACAACCCCCTCCAGATATGGTCGAGGCTACCGATTCGGTTCTGATTGGAGATAGATCCAATTCTCATACCCCACCTTTCTTGCTCACCTATGAAATCTATAATCGAAATCTGCATAACTGTTTAATTGATTCTGGGGCTTCATCCAATATTATGCCAGCTTCAGTTTGTTCTAAGCTGAACATAGAACCCCAGAAGTCAGCCATCCACATTGTACAGTTAGACAGAACCAAAGTACAGGTCATAGGAGAGATTAATTCCGTGACTATCAGGTTGTCTGCTGATCCCAGAATAGTACAGAGAATAGACATTTTGATAGCCGACATACCTGAATTCTACGGTTTAATTTTGAGCAGAGACTGGTCTGAGAAACTGCATGGATATATTTCCACGGATTGGTCACATATGTGGCTCCCCTACAAGGGTAAGCCAAATCAAATAAGGATCGACCGTGAGAAGCATATGACTCATACAGTAACAGATTTCGAACAAGAAAACCAGCCAGTGGCTTTCAACAATAACATTTTGGGAAATTATTCTTCACAGTCATTCTTTGGCAATTTTGTTGCCCAATCTTCCCCTTTTCAAGTTAATCATTGTACATCTCAAGTAGAAAATTTTTCACAATCAAATTTATCCAAATGCTTTAATGTAGATCAAAAGGATGTAAATATTTCTGATTCTCCTTTATTTTGGTCTTTGTATTTTGATGGCTCTAAGTCCAGCGAGGGCTCAGGAGCTGGTTGCATTTTGGTTAGTCCAAAAGGCGAAAAGACAATGCTTTCTTGTAGATTAGAATTTGAATGCACCAACAATACAGCCGAATACGAAGCACTACTGCAGGGATTATATAAGGCAATTGACCTTAAAGTCCAATATTTAAAAGTATTCGGCGATAGTGAGATCATTGTTAAACAGGTAAGGAATACAATTCATTGCCTCTCAAGCCACCTTAAGCATTATCAAACGCTAGTGCAAGATCTCACTTCGCATTTCTTAGCATTCAATATTTTTTCAATCCCAAGATCGCAAAATTCAGCAGCTGATTTGCTAGCCAACGTAGCTTCCAAACTCCTCCCTTCCGAAGACTATAGTCTTGATAGATTTTCTGTAGAGTTAATTTTTAGACCTTCAGTTCCTGATAACATCACTAACTGGAGGGTTTTCAACCATGACGAGGATATTTTGCAATTTTTGACCTCTGAAAAGTCCTATGACAATCAAGTCATTGAAGAGGATGAGCATGATTCTCAAATGAAGCAAACATCTCAAGATAACGTTATTCCTAAACCTGTGGTAAAGCTTGAAGACCTTTATGACATCAAAGATAGGTTTAAACCTGTAATTAATGCTAAACTCCAGAGCTCTACTCTTAGGTTTGAATTGATTAATTTAGGAACGGCTCAAACTCCTCAAAATATAAATTTAGGATTAGGACTTTCTACAATAGAAAAGGAAGCATTTATCAAACTTTTAAGAAAAAACAAACAAGTTTTTGCTTGGAAGTATGATGACCTTAAGACATATGATACATCTATCATACAACACACTATTCCTATGCTTCCCGATCAAAAACCAATCCAGCAGAAGTTAAGAAAAATCCACCCAAATTTGGAGAGCCAGATAAAGTCGGAACTTAATAAGCTTTTAAAAGCTAAGATTATCTTCCCTGTCCGACACTCAAACTGGGTCTCCAATATGGTACCCGTCAGGAAGAAAAACGGCGACATCAGAATCTGTATTGATTTCAGAAATTTAAATAAGGCAAGCTTAAAAGATAACTTCCCTCTGCCTACCATGGAGCAAATCCTTCAATCGGTAGCAGGATCTGAATTGATGTCTTTTCTTGATGGTTTCTCAGGATAAAATCAAGTGCTGGTCCACCCTGATGACCAATTAAAAACTACATTCAGAACAAAATGGGGAACTTACGCATACCAAAAGATGCCTTTCAGACTCATAAATGTAGGAGCGACATTTCAAAGAGCTATGGATACAGCCTTTAGAGGGTTAATTAACCGAACAGTAGTTGTCTACCTCGATGACATTACTGTATATTCTAAAAAGAGATATAATCACTTGCATGATTTAAATCAGATTTTTCAACGATGCAAAACATATGGTATCTCTCTTAACCCGAAAAAGTCTTTCTTCGCTCTCAACCAAGGCAAGCTCTTAGGGTTTATTGTATCTAAGGATGGCATTTATGTAGATCCTGAGCGAATTAAAGAAATTTCTGAAATTCCTTTTCCACACAATAAAAAATCGATGCAGTCGTTTTTAGGACAAATTAATTTCGTTAAGCGATTTGTTCCAGATTTTTCACAGATTGTACTACCACTGCAAAAGATGATTAAAAAGAATTCAACCTTCAGATGGGGACTAGAAGAAAAGCAAGCTTTTCATGATATTAAACAATCCATAATCAATGTCCCAGCCCTGAATACTCCAAATCTTGCTAATCATTTTACATTATATACTATTGCATCCGACTTATCTTACGCAGCAGTACTAACTCAGTTGAATGATGACAATTTGGAAGCACCCATTTCGTTCTTCAGTTCTAACTTTCAAGGCGCCGAATTGAATTATTCCGAAATTGAGAAACAAGCTTTTGCTGTCTTTAAAGCAGTCAAACATTATCGACCCTTTCTTCTTAAAACCCATACTAAAGTAATAGTTCCTTTCTCCGCAGTCAGGCAACTATTAATTCAAAAGGAATTGGGAGAAAAGAGGGCAAATTGGGTCGCAGCCCTCCAAGAATATGATCTAGAAATAAAGCCATCAAAATTTGTTAAAGGTCAAGGTTTTTGCAGGATCTTAGCAGGAGCATCAAACATTCCTGAATCAGGTGATACAGAGCAAAACCAAGAAGTCAATCAGCTAAGTATACCAGATTCCGAATCTCAATATTCAGATTTAATCTTTTATTTAAAGAATGGTTATGCACCTACCAATTTGTCCTACAAGAATAAAAGAGCCATTAGATTGAAAGCTAAGAGTTTTTCTCTTATTAATGATGTGCTCTTCAGGAGAAACTATGATTCTGTATTACTAAGATGCCTTGAGAAACCTGAAGCTCAAAAGGTTTTGCAGGAGCTACACGATGGACCGGCAGGAGGACATTTTGGAGCTGATACAACAGCTCATAAAGTAATTCATGCCGGATATTACTGGCCTACTTTGTTTAAGGATGCTCATGAATATGTAAGGAAATGCATTAAGTGCCAAACTGCCAGTGGAAGACAACAAAAGCCAGCTTTCCCTTTACAACCAATCAACATTGAACAACCTTTTGAACAATGGGGATTGGACATCATTGGAGAAATAAATCCTTCATCTTCCAAGCAACACAAGTATATCCTTACAGCAACTGATTACTTTACAAAGTGGGTAGAAGCAGTTCCATTAAAGACAACAAACTCGGAAGCAATCATCGAATTTATAGATCAGTTCATCGTAACCAGGTTTGGTGTCCCAAACGCTCTTGTCTTTGATAATGCTTCTTACTTCTCAGGCAATGCAATGATTGATTTCGCTATCAAAAGAGGATTCAAATTAAAGTATTCTGCCAACTATTACCCCCAGGGTAACGGCCTAGCAGAATCAACTAATAAAAATCTAATCAAAATCATTAAGCGAACAATTGAAGAGAATCATAAGAACTGGCATAAATCCTTGGTATTTGCATTATGGGCCGATAGAATTACACAGAAAGCTTCCATAGGGACCTCTCCGTTTAATCTTGTTTATGGAAAAGAAGCAGTCGTACCAACCAATCTTCTTCTCCCATCTTTAGCCCTAGTGCAATTTATAGACGAAACTCCCTCTTCTTCTATACAGTTTAGACATGATCAAATACTCAAACTTGAAGAAGAAAGGGATAAAGCCAAGGTTACACATGCAAGACATCAGCAAGTCATTAAAGCAGCTTTCGATCTAGCCTCATCCAGCCCTAGACAATTTGAAGTCGGAGATCTAGTCCTGAAATGGGACAAAGCCCATGAAGACAAAGGTAAACATTCCAAATTCCAAAAACTGTGGCTAGGACCATTTCAGATCTGTGAAAAAGTAGGCCATTCCACATTCATACTTCAAAATCTATCAGGGGTGAGAGATTCTCTCCCTGTCAATGGTCTAATTCTGAAGAAATTCTTTAACTGAGGAGGTAACCCCTTCTCTTCGTAGCTTATTAGTTTTTCCTAGTTTGTAGGATTTGTAGGAATAAGAATGTGGGACATTCCCATTGACCTTTCGCTGTAAACAAAAGCTGTCTCGCCATAATAATATTAATATTTACTTTTTAAAAATAGCATCCTGAACCGAGAGAGATCATTTCTAGGAAATTAGATATCTTTTTATTCTGAGCATTACAGACTCACCTTTGTAAACTTCACTCTGAACGAAGTTCTTTGAATCATCTTGAGTGGTTGAAATTAGTCCCCAAAGGTTATCTATACGAAAATAGGAGCTAATTCATCTTCAGCATCTTCAACTCTTAAACCTGTCATCCATTTATTCTTAATAAGATAATTGTTCATCCCATTCACCAACAGTTTTGATTACTCAGAGTGTAATTCTAAAATATAAAAGATTAAAGATAAGAGGTCTTATCACAAGCCTGCTTACCATGTTCATAGGAAAATAATTTAACTGACATTACCAAAACTGCATACCAAACAGGGTAATGGCTTGAAATCTTAAGACAAGGGGTCTCATCACGAGCCAGCTTGTTCAGTTTAATTACTACCCGTGAATGGCATTGTCACCTATCTGGCCACCAAACCAGGACAATGGCTTTTATCTTAAGAAAAAAGAAATTGAAATTCAAAAAAATACGAGAATATCTTTTGAATTCATTCTGTTTAGTCACACTCTAAGGTGAATGGAACAATGGACAACAACATGGTTAAAAGGTAACCCTGCCGAGACTATGAATGTTTGCTGGCAGCAGAGGCTCTACCTGTGACAGAGGAGTTTATTTTAAAAGGCTGATATGGAAAAGTTTTCTATTTTTACTTTTACAAACCAATAAGGACTTATTTTAATACTCGAAGTGCATTTATAAAAAGAGGAAGTTAAATGAAGAAACCTGTTTTATTTAGAATCAATAGATATCTAGTTATATTAGAAATTTCCTTTCTTTTATAAAGATTCTATTTGAGAAAGTGTAAGTATAAATGTTAGTTCAGAGATAACTGGTTCTGCCAGCGAATCGCCAATTGTTGTGCCCTACAACAACCCCCCATTTCATAACATTTTTATCATAAACAATTTACATATGAAATGGGTCCCTTTTAAAAATTTTAATTGGCATTAATAAACTTGTTCAAATAAGGTATGATAATCAAATGAATTTATGCAAAAAACCCTTGTTGAACAAATGTTAAGCAATTTTTGGTTAAGTCCAAAAAAGTAATCGCAAGTTCGGTTGCCATCTTGGTTTTTCCCGATGCGATATCGCTATCGGCCATCGGCAATAGCCAATGCACACACAAAAGGGCACATACCTTTTCCCCGATGCGACGCGATATCGGCAATCGGCTATCGGCACGGCACTATTTCTTGTGAAAAATGTTTTGACACTCCGGCCCGATGCGATATCGCATATCGACAATCGGCACAATCCTACGCAGTTTCATAAGACGTTTATATCTTTTCCCCGATGCGATATCGCTATCGGCATTCGCTAAAAGCAATTGATACACATTTAGGGGTTATGTTCACGCGCCGAATGCGATATCGCAATCGGCGTTCGCTAAAGAACTTTCCCAAGTGATAACGCCACACACACACTTTCGATGCGATATGATGACGCTTAATGATGACCTCAGTTCCAAAAGGTGATTATTTCAAAGCATTAAAGTTAGATTTAAATCCGATTTGACAACAACACAGATCTCAAGATACCGTTAAGTAAAGGGATAAGGTAATGCATGCGTATTTAAAGCTTTGCCCCTTCGAATTAACGAGCAATTACGATTAGACCTTTGAAAAATCTATTACACGCTTTAAGGGGTCATTCGGTTTAATAACTTAAGTAATGGTCATTTATGAAGCTGCAGGCCGTAAAATCACCATTATTGCATCTACGATGCCTTCTCAAATCATTAGATCCGCAGCTTCTTTTAGGAATAATCTCGCCACGCTTCAAATTATATATTTATCCCGTTATGGATTGTCATTGTTATTTCTTTGTTACGATTTCTCTTGCACTTGTGTAGAATTCGACTACCGAGAGAAGTCTGAATATGATGGGAAAGAAGTTCAAGAAGGTGGCAGGTTCTACTGCGACACCTGCCTCAGGCCAAGCTGCTACAGCTTCAAGGAAAGGCTTAATCTCAGATACTACATGCACTGGTCTTACTGGTACTACATGGCAAGGGACATACAATTTGCTAGAAGGAGAACAACCAGAAGCGACAGTAATGGAGGCAAGTGCAGATGAACTAAGAAAGTCTGAGGCAACTCTTAAAGATTTGGCTGATTCTTTTCTGCACAAAATAGTAGCCAGGGAACAAGTCTTGCCTTATACTGATGTGGTACGTTGGGCAATTGAAGAAATTCCTCTCACTAATAGAACCTTCGTTTCTAAGGATGGAAGGATTTTCGGCTCCTTCAAGCCTGACGACTTGAGACGAATGTATCATTTGCCCAATCCCGAGCAAATCTATAACAGAGCATTTGTGGAGAAATTCGCCAGAGAGAATGAATCACCAGCCGAACCTCTCCGAGATTGGAGGCAAAATCCAGCAAAACACAAGCAGGATATGTCGGGTAAGTACTCCAATGCCTCTTTGGCTTCACCTTACTGCTATGCTGGAATTATGATGTGTAGATTGTGGGGATTTCATGATTCTGCAAATATCCATGTTGATATGGTTCCCTTAATGGAAGCGGCCGTTAATAGTATAATTATGGATTGGGCCACTATCCTGTCTGATAAGTTGGTCTTAGCTATTCGTGAGTTTAGGGCCAAAACCAGAGTCACTGAGAGAAAAATCCCACCTTTTTATTACTCTGCATACATTATGGATGCCCTTTGTTTTAATTCTGAGTTTCCTGTCCTTGGTTGGAGATGGACAACCCATGACCCAACACCTATTCATTTGTATCATCGTAAATTGTGGAAACCTTCTCACAAAGACCATTTGTACCAAATTTGCAATGGTTTTATGGTTCCCGTTCACTATTCTATTTTTGACAGACCTATCCCTAGGATTTCCTATGAAGCCTCTTTTGACCTACCAGCCGTAGCCCATTGGTTCGGCGAAGAATGTTTTTCTTATATCAGAGTTTTTGGAAGCAAGGCCAGGCCGCATGTTCTTCCCTTATACATGCCAGACAAACTGTTAGCCCGAGAAATCTCTTATCAGATAATGTCTGAAGGTGTTACCCAAACTCTCAAAGAAGAGAAGAAGAGAGGATGGCCATCTTTTCCTTTAAGAATTGGAGTTTATACGCTGCTAAATTATAAGCATGCAGAAAAGGAAGCAGCAAAACTCCAAATGCTATCTCTAGTTTCTATTCCCAACAGACTCTATGACCCGAAAAAGACTGCTTTCATTGCCTTGGAACAGGCTAAGCTGACAAAGGTTGTTCACCAAGAAGACCAGTTTGACGACCTGTTCATGGGTGCTGATTCAATAAGCCAAGTCAAACAACTTGCTGCGATGAGATATGAAGATATGGAATTAACTGAATTTAATAAACTTAGAAAGCAAAGGTTGCAAACTTTGCCTCTAAAGTTATTATCTACAACCCCAACTTCATCCTCAAGCGAGCCTGATCAACCAGAAATAAATTCACCTCCCGTTACAATTAGAGAACAGGAGGAAAGTCAAAGAAAGCTGCAGGCAGAAAGTCATAGAAGAGAACAAATAGAAAGGCAGCAAAAGGCACAAATTGAGCAAGAAGAGCAAAGAAGACAAAGGGAGATAGAAGAACAGAGACAAAGAGAAATAGAAGAACAGAGGAAACGAGAGGAAGAAGAAAAAATAAGGAAAGAACTGGAAGATAGGCAGAAAAAGGAATTGGAGGAACAACAACAGAGAGTACAAGAGGAGCAACAGCGGAAGGCATTTGAAGAACAGCAGAGAATTGAAAAAGAAAAAGAACAGAGTAAGCAAATCTCTGTTGATACTGAATTAATTAAGGAATGGAATCAATTTGATTCCATTATAAGTGGTAAAGAAGCCTCCAAAGACTCAGATGCCTTAAAGACTCCCGATACTATTGTTTCTCCGGTTCTTGAAGGAACCAGCGGCCCACCCACATTACAGAACGTAGAAGAAGTTACTCAGAATCCATCTGATCAAGTTGATCTTCAGGTAGAGGAAATTCCTCCTCTAGACATTTTCTACAGCCCTAAGCATAAAGCCGTTGTAAGACGCTCAAGGAAGAGGCGAAGGCTTGATCAACCTTCTGTTTCAAATGAGCAAACAGTCACGGGCAATGTCGTCTGGAAGGGAGAATTAAGTCCCTCTGAAGATTTAACAAAGCTGTCGCAATTTGCGGGAGCTTATTCAGCAGCAACCATTGACAAAGCATCCGAAGTGAGTCTTCTTTTGAAGACTAAAGAGCATGAGGTATATGCATTGCAAGCAGAAGTGATAGAGGCAAAGAATAAGGCGACACAGGCAGGAGAACAATTTCTGGCTCAACAACAAGAGAATCATTTGTTAACCCAGCAAATTGAAAAACTAAGGATAGACCAAAGTGACATTAAAGCACGAGAATTGGCAGAGGCATTATCACAGTTGGAGGCATCAAATGAGCTGTTAATGAAATCTAAAGAGGATCAAATAGTTCAGCTCTCAGCACAGCTTGAAGGTATCAAAGGTGCCAAGAGTATTGAAGATTTCAGAGCAGAGGAAACTCTGATAAATGGCGCTTTGATATCCCAGATCAGACTTTTGTGCCAACAGCTAGTTGAAGCTGAGTCACTTTGTGATATATCTACAGCAGTATGTGGGCAAATCGAGAAATCCAGGACTAACTTGGATCAGGCCGAAGATGAAATAATAGAATATATTGAATGGCAAGATACTCCAGAAGGGCAAGCTGCTAATTTAGCCCGAATTAGTGAAACATACAAGAACATACTTTTCATGGAATGGGAAACACAGGTAATGAAGGCAGAGAGCGCAGCATCCAGGTGCAAAACAATTTCCAAAAACATGATCAATATAGTCAATGATACATTGTATCTGGCTAACATGATTTCACAATGCACACCTGGAAACATAACAACCGCGAATATGCTGGAGCACAAGAATTATCTTAAGCTGGAAGAACAAGGGCGGTTAATCGCTGGAGTGAATACCTTGACCTCCGATGCATACTGGCTTTTCCTGATTAAACCGCATTCTCAAAGGTCGGCTCTTAACTGCCTAACCGACGCTCTCCGATACCTGATCGCCGATTTCCAAGATGCCACATATGATGCACAGCTGACTTCTCACCTCAATACTCCACCAGAAGTAGAGCCAATGCTGGCGATATGTCAGCGAAAGAGTAAAGGCAAAGAGACAGCTGACTGAAGCATCGTCGCCGACTGCCGAATCACCCAAATGCAAAATGATATTTGTTGATGCCGATTTCTTAGTTTTCAGTTTTTAGATATTTAGTAGTTAGATTAGCATAGTATTTATAGACCCTTTCATTGTTTTGGAAAGGGTCGTAAAATTTTGTAAAAGACTAAAAGGCTGAAGTTTGCACTATTGTGCTTCAGTCTATATTCTTTTTGAAACTCGACCACTGGTCCTTAATTTTACTTGGAATGCTGTTTAAGTAAATTGTGCACTATTGTCGTTTGCTTGGAATGCTTTCTGGTTGGAAGGAAGGACTGCGACATAGCGATTAATATATTGGATTGATCAAACAGCTTGCATGGTACTATTATCTGTATCTGTTCTCTTTTCAGTTATATGAATTGCTGTGTTATTACTTTGCTATTATTGAATACATGTATGTAATACAACAACAAGTCTGCATTTCATATCACTATTGAATGTTTTGTGATTTGTTATCTTTCACTCATGTATGTATCAATGATATAAATGACTGAGTGCAGTAATTCGCTATTATAGCTCTGCGTAACTACTTACGCAGAGCAATCTCAAATGATTAAACATCTATGCTTGTTGTTAGTGTCATCTATATGCCTGTCATTAAGCATAGTTTATCAAACGCTGTACTGTCTGAATTGATAAGTCCCGGGATTAGCTTATAGTTTTTGTATTTCTTTTATAGTTTAGTTATTTGTTTATTATCATTTCATATCTTAAATCATCCATCCATCCCGTTCACTTATAATTTTTGGGAAACTGGTCCCGTTATCCCCAGTCGGAGCCACTATTCCAAACGGAAAAGGAGCTGCACTAAGTTCCGGACCGGGTGGTTTCCCCGATGTTGTTGCAACGAATTTCGGGGCATCAACAGTTTACATCAACGGCCTTCAACCGAAAGATTTTGCGTGGTGTTCGACACCAAGTCCCTTTTTCACGCCATGTGAATTGTACTGTCGTACCTTGAGGGTCATCATCATTATCGATGATTCCTATCACGCCTGTTAACAGCTTACATCACTGGCTGGTAATCAGGCAATGTCTTTCCATGTTCGACTCCAGAACATCTCTCACATGGATCGACTTGTACTTTGAGTGAAGATCGAACGAGATTGAAGACCCCGGATCTAGTTTCATCCATCCGGGCTACGATATATATTCAGGAAAATAAAGACATCAAATGTACATCATTGTTGCACAGATAATCATCCAATCTAAGGGATGATGGCTCTACCAAAATCATCAATCTGCACTCAGACGATTGCCTGTCTTATGTACATGAAAATGAATTTATAAAGCTGAGCATGGGAATGCCCGCCTCAGCTAGATCATGAAAATATTATGAAGATAATGTATTGTATTTTATCTTATTACAGGTCACCTTCCAGCTCGAAAAAACTTCGGATCCTCAAGATAAAGCATTTCACCCAACATCAAAAGATTAACGACCTCATGCTTTAGGGGGTAACTGTTATAGACATTTTTGGGCACTGCAACCCCAATCAAACATGTCCATAAACCAAGGACTCCTAAGTCCCTAAAAGTGTTGTTCCATCCCCTAAAATAACAAGGTCAGTTGATTACATCATCTCCCAGAATTTCTCCATGAAAGACTACTCAGAACTGGTTAAAGATGGACCATCTCACCTGCTCCACGGTCAAAGTGCATTGCATCCCACCTAAATGCACATGGGAGGTGCGATGCATACTAAAAAGCCCTTCTATGGGGTGCGATGGGTGAGAGTGGATAAATGGCAGACTCAATTTGCGAGGTGGAGGATCATGGAATCTTGCAGAAACTTCTCCTGTGACACTTGCCTCTCTGCATTCGCCCAGGGATGAGTAAGAGATCATCAATCTCCAAGTGGAATCAAGAACTATCAGAGAGAGGACACTAATCAAATCTGAGAAGCTGACTCACCTCCCTACAATCATCTATATATGGATCCCTCATCCCAGAGATCCAGAGGCTGGAATTTTGTATCCTGTAAGGAAGTGTTGCTGGTTTCTTGGTTAACATCATAGTGTTGGGTGATCTAAGCTTTTCATGAGGTGAAGAAGGGCTTTCTTGCTAAGAGGATGATGCTGGGTCAGAACAATTGGTTGTAATCCTCTTTGCTATTCTTGATATTAATAAAGCTATTCAAGTTTTCCTCCATATTCTTGTACAATTGATGATATATGCATTTGTGTGGTCAATATATATCTGGTCCTATATTGTTTATGATAGTAGATCTCTGTTATTGGATAGTGTTATGTTGATTTGATTCCACAGGTGCTCTTTGAAGTTGGGTAGATGAGGAAGCGAGTGGCAAAGATCTATCAGAAGGGAGAGGAATCAAGTAAGGAACCACGCGCAAGATAGAGGTTGGTCTCCTTTGTTCCCCTCTTATCTACTTCTCATAAAGGAAAATGAAGGTAGTTTTAGTTTGTTTGTTTCTAAGATAGCTACCAGTCTTAGTAGGACTAGTAGCTCTACATGGACACTAGATTTCCGGATAACAGGTAAGCAGTTTTCATCGCATTGGTAATGGAGGGGAGGCATTATTCGAGCTCATCCGCACGATTCCATACGATGAGCGACGCATGGCGGTGGCACTGTTTAGACAACCGCACGCGATCGCGCGCTAACGTTTGGTCTCGAAGGGCTATGCAATATGCACGACAACCATTGGATGTGAAGGGCTTGATCGGATGGCTATCAGGGAGGTGAGGTGGCAGGAGTTTAATGAGGGTGGGCCCAACATAATTAAGGGTTTTTTAATTATATCGGGAGCAGCGGAATTGGTCGCTTGAGTTATTAATTAACCATGGGGGTTAATTAATCCTTTTCTAATATGGCGGGGTTTGGGGTTCTCAATTAGTTACATATTAACTAATTAATCCCAATTAAAAGTGTATTATGGTTATATTTTAACTGAGGGGCAGGATATATAAAATTTGGGGATTTTGCATAGTTATAGTAATACGGGAATGGGTAATCTTTATAGGGGAACTATATAATAATATAAGTTAGTAGTTAATATGACCAAATGAATATAAAAATCACTAAGTCTCAAACATTTTCATGTGTATATTTAAACTTAGGCTAAATGAAAAATGAGGGTTTTTATGGAAAATATTTTAATTTCCCTAAGTAAAATAGAATTTTACTTAGGAAAAACTTTATAAAGGGAATGAATGACTTATGAAGGGGTGTGATCATTGATGAATGGGCTTAAGTACTTAGGCATTATAAATTATTGGGCCGAGGGTCCGGTCCCTCCAAAAGTCAGAGAAATGCTCTGAGCCCCTCTAATTTGATAGATACCTTGGCACTTAGGGGAAATTAGTGAAAATTTAGGGGAAATGAGTAGGGAAGTTAATTATTTTGACTTTGCTTGCTTGATGTGCCTTCCATGTGATACATGCCTTTGCCTTGTGATGAAAGTAAAAGATTTACACATTTAAACTTATCATTCACCACATATTATTCTACAACCATCATCTACCTACCCTACCTACTTAACCTAGCATTTTCACTTCTTTATTAGGGTGCACTTAGACTGGCAAACCCTTATCAAACTTTCTTTTCTTTTACATGGTGATGCCTATCTAAGTCTACACTTATTACATCTAAGGGCTCAGATTAAACTATTGAGCTCCTTTTTTCACTCTACCTATCTACTTATTTGCCAAGATCAAATTGTTTGGTTAAATTTTTATTCTCTATTTCTACAACATGAAATTGAAAAATGATTTAGCCAAGCTTAAACTGTTTGACTATTCATGAATTGTGGCATAAGTGACAAGCTGTACACAATTGTTTATTACACAAAAGTAAAAAAGTAGTGGCATTTAGACTTGCACACTTTTCTGGTCTTTTCTATTGGTGGGGTTCATTTTCTTTCATTTTTTGACCATCTTTTTATTCTTTTCACTCTTTGATTTTTCTTTTAGGGTATACCCTCTTTACATTTTTAAAATTTTTTGATTTTTCATAAATATGGAAAACCTTTTCAACAGGAAAGGTATGAACATATTACAAATTTCAACAAGTAAATCATGATATATGACACCTATTGGTATAGGGGCATAACAGGGTGGATGTGTCACTGAGGAAAAAGCCATTGCACGTGCCCAATATCTCGATGTCATCTATTCACAATCTGACACGTTATATGATGTGTTACCCGTTGCGTCCAGACCATCATCTGATCTGACGACATCTAAGTCTTTAGCTACACCTCCTGTTGATGGAGTAATTGGTTCAGTGACTCAGACCCCTACAAAATCTTCTTCCAAACAGAAGTCGGTCTCCAACACTGCTTCCAATGATTCTTCTCGCAATTCACCTACCTTGGTAAAACCTGAGAGGTTCACGCTGTCCAATCTACCGCAAAAGAATAATCCTCTAAAGGTGAGAAGAAAGGAAAATATAAGGGTAAAGTCAATGCCCTGAAACAGGGCCTTCCTAAGTCATCTATTGGTGATGCTTCCCAACGGAAGCCCAAATATCCATGCCTCTTATGTGAGGAGGATCACTATACTAAGGATTGTCCCAGATGATCCAAAGCTAGTCATTTTCTCAAAGGGACCCTAGTTGTCCTGAAAGAGCCCTTTCCGTCCCAGCAAACCCAAATGGTAGACCAGCCTCAGTCATCCGCTTCCACAGGTTCACAAGTGTTCATGGTGAGTACACTGATTAACGTGGCTACCAGGTCAAAATATTATTAGACTCATACCCCGACATCATGGAAAGAGAAAGAAGGTACCCCTTCTTCTTCTACCCCGTCTAGTTCTGGTCCTCCCCATATAGAGTGACCTAATCCTGATTCCTCCATTCAACCACCTTCTTGGGGTGTGCTACGAAATTCCTTGTACAATCCCAATGCTCAAGCCGCTCAACATTATAACATTGTTGAAGATTTGGCTCAAGCACCATCAGCTATGTCTGCTCTTAAGGTCCTTCAAAGTTTTCCTTCCAAGCGGAAATCGTTACTGTCGTCTATTGGGGGTATTGATACAGCTGAATCTAATCTCATTTGTTTTGACCTGGAAAACCACATTCCACATTTACCTCATCAGATTGCCTTTCTCATTCAGGTGATCATAAATGAGAAAACCATTCATAGGACCATCATCAATGAAGGTGCTTCTACCTACATCATGTCTATCGCTTGTTGGAAGGCAATTGGTTCTCCTACTCTGAACCAGCCCCCTAACACTTTGGAAGTTTTTTACGGACGTGATTTGCGACCATTCAATGTCCTTCCCAACCTTTCCATTACTTTGTAGGGAAAGACAATACACATCGAAGTAGAGATCGTTGACGCTAATCTTAACTACAATCTTCTACTCGGACAGAGTCGGACCAATGCCATGCATGTTGTAGCCTCCTCCCTTTTCGGTGTGATTCATTTTTCCCATCAAGGGAAGATCATCACAGTTGACCAACTATCCTTCTTTGCTTCTTCCTCCTTGGATAGCAATATTTCGTACGTAAAGCACACCAGTGCTCCTTATGAGAGTGTGGGGGTAGGAATCTTTAAATATCCTACCTTGATGGGTATTTTTCCACTCCCACCTCCTCATGTTGCCTCTGTCAACATGATTTCGGTCAAGTCTGATCCTTGGGTCATTCCCTCACCAGATCTTGTTGATACATGGGCAAGGTTATGCCATTAAGTCCTTCTGAAATTAATTACATGGAAATTGTTTCGGCTTCACCTTCGGTATCCTCTAATCATCATGTTTCGAGAACATCTCTCGATGTGTATTCTCAATCCTCGTGGCTTGGTTCTTCGGAATCCCTCGATCCCTTAGCTAAGACTTTTCTTTCTGATGAGAGTATCATGGAAGTAATGTATCTGGAGGAAGTACCTTGGAATGCCACTCATCATCGTTCCTTGTTCTTGCCTGGCCTGACGGTCATATCTACCTATCTTGTGAAGTTCTCTTCTCTGCGACCTATTGGCATGCCAGTTTCTCTTGACGTTATCAAGATATTTTAACTGGGGGCACCTTTATCTCTTCATAGATTTAGGGTTTTTCTCCCTCTCCGAGTTTTTACCGATTGCCCATTATTGCAATGGGATTGTCATCTTATGACTCATAACCCTCCCTCGCCTAGGGGGCATGGGGGCACTGCCTTATATGAGTTCTACTCTACTATTTGGCCGAGTCGATGCTTACTCATCATGTCAACAATAAAACTCTAGTTTTCATTTGTGTTGATTGATTACCCGAGTCTGCGCATGGACTATCTCAAAAAGTACTAGGTCATCTTGCATAGTTATTTTTGTATAATAGTGTGTTATGCATTTTTGTGTAGTGTATGGTTTGGTGTGTTTTTTTGCAAGCAATTTTCCTGCTTATTATGTTTCTACTTGCTTTGTAGATGTCGGTGTATCCTCACATCGATTTTGTTGATGGTGCTTGTCATAGTACCTAGAATCTATCATCCGCAGCATGGGCCATTTATGACCCCCATGTTGAGTTTCTTAATATTCAAGGTATTTTTCTAAGTCGAACAACTAATAACATTGTGGAGTATAACATAGTTATCGAACTGTTGTCAGAAGCTATCGCTCTTGGCATCCAAGAATTGGTTGTCAACCTTGATTCTCAACTTGTTGTTTTTCAACTCAACGGGCAATATTCCTTTAGAAACCCTCAAATATTGAGAATGTATCTACGTATTCGTCTATTGGAGAGAAAATTTTGATTACATTACATATCATCATATTCCTAGGCACATGAATACATTGATAGATGAATTAGCTAATTATGTGCTGGATAGACATTTATGAAACATGTAAAAAAACAAAAACGAAAACATTTGTACCATAGTAAGCAAAGAAATATACAAGGAAATATAACACACACACACACACACACACACACACACACATATATATATATATGTCGATAATGTTTGTCATACATCAAAACATTAAAAAATAATATGTGTGTTCAAATACATCTGTGGCTCACAGGCCTAAAAAATGTGGAATGCTAGACCTATGAACTAATCAGCATGATGCTCATGGTAGCATGTAACTACTCGTACTACATGAGTCAGTAGTCGGTGGATCTGGTCTAATACCCCCACTGTGTGCCTTTGATACTAGCGTGGGATGTCACCCAGTCGGGCATACTATAGGATACCATGGGTCAATCCCTCGAGGTTTTGTGCAATCTCCTCCTCATTATCACTTCCTTCCTGATAGGGAGTGACATCGAGCTGCTAAGAAACGCACCTGGAAATTAAGGACATCCCGGCAGGACACTCCGGTCCCACATCTTCATTTATAAAATCAAAATGTCATGAATGCATATATTTCAAAAACAATAAAATCAAAAATTAAAATTATTTTTTTTTACCTCCATCATCATAATCCTCTCCCTTTGGGAGTGGCATACCCGGATCACCGTGGAAGTCAGTACCGTTGTAAGGCCAATCCTCTACTATGATCAACTACCACCGTAACCACGAGAAGAAGGTAGGATTATAGGACATCTATTGGCCCCCCATAATCCTAGGCATCAATGCACTCCAACGAACCATCCGTGGGTCTCGTGGAAATGGCGGTTCCACCTCAGCAAGCTAGTGGGACCCACTCCAGAAAGAAGGTCACTAGAACGAACCCATAGCAGAACTACTTCAAGTTTCCCACCTTGGAATTTGATAGCTGGCGCTTCATGTTTAATACCTGAGGCCATTCTCATTAGGAATTTCTATATTAATACCTGAGCCCATCTTTAGATCATCATCTTCTTGAAAATGCTTTTGCCCAGTTGAAGATAGTCGGCGTTGTACAGTCGATAGCATACTGCAACTTTGACTTGTTGGTTTCATGTTGTGCTTAAACCTCAGCCATGCTGTTTATGGTCAACAATAGCACTCTTAGCACAAGATCCCGAACAGTCACGATCTCTATCTTGTCGCTTTTTGATTTTAGTGCTTCTGGGCACTGTTCTGCAAGTAACATGGTCACACTTGCCCCAACAGGCCTTGACCGATACAGGTTGACTGGTTCCCCTCTTCAGGAGAGTCATGTGATGAAATAAATGTCAGAATTTTCCAACTCCAGTTCTTGGTCCCAGATCATAAAGAATTCTCGATTGATATCCCAGAGATTGATCAGATACCATAAGAATTTGGGTTTAGCCCACAGACCTAGTGTGAGGAAGAAGAGGAGCCCATAGTTCCTCAGAGCATCCAAGCAATATGGGTCTGCCATTTCTTGTGTGTCAATTTCCTCATGCTTGCATTCCTTCCAATCAACAATTTTTCGCCATTTTTTCCCTCCAAAAACCATACAATCAAGTCAATAAACATCCTTGGATAGAAAAATTTGCATCCAATCAGATAGATTATGCAAAAACTTGGAAATTTTATGTTCACTGCGTCGGCACGGCTGTTTTAAAAACAGTAGCGCCAACAGTGTGCTTGAAAGTCTTAATAACCCCTGATCGGCGCGATTTTGTGCCCGGAAATCGCGTTGACTGAGGGAGATTTTTTTTTGTTGCTAAAACCCCCTCAAGAAATCCAAAAAAAGGGTTAAAAATAGGTAAAACAAGCACGAAAATGGAGCTAAAGGTCTTGGCTCTTACCTACAACTGACAGATCATCAAAAGGCCTCCTGGATCTCCCACAATCTGATCCTAAAAATCTAGGGCACAAATAAGTGAAAAGTTCTTCACATAAAGGTAAAATAGTAAAATGGTAAAAAATAATTACTTTTTCCTCCTTTTATTATTTTTTCAAGAAATATTAGGGCTTTTAAAGTATTTTTGACCTATTTTTGCTTCAGAAACTAGATAATGCATTTACCTTCTCTGTAGCGACAGGTGACAGATTGCTGATGATGGTATTGGAGTCACGTTTAAGCTCTTTTCTCATCTTGTAAAAATTGAATGAAAATATCGCCGAGTATTTTTCCCTTTTTGACTCGTAAAAGAGAATACAAATGGGGGGTCCACTTTCAAGCTCTTTTCTGACCCTTTAAACACAAAAAGATTGTCGAGCTCTTGTCGTTTTGAACTTGTTAAAGGCTGCGAAACATCGTTTACCTAGTATACGTTTACCCCTTTTTCCAGTTGGGTCAAACTATTTATGAAAAAGGTACTCCTTGACTGAAATGATCAAGTGGTTCTCTCAAGTATCATTTTCTACCTTTTCCCGCTCGAGAGACACAAATGTACGAAAAGGGACCATGTGGATTTTTCTTTTTCGTGTCATTTTCAAACTCTCTAAACATGAAAAAGATACCGAGTTACACCCTTGTCGGACTCGTTAAAATATTAAACGACATTGGATTCGTCACCATGATAGACATGAACTTCTCCTTCCTAGGGCTCATTAAAAGTATTAGGTCAGATTCGTCCAAAGGATGAACTTACAATGCAAGAACATGCTATCCCCTTCAAGCTTGTGATCAAAAAATAATTGCGGTACCTACCAAAAATGGTGGGGGAAAATGGGAAATCCTATCAGTCGTGTCGGTAGCTCACTCTTGAACATGACACTTTCTGCTTTGTGTTGGGTTGGTATATCCTCCTTTTCATCATTAACCTTCCTGGGTTGGGACGTTCATTTTTTCCTTCCATTGGATCTCTACCACGTCATCATGACCACCGATCATATCGATCCAAAAGCTGCCAGAATCCGGAGTCGTGTCGCCAATATGTTCAAGAGTTAGTCCTTCTGCAATTACACTTACTCCTGATTCTCTGTATCATCTGAAATCATTTGCATCCCTTTGTCTCGTGTCGATGATGTGGGATACATCATGGCCCTCCTTTGACACGGTCACTTCCTGTCGACTTTATCTAGGAAGTTGGCCAAGAGACTCCCTTCCAGTACCTTAGAGCTTGCATGCCCTAATGGCAAGTTCTTCACACTCGACGACAAGTTCACATCATTGGCTTTTGATCGGGTGATTTCACGGATGTTCGACTTCGGTTCCTTTATTCACTTTCTGTGAATTGCGTTGCTAGTACCTTAAGAGCCATTGTCATTATTGGTGGTTTCTCTCGTGCTTGTTAACGATTCACATCACTGACCGGTAATCAAGCGACTTTCTAGCATATTCGACTTCAACACATTCATTCACATTTTAGGATTTGTACTTTTATCAGGTCGTTTGGAGTGCAAGACACTGGGCTCAGATTACACCAGCTCAAGTTGCGAGGCGATGTGACATGATCATGTTAATATACATGTCTCTTTCAGATGGGTGGCTATGACCATACCATGAGTTGTTATATGTGATCCTTCTTATTATTGGATGGTCGCGACCATACCTTGGTTTCATTATGATCCTCTCTATTGGATGGTTGCACCCATGCCTTAGATCAATTTACATGATCATTCTCTAGATGGATGCATCCATACCATGATTAATGTATCATTTGTAAGAGTTTCCAGTGATCTATATGTATCTATGTTTTCTTGCAGGTTTTCCAATGATGGACTCCGGTTCCTCGCATCCACTTGTAAAGAATTTCACCCCACTCTAGTTGGGCCTTCATGCTTTAGGGGGCATCTGTTACACAATATTTTGTCATTGTACCTGTACTCCCTGTCCACAATCCTAGATGACCTCTACAGTGAAACCTACATGATTTCCCATCATGAAGAAACTCCCAGTATGTCCCTCTTCATGAGCAGAATAATTTCCCTTTGCATCATTTCCCAAGAATCTTCCTTTTACCCCAGTTTACAAGACCAACGCTACTGACCAGTTTCCTCCTCGCACCAATTTGCAGAGATTAAAACTAGCCCTAGCATCGTACAAAGTGACTGAGACATTTTTGAGTCACATCGATCCTCTTTTGGAAAGTTTTTTAAATATGGAGTCGAAGCTTCCAAGTCTAGAAGCTTCATAATGAAAGTCTGGTAGATGGTTGGGCTGGATGGAGTCGAAGAAGTCAGTTTGGGCTCCTTTCCCCTATTAGGATGGAACAAACCCAAGAGATAAGACCTTCTCCCATGATGAGAGGAACCATCTCCCCTCCATCCAAGCTATATAAACCTCTCTTTTCCCAAGCTAAACTAGTTTTGGAGTGAGTTTGAATGATCAGCAAGACATCTATAGCTTGTAGCTTTCTAGTGTATGTTTGAGGGAGAATAGTGTGTTTTGGTTTGGTTTGAGACTAAAGGGAAGAGGCCTTAGAAATTTCATTGTTGGGTCTATCCATGAGATGTTAGCAGAAGTGTGGGAACCCAGATATGTTGGAGGAGACTAGTTGGGACTTCATACTGGGGAGATCCCTTGAATGTTGGTGGATCTAGCATTGTCATCATTTCTAGCACTAGAAGGAGGGCCAGATGACAAGTTGAGTCCTCACAATCTGTTTTGAATCTCTCCATACTTATCATGGCTAAACACATAATTTCTCCTTCAGAGTGTATGTATTACGGGAATGACTTTGAAATCTTGATGAAACTCTGGAATTTCTTGTCACAATACACATGTGAAGGTGAAGGAAGAATGGCCTGGTTTGAACATAGAATGGCCTTAGTAGTTATATATAAAAAGTATAAAATTCATTAATATTACAAGAGGTGCACGTTGTTCGAACACATGCTTCGAGGGAACCCACTGTTATGGTGTACCACACCGCCCGAGAACTCTATTCACTATCTCACTTAGTTGATCATAGATATAGACCGTGATTTCCATCATTTTGACCATCAACCACTCAATATTGAAATTATAGAATTACGGAAAGCACCCAATGAATCCGTTGAGCAATTTCACACACACTTTTGTAATCTTACATGGCAATTTCCTAAAGATGAAATTGATTGGGAATTTCTTGATGGAAGATTTAAGTATCTTCTTTACATATCTGAAAATTCACAATTCTTATAATCATTCAAACCCCTCCTAGCATACCTCGGAGTTAGAGCTTCCAAATCTAAGATGGATAAGGCCACTGTCACAAGTGACTGTCCATCCTCTTCTCATCAAACGACTCTAGCTCTGCAGTGTGAGGTGGGAGAAGGTGTGCGCCCATCTGTTGAACTATCACATCCTCCTACCCCACCTGCTCTTGATATCTGTGAAGATTTGGCTTGCAAGCCTATTGATTGTCATGTGGAATTGTTACCTCAACCTTTGTCCCCGCATTCTGTTGATCCTCCAGATTGTATTGTCTTGTGTTCCTTCGTTCTAGACTCCAAACTTGTTGTGAACAAGGATCAATTTGTCGACGAAATTGTTGTTTTGCAGTCAACCTGCATTATCATTCATGATGAGTGGTTGCAGGAATCTAAAGAAGAACCCACAGCGAAGGATGACTCCCTTCCGTCTGCGCCTCATACGCTCTATCCTGACATCCCTTGTGATTCTGCCACTTTTGATTTCCCCTAGGAAATCGCATATCAAGTTGTTTCTACTTTCGATCATTCACAGGACATACAGGATGTCAACCTGTCATTACATCGCAGAGAGGACACATCTTCCTTTGAAAATCTATCCCATATGTCATCCTTCATTTTCGAAACCACAGAGGGTGAACTTGTTTCTCATTAACCCCTCTGCATGATTCATCAAATCATGAGGATGCCAACAAAAATCCTGAATTTTCTAATCGTGGTTTTCGTGATCTATTGACTTCTTCATTTGATCACGATGTTGATTCACTCATTGTTAATATTCCTAAACCACTGGTCTTCAATGATCTATCTATTGACAATGTGGAAACCCTGCAGGCTATCAAGGCACTTCAGCCTAGGCTGATGGTTATGTTAGGCCCTCGTTGTCCTGAGGTTAGTTCCACTTCCAATCAGAAAATTTTCAAAATACCCAAGGATCCTCATCACTCTCTGCTTCGCATTGAAGATCAACCAAAAACACAGATTTCACTTCCTCCACTCGAATCACATGATCCCATTACTTATGCACTGGAGGAATCATACACAACAAGCACACTTGCAAGGCATAAGTTGTCTCTCTTTCTCATGTTTTCTTGTTTGTCACAGTCGAGAGAGTGTGCATGCTTATCATCTGCACGCAGTGTGTCACAGCACCATGTTAAGTCTGCAGAATGTTTGTCTTGTGCATTCACTCTTTTCTTTTCTGTGGATGTTTTAGAACTTGAAGCTTGTTGGTCTTCACTAATCAATCTTTCTGGTTCACTAGTTTACATGCATATTTTTCATGCCTTCGCCAACATGGGCTAGCCAATGCGCTGGTGGCTGCATTGGAAATATCACTTCATGTGAGTAGGCCCATGCACTGTTTAGTGTAGGATTAGGAGTAGTCTTTGCTTCTTGCTTTACTTTGCTTTGCTTTCTGGTTTGCATGTCTTTTTGCTTGCTTAATTGGTTTGGTTTGGTTTGCTTTCTTTGCATACTTGTTTTTATTTTTCTTTACTTCTATTTTTTTCTTTTTGCTTTCTTTGCTTGCTTGTACCTGTAGGTTAGCCTCTCGTGAATTGTTGTTTGGCTCTCGAAACAAGCTGGACAAATCTAAGAGGACTTGTACAGCTATCAAAACTTGGTTATATGTTGTCCTCTCTCTTTATGAAGAGATTTTGTCCTCATTCAATGATGCCTTGATGGAAAATACATTATGTTCAAAGTGAGTCTCGGTGAAAACACAACACTTGCACTGTTAACTAGTACTGCCTACTCTAATCGGTTCTTTTGGGTTAACCCTTGTCAGCTCAGTCAAGTAGAGTCATGTGAGGGGGAAGACCTTAACAAGTATGTCAGAGTTATATATAACATACTTATCTGAAGGAACAACCTCTTTTTCTTTCAATAAGTCGAGATCCCTCTTCCACCTCTAAAATAAATAAGTGCATATGCATAGTTCTTTGAAAAAATGAAAAAATGAAAAATGAATAAGGCAAAAGAAGAGAAAGGCTTCCTGTGTAGAGGGGTAATGCAAGTAACTCCGCGTGGGTAATGACCAGGCTCACTGGAAGTAGAGCGATGCTTTTGTTCCTGCTTCACTCCATTGGGGTATTGGCCAGGCCTGCTAGCAATGGAGCAACACCAGAGATGAAACTTAAACTCTGATAGTTATATTACTTGTGCATTAATATACCCCTCATCCCCAATTGAAAAAACTAAGTTGGCTTGGCTTGGAATGTGTGCTGACCAATCAAGAGAATAGTAGGGTCTACATCTTTCACACAAGTTAGTACAGAATCCATCACGATCAAAGAATCAAACAATACTTTCGAAAGGCTTAGGCTCGCTTTTCATGAAACAAGGTCCATACAGAGAGCTAGAGTTCTACTAGTGTGTCCCCAATGTTGTAGTGGCTACAACCACCCTCCAAAATTTTCGCTCATATGCAAACTTCGAAGCCTACCTTGGATCTTGTGATCAATCATCCTTGGTCACTTGTTGGTAAGCTGATGATTTCAAGCTCCCCTCCTTGATCTGAAGAGTTGTCTGCATTCTCATCTTTATGCAACATCTGTCATCTTTGGGCATAGGGGTTGTTGTTTTTCATGCAAATGGAATTTTATTTTGCTTCAAGGGAATTGTCTGCGTATGAGTGGTTTTCATCACATAGGCATGTTTCACACTCACTACACACACTCTCGTCACAAAGTTTTTTGCATCAGGCAGAGTATGTTTATACATTCTGGATGCTCTATGTTGTATCACTAAGTGTTGGTGTGTGATCACAGTCAATTATTATCAATGTTTACACATGTTTCATTGATCTCACACTTAGAAAATTTATAAAGTAGCTTAGCCTCATCCAGCCTCACAGAACTGTGCACTTTGCTTCTACAACCATCAATTATTTTCCCTTGCCTGCTGAACCCCGGAGCCTGCAAAGACCCCAACGAAGACTGCTCTCCAAGAATGTGGAGAGAAGTCTGGCAGCTAGAACTACTCTCCGAAAAATGTGAAAAGCAATCCACCTGCCCTCCATCTAAAAACTACACAGAGGTGTCCAAGTTTTCTTATCGATCTTGCATGTAGAAACTGCGCAGATGGGCCTCCCAGGGCCTCATCCCAACAATAGTCACTTCCCATTGAAACCATGTTGATCCATTGCCCAATGACTACAAGAAAAGGTGACATGCTGAGATCACTCCCAAGGAGTCGAGGAAAAGGACCAAGAGACCAAGTAATGTAAAAGAGTAGGACCGCATGCAAACTTCGTCAAATGCGTGATCGTCTTGAGGGTAAGTATGGTAAGTAAAGAACACTTTTCAAAGTGCACATATTAGTTGAGTTTGCAGGACTACTTGTCATTGTCATATCACCATGTCCTCAGTAACATGCATGTGCTCAAACAAAAAAGTCATTTCATCTATTAACCCTACATGTCTTGCTTTCTTTTTTCTTGTTTGACCAACTGTCATCATCAAAATGTTGATTGTTATGCCATGATTGCAACCTTGTTTTGGTGATGCTGAAGGTTTGTGTTTGAATTATTTTTTCTATGTAAACATCTATCGCACTCACACACGATGTTGTAAGAACTGTCGCACAAGTGTCATCCTAGTCATATGAAGGTCTATCCGAAGTGTCGCACTTGTCGCTTTCACCATTAGACAGTCCTGTAGTCAGCCACACTGATACATGTTGTCTTGTTGGTTTGAGGTGTCTTGTTAGCGAGTCGTGTTGAGTGTGTGTTCACAAGGTCATGTATTCATGAGTTCACTCACTCACACTTAGCCATTTTTCCGAAAGTATGTCGACTAGACCATCCTCCAACAGCCGGACCTCCACTGAGTTGCACTGCATAGTCTCAGCCCCCTGTAACCAAGTACTATTGCCCGGAATTGTGTAGAGCTTAAGGCTGACTCCCAGAAAGTCTGCATTGTGCAATCCTGGAATCAACCTGGCTGAATGTATCCCAGAACAACACAGAAGTTTCCTAAGAATCCATCTCAATCTGTGCTTCCTACAAGCCAATCCATCAAGCCTCCCACTGGTCAACCGAAGAGTTTGACTGGGCAGTGACCCTAGGCTTCACTCCTCCCAAAAGTTGTCAGCATGCCTGCCTTTGCTGACTAAAGAAATTGTGCAGACAAGAGGGGCAGGCACCCGCTACTTGTCACTGCACTATCTATGAAAATTGCGTAGTTCTGTCAGTTAGTCCCCCTGCCAGCTGACCTGTTGCTCCTCCTGAAAATTGCACAGTTTTCCTGGACTTTCCACTAGCTTCCCTCCACCCCACTCAGCCCAGAAACTACGTAGACATGTTCAACATGACTACCTCCCAGTTTTACACATTTTTGGCCAGCAAGCTCCTGCAGCCCACTCCTAGACTCCCCTAAAATTGCACAGTTTTCCTGGACTTTCCACTAGCTTCCCTCCACCCCACTCAGCCCAGAAACTACGTAGACATGTTCAACATGACTACCTCCCAGTTTTACACATTTTTGGCCAGCAAGCTCCCGCAGCCCACTCCTAGACTCCCCTAAAAATCTGCGCAATTTCCACTACCAGTGTCCTCTGTTTCCTGCACTGCCTGCCCGAGAAAATTTGCACAGTTCTTCCTCCCAGCTGAGCTAGATCCTGCAGAATGTCACTACTATTCCGGACTACTCATCCTAGCCTCCCAGTGACCTCTACGCATTTTTACTTGATAGTGCCCCAGGGTCCTGCATCCTGGTTTGACATGTGCTCTACACTGTTTTGAAGCCTTGTCCTCTCTCTCGGTCACCTGCACCTGAAAACAAAAGATGATGAATCATGGTAGAGTAGGAAATTTATGTATTTGATGCCATCTCATCATGAGTAACTCCAGACACAGGTACATGGATGAGACATGGCACGATGATGAATGGGATGAATAAGGAGCACATGCCAGGATACTTGTTCATGAATGGACGAACATACGAAGTGTACCAAGTAGGAAGCAAAGGAGACACATGCACATGCATGAACTATCAAGTGAACACTATGACCATTGAAGACTTCATGTACTCTACCATGCGGAGGTGAAGCTATGGTACATCACGGGCACACTCATCACTCAGCAACACAACATCTTGACACAAACAACACAACCAACATGTGCATACCTATTGTAGCATGTCGAGTTGTGTCATGAGTCACCTCGACCACATCACTACTTTGGGTCACAACTATGTAATCAATGTAATGTAACGTGGAAGTCCAAGAGTCCCACGGATGAAGTCAAGGAGCCATGTAAGTTGAAGAGTCATGTAAGTCAAACAATCATGAGGGAACTTGAATAGTCACAAGGGTCAGTTCCACCCTTGGTTATATATACCCCTCATTTGTACATACAAAGGAAATTTCACCTTGGCTCCTCCGACATAGCCTTGAGAGTCTATAGTCTTTTCTTTGAGGAGTGAGTAGTGGCTCCAACACCCTGCTATCAGGGTTAGTGATGTAATGGTGTACATATATGTATTGGAATGTTAGCTTAATTCAGAAGCCTGTTAACAGGAAAACACGTTTTCACACATGTATTGTATTTGTTTGTAAGACTATTCTTTGGAGGCTTGTAATGCATATTTCTTTAACCTGTATTAAGAAAGTTGAACTATTTCGGTTGTTTTAGTACATATGTTGTTGGAAATGTGTTTTATCATTTGTTAACGTTGCCTCGCCCGTGTGTACTATTCCATTGGACACTCAACATAATCATTGTCTTAAACCTTCTACAATGACCATTGTAATTGTGTGGACTATTCTAATGGGTGTTGCACGTGCTATCTATTCACCTTGTGTTTGTGACTACCGCTTCCATGTGGACTACTTCGTTGAAAGTTGCACATGTCCTGTTGTGTTGTGTGTCTCTAACAGAGTTGGGACTATTCCCTTTCGACTTGAGACTCACTCTCATCCTATCTCTCTACAGTGAAAGAACCTTGACACAAACGACACTAAGAACTCGCCAGCTGGCACGCGAACCTCGCTGTTTGAAGACAAAGTAAACCACTCTCATGTGATGACAAGCAAGAGAGAAGGCAAATATTTAAGATAATGGAAACCAGACCATCATACCGGATGGGACTCCTACACCAAATGGTGTGAGGTCTAGTTGGGACTTCATACCGAGGAGATCCCCTGAATGTTGGCAGATCTAGCATCATCAACAGGATACCAAGGTACCTATTACAATCCACTCAATGTGAATATATTAGTTGACGTGAATACCAATGATCTTGACCAATCAGTTGCCAATGATGAAAACCCACTGTCAATCATGAGGATGCATGCCACTGAGTTCTACAAGATGCAAGGTACTATTGGTTCCTAGATCAAGCTCCTAGATATTAAGATGAAGTCAACAAGAGAAGATCCATCAATGGAGGGCCTTGATGTATCCCCCATGAATTGACACAGAACAAACTAGGATGATGTGATGTATGGATGAAGTCATGAAGTGATGAAGTACAGGTCTCTAGAACAAGTCTCCCAACCACATGCACAAGAAAGTGAAATTTAGGCTATAACCACTTGAATGAATTCATGAAGTGAAGAAGTACAAGTCTCTAGAACAAGTCTCCCAACCACATTCATAAGATAGCGAAATTTAGGACATAAACACTCGGACAATGTGTCCTTTGTTCAGTTTGGGTGTTTCCAATCACTCACACAAGGCATGATCCATGGGGTTGGGGCATAAATTGGGGAAAAGAGTGGCTAAGGCCTGGAAAAAGGTCAAAAAACACAATATCTCATAAGTACCAACCCTAGGGAGCAAAATTTGCTGATAACACTTGCTTATATAAAAATTGTAGCATGTCAAAGATTATTAAGGAAGAATCTTTTGAAGAGGGAAAAGAAATAAAAAATGAGAAGTGTACTACAGAGTTGTTGGTAAGATGTATGTGTTTGTTAAAAAAATTACACTTATGAAAAATATTATTATTTTTTTAATATAGGAGAAAGATTGTTAAATTTTCATTTAAATGTTTAAGTTTTTTAATATTTATTTAAAATAAAATAAAATAAATATGTAGAGTCATAAAAATATATAATTATGAAATTCTTAAAATTATTAAAAAGGATCATCCCTGAAATTAATCAAAAAAAAAACATTGAATAAAAGCAATTGTTAATACATTATCATGAAATATATTTCTCATCAAAATATAAATTCAAAACAAAAATGATATGCCATGTTTTATCACTACCAGTGTTCGTATACTAGTTTTATTGACTTTGTGTTGTTAGATTATCTCTCTTGCCTTTCATCTAATAGATGACTAATTAATTTTTGTATAACAAAGGAGTTTTTTTTGTACAACAAAGGAGTTTTCTTCACAACCCATTTGAGCTCTACGCCATTAATTGTCCTCCCCTTTCACTCCAATTACGTCGACTCATTTTTACTTTTTGGATGGGGATGGAACCATTAATTGTCCTCCCGTTTCACTCCCATTCCATTGGCCAATCTTTACTTTTTGGATGGGGATGGATCCATCAATGTGTTATAAGGATATTCTATTGAACTCTGTTTCTTTTAAATGTATATCCATCTCCACTCTATATTATTGTCCACCTTTTAATTTTTCAATGGAATGGAAACTAATTCCTTTTTTCGTTTTCAATGGAATGGAAACAAAAGGAACTCAATCAATTCCTTTTCTTTTTATTATCTTATTTTTCTTTTACTCATTTCATATTCTTCCATTTAATCTATATAAGTTTAGATTCATTTCACTGGGGCTTTACTGGGTGAGAAATACCATACCACGTGCAATTATTTTGGGGGATATATATATTGAGTAAAATATGACATAATATATTGGGGGATATATAGGGTGTAAAGGGTTTTTATATTGGAAGGTATAAAAATGGAGTTCAAAGTTAATGAAAAAATATAAATGGGTACAAAAAATGTTAATGAAAAAATGGATACCTATAATATCTAGTGAAAGTAGGGGTTTTTTAAATTGGGAAAGTATATTGGGTTCATATTGGTAGGGGGTTAAATAGTATGGATTTTAGAGCTATTTTCCAATGTATAGTCAAATTAACGGTATTATTTAATATGCCATGAACGCAAATGATATGTCAGAGGTTCATTAACTGAAGCCCCTGTCATCCATCTTAACTCTGAATCTACCAAAAGCCAAAAGGGATCAAATCTATTTTCACTCTAAAAGAGGTTTGCATCTCAAGATATTTGATCCCTCTCAGTGCTTTGTTGATACAGAGTTGAGAGGGATCTAGGATGGTTTAATTTTCCCTTTAAATAGGTTATATTCCACATTAATATCATGGGTTCTCATAAACTTGGAGCTCAAATTGGTGGCTATTTAATTTTTGTATAACAAAGGAGTTTTCTTCACAACCCATTTGAGCTCTACCCCGTTAATTGTTCTCCCCTTTCACTCCAATTCCATCGACCCATTTTTACTTTTTGGATGAGGATGGAACCATTAATTGTCCTCCCGTTTCACTCCCATTCCATTGGCCAATCTTTACTTTTTGGATGGGGATGGATCCATCAATGGCTTATAAGGATATGCCATTGAACTCTATTTTTTTTTTTAAATGTATATTCATCTTCACTCTATCTTATTGTCCACCTTTTACTTTTTCAATGGAATGGAAACTAATTCCTTTTTGGTTTTTCAATGGAATGGAAACAAAAGGAACTCAATCAATTCCTTTTCTTTTTATTATCTTATTTTTCTTTTCCTCCTTATTTCATATTCTTCCATTTAATCTATAACATGTTTAGATTCATCTCATGGGGGCTTCACTGGGGGAGCAATACCATACCATGCGCATTCATATTGGGGGATACATAATGAGGAAAATATGACATAATATATTGGGGGATATATAGTGGGTAAAGTGTTTTTATATTGACAGGTATAAAAAAGGAGTTCAAAGTTAATGAAAAAATATAAAGGGGTACAGAAAATGTTAATGAAACAATGGATACCTACAACATCTAGTGAAAGTAGGTGTTTTTTAAATTGGGAAGGTGTATTGGGTTCATATTGGTAGGGGGTTAAATAATGTGGCTTTTAGAGGTATTTTCCAATATATATTCAAATTAAGGGTATTGTTTAATATGCCATGAATGCAAGTGATATGTCATAGGTTCATTGACTGAAGCCCCCATCATTCATCTTAACTCTGAATCTACTAAGTGCCAAAAGGGATCAAATCTCTTTTCACTCTAAAAGAGGTTTGCATATGAAGATATTTGATCCCTCTCAGTGCTTAGTTGATACAAAGTTGAGAGGGATATAGGATGGTTTAATTTCCCCTTTAAATAGGTTATATTCCACATTAATACCATGGGTTCTCATAAACCTGGAGCTCGAAAAACACTGGTAATAATTTATAGAAATTAATAAAAATAATAATTTATTTTTATTTTGGTTGATGATGCAGGAGCATCTTACCTCCAAGTCAAACCACATTTCGCTAGGCCTAAAGGGGTCTTTCATTTACCAAGGGTGTTGGTTCCCTAATTGAGTATGATTGTTTGGTTATTTGTATTTCCTATGTTTCTAATGATATCTAGAAATATTACGTATATATGATTGAGATTGAGGATATTGTACTGAGATCTACTTCTTAGAAGAGATATTGAGAAAATTCGAATGAGTTAGAGGGATATTAGGATTAGTTAGATCTATTGAGAGATATATGGATCCATAATGTAGAAATTTAATGTGTAGATTCAAATTTTCTCATGAAATTGACTAAATCACAAGACTATAAGCTACTCTACTCATCCGCGGAAGCTACCTAGGGGGATAATATGGGGTATAGAGAGAGGTACCCAAGAGAATAATGTAAGGATGATAAATAAAAAGGCTATAATTATTAAATAGAGTTGTTAACCTGCATAATGCAAGGGACCACAAATAGTTAGGAAATAATATGATAAGACCATGGTATTGGATGTATGGTATTTAGAGACCCATGGTATTATATGTATGAATCTTATATAGAGGCTAGAGACTTCCCATTGAGAAATTTCAAGTATTTTTTTGTATTGAAAAGCATATGGCTTATGGAGTGATCTCCTTCCTTAAGGAGTAGATGTATGGTGTTACCCTACCTCAAGGGTTTTGACATTAATAAAAATATGGAGTTCTATCATCTATCATGTTATTTATTAGGTATATTTTGCATTGTTATATATTTTTAGGCCAAATATATTACAAGTGGCATCATAGCACTTTCTTGGGCAGAGTGGGGAGACATGACGTAGGGTAACACCATACAACTACTCCTTAAGTAAGAAGATCACTCCACAAGCCATATGCTTGTCAATACAAAACAATACTTGACATCTCTCAAAGGGGAGTCTCTAGCCTCTATATAAGCTTCATACATACAATACCATGTGTATCTAAATATTATATGTCCAATACCATGGGCTTATCACGTTATTTCCTAACTACTTGTGGACCCTTGCATAAAGCAGGGTAACCACTTTATTTATTAATTATGGCCCATTTATTTATCATCCTTACATTATTATCTTGGGTACCTCCCTCTGTACCCCATACTATCTCCCCTAGGTATACTACATGATGTTTGTTGTCAATTCATCTCCTATGAAAACATTACCACCATCATATATTTCATATTCATAAGATCACTTCATTTTGGGAGTCATATGAAAGGATGCACTTGAGTTGATCAACCAAACATAATGATCTGCACATGTTCTTGAAGCAACCAAGTACACATCACCTCCTTCCTCCGAGGAGATCTTCCCTTTTATGGAGGTACCTTCATTAGATCCATTCCTTCTCGCAATACCTCTAGATATACAATTCTTCATGTAGTGCCCTTTACCACATTTTTAGCGTTTATGTAAGAATTTTCCTAAAGATTTTGATCTCTCTCTATATTTAAATATTCTAGCTGAGGACTTATTTTTATTTCTATCTAGGGAAATCCCTTTTATAGATAGTGCATCTATTCTCTAATTTTCCATGTACTTTTTCCCTCATTTCCTTTCATAAAGTAGATGAGACCACGCCGTCAGCAATTAAGGTTGTTATATTACTCCCTATGGCTACAACTAGACTATCTCATAAGTTTGGTAAAGAGTATAGTAAATTGATACACTTATCTTCATTACAAATCTTTATATCAACAAAAAAAAAACTAAATTACTATAACACACCCCCTCCTAATCCCCACTAAAACACCGGTTAAAAGGAGGTGGTTACTGTGTTGACCCAAGATCCAAGGTGTTGTTATGAAAATGGGGTCTAATTTTTTTTATCATTTCATATAGCTCACAACCTCAATTAGACATCACTGTTGTGTCTATCTTGTCATGACAATTCCAATGATATAAAGTTTTACTTCAATCTGACCTCTGAACCAAGAGATATGATCATTGAATTTCTGATGAATCATAAGGTGCCACACCATCAACATGGCCACATGGAACTCATGTGGCTATCCTTGCCAATTTTCGAGTGCCACCAAGCAATGGTATATTAGTTTTCGACCCATTCATGGTATTAGTGTTCATAATCCCTATGTATATTTGTTATTTATATAAAATATAGCTATGCACTCCAACAAAATATTATTATATGAATATATATCATAGATTGATGAACAGAAAACTATTAGAAAACCTTCCATTACCCAAGACTGTTGTTATAGACATTTTTGTGCCCTACAACCCCAAGCATGAAATGTCCATAAACTAAGGGCTCCTAAGTCCCTAAATGTGTTGTTCTAACCCCTAAAGGAGCAAGGTCAACAGATTACAGCTTCTCCCAGAAGTTCTCCATGAAAAACTACTCAGAATTGGTCAAAACAGGATCATTGCAGCTGCTCCACTGGTCAGGTGCATTGCATTTCAAAAGTCCCTTCTATGGGGTGCGATGGGTGAGAAATGACAAATGGCAGTGTCATTCCGCGAGGTGGAGAGGCAATGGAAGCTTCCAGAATCTTCTCCTGTGACACTTGCCTCACTGAATTCGACCAAGGATGAGTAAGAGACCCTCAGTCTCCAAGTGGAAGCTAGAACTGTCAAAGAGAAGACACTAATCAAATCACAAGCTGACTCATCCCCCTTACAGATATCTATATATGGATCCCTCATCCCAGAGATCCAGAGGCGGGAATTTTGCATATTGTAAGGAATTGCTGTTGGTTTCTAGAGACAAACATCAAATTGTTGGGTGATCTAAGCTTTTTTTGAGGTGAAGAGGGGCTTCTTTGCTGGCAGGTTGATACTAGGTCAGAACAACCAGTTGTAACTCCTCCTGGATCTTTTCTTGTTTTATCAATAAAAACTATTTGAGTTTTCCTCCATGCTTTTGTATCATTGATGCTTGTTACATTTGTATGGTCAATTTACATATGATCCTAGATTGTTTATGAATATAGATCCATGTCTTTGTATAGTGCTATGCTTCTGTGATCTTACAGGTACTTTGTGAAGCTGGGCGTGCGAGGGAGCAGGTAGCTGGGGACTATCAAAGAAGAGAGGGATCGAATCAAAGGATTAGCACAAGACAGAGGTTGGTCCTTCTATTCCTCTCTATCTATAATTCATAAAGGAAAAACATAAGTAGCTTTTCTCTGTTTGTTTCTAAGGCAGCTGTCACACCTTAGTGGGATAGAGCAGTTCTATATAGACACTTTTCCCTGTAACAAAATGGCGACTCCGCTGGGGAGATAATTAGTTTGTTTGTTTATCATTCTCTGTTTTCTATTTCATAAACTTACAAAGTAGCATTCGAACTGAATTTGCCATAACAAATGCAAAGTAAACAAATGCTACTTCAACCTATCTACTGGATCTGTTTATGATTTAAACAACTGATTCACAAACTATCTGATTGCCCTTGTGATAGCTCTTAGATCCTCCTTAGATCTACCCCTGATTGTTGAGTTACTGATTGCTTTTTTACTCGGACAAAAACCAAGAACTGAACTGCAAACTGTGACCCGGAGACCGAACATAGTCTCGTTTCTAGCCCAGCACAGGTACTGTTCAGAGATTCTGAATTTCAGTGCACTTCCCGAGTGGGCAACCTGCGTTGCATTTTAGATTCTCTGTGTTACAGGTGTGCTGATCAGACTAGCTCTGTGCAGTTGTGGTTTCTGTGGATCATTCTTTCCAGTTCTATTCCTGAATTTTGCTGCCTGTGATCAGTATATGTCTGTTTGAAACCCCTTTTCCTTGCTGTTATTCTGCCTCCTTTGTACAAAAGAATTGTAGATGTTTTTATGTGTTTGTTGAGTCGTTTACGGTTCTCCTTTGCAAAAGTAACATAGTCGTACTGTCGCCCTTTGATTTGAAACTGTCGCAAGTATCGATTTTAGTCCTAGGAAAGAGTTTGATTGCTGTTGATGGTCGATTATCCTGTTACTATTGCTTTTGGTCTGAATTTGTAATTTTCTAGTGTCAAGAACGAGTATTCATTTCAAAATCATAAGGTGTCGTAATCATATCCTTTTTTTCAAAAAGAAGCTTGTTTATATTTGTCGCTTGAAAAGAAATTCAGATTTGTGCATCAGCTTTCTTTTTAGCATCCATATACTAAGAAAGTCGAAAAACAAATACATGCATGTGCATTTGCATATAGACAGTCTGTTTGGCTTGATTTAGGAAAGTTCATTTACAGTGTTCTCTTTGCTCTTTGTGAAAAGATTATGTCTTTCTTTTCCCTAGTAGCTAGGATTTTCATTGCATAAAAGAGATAAAAAGTTTGTTTATCATCTTAGATTGCATTTTAGGAATTACATCTACATCTTGTGGTGAACCCGAAAGGCAAACTTCATAAACAAGATCAACTTAAAATAAATTCAATGAATCTAACAACGCTTTGGAACTTAACGCACAACATTTAGAGGTCTAGGCTAGAGACGTATTCCGGCGTCGTAAAGCGTGGTAACTGTTGTTCTCACTGATGGTTGGGTGATTCCTCCACTTTGAGACGATAAGTGCTAGTACGGACTTGTGCTCCCACGTACCATAGAGTATATTTTGGGAGACCCCTATAGGCTTAAATCCTTTATCCATAGGAAGCCATGTATGCCGCCCTATCGATCGCAATGCACTGAACATAGCATTCAGGAAGATTGACTGCCGTACCGTAAAAGGTATTCTGCAGTTTTGTGATTGGTTTGGTACTCCCTCTACCTAGACTTCCAGAGTAGTCCCTTTCGTTCCTTTTCAGACTCCTTAACGGAAAAGGTCCATTTGAGCACTTGTCACTTCAGGCTCATTAAAAATCGAAGGCGACTAGAGTCATCTTTTGTTTTTTCTCGACACTTAAAAACTGAAAAAACAAGTTGTGTCAAAGCGTCTAAAATTCATTTAGTTCGGAAACATACTTCCCCTTTATTTTAGTTGATCGAGTAATCCACAATCGTGGAAGAAAGTCAATTGAAACCCCGTCGTTCGCGGAGGCTTATGAGTCAACCGTCTTTGTCTCCGGAATCGAAGCCAGTACGGACAAATCGAACTCGTTTAACTGGATCCAAATCTCCTATTAAAGTTAGAACAAGTGTTCCAATGACATCAGAGACTCCGGTTACTCCAAACATTTCTGGAATCCCTGCCTCTACAGAAGAAGTTCAACAACCATAGAAGGATAGTGATACTGATCCTAGTCTGAGAGTAAACACTTGTGTTACCGAACCAATTCCATCTACAACCGGTTCGGAGAGTCTTGCTCTTCAAACACCTGTCGCTACTGATTCCATACCTTCTTCGGCACCAGAAATATTCTATGGACCTGACGGTCTTCCCCTTCCACCTGGTTTGATTTCCATAGAAGAAATTGTAGAAGATCCTCAAAGAAGTACTCCATCGCAATTTGGAGTCGGGATCACTCTCTATCCTTCTTCGTCAGAAGTTAGTCTACCACCAGCGGAAGCTCCTATAGAATCGCTAGGTAATCTTTTGGATAGACTACAAATGTCTGAACAACCGTCAACATCTAGGACTGTGTCGTTTGACACAGCGACGGCGGAACTCCCTGCTATCACTCCAACAATGTTCGCCGGTATACCATCTGTCTCGACTAGCTCTCAGCCGCTAGAAGGAGCCCACTAAGGGGCTATTTCGACAGTATGGTCTATTCCTGTTTGTTCATCCGGAATAATATCAGGAAACTCTTATGTTGAGTCTCAACAAATTGATCCATTTGGAGGTCAATTTGGGCAGCCTGGTCCCCAAGGACAAACAATTCCCTTGAGTTCTGTATTACCACCGTATGGGGGGCAGTATACCCTTTCATTATCCCCTCCGGGAGGATATCCATACGGGAGTTCGCAACAACATTCAGGTTATACTGGAATTACCTCAAGCGGTTGGGTACCAATACTACCTCAACAACCAAGAGTTGTATATTCGATGCAACAATGCTTACCTATGTCAAATATCCCAACTACACCAGCTATTGTGACGGTGTCGCAAGTTCAAGCGCTGCCTGTTGTATGCCAACCTCAGGTTTCTCAGGTCATAATGCAACAGTCCCTTGACCCTGCAACTCAACCACAATCACCGACCGGTGGAACGACACAGGTTCAGACGGGTACAATTACCCCTCATCTTGGTCAAATTGTTAGTATCGGGCAACAACACATGGCTTCACAACCATGGCTGGTGCAATACCAGCAACCACAATTCCAACAAGTATACCAAGGTTCTGAGCAACAAATCTTTGCTAATAGTGGGCAACCGTACATCCAAAACGGTCAAAATCAACCATTTTACAATGGTCATGCCCACCAACCTTACCAAACATACCAGCATCAAATGCATTATGCCGGTATGCAAATACCAACTGCTCAGGCAATCCCATCTTATCCTGGGTATGATTCGCCTAACCTGAATCAGCAGTTACCCTTTGTGGCGACCTTAGAGTTACCTTATTTAAATAGGTTAACAAACGATCCAATCGCTTACGCCCCTTGGTGGCCGGCGATTCCGCATAAACTTCCATCAGATATTCCTAAATTTAATGGAAATCCGGGTGAAGATCCATCGAATCACGTGATGACCTTTCATCTATGGTGTTCATCAAACACCCTAAATGATGATTCGATAAGACTTCGCCTCTTTCAGAGGACATTAATGGTTCCGGCAGCAAAATGGTACATTGAATTACCTAGAGCTTCGTTCGACAACTTCAGTACCTTAGCCACAACCTTTTTAACCCATTTTCAGTTACCAATAAGGTATGAAACAGGAACAGAACTTCTTACCAACTTCAAACAGACAACGACCACTCACATATCTGATCATATACATGAGTGGCGACGTCGTCGTAGAATGGTAAAGACGTATGTCCCCGATTAGCTTTTAGCTGAATGGTTTATCAATTCATTACTACCTTCCATCACGGAAGATGTGGCAAAGGGGGGAGTCGTAACAGAAGAGCAAGTTATCGCTCGTGCGCAATATCTGGACTTTATTTACACTCAGGCTGACATGCTCTACGATAAAATACCTGACGCCCCTAGACCGGAATTCTCAATTCCTCCTCCTCCTAAATCAAACAATGACTCTCATGCCGGCGATGGCGTGATTGGCACAACAGACACGAAATTGACAAAGGCTACATCCAAAAAGGCCCGTAAGATTTCAAGTCAAAATGAAAAAGATGAACTTCTTGCTTCAGAAGTAAATGCCGTATCGACAGATAAAGGCAAAGAAACCAAACAACCAGGAAGCAAGAAGAAAGGCAAAGGGAAGAAGAAGAAACAGGAGGAACCATCACCTGAAAAATCTTCCTCAAACCCTCTTGGAGATAGGAAACCAAAGAATCCATGCTTTATATGCGATGAGGATCATTGGACCGCGAATTGTCCACACAGAGCTGAGCTTAAAAAATTCTTCAAGAATTCAAAAACCTCTGCAGTGTTAACTGATCCATTTCCAAATCCGGGAACAAATCTGGTTGAAAGTGAAAATGCTTCCCCATCTCAAGTGCTAATGTTGTCGGTTTCAAAATAGCAAAATGATGCTTTGATATCGACAAGGAACAAATATTATGGGAATCCACAGTTGTCGAACAACAAGGATAAAGATCAACCTAGTAGTTCGACAACAACTTCGACAGAAGTTGCGCCGCCCATCATCCCTGAATTGACAATAAAACCGCCAAAGGGAGTAGTACACAAGTCGACGTTTAATCCCCGCGCTAGAGCGGCACAACATTATAATATAGTGGAAGATTTGGCCCAATCGCCATCCGCTATGTCGACTCTTGAAGTACTACAGAATTGCCCATCCTAAAGGCAGGCTTTATTATCAGCCATTGGTGGGATTGACCCAAAGGATTCCAATCTTGTATCCTTCGATCATAAAGGATACGATCCTCAATTACCAGCTCAACTAGCTTTCCTTGTTCAAGTGAAAGCCCTCAACAAAACTGTTCATCGAACAATTATTGATGAGGGAGCATCTACATGCATTATGTCGATGAGTTGCTGGAAAACTTTAGGATCTCCAACCTTGTCGAGATATTCGACGACATTAAAAGCATTCGACAGAAGGACATATACCCCATATGGTATCCTAAGTAACTTGAAAGTTGAACTAGGAGGGAAAACGGTATAAATAGATGTTGAAGTCATCGATGGGAATCTTGATTACAACATCCTACTAGGAAGACCATGGATATATGCTATGGCAGCTGTTGTGTCGACCTATTTTAGGAAGATTTCATTTCCTTTTCAAGGAGGGATTACAATCGTCGATCAACAAAACTTCCTCCACAATGGTTCTCAAGTTACAGGAAGCATTCCCATGATCCATGGAAGCCCCCATTCGCTTCAAAATATCAGAGTAGGCCTACTAAAAGATCCTATACTAATGGGAACTTTCGCCTTTCCACCTCCAATCAACCTGGCAGAAGTGGCGTCGATAGGAACCTGCAATATGATATCTTCTAAAAAGATCTCAAAAAACGATATCGACATGGATCATGCAATGGTTTTAACCCCAAGCCCAACGGAAGTATTGTAGCAATCAATGTTCCTAGCATGGGAGGCAAACCCAAATCAATGCTCATCAAGCATTTGGATAGATAGGTCTAAAGAATATGGCACCCCTTCAGATCCTTGGTTGCGAATGCATGTCACCGACGAAGGAATTATCCAATCAATGGTAATTGAAGGAGCACCATGGAATGATTCCCACCATCTTTACCTTCTTCCGGATTGTGGAGAAGATACTAAAGAAGACCTTTATCATCCTTTAGTCTTTGATTTCCTATCAAACACTGTAAACACGGTGAATTCCAAGTGAAACTTGTCCAACATTGAAGAGAGTATCGCCATAAATATCTCGACCAAAATAGATGTTGTAGAGAATATTTATGTCGGCAAATGTTGTTCTCCTTCAGAACTACAAATATATGACGCTCTTTTTCGCGAATTCAGAGATGTCTTTGCTTGGTCATATAGTGAAATGCCAGGCATTGACTCGAGTATCGTTGAACACGAAATTAAGATGTATCCAGATGTCAAACCAGTACGACAACGGCTAATGGGTTAAATAGTATGGATTTTAGAGCTATTTTCCAATGTATAGTCAAATTAACGGTATTGTTTAATATGCCATGAACGCAAATGATATGTCAGAGGTTCATTAACTGAAGCCCCTGTCATCCATCTTAACTCTGAATCTACCAAAAGCCAAAAGGGATCAAATCTATTTTCACTCTAAAAGAGGTTTGCATCTCAAGATATTTGATCCCTCTCAGTGCTTTGTTGATACAGAGTTGAGAGGGATCTAGGATGGTTTAATTTTCCCTTTAAATAGGTTATATTCCACATTAATATCATGGGTTCTCATAAACTTGGAGCTCAAAAAACACTGGTAATAATTTATAGAAATTGGTGGCTATTTAATTTTTGTATAACAAAGGAGTTTTCTTCACAACCCATTTGAGCTCTACCCCATTAATTGTCCTCCCCTTTCACTCCAATTCCATCGACCCATTTTTACTTTTTGGATGAGGATGGAACCATTAATTGTCCTCCCGTTTCACTCCCATTCCATTGGCCAATATTTACTTTTTGGATGGGGATGGATCCATCAATGGCTTATAAGGATATGCCATTGAACTCTATTTTTTTTTTAAAATGTATATTCATCTTCACTCTATCTTATTGTCCACCTTTTACTTTTTCAATGGAATGGAAACTAATTCCTTTTTGGTTTTTCAATGGAATGGAAACAAAAGGAACTCAATCAATTCCTTTTCTTTTTATTATCTTATTTTTCTTTTCCTCCTATATCATATTCTTCCATTTAATCTATAACATGTTTAGATTCATCTCATGGGGGCTTCACTGGGGGAGCAATACCATACCACGCGCATTCATATTGGGGGATACATAATGAGGAAAATATGACATAATATATTGGGGGATATATAGTGGGTAAAGTGTTTTTATATTGACAGGTATAAAAAAGGAGTTCAAAGTTAATGAAAAAATATAAAGGGGTACAAAAAATGTTAATGAAACAATGGATACCTACAACATCTAGTGAAAGTACGGGTTTTTTAAATTGGGAAGGTGTATTGGGTTCATATTGGTAGGGGGTTAAATAATGTGGCTTTTAGAGGTATTTTCCAATATATATTCAAATTAAGGGTATTGTTTAATATGCCAAGAATGCAAGTGATATGTCATAGGTTCATTGACTGAAGCCCCCATCATTCATCTTAACTCTGAATCTACTAAGTGCCAAAAGGGATCAAATCTCTTTTCACTCTAAAAGAGGTTTGCATATGAAGATATTTGATCCCTCTCAGTGCTTAGTTGATACAAAGTTGAGAGGGATATAGGATGGTTTAATTTCCCCTTTAAATAGGTTATATTCCACATTAATACCATGGGTTCTTATAAACCTGGAGCTCGAAAAACACTGGTAATGATTTATAGAAATTAATAAAAATAATAATTTATTTTTATTTTGGTTGATGATGCAGGAGCATCTTACCTCCAAGTCAAACCACATTTCGCTAGGCCTAAAGGGGTCTTTCATTTACCAAGGGTGTTGGTTCCCTAATTGAGTATGATTGTTTGGTTATTTGTATTTCCTATGTTTCTAATGATATCTAGAAATATTACGTATATATGATTGAGATTGAGGATATTGTACTGAGATCTACTTCTTAGAAGAGATATTGAGAAAATTCGAATGAGTTAGAGGGATATTAGGATTAGTTAGATCTATTGAGAGATATATGGATCCATAATGTAGAAATTTAATGTGTAGATTCAAATTTTCTCATGAAATTGACTAAATCACAAGACTATAAGCTACTCTACTCATCCGCGGAAGCTACCTAGGGGGATAATATGGGGTATAGAGAGAGGTACCCAAGAGAATAATGTAAGGATGATAAATAAAAAGGCTATAATTATTAAATAGAGTTGTTAACCTGCATAATGCAAGGGACCACAAATAGTTAGGAAATAATATGATAAGACCATGGTATTGGATGTATGGTATTTAGAGACCCATGGTATTGTATGTATGAATCTTATATAGAGGCTAGAGACTTCCCATTGAGAAATTTCAAGTATTTTTTGTATTGAAAAGCATATGGCTTATGGAGTGATCTCCTTCCTTAAGGAGTAGATGTATGGTGTTACCCTACCTCAAGGGTTTTGACATTAATAAAAATATGGAGTTCTATAATCTATCATGTTATTTATTAGGTATATTTTGCATTGTTATATATTTTTAGGCCAAATATATTACAAGTGGCATCATAGCACTTTCTTGGGCAGAGTGGGGAGACTTGACGTAGGGTAACACCATACAACTACTCCTTAAGTAATAAGATCACTCCACAAGCCATATGCTTGTCAATACAAAACAATACTTGACATCTCTCAAAGGGGAGTCTCTAGCCTCTATATAAGCTTCATACATACAATACCATGGGTATCTAAATATTATATGTCCAATACCATGGGCTTATCACATTATTTCCTAACTACTTGTGGACCCTTGCATAAAGCAGGGTAACCACTTTATTTATTAATTATGGCCCATTTATTTATCATCCTTACATTATTATCTTGGGTACCTCCCTCTGTACCCCATACTATCTCCCCTAGGTATACTACATGATGTTTGTCGTCAATTCATCTCCTATGAAAACATTACCAGCATCATATATTTCATATTCATAAGATCACTTCATTTTGGGAGTCATATGAAAGGATGCACTTGAGTTGATCAACCATACATAATGATCTGCACATGTTCTTGAAGCAACCAAGTACACATCACCTCCTTCCTCCGAGGAGATCTTCCCTTTTATGGAGGTACCTTCATTAGATCCATTCCTTCTCGCAATACCTCTAGATATACAATTCTTCATGTAGTGCCCTTTACCACATTTTTAGCGTTTATGTAAGAATTTTCCTAAAGATTTTGATCTCTCTCTATATTTAAATATTCTAGTTGAGGACTTATTTTTATTTCTATCTAGGGAAATCCCTTTTATAGATAGTGCATATATTCTCTAATTTTCCATGTACTTTTTCCCTCATTTCCTTTCATCAAGTAGATGAGACCACGCCGTCAGCAATTAAGGTTGTTATATTACTCCCTATGGCTACAACTAGACTATCTCATAAGTTTGGTAAAGAGTATAGTAAATTGATACACCTATCTTCATTACAAATCTTTATATCAACAAAAAAAAGCTAAATTACTATAACACACCCCCTCCTAATCCCCACTAAAACACCGGTTAAAAGGAGGTGGTTACTGTGTTGACCCAAGATCCAAGGTGTTGTTATGGAAATGGGGTCTAAATTTTTTTATCATTTCATATAGCTCACAACCTCAATTAGACATCACTGTTGTGTCTATCTTGTCATGACAATTCCAATGATATAAAGTTTTACTTCAATCTGACCTCCGAACCAAGAGATATGATCATTGAATTTCTGATGAATCATAAGGTGCCACACCATCAACATGGCCACATGGAACTCATGTGGCTATCCTTGCCTAGTTTCCAGTGCCACCAAGCAATGGTATATTAGTTTTCGACCCATTCATGGTATTAGTGTTCATAATCCCTATGTATATTTGTTATTTATATAAAATATAGCTATGCACTCCAACAAAATATTATTATATGAATATATATCATAGATTGATGAACAGAAAACTATTAGAAAACCTTCCATTACCCAAGACTGTTGTTATAGACATTTTTGTGCCCTACAACCCCAAGCACGAAATGTCCATAAACTAAGGGCTCCTAAGTCCCTAAATGTGTTGTTCTAACCCCTAAAGGAACAAGGTCAACAGATTACAGCTTCTCCCAGAAGTTCTCCATGAAAAACTACTCAGAATTGGACAAAACAGGATCATTGCAGCTGCTCCACTGGTTAGGTGCGTTGCATCTCACCCAAATGCACTGTGAGGGTGCGTTGCATTTCAAAAGTCCCTTCTATAGGGTGAAATGGGTGAGAAATGACAAATGGCAGTGTCATTCCGAGAGGTAGAGTGGCAATGGAAGCTTCCAGAATCTTCTCCTGTGACACTTGCCTCACTGAATTCGACCAAGGATGAGTAAGAGACCCTCAGTCTCCAAGTGGAAGCTAGAACTGTCAAAGAGAAGACACTAATCAAATCACAAGCTGACTCATCCCCCTTACAGATATCTATATATGGATCCCTCATCCCAGAGATCCAGAGGCGGGCATTTTGCATATTGTAAGGAATTGCTGTTGGTTTCTAGAGACAAACATCAGATTGTTGGGTGATCTAAGCTTTTTTTGAGGTGAAGAGGGGCTTATTTGCTGGGAGGTTTATACTGGGTCAGAACAACCAATTGTAACTCCTCCTGGATCTTTTCTTGTTTTATCAATAAAAACTATTTGAGTTTTCCTCCATGCTTTTGTATCATTGATGCTTGTTACATTTGTATGGTCAATTTACATATGATCCTAGATTGTTTATGAATATAGATCCATGTCTTTGTATAGTGCTATGCTTCTATGATCTTACAGGTACTTTGTGAAGCTGGGCGTGCGAGGGAGCAGGTAGCTGGGGACTATCAAAGAAGAGAGGGATCGAATCAAAGGATTAGCACAAGACAGAAGTTGGTCCTTCTATTCCTCTCTATCTATAATTCATAAAGGAAAAACATAAGTAGCTTTTCTCTGTTTGTTTCTAAGGCAGCTGTCATACCTTAGTGGGATAGAGCAGTTCTATATAGACACTTTTCCCTGTAACAAAATGGCGACTCCGCTGGGGAGATAATTAGTTTGTTTGTTTATCATTCTCTGTTTTCTATTTCATAAACTTACAAAGTAGCATTCGAACTGAATTTGCCATAACAAATGCAAAGTAAACAACTGCTACTTCAACCCATCTACTGGATCTGTTTATGATTTAAACAACTGATTCACAAACTATCTGATTGCCCTTGTGATAGCTCTTAGATCCTCCTTAGATCTACCCCTGATTGTTGAGTTACTGATTGCTTTTTTACTCGGCCAAAAACCAAGAACTGAACTGCAAACTGTGACCCGGAGACCGAACATAGTCTCATTTCTAGCCCAGCGCAGGTACTGTTCAGAGATTCTGAATTTCAGCGCACTTCCCGAGTGGGCAACCTGCGTTGCATTTTAGATTCTCTGTGTTACAGGTGTGCTGATCAGACTAGCTCTGTGTAGTTGTGGTTTCTGTGGATCATTCTTTCCAGTTCTATTCCTGAATTTTGCTGCCTGTGATCAGTATATGTCTGTTTGAAACCCCTTTTCCTTGCTGTTATTCTGCCTCCTTTGTACAAAAGAATTGTAGATGTTTTTATGTGTTTGTTGAGTCGTTTACGGTTCTCCTTTGCAAAAGTAACATAGTCGTACTGTCGCCCTTTGATTTGAAACTGTCGCAAGTGTCGATTTCAGTCCTAGGAAAGAGTTTGATTGCTGTTGATGGTCGATTATCCTGTTACTATTGCTTTTGGTCTGAATTTGTAATTTTCTAGTGTCAAGAACGAGTATTCATTTCAAAATCGTAAGGTGTCGTAATCATCTCCTTTTTTTCGAAAAGAAGCTTGTTTATATTTGTCGCTTGAAAAGAAATTCAGATTTGTGCATCAGCTTTCTTTTTAGCATCCATATACTAAGAAAGTCGAAAAACAAATAGTCCCTTTCGTTCCTTTTCAGACTCCTTAACGGAAAAGGTCCATCTGAGCACTTGTCACTTCAGGCTCATTAAAAATCGAAGGCGACTAGAGTCATCTTTTGTTTTTTCTCGACACTTAAAAACTGAAAAAACACGTTGTGTCAAAGCGTCTAAAATTCATTTAATTCGGAAACATACTTCCCCTTTATTTTAGTTGATCGAGTAATCCGCAATCGTGGAAGAAAGTCAATTGAAACCCCGTCGTTCGTGAAGGCTTATGAGTCAACCGTCTTTGTCTCCGGAATCGAAGCCAGTACGGACAAAGCGAACTCGTTTAACCGGATCCAAATCTCCTATTAAAGTTATAACAAGTGTTCCAACGACATCAGAGACTCCAGTTACTCCAAACATTTCTGGAATCCCTGCCTCTACAGAAGAAGTTCAACAGCCACAGAAGGATAGTGATACTGATCCTAGTCTGAGAGTAAACACTTGTGTTACCGAACCATTTCCATCTACAACCGGTTCGGAGAGTCTTGCTCTTCAAACACCTGTCGCTACTGATTCCATACCTTCTTCGGCACCAGAAATATTCTACGGACCTGACGGTCTTCCCCTTCCACTTGGTTTGATTGCCATAGAAGAAATTGTAGAAGATCCTCAAAGAAGTACTCCATCGCAATTTGGAGTCGGGATCACTTTGTATCCTTCTTCGTCAGAAGTTAGTCTACCACCAGCGGAAGCTCCTGTAGAATCGCTAGGTAATCTTTTGGATAGACTACAAATGTCTGAACAACCGTCAACATCTAGGACTGTGTCGTTTGACACAGCGACGGCGGAACTCCCTGCTATCACTCCAACAATGTTCGCCGGTATACCATCTGTCTCGACTAGCTCTCAGCCGCTAGAAGGAGCCCACTCAGGGGCTATTTCGACAGTATGGTCTATTCCTGTTTGTTCATCCGGAATAATACCAGGAAACTCTTATGTTGAGTCTCAACAAATTGATCCATTTGGAGGTCAATTTGGGCAGTCTGGTCCCCAAGGACAAACAATTCCCTTGAGTTCTGGATTACCACCGTATGGGGGGCAGTATACCCTTTCATTATCCCCTCCGGGAGGATATCCATATGGGAGTTCGCAACAACATTCAGGTTATACTGGAATTACCTCAAGCGGTTGGGTACCAATACTACCTCAACAACCAAGAGTTGTATATTCGATGCAACAATGCTTACCTATGTCAAATATCCCAACTACACCAGCTATTGTGACGGTGTCGCAAGTTCAAGCGCTGCCTGTTGTATGCCAACCTCAGGTTTCTCAGGTCGTAATGCAACAGTCCCTTGACCCTGCAACTCAACCACAATCACCGACCGGTGGAACGACACAGGTTCAGACGGGTACAATTACCCCTCATCTTGGTCAAACTGTTAGTATCAGGCAACAACACATGGCTTCACAACCATGGCTGGTGCAATACCAGCAACCACAATTTCAACAAGTATACCAAGGTTCTGAGCAACAAATCTTTGCTAATAGTGGGCAACCATACATCCAAAACGGTCAAAATCAACCATTTTACAATGGTCATGCCCACCAACCTTACCAAACATACCAGCATCAAATGCATTATGCCGGTATGCAAATACCAACTACTCAGGCAATCCCATCTTATCCTGGGCATGCTTCGCCTAACCTGAATCAGCAGTTACCCTTTGTGGTGACTTTAGAGTTACCTGATTTAAATAGGTTAACAAACGATCCAATCGCTTACGCCCCTTGGTGGCCGACGATTCCGCATAAACTTCCATCAGATATTCCTAAATTTAATGGAAATCCGGGTGAAGATCCATCGAATCACGTGATGACCTTTCTTCTATGGTGTTCATCAAACACCCTAAATGATGATTCGATAAGACTTCGCCTCTTTCAGAGGACGTTAATGATTCTGGCAGCAAAATGGTACATTGAATTACCTAGAGCTTCGTTCGACAACTTCAGTACCTTAGCCACAACCTTTTTAACCCATTTTCAGTTACCAATAAGGTACGAAACAGGAACAGAACTTCTTACCAACTTCAAACAGACAACGGCCACTCACATATCTGATCATATACATGAGTGGCGACGTCGTCGTAGAATGGTAAAGACGTATGTCCCCGATTAGCTTTTAGCTTAATGGTTTATCAATTCATTACTACCTTCCATCACGGAAGATGTGGCAAAGGGGGGAGTCGTAACAGAAGAGCAAGTTATCACTCGTGCGCAATATCTGGACTTTATTTACACTCAGTCTGACATGCTCTACGATAAAATACCTGACGCCCCTAGACCGGAATTCTCAATTCCTCCTCCTCCTAAATCAAACAATGACTCTCATGCCGGCGATGGCATGATTGGCACAACAGACACGAAATTGACAAAGGCTACATCCAAAAAGGCCCGTAAGATTTCAAGTCAAAATGAAAAAGATGAACTTCTTGCTTCAGAAGTAAATGCCGTATCGACAGATAAAGGCAAAGAAACCAAACAACCAGGAAGCAAGAAGAAAGGCAAAGGGAAGAAGAAGAAACAGGAGGAACCATCACCTGAAAAATCTTCCTCAAACCCTCCTGGAGATAGGAAACCAAAGAATCCATGCTTTATATGCGATGAGGATCATTGGACCGCGAATTGTCCACACAGAGCTGAGCTTAAAAAATTCTTCAAGAATTCAAAAACCTCTGCAGTGTTAACTGATCCATTTGCAAATCCGGGAACAAATCTGGTTGAAAGTGAAAATGCTTCCCCGTCTCAAGTGCTAATGTTGTCGGTTTCAAAATAGCAAAATGATGCTTTGATATCGACAAGGAACAAATATTATGGGAATCCACAGTTGACGAACAACAAGGATAAAGATCAACCTAGTAGTTTGACAACAACTTCGACAGAAGTTGCGCCGCCCATCATCCCTGAATTGACAATAAAACCGCCAAAGGGAGTAGTACACAAGTCGACGTTTAATCCCCGCGCTAGAGCGGCACAACATTATAATATAATGGAAGATTTGGCCCAATCGCCATCCACTATGTCGACTCTTGAAGTACTACAGAATTGCCCATCCTAAAGGCAGGCTTTATTATCAGCAATTGGTGGGATTGACCCAAAGGATTCCAATCTTGTATCCTTCGATCATAAAGGATACGATCCTCAATTACCAGCTCAACTAGCTTTCCTTGTTCAAGTGAAAGCCCTCAACAAAACTGTTCATCGAACAATTATTGATGAGGGAGCATCTACATGCATTATGTCGATGAGTTGCTGGAAAACTTTAGGATCTCCAACCTTGTCGAGATCTTCGACGACATTAAAAGCATTCGACAGAAGGACATATACCCCATATGGTATCCTAAGTAACTTGAAAGTTGAACTAGGAGGGAAAACGGTATAAATAGATGTTGAAGTCATCGATGGGAATCTTGATTACAACATCCTACTAGGAAGACCATGGATATATGCTATGGCAGCTGTTGTGTCGACCTATTTTAGGAAGATTGCATTTCCTTTTCAAGGAGGGATTACAATCGTCGATCAACAAAACTTCCTCCACAATGGTTCTCAAGTTACAGGAAGCATTCCCATGATCCATGGAAGCCCCCATTCGCTTCAAAATATCAGAGTAGGCCTACTAAAAGATCCTATACTAATGGGAACTTTCGCCTTTCCACCTCCAATCAACCTGGCAGAAGTGGCGTCGATAGGAACCTGCAATATGATATCTTCTAAAAAGATCTCAGAAGACGATATCGACATGGATCATGCAATGGTTTTAACCCCAAGCCCAACGGAAGTATTGTAGCAATCAATGTTCCTAGCATGGGAGGCAAACCCAAATCAATGCTCATCAAGCGTTTGGATAGATAGGTCTAAAGAATATGGCACCCCTTCAGATCCTTGGTTGCGAATGCATGTCACCGACGAAGGAATTATCCAATCAATGGTAATTGAAGGAGCACCATGGAATGATTCCCACCATCTTTCCCTTCTTCCAGATTGTGGAGAAGATACTAAAGATGACCTTTATCATCCTTTAGTCTTTGATTTCCTATCAAACACTGTAAACACGGTGAATTCCAAGCGAAACTTGTCCAACATTGAAGAGAGTATCGCCATAAATATCTCGACCAAAATAGATGTTGTAGAGAATATTTATGTTGGAAAATGTTGTTCTCCTTCAGAACTAGAAATATATGACGCTCTTTTTCGCGAATTCAGAGATGTCTTTGCTTGGTCATATAGTGAAATGCCAGGCATTGACTCGAGTATCGTTGAACACGAAATTAAGATGTATCCAGATGTCAAACCAGTACGACAACGTCTAAGGCAGGTGCACCCCAAGAAAGCCGCTGCCATTAAGGCAGAAGTAGAAAACCTTCTCCATGCTGGTTTCATCTACCCAGTTCCTCTAACCGGTTGGGTATCGAATATTGTCCCTGTGATGAAAAAACAAGGAACACTTAGAGTGTGCGTCGATTATAGGGATGTAAATCAAGCTTGTCCAAAAGACAACTACCCTACACCCTTCATAGACCAGATAATTGATGAATGCGCCAGATGCGAAATATTTTTATTCATGGATGGATTCTCCAGGTGTAATCAAATAAATATCCGCCCATAGGACTGGTCAAAGACTGCATTTATTTGTCCGTGGGGCACGTTCGCATATCGAAAATTACCCTTTGGTTTGAAAAATGCAGGGGCAACGTTTCAGAGGGAAATGAATTATGCCTTCCATGACATCAAGAACATCATTCAACCATACTTCGACGACCTTCCGGCTCATTCGCGAAAGCGGACTGATCATCCGCAGCAATTAAGAGCGATATTTCTACGTTGCCGACACTACAAGATACGACTGAATCCACACAAATGTGTATTTTGCGTCAGTTCTGGTCGTTTACTTGGCTTTGTGGTCTCGAAGGATGGGATTCGTCTTGACCCATGTAAGGTCCAGTCAATCATAAATTTTCCTCCACCTTCGAATTTGCTTCAAATTCAGAAACTCCAAGGGAAAGCGAACTTTCTGAGGAGGTTCATTCCAAATTACGCCGAACTTGCTAAAGGTTATACACGTATTTTGAAAAAGGAAGTGCGCTTTGTTTGGGATCAGGTTTCGCAAGCTTCCTTTGATGCTTTAAAAGAATCACTAATGAAAGCATCATTAATGTACGCTCCTGATTATCAAAAAGATTTTAACCTGTATCTGGCTGCAGCGGATACGACCATTGCAATGGTTTTAGTTCAAGAAGTCGATGGAATAGAACATCCCATATATTATTTAAGTAAAAACTTAAATGATACAGAAAGCAAATATTCTTACGTTGAAAAGCTAGCACTCGCAGCTGTTCAAGCGATACAGAGATTTCGAAACTATGTCCTCTTTCGGAAAACTACCATTCTGTCAGATTGCAACCCCATGACTTATATCTTGTCACGACAGTTGCTGGGGGGCAAATATTCAAAATGGATAGCAATCCTACAAGAGTTTGATCTGGAATTTGTAAAATCCAAGTCAAAGAAAGCTCTAGTTTTCACAGAATTATTGTGCGATCTCCCATCGTCGTCCAACGATGACACATCCGAAGAGACAATCGTGGACAAAAATTTGTTTCTGATATCTGCAAGCAATGAGTGGTATGGGGATATAATAATTTATCTCCAAACCCAAAAATACAGGCCAAACACCTCACACTCCGAACAAAAACGTATTCGATACCAAGCAAAAGACTACATGATTCGCTAAATGGGGCATCGATTTCATGACATGTAACCCCACCTCGACCGGGGGGCATGGGTATATCATAGTCGCAGTTGACTATTTTACCAAATGGGCCGAGGCGAAGCCTACATTAGATAATACTGGTGAAACAGATGCCCTCTTCTTTTTCAATCATGTAGTCGCTAGATTCGGCGTACCACAGGCTATAGTCACAGATCATGGATCGCATTTTCGCAATCACATGATGGTCGAATTAGCTGCCAAACTAGGGTTGTCTCACGATAGCTCTACTCCATATTATTCGCAAGCCAAAGGACAAGTTGAAGCAATCAATAAGCTCCTAAAGCGCATGCTGCAAAGGATGATTGGAGTTCACAAGAGAAAATGGCACCTAATCCTGTACTCAGCTTTGTGGCCTTACCGAGCATCGGTAAGAAATGCAACCGAGTTTACACCTTTCCAATTGGTATATGGCCTGGAAGCAGTCTTACCAATCCAGTGTGAAATCTCGTCTCTCAAACTCGCAATTGATCTCCTGCCCGGAACTTCAGAAGAAGAAGCTCGTTTCTTGGAATTAATCCAATTGGATGAAACCCGTCGTGATGCCACTTTGGCTAACGAAGCCCATAAGAAACGAGTCAAGGCACAGTTCGACAAAAATGTGAAACCCCGTGTCTTCTCAGAAGGTGACTTGGTCTTGCTTTACGACCAAGAATCCGATAAATTGGGAGCAGGTAAATTTAAGTCTTTATGGATGGGCCCCTATATTGTTAAACAAGTGTTAGCAAAAGGAGCCTACGAGTTAATGGATTATGACGGAATTCCACTGGCGCAACCTCGTAATGGGTTGTACCTCAAGCGTTATTATGCGTAATAGTAACCTGTATGCTTTTGTTATGTTTTTGTTTTTGCTAAAGTGTTTATTTTGGTCAATTAATCCACTTTTTACATTTATTGCAGATGTCAAACCTATTGGAGTCATGTGTTGGATATGCCGACGGAGCGATTCGTAGTTCGCGGAACCTATCCTTCACAGCCTAGGCTATTTTTTATCCAAGCGGTGAGTTAGTGAGTTTCAGAGGGGTATGTATTGGTCGATCAACAAATAACATCGCTGAATATAGCACGTTGATAGAACTTCTCTCTGATGCCATCACACATGGTATACGCCGACTAATTGTCAGGCTAGACTCACAGCTCGTAATACTACAACTCAATGGTATATATTCCGTCTGAAACCCAGCTATTTATCGCATGTTCCTAAGGGTTAAGATTTTGGAAAGATAATTTGATTTTATTCAATATCAACACATTTCCAGAAACTTAAACACATTAACTGACTCATTAGCAAATTATGTGTTAGATAGACATTTGCGACATTTATAAAAAGAAACATACCATCAATGTTTGCATTTGGATCATTAACTTAACCAAAGTAAAACTCCGAAAATCAAAAATATATATAACTGTTTATGGTTTACACATAATGTTCTGTAACCAAGACAAAATCGGTCAAACGACCCAAAAACTCAAAATGATAGGGGGCACCCTAGTCTAATGATGCTCGTGATAGCAAGTCACAGCCTGTGCGATCATGCGTAAGAGACGAGTCCATCGTCTTGGCACACCAGTAGTATGTCGCTGTAACTGCAAAGGTAGCTCGTCAATCCTCACATCTGGAATACCAAGAGTGAGGCCCTCAACCTGCTCCTGTAATGCTGCGAGAGTCTCGGCCACATCAAGGTCACGAAGGATAGCCCTTCCGACGGCCTCTCCTGCTGGGGCATCTGCTGGTACTCTCAGGCGAACTACTGGACGAACAGGACCAACATCTGCATGTACACATGAGTTTGATTAAAGTCTTGATAGAATAAAGCACAAGGACATTATAAACAAAAAACGATAAACAGGGATATGGTAAAAGATTTTACCAATGGCGCCCCACTGCTCGCCATCCGGTAGTACTAAATCTGGATCACCCCGGAAGTCCATGCCAGCGTATGGATACTCAGAATAAACCATCTCCTGATGATCAAACCACCTGAAGAAGGTATCAGAAAATGAAATCTGAGACTGGCCAACATGCCTAGACATATGGTCAACCCATCTCTGCATACGTGGTTCAGTAGGAGAAGGTAAATCGAGTGCAATGTACTGCGGCTGCATCAGTGGTATCTTCTCCAAGGCAAAGGCGGTCAAAATAGAACCATACCCAAAGTTCTTCAACCTACCACTCTTTATCTTGGTCAATTGTTCTTTCATCACAAGAAGTACTGCGTCGCACCAGTTGAACACCTTCGGTTGGAGGCATTCCAAGGCATGCTGCACGTAAGATCGGTTGGCTACATGAAGAGCCACACCACCGGCCATCCTACCAAAAGTAAACAGAATAGTCCTAAGGGACCTATTAGTGACATCACGAATAATGATCTTACCATCTTTACTCGGCTGAGATCCTTCTCTGCAGTACCGGAGAACATAATCTTTCACAGAGTCGCCTCCTCGGGCTGAACCTGGTAAAGAGATGGGGGCACCCCGCCTCGACAAGCTAGTCAAGAAATAGATGTCTACTACAGTCAAGGGGATAGATTTGCCCCTGATCTGGAAAACCTGATTGGTAGGATCCCAAGCATCGAGCAAATACTGCAGTAAGTTGATCTGCTGTCTCATGCTAGAAATGCGGAAGAACTTCAGCAAGCCACAGTTCCGCAGTGCGTTTACTGTAACTGGATCATGTAGGGCAAGCATGTCCTCTTCTTCATGCTCACGTTCTCGCCATGTAATGGTCATCTTACTCCAAATATCTCTGAAAAACAAACAAGAGAAGAGTTAGATCCTGATTTTGGTAAGAAATAGGCAAAATTTTCCATCACAAATTGTGCATTAAATTCCTTTTCTGCGCCCAACGCACCTGTAGCAGTGTTCTAGGTGTGTTGAATGTCAGATAGCCTTTATACAGGTCAACATTCAATGCACCTTTCGATACACAGAGGGTGCATTGAAGGCAGAACGAGTTCTTCAAACCCCAGGGGCTCAGAAAAGCTAGGAATCAAGCTCAAAATGCAAAATGGAAACCATGAAATGAAAGAGCTTAGGTTTAGCTCCTACCTGGTCCAGACAGCGCCAAGAATCGTCCACAGAACCTCCCGAAATCAGCTGATGAAAATCAAGGGGGAAAAGCACCTCCAAAGCTCCAACAAACCAAAGTTCAAATGAAATGGTAAAATGAGAGGTAAAAACACTTTTTAATTACTTTTTACATAGTTCGAAGTAAAATATTAGTGTTCTAAACTCATTTTCAAGCATATATTGTTCATTTCTGACTAGTTTGATGAAGCAGTTGAAAATACAGTACAATCTTTGAAAGAACAAAGCTATTTATGGTAAAATCAAAAAGAGACCATTCAATCGAGCAGTTTTAGCACACAGTTCAAGCTCGTTAAAAAATAAACATAAGACATGAGCAAATGTTTCCACCCGCATTTAAGCTTGTTAAAAAATGAATTATTCCCCGGCAAATAACCATCGTGAATGTAGTACTTCAGCCGTTAAAGCCTTGGTCATGTTTGCACCATCACCTCCACTTTTTCATTGGCCGATCATTCACCTCCATTTGATTGTTTACCCATTTTGAGGAACAGCTGCGAAGAGTGATTTCACTAGCCATCCTTGTGACACTGCCGTGATTGGAAAATTCCAAACCTTACCTGGAATCAGCTGCTACCCGTTTTATCACTCGTTCCTCAAAAGACGAGTCTCCTTTAAGCTCTTTTCGACTTACTCGTAAAATATGAAAAGATTGCCGAGCCATTGGCCTCTCCAACTCGTTAAAGGGACAGGAAGTGCTATCCCTCCTCTAGATTTTAATCTTTTTGGACGTGAGGGATTATTACACAAAAAGATCGAGCGCTTGTTTTGTTCGGCTCGTTAAAGTATCGAAAATCCATCCCTTCTGTATTGTTTTATACTTTTTCGGACTTAAGGGATTAGATGACGAAAAAGGAATTTTGGAGTTGCCTTTACGTTCCTTTTCAGACTCTCTAAAATTGAAAAGGACCGAGTTATCTTTGTCGTTAAACTCGTTAAAAAGATTAATAGCGACAAACTTGTCTATAGACGAGAACGAGTTTCACTATCGCTAGGCTCGTTAAAACATAGCGATGGGTTTGCCTGAAGGGAAAATTATAGAACAAGCATATGTTATCCTCCTCAAGCTTGACAAAAATAAAGAGGTACTGGTCAGCAATGACTGGGGAAAATTGGGAAGAAAACTCAAAGAAACTTTGTTGGTAGCAAGTCGCTCTTGAACATGACACTTCCGCTCTGTGTCCGAGTCGGGTTGGGTTGTTTCATTCACCGGTCACATCACCATGGTCACGCCATACCATCCATATTTGGGGTTAATGCTACCAATCCATCACATCAGTGTCGCCGATATGTTCAAGAGAAGTCATTCATAGAATTCACCTGTGTCTCACCCACTACCATACATTATACTCCATTCTTTCATGACCGCCACCCTAAACCTTATATCACCAGATCATCCTCACCTCCATTAAAATCATTTGCTCCGTTCGGTGTCATTGATGTGGGATTCATTAAGGCCCTCCTGTGACGGATCACTTCTTGTCGACATCAGCTCATTATCCAAGAAGTTGATCTAGGAACACCCCATTCAGTACTTTGAAGCTTACATGCCTCAATGGCAAGTTTCGCACTTCCGGCGACAGGTTTACATCAATGACCTTCGACCGAAAGATTTTGCGTGGTGTTTGACGCCAGGTCCTTTATTCACACCACGTGAATTGTACTGCAGTACCTTGAGGGTCATTATCATTATCGGTGATTCCTCTCGCGCTTGTTAACAGTTTACATCAGTGACTGGTAATCAAGCGATGTCTTTCCATGTTCGACTTCAGAACATTTCTCACATGGATCGACTTGTACTTCGAGTGAAGATCAGACGAGATTGAAGACCCCGGATCTAGATTCATCCATCTGGGCTACGATATATATTCAGGGAAATAAATACATTAAATGTACAACATTACAGCACAGATAATCATCCTACCAAAAGGATGATGGCTCTACTAGAATCATCAGTCTACACTCAGACGGTTGTCTGTCCTATGTACATGAAAATGAATTTATAAAGCTGAGCATGGGAATGCCCGCCTCAGCTAGATCATGAAAAATATTATGAAGATAATGTATTGTATTGTATCTTATTACAGGTCTCCTCCCAGCATTGAAAGAACTTCGGATCCTCATAATAAAGCATTTCGCCCGGCACCAAAAGGTTAACGGCCTCATACTTTAGGGGGCAACTGTTATAGACATTTTTGTGCCCTACAACCCCAAGCACGAAATTTCCATAAACCAAGGGCTCCTAAGTCCCTAAATGTGTTGTTCTAACCCCTAAAGGAACAAGGTCAACAGATTACAGCTTCTCCCAGAAGTTCTCCATGAAAAACTACTCAAAATTGGTCAAAACAGGATCATTGCAGCTGCTCCACTGGCTAGGTGCGTTGCATCTCACCGAAATGCACTGTGAGGGTGCGTTGCATTTCAAAAGTCCCTTCTGTGGGGTGCGATGGGCGAGAAATGACAAATGGCAGTGTCATTCCGCGAGGTGGAGAGGCAATGGAAGCTTCCAGAATCTTCTCCTGTGACACTTGCCTCACTAAATTCGACCAAGGATGAGTAAGAGACCCTCAGTCTCCAAGTGGAAGCCAGAACTGTCAGAGAGAAGACACTAATCAAATCAAAAGCTGACTCATCCCCCTTACAGATATCTATATATGGATCCCTCATCCCAGAGATCCAGAGGCGGTAATTTTGCATATTGTAAGGAATTGTTGTTGGTTTCTAGAGACAAACATCAGATTGTTGGGTGATCTAAGATTTGTTTGAGGTGAAGAGGGGCTTCTTTGCTGGGAGGTTGATACTGGGTCAGAACAACCGGTTGTAACTCCTCCTGGATCTTTTCTTGTTTTATCAATAAAAGTTATTTGAGTTTTCCTCCATGCTTTTGTATCATTGATGCTTGTTACATTTGTATGGTCAATTTATATCTGATCCTAGATTGTTTATGAATATATATCCATGTCTTTGTCTAGTGCTATGCTTCTGTGATCTTACAGGTACTTTGTGAAGCTGGGCGTGCGAGGGAGCAGGTAGTTGGGGACTATCAAAGAAGAGAGGGATCGAATCAAAGGATTAGCGCAAGACAGAGGTTGGTCCTTCTATTCCTCTCTATCTATAATTCATAAAGGAAAAACATAAGTAGCTTTTCTCTGTTTGTTTCTAAGGCAGCTGTCACACCTTAGTGGGATAGAGCAGTTCTATATAGACACTTTTCCCTGTAACAAAATGGCGACTCCGCTGGGGAGATAATTAGTTTGTTTGTTTATCATTCTCTGTTTTCTATTTCATAAACTTACAAAGTAGCATTCGAACTGAATTTGCCATAACAAATGCAAAGTAAACAAATGCTACTTCAACCTATCTACTGGATCTATTTATGATTTAAACAACTGATTCACAAACTATCTGATTGCCCTTGTGATAGCTCTTAGATCCTCCTTAGATCTACCCCTGATTGTTGAGTTACTGATTGCTTTTTTACTCGGCCAAAAACCAAGAACTGAACTGCAAACTGTGACCCGGAGACCGAACATAGTCTCGTTTCTGGCCCAGCGCAGGTACTGTTCAGAGATTCTGAATTTCAGTGCACTTCCCAAGTGGGCAACCTGCGTTGCATTTTAGATTCTCTGTGTTACAGGTGTGCTGATCAGACTAGCTATGTGCAGTTGTGGTTTCTGTGGATCATTCTTTCCAGTTCTATTCCTGAATTTTGCTGCCTGTGATCAGTATATGTCTGTTTGAAACCCCTTTTCCTTGCTGTTATTCTGCCTCCTTTGTACAAAAGAATTGTAGATGTTTTTATGTGTTTGTTGAGTCATTTACGGTTCTCCTTTGCAAAAGTAACATAGTCGTACTGTCGCCCTTTGATTTGAAACTGTCGCAAGTGTCGATTTCAGTCCTAGGAAAGAGTTTGATTGCTGTTGATGGTCGATTATCCTGTTACTATTGCTTTTGGTCTGAATTTGTAATTTTCTAGTGTCAAGAACGAGTATTCATTTGAAAATTGTAAGGTGTCATAATCATATCCTTTTTTTCAAAAAGAAGCTTGTTTATATTTGTCGCTTGAAAAGAAATTCAGATTTGTGCATCAGCTTTCTTTTTAGCATCCATATACTAAGAAAGTCGAAAAACAAATACATGCATGTGCATTTGCATATAGACAGTCTGTTTGGCTTGATTTAGGAAAGTTCATTTACAGTGTTCTCTTTGCTCTTTGTGAAAAAATTCTGTCTTTCTTTTCCCTAGTAGCTAGGATTTTCATTGCATAAAAGAGATAAAAAGTTTGTTTATCATCTTAGATTGCATTTTAGGAATTACATCTACATCTTGTGGTGAACCCGAAAGGCAAACTTCATAAACAAGATCAACTTAAAATAAATTCAATGAATCTAACAACGCTTTGGAACTTAACGCACAACATTTAGAGGTCTAGGCTAGAGACGTATTCCGGCGTCGTAAAGCCTGGTAACTATTGTTCTCACTGATGGTTGGGTGATTCCTCCACTTTGAGACGATAAGTGCCAGTACGGACTTGTGCTCCCACGTACCATAGAGTATATTTTGGGAGACCCCTATAGGCTTAAATCCTTTATCCATAGGAAGCCATGTATGCCGCCCTATCGATCGCAATGCACTGAACATAGCATTCAGGAAGATTGACTGCCGTACCGTAAAAGGTATTCTGCAGTTTTGCGATTGGTTTGGTACTCCCTCTACCTAGACTTCCAGAGTAGTCGCTTTCGTTCCTTTTCAGACTCCTTAACGGAAAAGGTCCATCTGAGCACTTGTCACTTCAGGCTCATTAAAAATCGAAGGCGACTAGAGTCATCTTTTGTTTTTTCTCGACACTTAAAAACTGAAAAAACAAGTTGTGTCAAAGCGTCTAAAATTCATTTAATTCGGAAACATACTTCCCCTTTATTTTAGTTGATCGAGTAATCCGCAATTGTGGAAGAAAGTCAATTGAAACCCCGTCGTTCGCGGAGGCTTATGAGTCAACCGTCTTTGTCTCCGGAATCGAAGCCAGTACGGACAAATCGAACTTGTTTAACCGGATCCAAATCTCCTATTAAAGTTAGAACAAGTGTTCCAATGACATCAGAGACTCCGGTTACTCCAAACATTTCTGGAATCCCTGCCTCTACAGAAGAAGTTCAACAGCCATAGAAGGATAGTGATATTGATCCTAGTCTGAGAGTAAACACTTGTGTTACCGAACCAGTTCCATCTACAACCGGTTCGGAGAGTCTTGCTCTTCAAACACCTGTCGCTACTGATTCCATACCTTCTTCGGCACCAGAAATATTCTACGGACCTGACGGTCTTCCCCTTCCACCTGGTTTGATTGCCATAGAAGAAATTGTAGAAGATCCTCAAAGAAGTACTCCATCGCAATTTGGAGTCGGGATCACTCTCTATCCTTCTTCGTCAGAAGTTAGTCTACCACCAGCGGAAGCTCCTATAGAATCGCTAGGTAATCTTTTGGATAGACTACAAATGTCTGAACAATCGTCAACATCTAGGACTGTGTCGTTTGACACAGCGACGGCGGAACTCCCTGCTATCACTCCAACAATGTTCGTCGGTATACCATCTGTCTCGACTAGCTCTCAGCCGCTAGAAGGAGCCCACTCAGGGGCTATTTCGACAGTATGGTCTATTCCTGTTTGTTCATCCGGAATAATATCAGGAAACTCTTATGTTGAGTCTCAACAAATTGATCCATTTTGAGGTCAGTTTGGGCAGTCTGGTCCCCAAGGACAAACAATTCCCTTGAGTTCTGTATTACCACCGTATGGGGGGCAGTATACCCTTTCATTATCCCCTCCGGGAGGATATCCATACGGGAGTTCGCAACAACATTCAGGTTATACTGGAATTACCTCAAGCGGTTGGGTACCAATACTACCTCAACAACCAAGAGTTGTATATTCGATGCAACAATGCTTACCTATGTCAAATATCCCAACTACACCAACTATTGTGACGGTGTCGCAAGTTCAAGCTCTGCCTGTTGTATGCCAACCTCAGGTTTCTCAGGTCGTAATGCAACAGTCCCTTGACCCTGCAACTCAACCACAATCACCGACCGGTGGAACGACACAGGTTCAGACGGGTACAATTACCCCTCATCTTGGTCAAATTGTTAGTATCGGGCAACAACACATGGCTTCACAACCATGGCTGGTGCAATACCAGCAACCACAATTCCAACAAGTATACCAAGGTTCTGAGCAACAAATCTTTGCTAATGGTGGGCAACCGTACATCCAAAACGGTCAAAATCAACCATTTTACAATGGTCATGCCCACCAACCTTACCAAACATACCAGCATCAAATGCATTATGCCAGTATGCAAATACCAACTGCTCAGGCAATCCCATCTTATCCTCGGTATGATTCGCCTAACCTGAATCAGCAGTTACCCTTTGTGGCGACCTTAGAGTTACCTTATTTAAATAGGTTAACAAACGATCCAATCGCTTATGCCCCTTGGTGGCCGGCGATTCCGCATAAACTTCCATAAGATATTTCTAAATTTAATGGAAATCCGGGTGAAGATCCATCGAATCACGTGATGAGCTTTCATCTATGGTGTTCATCAAACACCCTAAATGATGATTCGATAAGACTTCGCCTCTTTCAGAGGACGTTAATGGTTCCGGCAGCAAAATGGTACATTGAATTACCTAGAGCTTCGTTCGACAACTTCAGTACCTTAGCCACAACCTTTTTAACCCATTTTCAGTTACCAATAAGGTACGAAACAGGAATAGAACTTCTTACCAACTTCAAACAGACAACGGCCACTCACATATCTGATCATATACATGAGTGGCGACGTCGTCGTAGAATGGTAAAGACGTATGTCCCCGATTAGCTTTTAGCTGAATGGTTTATCAATTCATTACTACCTTCCATCACGGAAGATGTGGCAAAGGGGGGAGTCGTAACAGAAGAGCAAGTTATCGCTCGTGCGCAATATCTGGACTTTATTTACACTCAGTCTGACATGCTCTACGATAAAATACCTGATGCCCCTAGACCGGAATTCTCAATTCCTCCTCCTCCTAAATCAAACAATGACTCTCATGCCGGCGATGGCGTGATTGGCACAACAGACACGAAATTGACAAAGGCTACATCCAAAAAGGCCCGTAAGATTTCAAGTCAAAATGAAAAAGATGAACTTCTTGCTTCAGAAGTAAATGCCGTATCGACAGATAAAGGCAAAGAAACCAAACAACCAGGAAGCAAGAAGAAAGGCAAAGGGAAGAAGAAGAAACAGGAGGAACCATCACCTGAAAAATCTTCCTCAAACCCTCCTAGAGATAGGAAACCAAAGAATCCATGCTTTATATGCGATGAGGATCATTGGACCGCGAATTGTCCACACAGAGCTGAGCTTAAAAAATTCTTCAAGAATTCAAAAACCTCTGCAGTGTTAACTGATCCATTTCCAAATCCGGGAACAAATCTGGTTGAAAGTGAAAATGCTTCCCCGTCTCAAGTGCTAATGTTGTCGGTTTCAAAATAGCAAAATGATGCTTTGATATCGACAAGGAACAAATATTATGGGAATCCACAGTTGTCGAACAACAAGGATAAAGATCAACCTAGTAGTTCGACAACAACTTCGACGGAAGTTGGGCCGCCCATCATCCCTGAATTGACAATAAAACCGCCAAAGGGAGTAGTACACAAGTCGACGTTTAATCCCCGCGCTAGAGCGGCACAACATTATAATATAGTGGAAGATTTGGCCCAATCGCCATCCGCTATGTCGACTCTTGAAGTACTACAGAATTGCCCATCCTAAAGGCAGGCTTTATTATCAACCATTGGTGGGATTGACCCAAAGGATTCCAATCTTGTATCCTTCGATCATAAAGGATACGATCCTCAATTACCAGCTCAACTAGCTTTCCTTGTTCAAGTGAAAGCCCTCAACAAAACTGTTCATCGAACAATTATTGATGAGGGAGCATCTACATGCATTATGTCGATGAGTTGCTGGAAAACTTTAGGATCTCCAACCTTGTCGAGATCTTCGACGACATTAAAAGCATTCGACAGAAGGACATATACCCCATATGGTATCCTAAGTAACTTGAAAGTTGAACTAGGAGGGAAAACGGTATAAATAGATGTTGAAGTCATCGATGGGAATCTTGATTACAACATCCTACTAGGAAGACCATGGATATATGCTATGGCAGCTGTTGTGTCGACCTATTTTAGGAAGATTTCATTTCCTTTTCAAGGAGGGATTACAATCGTCGATCAACAAAACTTCCTCCACAATGGTTCTCAAGTTACAGGAAGCATTCCCATGATCCATGGAAGCCCCCATTCGCTTCAAAATATCGGAGTAGGCCTACTAAAAGATCCTATACTAATGGGAACTTTCGCCTTTCCACCTCCAATCAACCTGGCAGAAGTGGCGTCGATAGGAACCTGCAATATGATATCTTCTAAAAAGATCTCAGAAAACGATATCGACATGGATCATGCAATGGTTTTAACCCCAAGCCCAACGGAAGTATTGTAGCAATCAATGTTCCTAGCATGGGAGGCAAACCCAAATCAATGCTCATCAAGCGTTTGGATAGATAGGTCTAAAGAATATGGCACCCCTTCAGATCCTTGGTTGCGAATGCATGTCACCGACGAAGGAATTATCCAATCAATGGTAATTGAAGGAGCACCATGGAATGATTCCCACCATCTTTCCCTTCTTCCGGATTGTGGAGAAGATACTAAAGAAGACCTTTATCATCCTTTAGTCTTTGATTTCCTATCAAACACTGTAAACACGGTGAATTCCAAGTGAAACTTGTCCAACATTGAAGAGAGTATCGCCATAAATATCTCAGCAATAGATGTTGTAGAGAATATTTATGTCAGCAAATGTTGTTCTCCTTCAGAACTAGAAATATATGACGCTCTTTTTCGCGAATTCAGAGATGTCTTTGCTTGGTCATATAGTGAAATGCCAGGCATTGACTCGAGTATCGTTGAACACGAAATTAAGATGTATCCAGATGTCAAACCAGTACGACAACGGCTAATGGGTTAAATAGTATGGATTTTAGAGCTATTTTCCAATGTATAGTCAAATTAACGGTATTGTTTAATATGCCATGAATGCAAATGATATGTCAGAGGTTCATTAACTGAAGCCCCTGTCATCCATCTTAACTCTGAATCTACCAAAAGCCAAAAGGGATCAAATCTATTTTCACTCTAAAAGAGGTTTGCATCTCAAGATATTTGATCCCTCTCAGTGCTTTGTTGATACAGAGTTGAGAGGGATCTAGGATGGTTTAATTTTCCCTTTAAATAGGTTATATTCCACATTAATATCATGGGTTCTCATAAACTTGGAGCTGAAAAAACACTGGTAATAATTTATAGAAATTGGTGGCTATTTAATTTTTGTATAACAAAGGAGTTTTCTTCACAACCCATTTGAGCTCTACCCCATTAATTGTCCTCCCCTTTCACTCCAATTCCATCGACCCATTTTTACTTTTTGGATGAGGATGGAACCATTAATTGTCCTCCCGTTTCACTCCCATTCCATTGGCCAATCTTTACTTTTTGGATGGGGATGGATCCATCAATGGCTTATAAGGATATGCCATTGAACTCTATTTTTTTTTTTAAATGTATATTCATCTTCACTCTATCTTATTGTCCACCTTTTACTTTTTCAATGGAATGGAAACTAATTCCTTTTTGGTTTTTCAATGGAATGGAAACAAAAGGAACTCAATCAATTCCTTTTCTTTTTATTATCTTATTTTTCTTTTCCTCCTATATCATATTCTTCCATTTAATCTATAACATGTTTAGATTCATCTCATGGGGGCTTCACTGGGGGAGCAATACCATACCACGCGCATTCATATTGGGGGATACATAATGAGGAAAATATGACATAATATATTGGGGGATATATAGTGGGTAAAGTGTTTTTATATTGACAGGTATAAAAAAGGAGTTCAAAGTTAATGAAAAAATATAAAGGGGTACAAAAAATGTTAATGAAACAATGGATACCTACAACATCTAGTGAAAGTAGGGGTTTTTTAAATTGGGAAGGTGTATTGTGTTCATATAGGTAGGGGGTTAAATAATGTGGCTTTTAGAGGTATTTTCCAATATATATTCAAATTAAGGGTATTGTTTAATATGCCAAGAATGCAAGTGATATGTCATAGGTTCATTGACTGAAGCCCCCATCATTCATCTTAACTCTGAATCTACTAAGTGCCAAAAGGGATCAAATCTCTTTTCACTCTAAAAGAGGTTTGCATATGAAGATATTTGATCCCTCTCAGTGCTTAGTTGATACAAAGTTGAGAGGGATATAGGATGGTTTAATTTCCCCTTTAAATAGGTTATATTCCACATTAATACCATGGGTTCTTATAAACCTGGAGCTCGAAAAACACTGGTAATAATTTATAGAAATTAATAAAAATAATAATTTATTTTTATTTTGGTTGATGATGCAGGAGCATCTTACCTCCAAGTCAAACCACATTTCGCTAGGCCTAAAGGGGTCTTTCATTTACCAAGGGTGTTGGTTCCCTAATTGAGTATGATTGTTTGGTTATTTGTATTTCCTATGTTTCTAATGATATCTAGAAATATTACGTATATATGATTGAGATTGAGGATATTGTACTGAGATCTACTTCTTAGAAGAGATATTGAGAAAATTCGAATGAGTTAGAGGGATATTAGGATTAGTTAGATCTATTGAGAGATATATGGATCCATAATGTAGAAATTTAATGTGTAGATTCAAATTTTCTCATGAAATTGACTAAATCACAAGACTATAAGCTACTCTACTCATCCGCGGAAGCTACCTAGGGGGATAATATGGGGTATAGAGAGAGGTACCCAAGAGAATAATGTAAGGATGATAAATAAAAAGGCTATAATTATTAAATAGAGTTGTTAACCTACATAATGCAAGGGACCACAAATAGTTAGGAAATAATATGATAAGACCATGGTATTGGATGTGTGGTATTTAGAGACCCATGGTATTGTATGTATGAATCCTATATAGAGGCTAGAGACTTCCCATTGAGAAATTTCAAGTATTTTTTGTATTGAAAAGCATATGGCTTATGGAGTGATCTCCTTCCTTAAGGAGTAGATGTATGGTGTTACCCTACCTCAAGGGTTTTGACATTAATAAAAATATGGAGTTCTATAATCTATCATGTTATTTATTAGGTATATTTTGCATTGTTATATATTTTTAGGCCAAATATATTACAAGTGGCATCATAGCACTTTCTTGGGCAGAGTGGGGAGACTTGACGTAGGGTAACACCATACAACTACTCCTTAAGTAAGAAGATCACTCCACAAGCCATATGCTTGTCAATACAAAACAATACTTGACATCTCTCAAAGGGGAGTCTCTAGCCTCTATATAAGCTTCATACATACAATACCATGGGTATCTAAATATTATACGTCCAATACCATGGGCTTATCACATTATTTCCTAACTACTTGTGGACCCTTGCATAAAGTAGGGTAACCACTTTATTTATTAATTATGGCCCATTTATTTATCATCCTTACATTATTATCTTGGGTACCTCCCTCTGTACCCCATACTATCTCCCCTAGGTATACTACATGATGTTTGTCGTCAATTCATCTCCTATGAAAACATTACCAGCATCATATATTTCATATTCATAAGATCACTTCATTTTGGGAGTCATATGAAAGGATGCACTTGAGTTGATCAACCATACATAATGATCTGCACATGTTCTTGAAGCAACCAAGTACACATCACCTCCTTCCTCCGAGGAGATCTTCCCTTTTATGGAGGTACCTTCATTAGATCCATTCCTTCTCGCAATACCTCTAGATATACAATTCTTCATGTAGTGCCCTTTACCACATTTTTAGCGTTTATGTAAGAATTTTCCTAAAGATTTTGATCTCTCTCTATATTTAAATATTCTAGTTGAGGACTTATTTTTATTTCTATCTAGGGAAATCCCTTTTATAGATAGTGCATCTATTCTCTAATTTTCCATGTACTTTTTCCCTCATTTCCTTTCATAAAGTAGATGAGACCACGCCGTCAGCAATTAAGGTTGTTATATTACTCCCTATGGCTACAACTAGACTATCTCATAAGTTTGGTAAAGAGTATAGTAAATTGATACACCTATCTTCATTACAAATCTTTATATCAACAAAAAAAAACTAAATTACTATAACACACCCCCTCCTAATCCCGACTAAAACACCGGTTAAAAGGAGGTGGTTACTGTGTTGACCCAAGATCCAAGGTGTTGTTATGGAAATGGGGTCTAAATTTTTTTATCATTTCATATAGCTCACAACCTCAATTAGACATCACTGTTGTGTCTATCTTGTCATGACAATTCCAATGATATAAAGTTTTACTTCAATCTGACCTCCGAACCAAGAGATATGATCATTGAATTTATGATGAATCATAAGGTGCCACACCATCAACATGGCCACATGGAACTCATGTGGCTATCCTTGCCTATTTTCCAGTGCCACCAAGCAATGGTATATTAGTTTTCGACCCATTCATGGTATTAGTGTTCATAATCCCTATGTATATTTGTTATTTATATAAAATATAGCTATGCAATCCAACAAAATATTATTATATGAATATATATCATAGATTGATGAACAGAAAACTATTAGAAAACCTTCCATTACCCAAGACTGTTGTTATAGACATTTTTGTGCCCTACAACCCCAAGCACGAAATGTCCATAAACTAAGGGCTCCTAAGTCCCTAAATGTGTTGTTCTAACCCCTAAAGGAACAAGGTCAATAGATTACAGCTTCTCCCAGAAGTTCTCCATGAAAAACTACTCAGAATTGGACAAAACAGGATCATTGCAGCTGCTCCACTGGTTAGGTGCGTTGCATCTCACCGAAATGCACTGTGAGGGTGCGTTGCATTTCAAAAGTCCCTTCTATGGGGTGCGATGGGTGAGAAATGACAAATGGCAGTGTCATTCCGTGAGGTAGAGAGGCAATGGAAGCTTCCAGAATCTTCTCCTGTGACACTTGCCTCACTGAATTCGACCAAGGATGAGTAAGAGACCCTCAGTCTCCAAGTGGAAGCCAGAACTGTCAAAGAGAAGACACTAATCAAATCACAAGCTGACTCATCCCCCTTACAGATATCTATATATGGATCCCTCATCCCAGAGATCCAGAGGCGGGAATTTTGCATATTGTAAGGAATTGCTGTTGGTTTCTAGAGACAAACATCAGATTGTTGGGTGATCTAAGCTTTTTTTGAGGTGAAGAGGGGCTTCTTTGCTGGGAGGTTTATACTGGGTCAGAACAACCAATTGTAACTCCTCCTGGATCTTTTCTTGTTTTATCAATAAAAACTAATTGACTTTTCCTCCATGCTTTTGTATCATTGATGCTTGTTACATTTGTATGGTCAATTTACATATGATCCTAGATTGTTTATGAATATAGATCCATGTCTTTGTATAGTGCTATGCTTCTGTGATCTTACAGGTACTTTGTGAAGCTGGGCGTGTGAGGGAGCAGGTAGCTGGGGACTATCAAAGAAGAGAGGGATCGAATCAAAGGATTAGCACAAGACAGAGGTTGGTCCTTCTATTCCTCTCTATCTATAATTCATAAAGGAAAAACATAAGTAGCTTTTCTCTGTTTGTTTCTAAGGCAGCTGTCACACCTTAGTGGGATAGAGCAGTTCTATATAGACACTTTTCCCTGTAACAAAATGGCGACTCCGCTGGGGAGATAATTAGTTTGTTTGTTTATCATTCTCTGTTTTCTATTTCATAAACTTACAAAGTAGCATTCGAACTGAATTTGCCATAACAAATGCAAAGTAAACAACTGCTACTTCAACCCATCTACTGGATCTGTTTATGATTTAAACAACTGATTCACAAACTATCTGATTGCCCTTGTGATAGCTCTTAGATCCTCCTTAGATCTACCCCTGATTGTTGAGTTACTGATTGCTTTTTTACTCGGCCAAAAACCAAGAACTGAACTGCAAACTGTGACCCGGAGACCGAACATAGTCTCGTTTCTAGCCCAGCGCAGGTACTATTCAGAGATTCTGAATTTCAGCGCACTTCCCGAGTGGGCAACCTGCGTTGCATTTTAGATTCTCTGTGTTACAGGTGTGCTGATCAGACTAGCTCTGTGCAGTTGTGGTTTCTGTGGATCATTCTTTCCAGTTCTATTCCTGAATTTTGCTGCCTGTGATCAGTATATGTCTGTTTGAAACCCCTTTTCCTTGCTGTTATTCTGCCTCCTTTGTACAAAATAATTGTAGATGTTTTTATGTGTTTGTTGAGTCGTTTACGGTTCTCCTTTGCAAAAGTAACATATTCGTACTGTCGCCCTTTGATTTGAAACTGTCGCAAGTGTCGATTTCAGTCCTAGGAAAGAGTTTGATTGCTGTTGATGGTCGATTATCCTGTTACTATTGCTTTTGGTCTGAATTTGTAATTTTCTAGTGTCAAGAACGAGTATTCATTTCAAAATCGTAAGGTGTCGTAATCATCTCCTTTTTTTCGAAAAGAAGCTTGTTTATATTTGTCGCTTGAAAAGAAATTCAGATTTGTGCATCAGCTTTCTTTTTAGCATCCATATACTAAGAAAGTCGAAAAACAAATACATGCGTGTGCATTTGCATATAGACAGTCTGTTTGGCTTGATTTAGGAAAGTTCATTTACAGTGTGCTCTTTGCTCTTTGTGAAAAGATTCTGTCTTTCTTTTCCCTAGTAGCTAGGATTTTCATTGCATAAAAGAGATAAAAAGTTTGTTTATCATCTTAGATTGCATTTTAGGAATTACATCTACATCTCGTGGTGAACCCGAAAGGCAAACTTCATAAACAAGATCAACTTAAAATAAATTCAATGAATCTAACAACGCTTTGGAACTTAACGCACAACATTTAGAGGTCTAGGCTAGAGACGTATTTCGGCGTCGTAAAGCCTGGTAACTGTTGTTCTCACTGATGGTTGGGTGATTCCTCCACTTTGAGACGATAAGTGCTAGTACGGACTTGTGCTCCCACGTACCATCGAGTATATTTTGGGAGACCCCTATAGGCTTAAATCCTTTATCCATAGGAAGCCATGTATGCCGCCCTATCGATCGCAATGCACTGAACATATCATCTAGGAAGATTGACTGCCGTGCCGTAAAAAGTATTCTGCAGTTTTGCGATTGGTTTGGTACTCCCTCTACCTAGACTTCCAGAGTAGTCTCTTTCGTTCCTTTTCAGACTCCTTAACGGAAAAGGTCCATCTGAGCACTTGTCACTTCAGGCTCATTAAAAATCGAAGGCGACTAGAGTCATCTTTTGTTTTTTCTCGACACTTAAAAACTAAAAAAACACGTTGTGTCAAAGCGTCTAAAATTCATTTAATTCGGAAACATACTTCCCCTTTATTTTAGTTGATCGAGTAATCCGCAATCGTGGAAGAAAGTCAATTGAAACCCCGTCGTTCGCGAAGGCTTATGAGTCAACCGTCTTTGTCTCCGGAATCGAAGCCAGTACGGACAAAGCGAACTCGTTAAACCGGATCCAAATCTCCTATTAAAGTTAGAACAAGTGTTCCAACGACATCAGAGACTCCGGTTACTCCAAACATTTCTGGAATCCCTGCCTCTACAGAAGAAGTTCAACAGCCACAGAAGGATAGTGATACTGAAGCTAGTCTGAGAGTAAACACTTGTGTTACCGAACCAGTTCCATCTACAACCGGTTCGGAGAGTCTTGCTCTTCAAACACCTGTCGCTACTGATTCCATACCTTCTTCGGCACCAGAAATATTCTACGGACCTGACGGTCTTCCCCTTCCACCTGGTTTGATTGCCATAGAAGAAATTGTAGAAGATCCTCAAAGAAGTACTCCATCGCAATTTGGAGTTGGGATCACTTTGTATCCTTCTTCGTCAGAAGTTAGTCTACCACCAGCGGAAGCTCCTGTAGAATCGCTAGGTAATCTTTTGGATAGACTACAAATGTCTGAACAACCGTCAACATCTAGGACTGTGTCGTTTGACACAGCGACGGCGGAACTCCCTGCTATCACTCCAACAATGTTCGCCGGTATACCATCTGTCTCGACTAGCTCTCAGCCGCTAGAAGGAGCCCACTCAGGGGCTATTTCGACAGTATGGTCTATTCCTGTTTGTTCATCCGGAATAATATCAGGAAACTCTTATGTTGAGTCTCAACAAATTGATCCATTTGGAGGTCAATTTGGGCAGTCTGGTCCCCAAGGACAAACAATTCCCTTGAGTTCTGGATTACCACCGTATGGGGGGCAGTATACCCTTTCATTATCCCCTCCGGGAGGATATCCATATGGGAGTTCACAACAACATTCAGGTTATACTGGAATTACCTCAAGCGGTTGGGTACCAATACTACCTCAACAACCAAGAGTTGTATATTCGATGCAACAATGCTTACCTATGTCAAATATCCCAACTACACCAGCTATTGTGACGGTGTCGCAAGTTCAAGCGCTGCCTGTTGTATGCCAACCTCAGGTTTCTCAAGTCGTAATGCAACAGTCCCTTGACCCTGCAAATCAACCACAATCACCGACCGGTGGAACGACACAGGTTTAGACGGGTACAATTACCCCTCATCTTGGTCAAACTGTTAGTATCAGGCAACAACACATGGCTTCACAACCATGGCTGGTGCAATACCAGCAACCACAATTTCAACAAGTATACCAAGGTTCTGAGCAACAAATCTTTGCTAATAGTGGGCAACCGTACATCCAAAACGGTCAAAATCAACCATTTTACAATGGTCATGCCCACCAACCTTACCAAACATACCAGCATCAAATGCATTATGCCGGTATGCAAATACCAACTGCTCAGGCAATCCCATCTTATCCTGGGTATGCTTCGCCTAACCTGAATCAGCAGTTACCCTTTGTGGCGACCTTAGAGTTACCTGATTTAAATAGGTTAACAAACGATCCAATCGCTTACACCCCTTGGTGGCCGGCGATTCCGCATAAACTTCCATCAGATATTCCTAAATTTAATGGAAATCCGGGTGAAGATCCATCGAATCACGTGATGACCTTTCTTCTATGGTGTTCATCAAACACCCTAAATGATGATTCGATAAGACTTCGCCTCTTTCAGAGGACGTTAATGATTCTGGCAGCAAAATGGTACATTGAATTACCTAGAGCTTCGTTCGACAACTTCAGTACCTTAGCCACAACCTTTTTAACCCATTTTCAGTTACCAATAAGGTACGAAACAGGAACAGAACTTCTTACCAACTTCAAACAGACAACGGCCACTCACATATCTGATCATATACATGAGTGGCGACGTCGTCGTAGAATGGTAAAGACGTATGTCCCCGATTAGCTTTTAGCTTAATGGTTTATCAATTCATTACTACCTTCCATCACGGAAGATGTGGCAAAGGGGGGAGTCGTAACAGAAGAGCAAGTTATCGCTCGTGCGCAATATCTGGACTTTATTTACACTCAGTCTGACATGCTCTACGATAAAATACCTGACGCCCCTAGACCGGAATTCTCAATTCCTCCTCCTCCTAAATCAAACAATGACTCTCATGCCGGCGATGGCATGATTGGCACAACAGACACGAAATTGACAAAGGCTACATCCAAAAAGGCCCGTAAGATTTCAAGTCAAAATGAAAAAGATGAAATTCTTGCTTCAGAAGTAAATGCCGTATCGACAGATAAAGGCAAAGAAACCAAACAACCAGGAAGCAAGAAGAAAGGCAAAGGGAAGAAGAAGAAACAGGAGGAATCATCACCTGAAAAATCTTCCTCAAACCCTCCTGGAGATAGGAAACCAAAGAATCCATGCTTTATATGCGATGAGGATCATTGGACCGCGAATTGTCCACACAGAGCTGAGCTTAAAAAATACTTCAAGAATTCAAAAACCTCTGCAGTGTTAACTGATCCATTTCCAAATCCGGGAACAAATCTGGTTGAAAGTGAAAATGCTTCCCCGTCTCAAGTGCTAATGTTGTCGGTTTCAAAATAGCAAAATGATGCTTTGATATCGACAAGGAACAAATATTATGGGAATCCACAGTTGTCGAACAACAAGGATAAAGATCAACCTAGTAGTTCGACAACAACTTCGACAGAAGTTGCGCCGCCCATCATCCCTGAATTGACAATAAAACCGCCAAAGGGAGTAGTACACAAGTCGACGTTTAATCCCCGCGCTAGAGCGGCACAACATTATAATATAGTGGAAGATTTGGCCCAATCGCCATCTGCTATGTCGACTCTTGAAGTACTACAGAATTGCCCATCCTAAAGGCAGGCTTTATTATCAGCCATTGGTGGGATTGACCCAAAGGATTCCAATCTTGTATCCTTCGATCATAAAGGATACGATCCTCAATTACCAGCTCAACTAGCTTTCCTTGTTCAAGTGAAAGCCCTCAACAAAACTGTTCATCGAACAATTATTGATGAGGGAGCATCTACATGCATTATGTCGATGAGTTGCTGAAAACTTTAGGATCTCCAACCTTGTCGAGATCTTCGACGACATTAAAAGCATTCGACAGAAGGACATATACCCCATATGGTATCCTAAGTAACTTGAAAGTTGAACTAGGAGGGAAAACAGTATAAATAGATGTTGAAGTCATCGATGGGAATCTTGATTACAACATCCTACTAGGAAGACCATGGATATATGCTATGGCAGCTGTTGTGTCGACCTATTTTAGGAAGATTGCATTTCCTTTTCAAGGAGGGATTACAATCGTCGATCAACAAAACTTCCTCCACAATGGTTCTCAAGTTACAGGAAGCATTCCCATGATCCATGGAAGCCCCCATTTGCTTCAAAATATCAGAGTAGGCCTACTAAAAGATCCTATACTAATGGGAACTTTCGCCTTTCCACCTCCAATCAACCTGGCAGAAGTGGTGTCGATAGGAACCTGCAATATGATATCTTCTAAAAAGATCTCAGAAGACGATATCGACATGGATCATGCAATGGTTTTAACCCCAAGCCCAACGGAAGTATTGTAGCAATCAATGTTCCTAGCATGGGAGGCAAACCCAAATCAATGCTCATCAAGCGTTTGGATAGATAGGTCTAAAGAATATGGCACCCCTTCATATCCTTGGTTGCGAATGCATGTCACCGACGAAGGAATTATCCAATCAATGGTAATTGAAGGAGCACCATGGAATGATTCCCACCATCTTTCCCTTCTTCCGGATTGTGGAGAAGATACTAAAGATGACCTTTATCATCCTTTAGTCTTTGATTTCCTATCAAACACTGTAAACACGGTGAATTCCAAGCGAAACTTGTCCAACATTGAAGAGAGTATCGCCATAAATATCTCGACCAAAATAGATGTTGTAGAGAATATTTATGTCAGCAAATGTTGTTCTCCTTCAGAACTAGAAATATATGACGCTCTTTTTCGCGAATTCAGAGATGTCTTTGCTTGGTCATATAGTGAAATGCCAGGCATTGACTCGAGTATCGTTGAACACAAAATTAAGATGTATCCAGATGTCAAACCAGTACGACAACGGCTAAGGCAGGTGCACCCCAAGAAAGCCGCTGCCATTAAGGCAGAAGTAGAAAACCTTCTCCATGCTGGTTTCATCTACCCAGTTCCTCTAACCGGTTGGGTATCGAATATTGTCCCTGTGATGAAAAAACAAGGAACACTTAGAGTGTGCGTCGATTATAGGGATGTAAATCAAGCTTGTCCAAAAGACAACTACCCTACACCCTTCATAGACCAGATAATTGATGAATGCGCCAGATGCGAAATATTTTTATTCATGGATGGATTCTCCAGGTGTAATCAAATAAATATCCGCCCATAGGACTGGTCAAAGACTGCATTTATTTGTCCGTGGGGCACGTTCGCATATCGAAAATTACCCTTTGGTTTGAAAAATGCAGGGGCAACGTTTCAGAGGGAAATGAATTATGCCTTCCATGACATCAAGAACATCGTTCAACCATACTTCGACGACCTTCTGGCTCATTCGCGAAAGCGGACTGATCATCCGCAGCATTTAAGAGCGATATTTCTACGTTGTCGACACTACAAGATACGACTGAATCCACACAAATGTGTATTTTGCGTCAGTTCTGGTCGTTTACTTGGCTTTGTGGTCTCGAAGGATGGGATTCGTCTTGACCCATGTAAGGTCCAGGCAATCATAAATTTTCCTCCACCTTCGAATTTGCTTCAAATTCAGAAACTCCAAGGGAAAGCGAACTTTCTGAGGAGGTTCATTCCAAATTACGCCGAACTTGCTAAAGGTTATACACGTATTTTGAAAAAGGAAGTGCCCTTTGTTTGGGATCAGGTTTCGCAAGCTTCCTTTGATGCTTTAAAACAATCACTAATGAAAGCATCATTAATGTACGCTCCTGATTATCAAAAAGATTTTAACCTGTATCTGGCTGCAGCGGATACGACCATTGCAATGGTTTTAGTTCAAGAAGTCGATGGAATAGAACATCCCATATATTATTTAAGTAAAAACTTAAATGATACAGAAAGCAAATATTCTTACGTTGAAAAGCTAGCACTCGCAGCTGTTCAAGCGATACAGAGATTTCGAAACTATGTCCTCTTTCGGAAAACTACCATTCTGTCAGATTGCAACCCCATGACTTATATCTTGTCACGACAGTTGTTGGGGGGCAAATATTCAAAATGGATAGCAATCCTACAAGAGTTTGATCTGGAATTTGTAAAATCCAAGTCAAAGAAAGCTCTAGTTTTCGTAGAATTATTGTGCAATCTCCCATCGTCGTCCAACGATGACACATCCGAAGAGACAATCGTGGACAAAAATTTGTTTCTGATATCTGCAAGCAATGAGTGGTATGGGGATATAATAATTTATCTCCAAACCCAAAAATACAGGCCAAACACCTCACACTCCGAACAAAAACGTATTCGATACCAAGCAAAAGACTACATGATTCGCTAAATGGGGCATCGATTTCATGACATGTAACCCCACCTCGACCGGGGGGCATGGGTATATCATAGTCGCAGTTGACTATTTTACCAAATGGGCCGAGGCGAAGCCTACATTAGATAATACTGGTGAAACAGCTGCCCTCTTCTTTTTCAATCATGTAGTCGCCAGATTCGGCGTACCACAGGCTATAGTCACAGATCATGGATCGCATTTTCGCAATCACATGATGGTCGAATTAGCTGCCAAACTAGGGTTGTCTCACGATAGCTCTACTCCATATTATTCGCAAGCCAAAGGACAAGTTGAAGCAATCAATAAGCTCCTAAAGCGCATGCTGCAAAGGATGATTGGAGTTCACAAGAGAAAATGGCACCTAATCCTGTACTCAGCTTTGTGGCCTTACCGAGCATCGGTAAGAAATGCAACCGAGTTTACACCTTTCCAACTGGTATATGGCCTGGAAGCAGTCTTACCAATCCAGTGTGAAATCTCGTCTCTCAAACTCGCAATTGATCTCCTCCCCGGAACTTCAGAAGAAGAAGCTCGTTTCTTGGAATTAATCCAATTGGATGAAACCCGTCGTGATGCCACTTTGGCTAACGAAGCCCATAAGAAACGAGTCAAGGCACAGTTCGACAAAAATGTCAAACCCCGTGTCTTCTCAGAAGGTGACTTGGTCTTGCTTTACGACCAAGAATCCGATAAATTGGGAGCAGGTAAATTTAAGTCTTTATGGATGGGCCCCTATATTGTTAAACAAGTGTTAGCAAAAGGAGCCTACGAGTTAATGGATTATGACGGAATTCCACTGGCGCAACCTCGTAATGGGTTGTACCTCAAGCGTTATTATGCGTAATAGTAACCTGTATGCTTTTGTTATGTTTTTGTTTTTGCTAAAGTGTTTATTTTGGTCAAGTAATCCACTTTTTACATTTATTGCAAATGTCAAACCTATTGGAGTCATGTGTTGGATATGCCGACGGAGCGAGTTGTAGTTCCCGGAACCTATCCTCCACAGACTAGGCTATTTTTGATCCAAGCGGCGAGTTAGTGAGTTTCAGAGGGGTATGTATTGGTCGATCAACAAATAACATCGCTGAATATAGCACGTTGATAGAACTTCTCTCTGATGCCATCACACATGGTATACGCCGACTAATTGTCAGGCTAGACTCACAGCTCGTAATACTACAACTCAATGGTATATATTCCGTCTGAAACCCAGCTATTTATCGCATGTTCCTAAGGGTTAAGATTTTGGAAAGATAATTTGATTTTATTCAATATCAACACATTTCCAGAAACTTAAACACATTAACTGACTCATTAGCAAATTATGTGTTAGATAGACATTTGCGACATTTATAAAAAGAAACATACCATCAATGTTTGCATTTGGATCATTAACTTAACCAAAGTAAAACTCCGAAAATCAAAAATATATATAACTGTTTATGGTTTACACATAATGTTCTGTAACCAAGACAAAATCGGTCAAACAACCCAAAAACTCAAAATGATAGGGGGCACCCTAGTCTAATGATGCTCGTGATAGCAAGTCACAGCCTGTGCGATCATGCGTAAGAGACGAGTCCATCGTCTTGGCACACTAGTAGTATGTCGCTGTAACTGCAAAGGTAGCTCGTCAATCCTCACATCTGAAATACCAAGAGTGAGGCCCTCAACCTGCTCCTGTAATTCTGCGAGAGTCTCGGCCACATCAAGGTCACGAAGGATAGCCCTTCTGATGGCCTCTCCTGCTGGGGCATCTGCTGGTACTCTCAGGCGAACTACTGGACGAACAGGACCAACATCTGCATGTACACATGAGTTTGATTAAAGTCTTGATAGAATAAAGCACAAGGACATTATAAACAAAAAACGATAAACAGGGATATGGTCAAAGATTTTACCAATGGCGCCCCACTGCTCGCCATCTGGTAGTACTAAATCTGGATCACCCCGGAAGTCCATGCCAGCGTATGGATACTCAGAATAAACCATCTCCTGATGATCAAACCACCTGAAGAAGGTATCAGAAAATGAAATCTGAGACTGGCCAACATGCCTAGACATATGGTCAACCCATCTCTGCATACGTGGTTCAGTAGGAGAAGGTAAATTGAGTGCAATGTACTGCGGCTGCATCAGTGGTATCTTCTCCAAGGCAAAGGTGGTCAAAATAGAACCATACCCAAAGTTCTTCAACCTACCGCTCTTTATCTTGGTCAATTGTTCTTTCATCACAAGAAGTACTGCGTCGCACCAGTTGAACACCTTCGGTTGGAGGCATTCCAAGGCATGTTGCATGTAAGATCGGTTGGCTACATGAAGAGCCGCACCACCGGCCATCCTACCAAAAGTAAACAGAATAGTCCTAAGGGACCTATTAGTGACATCACGAATAATGATCTTGCCATCTTTACTCGGCTGAGATCCTTCTCTGCAGTACCGGAGAACATAATCTTTCACAGAGTCGCCTCCTCGGGCTGAACCTGGTAAAGAGATGGGGGCACCCCGCCTCGACAAGCTAGTCAAGAAATAGATGTCTACTACAGTCAAGGGGATAGATTTGCCCCTGATCTGGAAAACCTGATTGGTAGGATCCCAAGCATCGAGCAAATACTGCAGTAAGTTGATCTGCTGTCTCATGCTAGAAATGCGGAAGAACTTCAGCAAGCCACAGTTCCGCAGTGCGTTTACTGTAACTGGATCATGTAGGGCAAGCATGTCCTCTTCTTCATGCTCACGTTCTCGCCATGTAATGGTCATCTTACTCCAAATATCTCTGAAAAACAAACAAGAGAAGAGTTAGATCCTGATTTTGGTAAGAAATAGGCAAAATTTTCCATCACAAATTGTGCATTAAATTCCTTTTCTGCGCCCAACGCACCTGTAGCAGTGTTCTAGGTGTGTTGAATGTTAGATAGCCTTTATACAGGTCAACATTCAATGCACCTTTCGATACACAGAGGGTGCATTGAAGGCAGAACGAGTTCTTCAAACCCCAGGGGCTCAGAAAAGCTAGGAATCAAGCTCAAAATGCAAAATGGAAACCATGAAATGAAAGAGCTTAGGTTTAGCTCCTACCTGGTCCAGACGGCGCCAAGAATCGTCCACAGAACCTCCCGAAATCAGCTGATGAAAATCAAGGGGGAAAAGCACCTCCAAAGCTCCAACAAACCAAAGTTCAAATGAAATGGTAAAATGAGAGGTAAAAACACTTTTTAATTACCTTTTACGTAGTTCGAAGTAAAATATTAGTGTTCTAAACTCATTTTCAAGCATATATTGTTCATTTCTGACTAGTTTGATGAAGCAGTTGAAAATACAGTACAATCTTTGAAAGAACAAAGCTATTTATGGTAAAATAAAAAAGAGACCATTCAATCGAGCAGTTTTAGCACACAGTTCAAGCTCGTTAAAAAATAAACATAAGACATGAGCAAATGTTTCCACCCGCATTTAAGCTCGTTAAAAAATGAATTATTCCCCAGCAAATAACCATCGTGAATGTAGTACTTCAGCCGTTAAAGCCTTGGTCATGTTTGCACCATCACCTCCACTTTTTCATTGGCCGATCATTCACCTCCATTTGATTGTTTACCCATTTTGAGGAACAGCTGCGAAGAGTGATTTCACTAGCCATCCTTGTGACACTGCCGTGATTGGAAAATTCCAAACCTTACCTGGAATCAGCTGCTACCCATTTTATCACTCGTTCCTAAAAAGACGAGTCTCCTTTAAGCTCTTTTCGACTTACTCGTAAAATATGAAAAGATTGCCGAGCCATTAGCCTCTCCAACTCGTTAAAGGGACAGGAAGTGCTATCCCTCCTCTAGATTTTAATCTTTTTGGACGTGAGGGATTATTACACAAAAAGATCGAGCGCTTGTTTTGTTCGGCTCGTTAAAGTATCGAAAATCCATCCCTTCTGTATTGTTTTATACTTTTTCGGACTTAAGGGATTAGATGACGAAAAAGGAATTTTGGAGTTGCCTTTACGTTCCTTTTCAGACTCTCTAAAATTGAAAAGGACCGAGTTATCTTTGTCGTTAAACTCGTTAAAAAGATTAATAGCGACAAACTTGTCTATAGACGAGAACGAGTTTCACTATCGCTAGGCTCGTTAAAACATAACGATGGGTTTTCCTGAAGGGAAAATTATAGAACAAGCATATGTTATCCTCCTCAAGCTTGACAAAAATAAAGAGGTACTGGTCAGCAATGACTGGGGAAAATTGGGAAGAAAACTCAAAGAAACTTTGTTGGTAGCAAGTCGCATTGGGTTGTTTCATTCACCGGTCACATCACCATGGTCACGCCATACCATCCATATTTGGGGTTAATGCTACCAATCCATCACATCAGTGTCGCCGATATGTTCAAGAGAAGTCATTCATAGAATTCACCTGTGTCTCACCCACTACCATACATTATACTCCATTCTTTCATGACCGCCACCCTGAACCTTATATCACCAGATCGTCCTCACCTCCATTAAAATCATTTGCTCCGTTCGGTGTCATTGATGTGGGATTCATTAAGGCCCTCCTGTGACGGATCACTTCTTGTCGACATCAGCTCATTATCCAAGAAGTTGATCTAGGAACACCCCATTCAGTACTTTGAAGCTTACATGCCTCAATGGCAAGTTTCTCACTTCCGGCGACAGGTTTACATCAATGACCTTCGACCGAAAGATTTTGCGTGGTGTTTGACGCCAGGTCCTTTATTCACACCACGTGAATTGTACTGCAGTACCTTGAGGGTCATTATCATTATCGGTGATTCCTCTCGCGCTTGTTAACAGTTTACATCAGTGACTGGTAATCAAGCGACGTCTTTCCATGTTCGACTTCAGAACATTTCTCACATGGATCGACTTGTACTTCGAGTGAAGATCAGACGAGATTGAAGACCCAGGATCTAGATTCATCCATCCGGGCTACGATATATATTCAGGGAAATAAATACATTAAATGTACAACATTACAGCACAGATAATCATCCTACCAAAAGGATGATGGCTCTACTAGAATCATCAGTCTACACTCAGACGGTTGTCTGTCCTATGTACATGAAAATGAATTTATAAAGCTGAGCATGGGAATGCCCGCCTCAGCTAGATCATGAAAAATATTATGAAGATAATGTATTGTATTGTATCTTATTACAGGTCTCCTCCCAGCATTGAAAGAACTTCGGATCCTCATAATAAAGCATTTCACCCGGCACCAAAAGGTTAACGGCCTCATACTTTAGGGGGCAACTGTTATAGACATTTTTGTGCCCTACAACCCCAAGCACGAAATTTCCATAAACCAAGGGCTCCTAAGTCCCTAAATGTGTTGTTCTAACCCCTAAAGGAACAAGGTCAACAGATTACAGCTTCTCCCAGAAGTTCTCCATGAAAAACTACTCAAAATTGGTCAAAACAGGATCATTGCAGTTGCTCCACTGGCTAGGTGCGTTGCATCTCACCGAAATGCACTGTGAGGGTGCGTTGCATTTCAAAATTCCCTTCTGTGGGGTGCGATGGGCGAGAAATGACAAATGGCAGTGTCATTCCGCGAGGTGGAGAGGCAATGGAATCTTCCAGAATCTTCTCCTGTGACACTTGCCTCACTAAATTCGACCAAGGATGAGTAAGAGACCCTCAGTCTCCAAGTGGAAGCCAGAACTGTTAGAGAGAAGACACTAATCAAATCAAAAGCTGACTCATCCCCCTTACAGATATCTATATATGGATCCCTCATCCCAGAGATCCAGAGGCGGGAATTTTGCATATTGTAAGGAATTGTTGTTGGTTTCTAGAGACAAACATCAGATTGTTGGGTGATCTAAGATTTGTTTGAGGTGAAGAGGGGCTTCTTTGCTGGGAGGTTGATACTGGGTCAGAACAACCGGTTGTAACTCCTCCTGGATCTTTTCTTGTTTTATCAATAAAAGTTATTTGAGTTTTCCTCCATGCTTTTGTATCATTGATGCTTGTTACATTTGTATGGTCAATTTATATCTGATCCTAGATTGTTTATGAATATATATCCATGTCTTTGTCTAGTGCTATGCTTCTGTGATCTTACAGGTACTTTGTGAAGATGGGCGTGCGAGGGAGCAGGTAGCTGGGGACTATCAAAGAAGAGAGGGATCGAATCAAAGGATTAGCGCAAGACAGAGGTTGGTCCTTCTATTCCTCTCTATCTATAATTCATAAAGGAAAAACCTAAGTAGCTTTTCTCTGTTTGTTTCTAAGGCAGTTGTCACACCTTAGTGAGTTAGAGCAGTTCTATATAGACACTTTTCCCTGTAATAGTTGTTACCTTGACCCTTCCTCACTTGCACACTTTACACTTGCTCCAAGGTAGGCCTTCTAGCATGACTTGTTTGTGATTCCTCCCTTACACTAATGAACAATATTTTGGGCTCATGTGTTCACCAACACATCCAGGACTTACATCATCCCACACACTTTTTAAACTCGCTCCACTGTTGAACTACTAGGGTTTTACCTTCAGACTTATGTGTCCTGTGAGTCCACACCTCCACACCTACAATGCTTCGTTTTTTCACTCTAGCAGCTTTGGTCTACCCATTCTAGCCCAACAGTGAGTCATCACAAGTATCCCATGGGAAATGCACTTTGCCACCTCTGGGAGACAAACTCGGGTAAAAACATATACCCATTAAATACCATAATATTCCCAGTCTCTAAGAACCCTACCTTCCACTTCCTATTGTCGTGATAAGAACTTTTGCATGGGGGGTTGGTTCTCTCGTCGGCCAATGCATGACCTCCACATAATCCTAGCCTCCTCCATGTTATTGACCCTATCATGATGTCTCGGTCCTTATCAACATAGATTTTCCATTGTGCAACCTTATATGGGCTTCTAGGATGTAACCTCCAGGATTATGTCATCTTGGGTTCCTTCTTAGCCTTCGATCTCTCACGCTAAATTTCAACCTTCATCATGTTTTCCTCATGCGGGATTATGTGTTGCATTCATATCGTTAGCAAACTGAAATTCCTGTATAATGTCTCATGGCTCGATAGACCCATCAAGGCTCATGGATAAGTTTAAGAGGCTGATAATATGATCTATGTTATTTATCCCACTCTATATGATACACCATTTGTGAAAGAATTCACCCATGGCTTAGATAAAATGGTTCTGCAAATGTCTAGGCTTGTGATAGAGTCCAACCATATCCATTAAGGATTCATCAAGCACACTCTGGTGCTATCCCACCTAAGCTTACCACAAGAACACTATTTTAGGGTTCTTGGTGACAAAAATACAAGGCACAGTTCAGGGAACTCTCCATCCAGTTTAGGGACTTGTCAATTCAATCCCTCAAATATATGTGGTCCTGTTAGCTCTGCTATTGATCTTGACATTCAAGGGTTAAAATGCATGCTTGATCGGGTTTTCCATGAGAAAGCAGGAGTTGCAATGGCCACCCCGCCTCTTTCCCCTTCACTCTGCTCATGTCCTCATAGCTCCCCATGCCCCACTTTTCTTCCTTTCCCTTAATTCTCCTTATCCCTTCCTTAATTTTGTTATTTATGTTTCCTCTCTAATTCTTTGTAGAACCCGCCTAATTCCTTTTTCCTAGCTCCTGGGCTTTTTTATTTAAAACATTTTAAAACCCAATAACCTGTTAAAATCCCTGTATTACCCTGTTCTTACATTTTACCCTAGCACAAAGGTCTTAAACCTTTTTAACTATGCGTCTTCATGAATTATATAACCATCTGTTTCTATGCAATCTCAATCGTTGATCACAGATCTAACAGTCTCTTTGTTTTCCCTCTTGCCTATTAAGCATCGCACGTTTTCCTCATGCTCTTTCTTTTGCTTTTCTTCTTTTTCTCTTCTCTGTTTTTCCTCCTGTGCTCTCTTCTGTTTTTCTTCTTGTTCTCTCCTCTGCTTTTCCTCCTGTTCCTTATTATGATCCTTTGTTATAACCGGAGGTTCCTTTGACTGTTGCCGATCAGGCTCGCTTGATGATGTCGCTGGGGTTGTTGCTAGTAAATCTAGAGGCAGAGTTTGCAACCTCTGTTCTCTAAGTTTATTAAATTCAGTCAACCCTTCATCATTATATTTCGCTATGGCGAATGATTTGACCTGATTTATTGACTCCGCTAAAGAGAACAGGTCGTCAAAGATATCTTGCTTATGATCAAATCTTGTCAGTTTGGCCTGTTCTAATGCATTATAGGCAACTTTATTTGGATCGAAATGCCTATTTGGGAGAGTCGCCAGAGTCAAGGATTGAATTTTTGTGGCTTCCTTTTCTGCATGTTTGAGGTCATGCAGGGTATATACACCACACTTCAAAGGAAAAGAGGGCCAGCCTTGCTTCTTATTTTTCTTGAGCGTTTGTGTAACACTCTCTGCAATGATTTGGTAAGAAATTTCCCTCGCGAGCAGTTTATCCGGTATGTACAAAGGGAGGACATGCAGTCTGGCTTGGCTACCGAAAACTCTTATGTAGGTAAATCTCTCCTCTCCAAACCATCTACCTATTCCAGTTAAATCAATCTCGGCTTGATAGGAAATCTTGAGAGCAAATCTATCAAAAATGGAATAATAAATAGGCAACATAAAGCCATTACAGACTTGGTATAGATGATGTTTATAAGAAGATTTCCACAATTTCTGATGATATATATGGATAGGCGTGGGGTCTTGTGTAGTCCACCTCCATCCAAGTACGAGGAATTCAGAGTTAAAAAAGAGGGTATCTAGGATATAGGCACTGTAGTAAAATGGGGGAATTACCCTTTCGGAAATACGGGTCTTGCTTCTAAACTCAAGCACAACTTGTGCTAATTTGTCAGAAAGGATGGTGGCCCAATCCATAATTATACTGTTGCATGCTGCTTCCATTAGAGGAACCATTTCTATGGTAAAATTAGCAGAGTCATGCAATCCCCATAATCTACACATCATTATTCCAGCAGAGCAATAAGGAGAAGCCAGAGAATCAACCGAGTACTTACCGGAAGATTCGTGTTTGTGCTTGGCCAGATTTTGTCTCCAATCCCAGATGGGTTCGGATTCAACTTCATTTTCATTTGCAAATTTCTCCAGGAACGCCTTATTATATATCTTCTCTGGCTCGGGCAAATGGTACATTTTCCTTAGATCATCCGCCCTGAATGACCTGAAAATTCTTCCGTCTCTAGTGCTGAAAGTTCTATCCAAGATTGGGATTTCTTCAATCGCCCACCGCACTACGTCTGTGTATGGGAGAATTTTCTCCCTAGCCGCTATCCTGTGAAGGAAAGAGTCGGCTAAATCCTTGAGAGTACTCTCATACTTCCGAGTTGAATCCGCAGCAGCTTCTACTATTATCCTTGCTGGTTCTTCAGCTTCAATCAGGTTCTAGGTGCCTTTCCAAGTAACTCTGACGAGACCCATACATGTAGTATCAGATATCAAGCCCTTCTTTTTGTCCACGACAACTTGTCCTGCAGCTGGTGTAGCGGAAGCGCCTGTGGTCTTCTTGGATTTCTTCCCCATCTTGTTTGAGCTTTCTTCTCTGGATGAATTCTGCACAGCGGAGAAAATAAACGTAACACAGAGATATGCTAATGAAAATCCAATATGGGAAAGATATATTGATCAAAGCATGCTGAGAGATTAACTCTTAAAAATGGTTGCGGATACAATCGATGGGAAGATCTTACAATTACATTAAATGGTCGTTTAAAACCTGCCACACCTTAAATGCTCATTATACCATTATTCGGCCGAATGGCCCGTTTAAGCGTGCTGTAGATGTTTTGGCGGTTGAGCGCAGGTGAATGATTGCTTTAAAAGATCAAGCTTTAAATATGAATGAATCATAATATCCCTCCATTTAACGGCTTTTTTGAAATCCACGCTATATTGTAATCGGGCGTCGGGAACACTTAAATCCTTATGTTGACAATTTTGAAATCCCGATCGCCGATAGCGAAATCGCATCGCATCGGGGTGAATGGGCATAACAATGTGCATAAATAGTGTATCGCCGATTGCCGATTGCGATATCGCATCGCATCGGGGGTATGACCTGGGCGCCTTATTATTGTGCATAGGATACTGCCGATTGCCGATTGCACTATTCCATCGCATCGGGGTGAAAGGGTTGGGGTGTTTTAAGACTGCGTAAAGATTACCGCCGATAGCCGATCACCGATTGCGCATCGCATCGGGGCTAATGGCATGGGGCGCTTTAAAATGTGCATAGAGTATTGCCGATAGCCGATAGCGATATCGCATCGGCGGAGACCAATGTGCCACTTATTTATGTTTTCTATACCATTGCAATATGCGATCTTGCGATCGCTTTATCGCAATGATAAAAGATTGTTTTATTTGACCAAAAATGGGTTTTTAAAAGGTTTTATATAATGTCTTCATTTGGTTTGCGGACCTTTTTCCAATAATGAAATATTGATACCAACTAACTTCTAAAGGGACCCATTTCATATAATAATTTTGCAAATATAAATGATATGAAATGGGGGGTTGTTGTAGGGCACAACAATTGGCGATTCGCTGGAAGAACCAGTTATCTCTGGAAAGCATAGAAATACTTAAACTTTTTTCACAATAGAGTTCTAATCAAAGGGGAAAATTCTAATATAACTAGGTATATATGCATTCCGAGTAAAATGAAACTATTTTGCTAACTTCCTTTCTTTTTTAAGAAAATAAATACATTCTAATTTTTAAATAGGCCTTTATTGGTTTATAATGATAAAACAGAAAAAATTTCCAAATCAGCTTTTAAAGTGAACTCCTCTGTCATAGGTAGAGCCTCTGCTGCCAGCAAATTTTTATAGTTTCGACAGGGATACATTTTAACCATGCTATTGTCCATTGTTCCATCCAATTAAGAGTGTGATTAACAGAATGAATTCAAAACATGTTTTCATATTTTGTATTTCATTTCCTTTTTCTGTTATTGATAAGATAAAAAGCCATTGTCCTGGTTTGCTAGCCAGCTATTGACAATGCCATTCACTGGTAGTAATCTAACTGAACAAGCTGGCTCGTGATGAGACCCCTTGTCTTATAATTTCAAGCCATTACCGTGTTTTGGTATGCAGTATTGGTAATGTCGGTTAAACTATTTCCCTATGAACATGGTAAGTAGGCTTGTAATAAGACCTCTTATCTTTAATATCAGATATTTTAGAATTACACTCTGAGTAATCATAAACTTTAGTGAATGGGATGAACAATCTTCTCCTTAAGAGTAAATGGATGACAGGGTAAGAGTTGAAGATGCTGAAATTGGATTAGCTTCTATCTTGATATTGATAACCTTTTGAGACCAATTTGAAAACAGAGAATGGTTTACAATACTTCTAAACTTTTGAGAGGAGTTCACAAAACTTGAAATGTGGTTTCAGAATACAATGATACCTAATTTCCTAGAAATTATCCCTTTTGGTTAAGAGTTCTATTATTTTAAAAGCAAATATCACTGTACTCCTGTAGATCAAATTTTCAAACACAGCAAAGGTCAATAGTAGATACCTTACAACATTATTTTCTGCAAATCCTACAAACTACAAAAATCTATTAAACTAAAAGGAGAAGGGGTTACCTCCTCAATTAAAGAATTTCTTCAAGATAAGGCCATTAACAGGGAGAGAATCTCTCAACCCTGATAAGTCTTGCAATATAAAGGTCGAATGGCCTATCTTTTCACAGATCTGAAATGGTCCAAGCCACATCTTCTGGAACTTGGTGTGTTTTCCCTTGTCCTCATGGGTTTTGTCCCATTTCATAACCAAATCACTGACTTGAAATTGTTTTGAACTGGATGAGCTTGAATCAAAAGCTGTCTTGATGATTTGCTGATGTTTGGCATGAATGACCCTGGCTTTTTCTCTTTCCTCTTCTAATTTTAGAATTTGATCATGTCTAAGTTGAATAGAAGAAGAAGGAGTTTCCTCAATGAACTGAACTAGGGCTAGAGAAGGAAGAACAAGATTTGTGGGCAGTATTGCTTCTTTTCCATACACGAGATTGAATGGGGAAGATCCTATAGAAGCTTTTTGTGTTATCCTATCAGCCCATAATGCAAACATTAAGGATTTGTGCCAGTTTTTATGATTTTGTTCTATGGTTCGCTTAATGATTTTGATCAGATTCTTATTAGTGGACTCCGCTAAACCATTACCCTGGGGATAGTAATTAGCAGAATACTTTAATTTAAATCCTCTTTTAATAGCGAAATCAAACATAGCATTGCCTGAGAAATAAGATGCATTATCAAAAACAAGAGCGTTAGGGACACCAAACCTGGTAATAATGAATTGATCTATGAATTCAATGATTGCTTCAGAATTTGCTGTCTTTAGAGGAATGGCCTCAACCCACTTAGTAAAATAATTGGTAGCAGTAAGGATATACTTATGTTGTTTGGAAGACGGTGGAATAATTTCCCCAATGATATCCAATCCCCATTGCTCAAACGGTTGTTCAATGTTGACTGGTTGTAGAGGGAAAGCTGGTTTACGTTGTCTTCCACTAGAAGTTTGGCAATTGAGGCATTTCCTTACATACTCGTGGGCATCTTTAAACAGAGTAGGCCAATAGTATCCAGCATGAATAATTTTGTGAGCTGTTGTGTCAGCTCCAAAATGTCCTCCTGCTGGTCCATCATGTAACTCCTGCAAAACCTTTTGGGCTTCAGGTTTCTCAAGGCATCTTAATAAAATAGAATCATAATTCTGCTTAAAAAGCACATCATCAATAATTGTAAAATTCTTTGCTTTCAACCTAATGGCCCTTTTGTTCTTGTAAGATAGGTTTGGAGGTGCATAACCATTCTTTAAATAAAATATTAAATCTGCATATTGAGATTCAGAATCAGTAACACTTATCTGATTGATTTCTTCAGTTTGATCTGTATCGCTTGATTCTAGAATGTTGGATGCTCCTTCCAATATCCTGCAAAAACCTTGGCCCCTAACAATCTTTGCTGGCCTAATTTCTAAGTCATATTCTTGAAGCGCTGTGACCCAATTTGCCCTTTTTTCACCCAGTTCTTTTTGGATTAATAGTTGCCTAACTACCGGGAAAGGAACTATAACTTTTGTGTGGGTTTTCAAAAGGAAGGGTCTATAATGCTTGACTGCTTTAAATACAGCAAAGGCTTGTTTTTCTACATCGGAATAATTCAATTCAGCACCCTGAAGATTTGAGCTAAAAAATGAAATGGGTGCTTCCAAATTGTGATCATTTAGTTGTGTGAGTACTGCAGCATATGAAGAGTTGGATGCGATGGTATACAATGTAAAATGATTAGAAAAATTTGGAGTATTTAAGGCTGAGGCATTGATTATTGATTGCTTGATTAGATCAAAAGCTTCTTTTTCTGCTGATCCCCACTTAAAGACTAAATTCTTCTTAATCATTGTTTGAAGTGGTAAAATAATTTGGGAAAAATCTGGAACAAATCTTTTAACAAAATTGATCTGGCCTAAAAATGACTGCATCGATTTTTTATTTTGCGGGAAAGGGATTTCAGAGATTTCTTTGATCCGGTCAGGATCAATATAAATGCCATCTTTAGACACAATAAAACCCAAGAGCTTCCCTTGATCAAGAGCAAAGAAAGACTTTTTAGGGTTGAGAGAAATACCATATCTTTTGCAACGTTAAAAGATTTGATTTAGGTCATGCAAATGATTAGACCTCTCTTTAGAGAATACAGTAATATCGTCTAGATAGACGACTACTGTTCTATTAATCAACCCTCTAAAAGCTATATCCATCGCTCTTTGGAATGTTGCCCCTGCATTTATAAGTCCGAAAGGCATTTTCTGATATGCATATGTTCCCCATTTTGTTATGAATGTAGTTTTAAGCTGGTCATCGGGATGAACCAGGACTTGGTTATATCCTGAGAAACCATCTAGAAAGGACATCAATTCAGAACCTGCGACTGATTGAAGTATTTGCTCCATAGTAGGTAATGGGAAATTGTCTTTCAAGCTCGCTTTGTTCAAATTTCTGAAATCAATACAAATTCGAATGTCGCCATTTTTCTTTCTGACTGGCACCATATTAGAGACCCAATTTGGGTGTCGGATAGGAAAAATAATCTTGGCTTTCAAGAGTTTGTTAAGTTCCGATTTTATCTGGCTCTCTAAGTTTGGGTGTATTTTTCTTAACTTCTGTTGAATCGGTTTCTGATCGGGAAGCATTGGAATGGTATGCTGGATAATAGATGTATCATAAGTCTTCAAATATTCGTACTTCCAAGCAAAGACCTGTTTATTTTTTCTTAACAGTCTAATGAATGCCTCCTTCTCTTCCAAGGAAAGTCCTAGTCCTAAGTTAATGTTTTGAGGAGTTTGTTCGGTACCTAGATTTATCAATTCAAACCTTAGGGTAGAGCTTTGGAGCTTTGCATTAGTTACAGGTTTAAACCTGTCTTGAATATCATAAAGATCCTCTAACTTTACCACAGGTTTAGGGATTGCATTTTCCTGAGGTGTTTCTCTCATCTGGGAGTCATGCTCATCTTCCTCAATGATTTGATTATCATAGGACTTTTCAGAAGTTAAGAATTGTAAAATATCCTCATCATGGTTGAATACTCTCCAATTAGTGACATTGTCAGGAACTGAAGGCCTAAAAAGCAATTCTACGGAAAATCTATCTGGGCTGTAGTCTTCAGAAGGTAGGAGCTTGGAAGCTACATTAGCTAGGAGATCGGCTGCCGAGTTTTGAGACCTGGGGATGGAGGAAATGTTGAATGCAGAAAAGTGCGAGGTAAGTTCTTGTACTAGCGATTGATAATGTTTGAGGTGATTTGAAAGACAATGGATTGCATTCCTCACTTGTTTAACAATAATTTCAGAATCGCCGAATACTTTTAGATATTGCACTTTAAGACCGATTGCTTTATATAATCCCTGAACTAGGGCTTCATATTCGGCTGTATTGTTAGTGCATTCAAATTCTAGCCTACAGGACAGCATTGTCTTTTCTCCTTGTGGGCTAACCAAAATACATCCTGCTCCTGAGCCCTCGCTAGACTTGGACCCATCGAAATATAAAGACCAAAATAAAGAGGTATTAACAAATGTATTTACAGTTTTCTCAGCATCATTGAAACATCTAGACCTATCAGTTTGTGAAAAATTCTCAATCTGAGATGTAAAATGATTGACTGAGAAAGGGGATGGTTGGGCAACAAAGTTGCCAAAGAATGACTCTGATGAATAATTCCCCAAAATGTTGTTGTTGAACGCTACGGGTTGGTTTTCTTGCTCAAATTCAGTAACTGTATGGGTCATATGTTTCTCTCGATCGATCCTTATTTGATTTGGCTTGCCCTTGTAGGGAAGCCACATATGTGACCAATCAGTGGAAATGTACCCATGCAATTTCTCAGACCAATCCCTACTCAAAATTAAACCGTAAAATTTAGGTATATCGGCTATCAGAATGTCAATCCTTTGTACTACTCTGGGATCAGCAGACAACCTGATAGTTACGGAATTAATTTCTCCCACAAACTCCACTTTGGTCCTGTCCAACTGTACAATATGAATAACAGACTTCTGGGGTTCAATGTTCAATTTAGAACAAACTGAAGCTGGCATTATGTTAGATGATGCCCCTGAGTCAATTAAACAGTTGTGCAAGTTTCTGTTGTAAATCTCATAGGTTAAAAGGAAGGGTGGAGTATGAGAATTTGATCTATCTCCAATCAGAACTGAATCAGTAGCTTCAACCATACCTGGAGGAGGTTGGCCTGAATCATTAGCAGCTTTTGCACTAGGAAGTGGTGTAGAGGGAACAACATTCAATTCTTTAAGAAGTAATTTCTGCTGATGCTTTAATTTACTAAGTTCAAACATGGTAATGTTTGCTTTAGTTTTCTTCTTGTCATCAACAATGTTATACTCCATTGAATCGGATACCACTAATGTTTTGGATGTTGAAGGAGTACTAGAAGTTGAAGGCTGGTTTTGGGGCACTGCTATAGGTGATTTCTTTGCAGGTGTTTTTTCTTTGGTTGTAGCGGCACCAACACTCCTTTTCTTTGATGTTACCTGAACAGGTTCGAAAGTACTTTTGCTTCTAGTAGTGACCGGGAATGCTTCTTCTTCGTTGTCGGTATCGGAGTTGGGGAGTATAAAATCCCACATTCCATGACATTCTACTACTTCTTCTTCATCGCTAGTTTGTGAAATCGATTCCTCTTCCTCTTCCTCTTGTTCTGAATCAGCATTAGATATAACATTTGGTGGCTTTGATTCATTTTTCTTAAAAGTTCTAAAGGGCCTTTTGGTTGATGTCTCTGCTACTTGTTTCTTTATTTCAACCATTTCATTTGATAAAGTTTTTAGGACTTTTTGCAAACCTTCCATGTCATAGGGGTCTTTTGAGGTTTTCTTTCTTGAGTCATCTTTAAAAGAGACCTTTTTGGCTTTTCTGTCTTCCAGGGCAGCTTTCTTTTCCAGAGCATTGATACGTTTCTCCACAGCAAGCGCTTCTCTCATGTTTTCAGCTAAGGTAGGTTTCCCGGCCCTGTCTACAAAAATGGCTATATTGGCAGGTAGGGCAGTGATATACCATTCTCTTCAAATTTGTTCACTTGGTTTGGAGGCTGTAGGGATTTTATTCAGGAGTTTATTGAAGCGAGCATTAAATTCCTTAATTGGTTCCATATGCTCTATTCTCAAATTGGAGAGGTCGTTTATTAGGGTAGCCAAAGACCTATCATCTCCATATTTGGTAAGAAACTGCTCTTGGCAAGTGTTCCAACTGGTAATGGAACCAGAGGGTAAAGAGAAATACCAGGATCCTGCTGATCCTTGCAAGGTGTAAGGGAAAAGTCTAACAACAACATCTTGTTCTGTTACTCCTTTCAAGTTGACTGCTAACATGAAATTATTAATGTGTTCCTCAGCCTGAGTTCCATCATCTGGATTAAACTTGGGTAGCCATTTTTCAGGATAATCTGGTAATGGATGCAATGGTGCAGGCATATTGACTGCACCAGGTCTGGTCCATGGATCTGCCATTATAATAGCAGTAGTGGTTGATACTATCGCTGGAACTCCAGATGTCTGGGTAGGAAATAATGTTGAGGAGTGAGCAGGTTGGGATGTTGAAGCTTCTAATCCCTGGTGAACAACAATATGTAATGGGGGAGTGGGTGGTTGACTTTGCAGATGGGAAGTTGAAATGGAGGATGTGGATGAAAGCTCTTCACTGTCAGATCCTTCAGTATTTTTCTTCACCTTTTTCCTTTTGGGTAAAGGGAACTCAGTGGGTTCAATACCGAGCTTTTCGCTCTGAAGTCTGGTGAGAGGATGAGATAAATTGAACTGCGAAGTCTCACTGCTATGTGATACCTCAGATTTCTGTGGTGAAATCGAGAAGCTCTGAAGTTTGTGGATAAGAGACTGAACTTCAGGCGATTCAAGACTTAATTGTTCTGGAGTATGATGGGTTTGAGCAGTGGTAGTTGATTCCTCTTCTTCTTGTTTAGATACTGGAGAACCAGCATGCGAATGAGAAGTTGGAGGGGATTCAGAGGGAGAATTACTCTTAGAATGGCTTGCAGATTTGGGTTTGTTTGCCATTCACAGTCAGGCCCTCCTTCTAGCACCAAAAATGTTGAGGCCTCAAAAATTGTTGCAACAACATCGGGGATAACCACCCAGTCCGGACCTTAGTACAGCTCCTTTTCCGTTTGGAATAGTGGCTCCGACTGGGGATAATGGGACCAGTTTCCCAAAAGTGGATAAACGGGATGAATGGATGATTTATAAACTAGACTAACGGTGAGCGAATAACTAAACTATTAACAAGAATACATAAATTATGATCTATCCCAGGAACCTATTGAGCTTTAAAGTGCAGCGCTTGATGATCTATGTATATAAACAGGCATATAGATGACTCTATTTAACGGACATAGACATTATTTCATTCATGATTACTATGCTTAAATAGTTAAGCAAAGCGATTGAAGCGATATTACCACACTTATCATTTATATCATTGACATATACATGATTAAAAGAAAGGCACATCATAAAACATCCAATAGTGGAATAAATGTAGATCTGTTGTTACAGCGCATGCATATAATCAATAATAGCAAGAATAATCACATAACAATTCATATGAAAGGAATGAATTCAGACATAGATAGAAATACCATATGAGTTGCTTGACACTCCCAATATCAATCGCTACTTGTAGTTCTTCCTTCAACGCAAAAACATTCTCAACAAAGACAATAGTGCACAATTGCATAAAAAGCTTCCTTGTCGAATTAAGAACAACTGGTCCAGTTTTATAAAAGAATATTTGACTGAAGCACAATAGTGCAAACTTCAGTCTTTTAAGTCTGGTACAAAACTTTACGACCCTTTCCAAAACAATGAAAGGGTCTATAAATACTAAATTAATCTAAATATCTATTAAACTGAAATCCTACTAAATCGGTATCAATAAATTTTGATATTATTTTCCTCAGCGATCTGGCAATCGGCGGCATGATTCATCAAGTAGGTTGCTTGCCTTTAAATCTGAACTGACTTATCGCAAGCATTGGCTCTACTTCAGGAGGTTTGTTGAGGCGCGAACTGAGCTGGGCGGCATAGGTGGCATCCTGAATATCGGGAATTATATACCCGATCGCATCTGTTAGGCACTTAAGGGCGGCTCTCTGTGTATGCGGCTTAATCAGGAAGAGCCAATATGCCTCGAAGGTTTAACTGTTAATCCCGGCAATTAATCTCCCCTTTTCCTCTAAATCAGGATAACATGATTGCTCCAATGTGTTTGTTGTTGTCAACTTTCCTGGTGTACATTGGGAAATCATATTTGATAAGTAGAGAGTGTTGTTAACTAGTTCAACTAGATTGTTGGACGTTGATTTACATCTTGAAGCCACCCTCTCTGCTTTCATCATTTGAGACTGCCATTCTGTGAAGAGTATATCCTTATGTGTTTCTAAGATCCTGGGCAAATTTGCTTCTCTCCCTTGATCAGAATCTTGCCAATCAAGAAATGCAGTTATGATCTCTTCGGCTTGATCTAATTCATTTCTGGCCTTCTCTACCTGCTGATTTATGGATGTCGTTAACTCACACAGTGGCTCTGCCTGAGCGATTTGTTGACACAGAAGCTTAATTTGAGATATTAACGCAGTGTTTATTTGTAATGCTTCTGCTCTGAATTCAGCCACTTGTGGAGCGCCCTTTATTTTTTCAAGCTGCGATGACAATTGAGCGATTTTCTCATCCTTTGTTTTCATCAGTTGCTCGTTTGCTGCCCTTAATTGTGTCAATGCCTCTGATAATTCCTTCTATTTCTGGATCGCGCTCTGGTCGATCCTTTGCTTTTCTGCCTGCAATTGCTGAGTTAATTGACTGTTCACTTGCTGTTGTGTCAACAATTGCTGCTCTGCCTGCTCTGCCTTCTGCTTTGTCTCAGCCAATTCTGCCTGTAATGCAAAAATTTCTTGATCCTTGGTTTTCAATAGAAGACTTACCTCTGATGCCTTATCGATTGTCGCTACCGAATAGGCTCCCGCATACTGTGATAGTTTTGTCAGGTCATCGGAGGGGTTGAATTCTTCCTTCCAAACCACGCTGCCCGTAATAGTTTGCTCTGGGAAAAGGGAAGGTTGATCAATCCTCCTTCTTTTCCTTTGTCGTTTAACCACTTCTTTATGCCTCGGGCTGTAGAAAACATCCAGGGGAGGAATATCTTCTACCTGGAGAATGATTTGGTCAGAGGGGTCTTTTGGTATTACCTCAACATCCTTAGAAATGGGTGGGCCGCTAGTTCCACTTAGAACCTGAGGTGAAGTGATGTCCTGTGTATCATTTGTCTTGGAAGTGTCTGTATCCTTCGAACATTACAACCCACTGATGATAGAGTCAAATTGCTTCCATTCCTGGAGCAATTTAGGGTCAATATGAGTATCTATATTGACATCAATGGTGGTTTGTTTTTCCTTTTCAGCTTGAGACTCCTTCCGCATTTGTTCCTGCTTTTTCTTCTGTTGTTCCTCTTGTTCTTTCTTTTGCCTTTCCTCATGCTCTTTCTTTTGCTTTTCTTCTTTTTCTCTTCTCTGTTTTTCCTCCTGTGCTCTCTTTTGTTTTTCTTCTTGTTCTCTCCTCTGCTTTTCCTCCTGTGCTCTCTTATGTTTTTCTTCTTGTTCTCTCCTCTGCTTTTCCTCCTGTTCCTTATTATGATCCTTTGTTATAACCGGAGGTTCCTTTGACTTTTGCCGATCAGGCTCGCTTGATGATGTCACTGGGGTTGTTGCTAGTAAATCTAGAGGCAAAGTTTGCAACCTCTGTTCTCTAAGTTTATTAAATTTAGTCAACCCTTCATCATTATATTTCGCTATGGCGAATGATTTGACCTGATTTATTGACTCCGCTGAAGAGAACAGGTCGTCAAAGATATCTTCCTTATGATCAAATCTTGTCAGTTTGGCCCGTTCTAATGCATTATAGGCAACTTTATTTGGATCGAAATGCCTATTTGGGAGAGTCGCTAGAGTCAAGGATTGAATTTTTGTGGCTTCCTTTTCTGCATGTTTGAGGTCATGCAGGGTATATACACCACACTTCAAAGGAAAAGAGGGCCAACCTTGCTTCTTATTTTTCTTGAGCGTTTGTGTAACACTCTCTGCAATGATTTGGTAAGAAATTTCCCTCGCGAGCAGTTTATCCGGTATGTACAAAGGGAGGACATGCGGTCTGGCTTGGCTACCGAAAACTCTTATGTAGGTAAATCTCTCCTCTCCAAACCATCTACCTATTCCAGTTAAATCAATCCCGGCTTGATAGGAAATCTTGGGAGCAAGTCTATCAAAAATGGAATAATAAATAGGCAACATAAAGCCATTACAGACTTGGTATAGATGATGTTTATAAGAAGATTTCCACAATTTCTGATGATATATATGGATAGGCGTGGGGTCTTGTGTAGTCCACCTCCGGCCGAGTACGGGGAATTCAGAGTTAAAACAGAGGGTATCTAGGATATAGGCACTGTAATAAAATGGGGGAATTACCCTTTTAGAAATACGGGTCTTGCTTCTAAACTCAAGCACAGCTTGTGCTAATTTGTCAGAAAGGATGGTGGCCCAATCCATAATTACACTGTTGCATGCTGCTTCCATTAGAGGAACCATTTCTATGGTAAAATTAGCAGAGTCATGCAATCCCCATAATCTACACATCATTATTCCAGCATAGCAATAAGGAGAAGCCAGAGAATCAACCAAGTACTTACTGGAAGATTCGTGTTTGTGCTTGGCCGGATTTTGTCTCCAATCCCGGATGGGTTCGGATTCAACTTCATTTTCATTTGCGAATTTCTCCAGGAACGCCTTATTATATATCTTCTCTGGCTCGGGCAAATGGTACATTTGCCTTAGATCATCTGCCCTGAATGACCCGAAAATTCTTCCGTCTCTAGTGCTGAAAGTTCTATCCAAGATTGGGATTTCTTCAATTGCCCACCGCACTACGTCTGTGTATGGGAGAATTTGCTCCCTGGCCGCTATCCTGTGAAGGAAAGAGTCGGCTAAATCCTTGAGAGTACTCTCAGACTTCCGAGTTGAATCCGCAGTAGCTTCTACTATTGTCCTTGCTGGTTCTTCGGCTTCAATCAGGTTGTAGGTGCCTTGCCAAGTAACTCTGACGAGACCCGTACACGTAGTATCAGATATCAAGCCCTTCTTTTTGTCCACGACAACTTGTCCTGCAGCTGGTGTAGCGGAAGCGCCTGTGGTCTTCTTGGATTTCTTCCCCATCTTGTTTGAGCTTTCTTCTCTGGATGAATTCTGCACAGCGGAGAAAATAAACGTAATACAGAGATATGCTAATGAAAATCCAATATGGGAAAGATATATTGATCAAAGCGTGCTGAGAGATTAACTCTTAAAAATGGCTGCGGATACAATCGATGGGAAGATCTTACAATTACATTAAATGGCCGTTTAAAACCTGCCACCCCTTAAATGCTCATTATACCATTATTCGGCCGAATGGCCCGTTTAAGCGTGCTGTAGATGTTTTGGCAGTTGAGTGCAGGTGAATGATTGCTTTAAAAGATCAAGCTTTAAATATGAATGAATCATAATATCCCTCCATTTAACGGCTTTTTTGAAATCCGCGCTATATCGTAATCGAGCGTCAGGAACACTTAAATCCTTATGTTGACAATTTTGAAATCCCGATCGCCGATAGCGAAATCGCATCGCGTCGGGGTGAATGGGCATAAAAATGTGCATAAATAGTGTATCGCCGATTGCCGATTGGGATATCGCATCGCATCGGGGGTATGACCTAGGCGCCTTATTATTGTGCATAGGATACTGTCGATTGCCGATTGCACTATTCCATCGCATAGGGGTGAAAGGGTTGGGGTGTTTTAAGACTGCATAAAGATTACCGCCGATAGTCGATCGCCAATTGCGCATCGCATCGGGGCTAATGGCATGGGGTGCTTTAAAATGTGCATAGAGTATTGCCGATAGCTGATAGCGATATCACATCGGCGAAGACCAATGTGCCACTTATTTGTGTTTTCTATGCCATTGCGATATGCGATCTTGCGATCGCTTTATCGCAATGATAAAAGATTGTTTTATTTGACCAAAAATGGGTTTTTAAAAGGTTTTATATAATGTCTTCATTTGGTTTGCGGACCTTTTTCCAATAATGAAATATTGATACCAACTAACTTCTAAAGGGACCCATTTCATATAATAATTTTGCAAATATAAATGATATGAAATGGGGGGTTGTTGTAGGGCACAACAGAATGTAACATTTGCTACTAATACCTCCCTGCTTGTGCATGTGTGAGACCAAGAGGGAGAGTGAAATTTTCCCACCAATGAATGAATGTCTAGCCCCCTTCCTTCCAAATAAATGAACTACCTTCATTTTTCCCTCAACTCACACAACAACTCCCCACAAGACAATGCAACCCATGCTACTCTTAAATTTTTGTCTTTTTCTTTATGTTGGCTTGTTGGGGCCTGACCCAGGTTCAGAAGAGTTATTAGCCAAACAAATCCTGCACTACCGGCCTTTTTGGCAACAGTCCGCAGAGCACGAACTAAAGTCTCACCCGAGGTAATAGGGGAGGGTGCTAGAAATAGGTTTCCACAACCTTGGGATGTCTTGATGTGGTCTGGAGGGGTCGCAAATCGTTCTGTGGCCTCGCGCCACTCTGTACCGCTGTCGAGCTTCCACGTAGATCCGAACAGATGCAATTTCTTATTAATGAAATTATTGCTGATCTGATCCTCTTCTTACAATCTTTAAGCAAACATTTTTCAATAAAACCGAGTGTGTGTTATCATAAAAAAATGTAGTACCTAAATTCAGATCATAAGCAACAGATAGATTCGCAATAAAGCACACAATGTTTTAGAACTTCTTATCTTTATATCTTCTGTCAATGCAACTAGATCTGCCCTGCTCACTCAGCTGCAGGGGTCCACGTACATAGTTTCAGAGTCTACCAGGCCTCTGCGCACACAGCTGTAGAGCCTCTATCTATCTACCAACACCCTTGACTCGAACTTATAGACACAGAGCAACTATTACTTCCAAAACCGCATAACACATCAGATCTTATAAAACTTGCCTTCTACCCTTAGAGCCTCACTCTATTTATACATCCCCATGGTCCACGGACCATGGGCAGGCCGACTCACTTCCTATTATTTTATATTATTTTTGGGTAGACAACCCTTTGACTCGACCTATTACATTTCGCACTCCGCGCATTTCGCGGAGCTTTTCACAATATCATTACCCTAACTTATAGGCTTTAAGCCCCAAAACCATTACGTGGGGCCTCCGCTACCCAACAGACCCCCAACACAATCATCATGACTCATCCTGAGTCATTTGTCGGTGCGGCGATACACACTACCAAGGCTTCGCGATCTGCCATCCCTGTGAGTGACGCACTACGTTCTACTGCTTCCTCTTTGTCTCCTGCAACTCTTCTTCTAGCTCCTGCTCCATTGCCTCCACTAATTCACACAACCGATGATTCTCATTCTACTCTGCTCGGTTAACACAGAGCACCCCCTCATAGGATTTTAGCTCACACTGGTGTGCCACATATGGGAACTCTTTGTGCCAATGCAACAAGTTTCCATTTTCTAGTCTACTATATGTACTATCTGCTGCAGCTTGTGTTGCAATTTTGTAAGAAATTGTTGCTATCCACGAGATCCCAATCTTCAAGGTGCATCAAAGGCGAACCATTAACTGCAATTCCAACATTCGTCTCCATATTTACAGTCTTTCCCTTATCTTTTATGGGTCGCCGGCCAGCCCATGGGTTAGGCAGCGGCATCAAGACCAGTTCTGCTTCATGTCTAAGAGTTTCCGGTACATCCCCTACCATCAGTACTGAACTCTGCGCGGTGCCTGTGGCCGTCGATACCACAATATCCAAAAATTCCTACATCTCCATTGGCCATATTACAACCCCTGGGCTTACTCCTTTAGTGTCAATAATGAACAGTTCCATACAGATGGAAAGGCCCAATAGCTTACTTCTCTCAAAACCATAGATTGTTCGGTGGATGCCCCCTTGTGATTTATAAGTGTTTTGAAATTCAAATTCAGTGATTCCTTCATTTTCTAGCACCGTAACATTATGTCTGTGGCGGATCGTTCCAGATCTGGCTCATACCGCGTCTCTTACGTGCCCACCGCCCGCTTCCTTTCGCCATAACTCAGACATCTTGTCATGAATAGTGTCAGCAATGGTCACCTCTCTGCTTGTCCACGCAGCAGTACAGCGCCTTTTACGCAACTGTGATCCTTGTGACATTCCAATGCTACGAGCACCCTTGTTGTCATGTAGCTCCCTCACAGACTGCTTTATCGTCCTGTGCTCTCTTTCAACTACCTGGAGTGGTGAGACTCTCCTTCGGTCCATTATTCAGGCAGTCGGCCCAACCTTGTAGAGCTTCAGGCGACTGCCATTTACTCTGCCTGGGAAAGGCTCTCCATTCAGCTTGGCAAGCTGGACAGCACCTCCATCTGTGACTTCTTTGACTACACAAGGTCCTAGCCAATGCATTCATAGCTTTCCAGGGAATTTTTTGAACTTGCTATCGTATAGTAATACTAGATCATTTTCTTTGAATGTGTGCATCTTGATATGGCGATCATGCCAAGCTTTTTCCCACTGCTTTTGTACCTGTTGATGGAATCTTGCCAGGAACCGTTCCTCCTCAAGTTCTTCCAGTTGCGCGATCCTCTCCTCCAAAGCCCCACGGTCTTCCATGCCTGTCATTACTTCTATTTGCAAACTAGGTACAATGTATTCCATTGGCATGACAACTTCCTTGCCATAGACCAACCGGAAAGGTGTCTGGCCCGTCAACTTCTTGCACGTCGTTCGGTTTGATGATAGCACAACAGGTATGTGCAAATCCCAATCGTTTCGCTACACATTACATACCTTTGTCAACGCAGTCTCCAAAATCTTGTTAAAAGCTTCAACGATCTTGCGGATGGTATAGCGTACTTTGTTGATGATATATCTAGAACTCCTCAGTGAGCACGCTGATAGTCTCATTCAGGAAGTGCGTTCTGCAGTCACTCATTAGAATTTTTGGACATCCAAACCACGTTAACACATTCTCGAATAAAAATTTCACAGCTGTAGCAGCCGTGCAGTCCTTAACCGGCTGTGCTTTCGCCCATCGGCTCAAGTATTCTGTCGCGATGATGATATAGCGCGCCCTTGTCTTTCCTTGAGGTGTGATAGGCCCCACAAAGTTGATCGCCCATTTTTTGAATGGTTGCAGCGTCATTTGTGGCTTGAGTGGTATTTCATCCCTCCGCGATGGTTTCCCAGTCCATTGACATATGTTGCAAGCCCGACAGTATGCTTTTGAGTCTTGATGTAGAGTTGGCCACCATAGTCCAGCGCGAAGAATCTTCTGTGTTGTGGCATGTCCCGCATAATGTCCTCTTGCAACCCCCCCATGTGCTTTAGCAAGGATCTATCCTCACTCGAATTCAGGTACATATCTGCGTAATATTTCATCGTTCCCATTTTGTAAAGATTTCCTGCAATAATAGTAAAGTTTGTTGCGCGTATCACTAATTATTTCTTCTGTTGAATGGAATATACTTGCAACGTGGTTCCTGTGGTTAAGAAGTGGATTATATCCTCAAAGTGGCCATCCGCAATGCGTACTGCATAAAGTTGTGCATCAGGTAGTCCTTCCTTTAAGTTTGTGGGCTCTTCGCCATTCTCAATTTGGGACAGGTGATCTGGGCCTGCGTTTAGATGTCCCAACAATGGAACCATTTTTTGGCTTGTTGGGGCCTGACCCAGGTTTGGAAGAGTTATTAGCCAAACAAATCCCACACTACCGGCCCTTTCGGCAACAGTCCGCAGAGCGCGGACTGAAGTCTCACCCGAGGTAGTAGGGGAGGGTGCTAGAACCAGGTTTCCGCACCCTTGGGATGTCTTGATGTGGTTTAGAGGGGTCACGAACCATTCTGCGGCCTCACGCCACTCTGTACCGCTGTCTGGCTTCTGCATAGATCCGGACAGATGCACTTTCTTATTAATGAAATTATTACCGATCTGATCTTCTTCTTACAGTCTTTAAGCAAACATTTAACAATAAAACCCAGTGCATGTTATAATTAGAAAAGGCAGTAAATAATTTCAGATCATAAGCAACAAATAGATTCGCAATAAAGCACACAATGTTTCAAAACTTCTTATCTTTATTTATCTTCTGTCAATACAACCAGATCCACCCTATGCACTCAACTGCAGGGGTCCACGCACATAGTTGCAGACTCTACTAGGCCTCTACGCACATAGCTGCAGAGCCTCTATCTATCTACCAACACCCTTGACTCAAACTTACAGATGTAGAGCAACTATTACTTCCAAAAACCCATAACACATCAGATCTTCTAAAAACTGCCTTCTACCCTTAGAGCCTCGCTTTATTTATACATCCCCATGGTCCGCAGACCATGGGCAGGCTAACTCACTTCCTATTATTTTATATTATTTTTGGGCGAACAACCCTTTGAATCGACCTATTATATTTTGTGCTCCACGCATTTCGTAGAGCTTTTCACAATATCATTACCCTAACTTATAGGATTTAAGCCCCCAAAACCATTACGTGGGGCCTCCGCTACCCAACGCTTTGCTTGTTGTTTGAGTTGAAGGACACTTGGACTAGTCCTTCTTCTTGTAGTTAACTTCCCTGCACAATCAACATATTTAATTCCTTTTGACCAATGAGGACTAATATTTAAATAACAACCATTTCCTCAAGCATATCCCTTCCTCAAGCGGTCGAATTCATGTCCCTTTCTCAATCCTTCTAAAATAATTATTATTTATAAGAGGGAAAATGTTAACTAGGGAATATCACGGTCCCCTCCCCCTTGAGGGGGAACACCGTCCTCAGTGTTTAATGACCTTAGAAAAGACACACACAACTAACATGGAGCTTTATACGCACAACTTTGTACAAAATTTACAATGTATTTACACTTTTGCTTCACTCAACACATGGGAAAATGGTATGTTTCCCTCATCTAGTCATCCATTTCCCATGTGGCTTCCTAGGGACAAAAGTGCCTCCACCTCACCTTCACTTTCTCAATTACTCGATTCTAGAGCATGAGCCATCTTCATTCTTGAATGCATAGAGGTTTCATCTTGAAGTCTCCCTCTGGTCTCACCTGTAACATGGCCTAATCAAGAACATTATTAGTGTCCTACACATATCTTTTAAGCAATGAAACATGGAAAACATCATGGAATTTTACTGATGGAGATAAGTCCAATTTATAGGCCATTGGTCCAATCCTTTCAAATATCTCAAAATTCCCACAAAATCATGGTTCCATCATGGCACATGACCCAATCTTCAAGGATATTTTCTTGGTTTTAACTCTCAAGTGAACAAGTTCCCCAACTTGGAACTCCTCGCACACCCTATGTCGATGCGCATATATTTTATGTTTGTCTTGTGCCACCTTCAGATTTTACTCAATCACATGAATTTGTTGCTCCATCTCTTTTAACATATTAGGCCCAACAAGAACCCAATTCATTGGATCACTCCAACTAATAGTAGTATTGCAACTCCTTCCATAAAATGCCTCAAATGGACTCATTTTCAGAGATTCTTGGTATTCATTATCGTAAGAAAATTCTACAAGTGGATGGAACAATTACCACTTCCTTAGCTAGTGCCTTACATACATCCTGAACATATATTTGAGGATTTTGTTTGTCCTCTACGTTTCCCCATCCATCTATGGATGATAAGTTGTACTGAAAGCCAATTCAATCCCCAAGTCTTCAGATAGCTCCTTCAAAAACTTTGAAGTGAACTTGGCATCTCTATCTGAGATAATATTGTAGGAACTCCATGTAGACTTACGATTTCCTTTATGAAAAATTGTACCACTTCACTCGTTGAATTGGTGGATTTGACTACCACAAAATGAGCCACCTTGCTCAACTTGTCAATCACCACCATAATGGCATCATGTTGTTTGGAGGTTCTTGGCAAACTAGTAATGAAATCCATGGAGATCACTTCCCATTTCCATTTTAGAATGGGGATGGGATACAATAAGCCTGCTATATCTTTACATTCAACCTTCACTTGCTGACATTCTATGCATCTAGAAATAAAATCAGCCACTTCCTTCTCCAAATTAGACCAATAATTCAATTTCTTGATCGCCATGAGAGTCTTTTAGTGTCTTGGATATCTAAAATATGGCATAACATGGAACTCTTTCATTTATAACCATCTTTAAATATTCATTGTTTGGCATGTAGATTATGTTCTTGAATCTAATCAAACCTTCGTCCATGAGTTGGTATTCCTCATTCTTACCATCCTTGCTACCTTGTTGTAGTATGTCTTTTATTTGTTGATATTTCTCATCATTCTGTTGAACGCTTTTGATATTCTCTTCAAGATTGGTTCCATAAGAACTTATGACTACTAAATGGTTTATTTTCACCCTCCTACTAAGTGCATCTGCTAATATTTTCTCCTTTCCCTTTATATATCTGATTTCAAAATTGAATTCGCTGATTGTGGCTAGCTAGGCAGCTTGCCTTGCATTTAACTTGGGTTGTGAAAATAAATATTTCATCCCTCCATGATCAACCATTAGGGAAAATTTTCATTCTAAGAAGATAGTGTCCCCACATCTTCAATGCATGAATAATGGTAGCTAATTCCAAATCTTGAGTTATATAACTCTACTCATGTTCATTTATCTTGTGGGACTCATAACACACCACTTACCCTTCCTACATTAACACTCCATTGAGTCCCTCCTTGCAGACATCCTTTCACACAACAAAATCATTTTCAAAATCCGTTATGCTTAATATCGATGCATTGGTCAATAGTTGCTTCAATAGATAAAATATTATTACACAACCCATTGTCCATTCAAATATCTTCATCTTCTTCACTAAGAAAGTGATTGGGTGGCCTATCTTGGAGAAGTTTTTAATGAATATTTTGTAGTAGCCTGCCAGTCCCATGAAGGACCTAAATTCAACCACATTTTTATGTGTTGGCCATTCCATGATAGCCTTGATATTTTGGGGTCAATTGCTACCCCTTCCCTTGAGACAGCTTGTCCCAAGTAATGAATTTGTGATTGCAAAAGATTGTATTTACTAAGATTTGCATAAATACTTTTCTCCCTTAGAAATTTCACTACTGTTTCCAAGTTCTCTTGGTGCTCCTCCTTGGTACTTGAATAACCCAAAATGTCATCCACAAAGAATATGACAAACATATCCAAATAAGAGCACAACACATTGTTCATAAGGCACATAAAGGTTGCAGGTTCATTGGTAAGCTTAAAGGGTACTACCACAAATTCATAATGCCCATACCTTGTTCTGAAAGTTGTTTTGTGGATGCCCTCATCTTTTATACATAACTGATGATAGCCTAACCTTAAATCAATCTTGGAAAATATTGTTGCTCCTCTCAGTTGATCAAACAAATCATTAATGCCTTGCAATGGATATCTATTCTTGATAGTTACTTTATTTAACTTCCTATAATATATTCATAACTTGAGTGTGTCATCTTTCTTCTTTATGAACAGGACTAGTGCTCCCCATGGAGACACACTTGGTCTTACATAATCTGTATTCAACATTTCTTTAAGATATAATTTAAGCTCAACTAGCTTTGGTGTACTCATCCTGTAAGGTGCCTTGAATGTTGGAGATGCGTCTGGCATCTCAATGGAGAAATCAACCTCTCTATGATAAGGTAATCCTAGGATTTCTACTAGAAATATATTTTAATCCTGATACAACACTAGGTATTACTTCAACATTTTCGTCTCCTCTTATTCAATGTTGTTAAAGGCTTTTTCATTGCTAGAAACATGCACCGAAAATAAATGGCAACCTTTCTGGCTGCTTCTCTTGGCTTGCATGGTTGTGATCGACCTTACTGAAGTAGGCCTTCACCTTCGTTACAACAACCTTCTTTCTCCTTGCTCATCTAGGCACTCAATTTATTTTTCAAAACAATCAAATTTGGTCTTGTGTGCATATAGCCAATCCATGCCTAACAACATGTTGCATGCACCTAGTGATAGCACATTGAGGTTTTCTATTGTTGGCACTGCATTGAATTCAATAAGGAAAGCCTTCATCCAATATTCTTCCTTCTTCTTTATTCCTATGGCTAATTGAAGTAGCCAGGATTGTTCATGTGGGCCTTGGTTCAATTGACATCGTCTCATGAGCTCAGGGATAACATATCTATAATTAGAACTAGGGTCAATCAAAATAGAAATGTTTTTATTGCAAATCTTACCTTCCATCTCGATTATGGAATCCTGATGATTTTCCTATCGATTGTCTAGTGTTGTGTAGATAATGGGCATACCATGTGCCAAATATCCCATATTCTACACCTCTTGTGCACTATACAACCTTAGACCATCTTTTCAGTGTTGTGGGAAATCCTTCCTCAAGTGACTTTCACCACACGTCCAACATATATATGAACTCTTCCCATAAATATTGGCTCCTCCTTGAGTAAAACTGTCCTTTTCAGTAGTGTTGAACCTTCGTTGACTCTCTTGAGTGGCAGGGACATTATGTAATTCCTTAACCACTTTCTACCATTTTCCCCTAAATTTGGCATTTTGCTTAGGCTTTCAATCAAATTTAAAAAATTTCCTATGCTTGGATTGAATATAACAATGTTTCATCTTCTTAATGGAATCATTCAATGTCTGAGGCTCATGGATCTCAGTTCAATAATTAAATGGTAGAGGTATCCCACTGATAAAGCTTTGGATTTTTGCCTTCCAATCTTTAAGATATGGCACATACCTTAGGAACTCCAGAAACTTGGTGACATACTCATCATCTGTCATTTGTCCCATTTTGAGTTCATAGAACCCTTTTTCCTTGCTATCATAGTAACTTCTAGATAAATATTTTTATTTGAAGATACTTTTAAATTCATTCCAACTCAAACCCTCTTCAGTTATGCCTCTAACATTCTTCAAATCTTCCTACCATATGTCTTCTTTTCATTTCAGGCTATAGGTGGATACCTTTGCTTTCATGTTCTCAAAATAGTTATGGATCCTGAAGAACTTCTTTATTCCAAGTATCTAAGCTTCTACCTATTCATATTTCTTCATCTCTCCATTAAATGAGAGCAATTTTTCCTTATTAAATTCTTCTGGCATGTGGTCCCTTTCCTCTTTTCCTTAATGGTGATAGTGAGAATGGTGATGATATATCCAATTAGTAGAACTAGAATGTTCGCTAGAATGATGTCCATAAGTGCTAGTTATTCTCTTTGGGGTACTCAATGGTGCATTACCTCTCATAGTGTCTTCACTTTCCTTTTTGCTTTTCTTCCTATACTTGCTGCCACCTGCTCCTTTTTTTATCTCCTTTGGTTCCAAAGGGCTCTGGATATCTTTATTACTAGCCCCTATCCCATATTGTCTCTGTCTCTGCAAGTATGAGAGGCTTTGCAATATGACTGCATTTACCTTAGCTTGTTTTTCCTGAGCTCTTACCAACCTTTCATTATCTTCTTTGCAGCTCCTTATCCCGAATCTTAGACTCCTCAAGGTATTTATCCAGTCAGGATATTTTACCCCTCACCCTTGGCTAATTGATCCTTCTTCTTTATTTTTCCTAACCTATTCATCTCCATGTTATGACTGATCATAGCTATATTGTACCACTATGGTCCTAATTCTTCTATCTTTTTCTATATTTTGCTGCTTGAGATGTGTTTTCATTCACACATAATTGTTAGAGATATTATCACACAATGAATTACAAGAAATAATGTTCATTCTCTTATCATTGCCTAGTTGTTACAGTAAGGCCATATGCAACAAACAGTCCATGTTAGCACACCAACGTCCGTTAACCAATATTTTTTAACATCAATATACATTTTATGAGAGATTCTTCAGCGTAAATCACATAGAATATCATTTGTCGACGCGTTTCGAACCAACTAGTGTGGTTCATCGTCAGGACAAGTTGGTTCGAAACGCGTCGACAAATGATATTCTATGTGATTTACGCTGAAGAATCTCTCATAAATTGATATGGATCACAGAAGCCTCAATTCGACAATCAATATACATGCTTGCATAATCAAAAAAATATACATGTTGACACAAGTTATTAGCTCATTAATAGTAATGGGAACATATCAATTGTTATTCCATGCTATGTGATCAGTCATGGAATAAACACATCAATCAGGCATGCAATCAATTATTAGCAAAACGACTTTTAACAACTAAATGTTATTGTTGTTAATTTTCTAAAAATCAGCATGAATCCCCTTTGTAGGAGCTTACTACTACTTGCCCATGATATAGCACATATAGTACAAGTGTTGAACTCTATGCCCTAATACCACTTTGTAATACACCCCCTCCTAATCCCCACTAAAACATCAGTTAAAAGGAGGTGATTACTGTGTTGACCCATGATCCAAGGTGTTGCTATGGAAATGGGGTCTAATTTTTTTTATATTTTCATATAGCTCACAACTTCAATTAGACATAATCATTGTGTCCGTCTCTTCTAGATGATTGTGGTGATATAAAATTTTACTCCAATATGACCCCTAGATGAAGAGATATGATCATTGAATTTCTGAAAAGTTAGAAGGTACCATGTCATCAACCTAGCCATGTGGCTATCCTAGCCAAACTATCGGTGCCACCTGGAAATGGTATATTGGTTGTTGACCCATTCATGGTATTGGTATTCATAATCCCTGTGTATATTTGTTATTTATATAAACTATGCCTATGTACTCCAACCACATATTATTATATGAATATATAATAGATTGATGAGTTGTCAATTGTTATCAAAACTTCGGTTTCCTAGGCCCATGACCCCGACCCTTCCTCACTTATGCACTTTACATTTTCTCTGGGTACATCTTCCAGGATGACCTCTCTATGGGTCTACCCTCACGAATGTTGAAAATGCAACAAGATGATGGAGCTTAGTGGAAAGGAGTCGCCTTCACTAAGTGGGCTCGCAGGTTATTTTTAGCGCAAAGTCTATTTTTAGACTATGTCTATTTTTAAACATATGGATCATGGTCTATGAGTTGTAGGATGCTATTTTTGGATGATTTGTCATGTTGGTAAAAATATATGGACTTCTATTTTTAGACATATGGGCAGAGTCTATTTTTAGACTGCTAAGCTAAAAATAGAATAGTCGAATATTATTAGCTCATAATAATATTTGGACTATAAACATTATCTTATCCTCTTGGAGCACTTCGGTTTGAGCTACAGATGTGGCACATGCAGCTGTCAGAAGGAAATATGCTTTTCTTATGGGTCAGTTGAGCTATTGCATGGTGTACTTCAGTTATAACTCATGTGGTTGAGTTTGGTGGAGTTGATTGTGGAGTTGATGGAGTTGTGTTCAGTTTGACTTGGTTAAACTAGTTGTATTTAGTTTAACTGCAAATACACTAGTGATGAGTGATGTGAATTAATTATTAATTAATTCACTAATTATCAACTCATAAAGCAACTAAAGAATACATCAGTTAACTTAGTGCATGGACAGTTCAGTGGAGACAGGTGTTAGAGGTTGAGATTGCTATCAGTTGTGACTATAGTTGTGCATGAGATCTTGCACAATCCGTGGGATTGAGTAATGCCAATGAGGATTGTGTGGTTCAGCCATTCATCACTATTCTCATGCAGGATTGCACAGTAGAGGCAGGCAAACAGTGGAGGAGATTTGAGGCATCAGATCTGAGCTAGTTTGTGTGTGACAGGTGAAGATAGTACTGAGTACTTGTGAGGAGTATTGTACTATGTATTGTTACATGTTCTCAATCATTATAATATACAGATAGTTGGGGTTTTCAGTTGTATGCTTTCCCCAGGTTACATACTGTGTTAATGTGCGCATGCAATTGATGTTTCATTGTTTTTAACTCCGCAAAATTGATGATCAACGTAGAGGAGGTTATGAATTATGCATGCATTCTGCAATAGTGTATAATCAGGATAATCTCTATGAATAAGTGTCATATTATTCAAAATTTCTACATGGTATCGGAGTTGTTGATCATCAGATCTATTATTCAGAAAGTGTTTACATTTTATTTCTTCAGGCAGAGTCTGTAATCGGGCCAGGTAGCCTCTGGATTCATCCTTCCTTTGGAAGGTGAGATATTCGGTAAAAGCCCATACAGTCAATCTCTGTATGAGAAATACTTTGTTCTCACGAATTTTAGATCAGAAGCAGTTGAGTTTTGAGCTGGTGGAATTTGAATTTGCAGCAGTGTTTTCTTGGTGTCAAAGTTGAAATGTCTTTCAACAGATTGCGATTGGAGTATGCTCTTGAAGGCAGCTCGAATTATATTGCATGGAAAGACAGGATGGAGGCGGTGTTAGATGATAATGGGCTGAAGGAGTTCATAGAGGCTGAGGTCCCAAAGCCTACTAATACTGCTCAAGTTGAGGCTTGGCAAAAGAAGACAACAAAGTGTCGAAGGATTCTGTTGGAGGGCATGAAGGATCACATTGTGTCCAGCTTGCATGGAAAGGCTTCTCCATACTTGATGTGGAAAGCGTTGACAGATCTATTCCAAAGAAAGAGCAACCAGAGGAAGTTGGCGCTCAAGGATAAACTCAGAAACATTAAGTGTGAGAATGGAGACAGTATGCCCAAGTATCTCACGAAGTTCACCCAATGTCGAGATGAGCTGGGAAGTGTGGGGTTGATTTTCGATGATGAGGACTTGGTGAGCTTGGCTCTCCTTGGTCTTTCGAAGAGTTGGCATTCTTATCAGGACTCTGTCAATGGTCGGGAGAAATTGCCAGGATGGGAGAGACTTTGGTTGGATCTTGTACAAGAGGAGATCACGCGGAATACCAGGGATGGATCTTCATCAAAGGCATCTGATGAAGAAAATTGCGCTTTGGCTGCCAAAGCAAACAAGGGGAAGGAGAAGGGTTCTCTTTTCGAATCCAATTCTTCCAATGATGGGAAGAATGTTGACAAATCGAAAGTGCGATGCTTTCGTTGTCATGAGGTGGGCCATTATGCTTCAAATTGTCCACGGAGGAAATCCAAGAAGGGATCAAGGAAGGATCTGAAGGTGAGGCACTTGCTTCATAGTTTGAGTTGGATTTCACACTCTTTGCATGCATGGTTTCATCCATGGTGGGAAGTGGTTGTTTTCTTGACAGCAGAGCTTCTTTCCACATGATCGGAGACAAGAGTTTGTTTAGTACTTTGGAGGAGAAATATCTCCAGATACTCATAGCGATGGGTAATGATGAGAAGTATAGTGTCTCAGGTGTAGGCACGGTTATTTTTCAGAGGGAGCATGGAGCTCGCCTTACCTTGACCGATGTCAAGTATGTACCAGGACTGAAGAGAAAATTGGTGTCAATATTGATGTTGGAAGACAGAGGTTGTGATGTAGTCTTCAGTAAGGGAAAGGTTTTCCTTAGACACATCATCACTAGACAGGTGAAGCAGATCGGTTCACGGGTCAAGAACCTGTATGCTCTTGAGGTTCAAGATGCATGCAAAGCCTTGAGCAGCGAGGCAACTGATGAAGACTTGGTGGTTGAGAGGGAGTGTATATTACCTCTCAACATGCAGAGCCAGAAGAAGTCTCAGACGATTGTGGAGGACCCACGATTGGTGCAACAACTTCCAGAGGTTGTGGAGCAGTCACAACAAGGGAAGTTGAGAGGAGATCGAGTAGAGACATCTACTCATGCAGAGACCTCCAGTAGGGGGGAACTTCGAGCCAGGTGGGCTGAGGGATCACATGCAGCCATACCTCCAGGTAGGAGGTGGGGCGATATAGAGTGATTGTCCCAAGGAGGAGGGGCAAGATCCTTGAGGTACCCAACCTCTGGGATGAGACCTTGCTACGGGAGCCCCAATGTGGAGTAGCAGGAACTGACTGATTGGGTAGAGACAGATGCGGATGGAGTGGCAGAGAGAGCGACAGTGTAGGGAATCCCAGGACAGTGCATAGCTAGCAGGCTGCAACAATGCGAGAGGCACAAGTGTTTTGCATAGTGCTAGGTGGCACAGAGAAGTGTTCAATGGTGCGAGATGCATGGAGATGTTGCAGTAGCAAAGATGTCAGAGAGGGAGCACTTGTCAGCAGCAGGTAGAGCTTCAGCATCAGAGTATGTTCCTAGCTCAACAGAGTGGTCAGTTGGGAGTGTTTTTGTTCCAAGTGTTGTTGGAGCAAGTGGACCGGGCAAATGTGTTGCATGCAGAACATTCTAGAGTTGTAGGATAGGGTTTGCAAATAATCCATATCTTGTTGAGAGGGAGTGTTGAAAATGCAACAAGATGATGGAGCTTAGTGGAAAGGAGTCGCCTTCACTAAGTGGGCCCGCAGGCTATTTTTGGCGCAAAGTCTATTTTTAGACATATGGATCATGGTCTATGAGTTGCAAGATGCTATTTGTGGATGATTGGCCATGTTGGTAAAAATAGATGTACTTCTATTTTTAGACATATGGGCGGAATCTATTTTTAGACTGCCAAGCTAAAAATAGAACAGTCGAATATTATTAGCTCATAATAATATTTGGACTATAAACATTATCTTATCCTCCTGCAGCACTTCAGGTTGAGCTACAAATGTGGCACATGAAATTGTCAGAAGGAAATACGCTTTTCTTATGGGTCAGTTGAGCAATTGTATGGTGGACTTCAGTTAGAACTCATGTGGTTGAGTTTGGTGGAGTTGATTGTGGAGTTGATGGAGTTGTGTTCAGTTTGACTTGGTTAAACTAGTTGTATTTAGTTTAACTGCAAATACACTAGTGATGATTGATGTGAATTAATTATTAATTAATTCACTAATTATTAACTCATAAAGAAACTAAAGAATACATCAGTTAACTCAGTGCATGGACAGTTCAGTGGAGACAGGTGTTAGAGGTTGAGATTGCTATCAGTTGTGACTATAGTTGTGCATGAGATCTTGCACAATCAGTGGGATTGAGTAATTCCAATGAGGATTGCATGGTTCAGCCAAGGAAATACGAGTTTGGTTCAGCCATTCATCACTATTCTCATGCAGGATTGCGCAGTAGAGGCAGGCAAACAGTGGAGGAGATTTGAGGCATCAGATCTGAGCTAGTTTGTGTGTAACGGGTGGAGATAGTACTGAGTACTTGTGAGGAGTATTGTACTATGTATTGTTACATGTTCTCAATCATTATGATATACAGATAGTTGGGGGTTTTTAGCTGTATGCTTTCCCTGGGTTACATACTGTGTTAATGTGCGCATGCGATTGATGTTTCATTGTTTTTAATTCTGCAAAATTGATGATCAATGTAGAGGAGGTTATGTATTATGCATGCATTCCGTAATAGTGTATAATCATGATAATCTCTATGAATAAGTGTCATATTATTCAAAATTTCTAAAACGAAATTGAACAATTTATCGGGCACAAAGTTTCACCACCACAACCCAAGATTACAACATCTTGCATCCTTTTAAACTCTCTCTGCTACTGAACTTTCGAGGTTTGATCTCCGAGATTATGTGTCTTGGCGGTCCACACCTCCACAACTAAAATTATCCCATTTTTCCACTTCAATGGATTTTTTTCAATGATTGCAGCCTGACGCTGAGTCATACTGACTCTCTCGTGAACACTGCACCTTGCCACCTCCAGGAGATGGACTCTGGGATAAACATATTCTCTTCAACTGCCATAATATTCCCCAACTCAATAGACCGTGCCTTCCACTTCCTAACACCGTGATAAACCATTTTTCATGGTGGGTTGGTTCTCTTGTTGGCCAATGCATGGCCTCCACATTATCCAAGCCTCCTCTACATCACAAGCCCTACCACGTTGTCTTGGTCCTTTTCAACCCAACTTTTCTCTTACATGACCTTTTGTGGGCTTCCAGGATGTAACCTTCGAGCTTACATCATCCTAGGTTCCTTCTCAGTCATCGATCTCTCATGCTAAATCTTGTCCCTTCATCATGCTGCTCTTGTGCTTGGTTATGCATTGTTGTTGTATAGTTAGCAACCTCGATTTCCTATCGACCATCATGCAACCCGATAGATCCATCCAGGCTTATGGATAAGGTTAAGAGGCTAAGAATATGAGCTACAATATTTCTCCCACTCTGCACAATGCACCATTCGTGAAATAATTCGTCCATGGCTCAGTTGTGCTGGTACTACAAATGTTTGGACTTGCGCCAGAGTCCAACCATAGCCATTAAGAATTCATGAAGCACACTCCAGTGCTATCCATCCTGAGCTTACTGCAATAAAACCATTTCAGTATTCCTAGTGACAGAAATAAAAGGCATGGTTCAGGGACTTATCCATCAGGACTAGGGAATTTTTTATTCAGTCTCTCAAATATTCGCAGTCCCTTGGGTTCTCAATGTCTTAGGGAGAACAAAAATATCTCAGCATAGACATCTACAAGTCTCTTTCAAGAAAAAATAAGGACATAAAGCTTATAGAAACAACAAGATAACCTACGATGCCAAGAAGACCATAAGGAGTCCATCATTCCATGAGTAAATAAGAAATCCCCCTTTTTTATTTGATTTCAAGCATAGACCATAAATCTAGGCACATAACTTATAATATTACAAGCCTGCAAGCATTTCTCATGTATGGACCAGAATTCCAGGCATAGGCCCAACAAATGGCCATTAACTACCTTTTTTCTACACGCTTCAATCCAACTAGTGAGAACCCATTGATCATACCTCACACAACAATGTTACCCTGTACGCACTGCAACCACCGAGGTGGTTATATATAAATACAATTTTTTCCATCATAAAGAGAAATTATACAACATCATAGTAACATTGCAAACATGCATCGGAGTTTCACAATTCCAATTTTACCAAACCATGAGTCATTCATACAGTAAATACAACAATGAGTTACAACCCAACATGACCTCAATAACAATAAGATTCAATTCCAAACACTTTGGAATTAATACTAGAGTTAGCAACTAAGATCATACAACAACTCTCCACCCAGCCATAGAAAGTTTCAACCAAGCTTTACTTGCAATCATCACCCTCGAGACAGATTCCAAATATTGAGGTGGGGTGCTTCTGGGTGCTTTTAGCTAACCAACATAGCTAAAAAGGGATGTGACAAGTCCATTGCTACCTTCATCCACCAACAAAGCTCATTATGGCTCAAACAGTTCATGCATACATAAATTCATGCCAACATTTCACAATACAAATAACTTTAGCTCACTTTCAGGAGAATAGAGTCCACTATCAGGAAGGTTCATCAGTGGTAAGTGTTAACAGTTAGGAAATCACTTCTTCAAGTGGTTCAATAGTGAGTCACGCACCATATATTTTGACTTAAGGTAGCTCTGACTTGTTCAACAAACCTCACAAGCACCTGAGTGATTCTTCCCAAACTAAAAATTTCATCAGCCAGAAGCTTCCAGCGGGTTCTTCACCCTTACAGGAAAGCCACGCTCTCTAAACCATTTACATAACAAGCTTCACTCAAAAGGTTCCTCAGTTGTGCTCCAGTTCTAGGATTTCATTCAGTGCTAGAGAACACTTGATCTCTTTCCCAGCTCTGTGTTCTCCCACAAAGTATCTATGAACATAACATTTACTGCTAATACCTCCCTGCTTGTGTGTGAGTGAGACCAAGAGGAAGCATTTATGTTTTCCACCAATGAATTAGTGTATGACCCCCTTCCTTCCAAATATATTAACTGCCTTCATTTTCCCCACAACTTGCACAACAACTCCCCACCTGACAGCACAACACATGCTGCTCTTAAATTATTGTCCTTTTCTTTGCTTGTTGTTTGAGCAGAGATGGCACACTTGGACCAATATTTCCGTTCTCAGTTAGCTTCAATGCACAATCAACACATTTAATTCCTTTCAAGCAATGAGGACTGATATTTAAAGAACAACCATTTCATCAAGCAATGGAATCTATGTCCCTTTCTCAACCCTTCTAAAATTATTTTGATTATTTACAAGAGGGGAAATGTTAACCAGGGGATATCACACTTACCATATTATTGAAGGAATTTACATGCATTTTCAATGAGCCCTGATCATTCATCCTAGGGTTGTACAATTCATTTGCAAAAAAAATTTGTTTACAAAGCACTTATATTGATATAACGCCCATAACATATCCCATAATTTCTTGGTTGTAGCTTCTTCTAAAACATATTGTTATACTAATTTGAGAGACAAAATCAGAATTTTCTCTTTTCCTTGCAATCAAAATTTGTCTAGTATTTTGTTGACATTATTGTAGGTGTAATACTTAAATCCATAATGACCCAATGATATTTGTCTACCAAAATATCTTTCATAGCTCAAAATTTTTCCCATTAAGTTTCTCAATCTTTGTTTTTGAATTTCCTGACATTTTTTTCCAGCACAATACTCCACCACTACAAAGCTCCCAATGCAACCAAGTTTATAATAGACCAAAGATAAGTAAATCCCTAACAACAAGGCATCCCCTTCCATCCAATAATTGTTCTAACACCAATCATAATTTTTAACCCTTTATGGTAGAGCAATGCACACATAAATTCTTAATGAAATTTAAAATAAACAATGGCAGCCACACATAATACTCAAAGATTTACCCTAGAAATCCTTAACTAGAAAAACCAACAAAATGTTTAGAGCCACACTCTAACTTTTGTCATCATCTTACTTCATCATTTACAATACATAGGATCCCACGGGATCCAAAAACCTAATACATTGACATGGAAATAGTTATTGAGTAGAAATACATTACAATGAGATGGAAAACCATCGACATAAAAACACAAAAATATGAAAAAAATAAGCCAGAGAAACAATCCAATTTCTTTTCTCACGAACTTCGCCCTAAACCCTCACTTTCCCCATATTAATGTGTAGTGCATGGGGCCAAGCATGCAATAATATTGCAAATATCCAACATGGAACATTGTTTAAAACTAAACCAATTTTGTACTTTAAAAAGAACGTCAATCCAGATCCTAAAGATGATTAGAAAAGTTTCATCATCAATAAGAAGAAGCATGAACCTATAGGAGTTATAAATACCTACATATCCAATGGGATTCTCTTTCATATAAGTGAGATTCACTACCCAAATTAGCTCTAGAAGAAGATGAAATGTTCTATTATAAAAGATTGATGAAAATAAAGTTGTGAAAATTAATAAATGGTATGTCTTCTTTCTTGGCATTTAAGAGGATTTCGATCAATTAAAGGAGTTACAGTTGAAATTATGGGAATGTGGAAATGAATTTTTAAAAAGGGACATAAGGTTGTAGATCTGATCTTGATGAATCTAAAGGAGTTATAAAGACCTATATGTTTAGTGACATTCTCTTTCTAATAAATGGGATTGACTACCAAAATCAAGTTTAGATGAAGATAAGGGCTCTATTTAACAATATCGATGAAAATTTATTGGAGTTACAAAGACCTATATGTCCAACTAGATTTTATTTAATACAAGTGGGATCAACTACCAAATCAAGTCTAGAAAAATTTAAAGGGTTCCATTTGTTGAAGGAAATGTAACTAGGCTAGGTCTTCATAAATTTAATTTGATATTTGTATTTATTCAAGAAAAGAGAAATTATTTTCGTATTATTTTTCAATGAGTTTCTTTCTCATTAAAAATAGGTCAAGCACATTTTGAAGTGCTTCTAGAGAATCAAAGTCAAAAATGAAATTATGATGAGACACTTTGAGGGCATGTTACATCATACAAGGTCATGGGAACACCTCCAAGCATAGTCAAATCCTCTCCTAGCACCAACGAAGTCTACAAGTAGAAAAACAATGAATAAAAATGAATTATAGAGAAAAATTCCATGTCAGTCTAAAGGACAGTCAAATCAACCTAAAGAGGAGGGACAAACTCTACTTATAGAGGTTGTCCACTCCTCATTTAATGTACATCTTGTGCTCTGAAATCCGCAAGAAAGAGAGAACAAGAAGGATGAAGAAAAGAAGAGAAAAAGGTCCACAAGGACAGTGAAGAAAGGAGGAGGAACAATGAAGGTTAAAGGGACTGTCTCTAACGTTCACACAATCACATATGCGAAGGAATGAAGTTCTTCCTGTAGTCATTATAGTTGGGAATTACAGTGGAAAAACATCTCTATTCTAGGTTAATAAGCAAGGCCTATAAGGCCTCCCCATCTAGCGAAGAAGGAAGGAAAATATGGAAAATATAAGAGGATTGTTTCAGGGTTTCTATCCACATGTGTGGAGATTTTAGCAATGAACTACTGCAGATTTGACACCAGATGAAGGCAACATATTGAGAGACCTCATTTGGAAGTACAACTAGGTTTACAAGGTCTCTAAGGAAAGCTCTCCCTATAGAAAAGTAAAGAAGCCCTAATTTTCTAGGGTTTCTCCTACGAAAAAGAGAAGCCTGACTTGGACAAGCAAAAGAAGAAGGACAAAGTACTAAGGAGAAAAGTGTCGGAAGCAGGAGATCCATGTGCTAGAAGTTATAGTGCAGAAAAGAGGAAGGAGTTGACTCATGATTGGAGGATATCCTAGTCAAGGGTCTAGGGTTTGGTAGTTGTTCAAATAAGAAGCTTCAATAAGAGAAAACTTACAAAGGGTTTTCCTCTCAAGAGTGGAGAGGTTTTGTCCCTAGCAGAGAGCCAAATTTTGTGTTCTTGATATTTTTGTTTTGGTAGCAGTTTGATGAAGTACACACATAAGCACTAATAAGAAGAAGAATAATTTTAAGCTAATAAGAAAAGTAAAAAGACTCCACAAAATGTTATCAAGTAACATATAATCATCGCAAAACTACTTTGCCCTAGATTCTTCAACATGGTATCAGAGCTAAGGTGACACATCAAGGAAAGGGAAACTCAAGAGAACTCATCAAAATAAGCATCTACAAAGTTGAAGCATCAAGCATAAAAGTCTCAACCACTTCAAGGACAGGAAGGGTCTACAATCCATCATTCATCAAGGAGGTCTACAAATCTATAAGAAGAGCCTTATATAAAGGCACCTACAAAGAAGAGAAGATTGAAGAAGCACCTACATCAACCTACAAGTCTTCAAGAAAAACTCATCACCAAGCAAGTCCACTTGAAGGCAACTTGAAGAACATCAAGATCCAAGGAAGACAAGCCATCAAACGTTCAAGGAAGAAGCAAATTCATTACATCTTAAAATCTAGCAAGTAAGTACATGTCCCCTTCTGAATATATTTCAATGTCTTTTTGCAAGGAAAGAAATAAATTGGTAGGTACCAATAACTTTCTTTCATGGAAGAAGAGGATTGATCTGCTACTCAAGGAGAATGAACTCCTAGAACATGTCAAATGGAATATCACTATCCCTGTTAAGGAAAAAACTCAAGTCTTAGCCAAGTATAATAAGAATGAGACAAGAGCTCAAAGGATTCTAATAGAATCAATTAAAGACTCTCTCATTCCCTATGTCTCCCAATTTGAGACATCAAAAGAAATTTATGATAAGCTAGTAGAGCTATTCTCGGTATCCACAACCGAAGAAGTAATATCTCTAAGGAATGAATTATGCAAGATGAAGATAACAAAGGAAAGAATATCTCCCTACTTCATGAAAATCTCTGAAATGAGAGATCAACTTCAAGAGCTTGGGGAAGTCATGTATGACAAAGAGATGACAACTGTAGTACTCAATGCTTTACTTGAGGAGTGTGGAAACTTCACATCAAGCATATATGCCAAAATGAAAGCAACCACTCTCAATGAAATGTGGTCTCTATGAAAAACAGAGGAAACCAAACTTAAGGAAAAATAAGATGTGGGATCAAAGGAGCAAGTATTTTCTACCATGGCCAAGAGAAAGGGTAAATTTGGCAAGTTTGGTCCACGAAGAAAATGTTTTGGATGCCAAGAATATGGACACTACAAAAGGAATTGTCCTAAGCTTAAGAAGGACAACAATATCAAAAGGAGGAGGGAAGAAGCTCACATAACTCAAGAAATGAAAGAAGAAGGAAAGAATAAAAGAATGAAGATCCTCCAGATCTCTACTATGACTAGGTCAAACTCTTTACTTCTAGACTTCTTTCAAAGTTTTGAGTAGAATTTAGGAGCATGTAGGAATAATTAAATTGCATGGCTAGAATCACCCTCTAGAATCTAGCAACATGATGTACATAAAGTTCTAGACACTTATGTAGATGTAGCATTTATGATAAGAACAAAAATGCATAAGTAGAAATATCTTCTAGAATATATGAGCATGGAAGATATAGCTCAAGATATTTGTGTAAAAGAAGAATACCTAGTATAGGACCTCATACATGAAGAAAGAGAAATTTATCATAATAAAAATCTTAGAAGACGTACATCATCAAAAGAAAGGAAACATTTGCAAGATAAGGATCTTTAAGATCCTATGATGGAATCTTCAAAAGAAGGTTCATGAACCAAGGCAGATGTCTCATTGGGAATACCATTCATGGGATTCAAGAAAAGGGATGATATGCAAGGAAGCTAAGATGGAGCAAGAAGGGTCACACCAAGGTCAATCAAATGAAGCAAGGATGACCAAAGGAGAATCATGATGAGGTATGTATGCATCAAAGTTTAAGTCATGTTATCATTTGTATATAATTGAGTCATGGGTATAGTTCTATAACATGATCAAGCATGAAAGATTCTCTTTCACCAAGGACATGCTCGAAGGCATGCACAACAATGCACTGAAGGTCAACAAAAGAATATGCTCACATAAGGAGCATAAGATTGTTGACTAAGAAGCAAGAAGAAATGTTGACAAGTCCAAAAAGAAAGAAATGAAGGAATTCTCTCACAAGAAGAATTAAATGGTTGACTTATCTATCTGAGGAGAAGAAAATGAAGAAAAGAGATCAAGCATGTGAAGAACACCATGATCACCGAAAATCAATATCTGACAAAGGTCTTTAAGATATCTCCCGAAAGAAGGTAAGAAAACTCTGATAAAGAGAGGACCCTTGACACCTATGAAGGCCTTGGAGATACAAAAGGTGCAGATAACTAATTCTACTCTACAGAGATGTCGTGATGAAGAATCCATCCAACAAAAGAAAAAGAAATGTTGAAGTAATATCAGGATGAAATCATGATGGACTACTCGGTCAAAGCATGTAACCTAGCAGGTACTATGAAACATCCATGAGAAGAGTATTCTGAAGCATGGATAGGATGAAAAAGGAGTAGCCAAGATGACAAGAAAACTTGATAGTCACTTCCCACAAAGCAATGACATGAAAAACCAAGAAGTGATCAATGGATGGTTCCCTACCTAGAAAAATATCGAACAAAGACTTCATGACATCAAGAAAGAAAGGAAATCAAGTAACTGAAGGACCCATGAAGAAGAAGTTGTTGATGAAGGAAAGAGTCTCTAGTTAAAATGGAGCTTTGACAAGTCCCTGATCAAGAGGGATTTTTGGATCACCTCTGATTACAAAGGAGTGACAATTGTGTTTTCCATTTCATGGGTTGTGCACTAGACCGGGGCTAACAACTGTAAGTCTATATGAAGACCATGAATGGAAATGTACACACAAGATAGACACAACATTCTTGTCTTCACTTAGGAAGAAAGAATGGGAGGATTAGGTAATCATCTGGCATCTAATACTCTTTGAGGATGTTTAGGGCATCCAATACAAGAGTAGGCAAGAGGACCGATATTATTTGAGGGCTGGGAACCCAAGATAAGAATAGTCCTAGAAAGTCATACTCGGTGAAAACCCAGGTGGGTATGTACCTTGAGAGACAATGATGAAGGTGTTTATAAATCATTGGTCTCGCCAGCATTGTAGCTCATGGTATCGTAAAGAGATGGATTTGTTAGTCAAGGCCTTGCACTATAACAATGCTGATGAATATGATGCTTTAACAAATGGATTTCAAATCTGGTTTCTCTTATTTGAATTATTCAAGATTGAAAATTTCCAAACACCTTGTAACAATATATGAATACCTCCCTAGTTAAGAGGGAGTGTTGAAGGAAATGTAACTAGGATAGGTCTTCATAAATGTAATTTTGATTTTTGTATTATTTGTCAATTAGTTTCTTTCTCATTGAAAATAGTTCAAGCACATTTTGAAGTGCTTCTAGAGAGTCAAAGTAAAAAATATAATAATGATGAGACCCTTTGAGGGCATGTTACATCATACAAGGTCATGGGAACACCTCCAAGCATAGTCAAATCATCTCCTAGCACCAACGAAGTCTACAAGCAGCAAAACAATGAATAAAAATGAATTATAGAGCAAATTGCCATGTCGGCTTAAAGGATAGTCAAGTCAGCCTAAAGAGGAGGGAAAAACCTCTATTGATAGAGGTTTTCCACTCCTAATTCAACATACAACTTGTGCTCCGAAATCTGCAAGCAAGAGAGAACAATAAGGACGAAGAAAAGCAGAAAAAAAGGTCTATAAGGACAGCGAAGCAAGGAGGAGGAACAATGAAGGTTAAAGGGGTTGTCTCTAGGGTTCACATAGTCACACGTGCGAAGGAATGTAGTTCTTCCTACGGTCATTATAGCTAGGAATTACAGTGGCAAAACATCTATGTTTTGGGCTAATAAACAAGGCCTATAAGGCCTCCCCATCCAGTGAAGAAGGAAAGAGAAGATGGAAAATATAAGAGGATTGTGTCACATGCTTTCTATCCACATGTGTGGAGATTTCAGAAGTGAACTCTTGCAGATTTGACAGCAGATGAAGGCAACATATTGAGAGATTTCATTTGGATGTACAACTAAGTTTATAAGGTCTCTAAGGATATCTCTCTCTATAGCAAAGTAAAGAAGCCCTAATGTTCTAGGGTTTCTCCTAAGAAGAAGAGAAGTCTGACCTGGACAAGCAACAGAAGAAGGAAAAAGTACTAAGGAGAAAAGTGCCGGAAGTTATAGTGTAGAAAGGAGGAAGGATTTGACTCATTCTTGGAGTATATCCTGGTCAAGGGTCTAGAGTTTGGAAGTTGTTCAAATAAGAAGCTTCAATAAGAGAAAACTTACAAAGGCTTTTCCTCTCAAGAGTGGAGAGGTTTTGTCTCTGACAGAGAGCCAAATTTTGTGTTCCTGTTATTTTGTTTTGGTAGCAGTTTGATGAAGTACACATATAAGATTTAATAAGAAGAACAAGAACTATAATCTAACAAGAAAAGTAAAAAGACTCCACAAATTGTTACCAAGTAATGAAGAATCATCACAACACTACTTTGTCCTAGATTCTTCAACACTATTCAGCAAAACCAATGAAAATGATGCTTTGTGAATTAAAAAGGAGTTGGTGTCCCTTAATCCTCTCTCCTTTCTTGGAATTGAGGATTATTTTCCTATATTTGAAATTAGGTGAATGTCGAAATTATTTTTTGAAGAGGGACTTAAAGCTATAGAACTGACCTTGATGAATTTAAAGGCATATTACGATCTATTTTTCGATAATTTGTGCTAGTTTTGATTTTAGATAGTGAGGACTATATCTTTGCTTGCTTCTACGATTTTCTAAGAAAGGCATAGGAAAATTTGCATGGTGAATTAAACTTGAAATTAAGAAACATGCTCATCTCCTTAACATCATGGTGTTTTTCTTGACATGAATGTATCTACTACACTCAAACCTTTGCACTAGTTGCAAATATGAACTATGTTTCACTAATTATTTCATTTGCTACTTGTTTTGGATGGACAATACATGATATCGATGTTAATAATCATTTCCTACATAGTGACCTCATTAAGGATATTTACGTGAAATGACTCCTAAAGTTTGATAAGGATGGTATTCTTGTGTGTGCATTGAAGAAATGCTTATATGGTGAGAAATAAGCCCTAAGGGCATGACATGAGAGGATTGATGAGTTCTTTCTTGGTTATAGTTCCAAATTGTGTATTGTATTTATGATGCTTTACATGTAAATTATAATACTTTAATTGTCACATTATATGTTGATGATTTAGTCAATATTGGAGGTACTGTTGATCTCATTTTGGGTTTAAAGAAATAGTTAGTAGATGCATTTGAAATGATCGACCTTGGCTTGATGCACTTCTTTATAGGCATCCAAGCTGCAATGGATAACAATAGTTTTTTTTTCTCAACTTAAATATGTAATGAATGTATTGTAAAGATTCAAAATGGAAGATAGTGAACCATGACATACACCTTATTAGTCAAGAATGAATCTTACTAGAAAGTGAGATTATTTGGAAGTCAATGATATTCTCTATAAGTAGCTTGTTGGTAGCTTCATTTACTTAACTCATAGCCAACTTGATATTTTATTTCATGTTAATGTGATCTCTAGGTTCATGTATGATCCAAAAGAGAGGCACTTGAAGGCTACAAAGTGAATTGTTTTCTATTTCAAGGGTTCTTATCAAATTGGTATAAAATGTTGCAGTAAGAAAATGAACAAGTTTGTTGAGCATATTAAATCAAATTGGGATGGAGATGTAGATGAGAATAAGTTGCCTCATCATGTCTATGTGTTTTATATTAGATGTAGATCCATTGTTTGGTCTTGTATGAAGTAAAACTTTGTTTCTATTTTGATCACTAAGGTTGAATATAGAGGTGTAATTAATAATGGCATAGTCGCAACCGTGACTTCACTACTTAATCGGTGAACTCATATTTCCTTTCATGGAAGAGTGAGTAGTGTATTATGAGAACTAAAGTGCAATAAAAGCAATGGAAAACCCTATTGCTCACAATAAGATAAATCATGTGGAACTTTGTATGCATTATTTAAGACAATTGGTACTTGAAACTCTAGTTCGTCTTATTTACTGCAGGATAGATGATCAAATTGTTGATATGTTTATGAAGCAATCACTAGAAGCTAGATTGTGCAATTTCAAACTATTTTGTGCTTCATAATGCTAGATTTATGAGGGGTTGTAAAGAGATGATTTCACCTCTTGAATATCTATATAATTGTGTTAATGAGTAGGTGTTATGATATGAAGTTCATACCACTTATAGATCTTCTAGATATAGTGAGGTGAGAATGAAAAGTCAAATGGAAATAAAATAAAAATGATCCATTACCTAATCATATTAACCAAAAGTGATTTCAAGTTAACTTAATAGAATATAACAAAAAATAGAATAACCAAAAATTTAGGTGTACCTAAAGTGACTAAAATTATTTATAACATTTTCATTTGAAAAACATAGTTATACTTTGAATTATTTATGAATAATACAATATATTATTTTTTATATTATTCTTAGTATGTTTATTTCAAAGGCTATTAAATACTTCTATATATTTATTTGAGTGGTTATTAAGTACTTCTATATGTTTATTTGAATGGGTATTAATTATTTCAATGGCTATTAAATACTTCTATATATTTATTTGAGTGGTTATTAAGTACTTCTATATGTTTATTTGAATGGGTATTAATTACTTTGATTCATATTTACTTTAGTTATATTTTAATATTGTAATGATGTTTTTAGATACCATTGTTTTTTTATAACTCTTCACTTTTACAATCCCTTACTTTTTCAACCTAAATAATATAACATAATCGAGAGGCTACTAAGTACTTTGAAAACCACTAAGATTTTTGAAGAACACTAGGATTGAATTTTTATTTCTTCTCTTATGTGGATATTTTATATGCCATTCTCTATCATCATCCTCACCCTAAGATTGTTATAAGCATATTTTATATGCCATTCTCAATCATCCTCACACTAAGATTGTGGCTAGTAATCAGGATTGTCACTCATTTTTTTTTTTAAATTTTATAACTCTTCACTTTTACAATCCCTTACTTTTTCAACATAAATAAAATAACATAATCGAGAGGCTACTAAGTACTTTGAAGACCACTAAGATTTTTGAAGACCACTAAGATTGATTTTTTTATTTTCCTGTCATGTGCATATTTTATATGCTATTCTCAACCATCCTCACCCTAAGATTGTGGCTAGTAATCAAGTTTGTCATTTATATAAATATGAGATTGTGACTAGTAATCAGGTTTGTCTTTTATATAAATATGTGTGGGACTTAGAATGAAAATGGTTTGACAGACTTGGTTTGGACTAGGACATGATGTTGCACCCAATGGTGAACTTATGGTCATGGATGTAAGGTGGTGGGACCTTTCTATCATTTTCATGGAATATTCGAGCTACCTACCTTGACTTTAGACTTTGACTTAATGCAAACCCCCAACAAATTTTATAGAATGAAACGTAACGGTTTGTCACATAGCATTAGCAAGTTGCAGTGGTTTGATTTTTGAACGAAATCTTTGTCTTTCATGCCGTTTGAACCCACACAGAGATTCCAAACATGTGGCCAATAGCCGGTGGCTAAAAATCTGAATCTGAATTCAATATTTAAATAAATTGAGGATAAGTAAGCGAGTTTCTGGTTAAAGTGGTGGGCCGAAATTATTTGAAGCCACAAAGTCAAAAATGGTGCTTCCGATCTCGTGAAAAGTGGGACGTTGCCTTGCATTTTCTTGGTGACTTCTTGTCATTGCTCAAGTCTACGAAGACTTGGAAGTTGGCCCCATGCTTAGAATCCGTAGATTAATCGTACCTCAGTCATGGATAAACTTGTATGCTAGGTTACTTAATTAGCATATGCGTTGAGCGTCTCTTTAGAATCCCTAGATTAATCGTACCTCAGCCATGGATAAACTTGTATTCTATGTTACCTTAATTAGCATATGCGTTGAGCGTCTCTTTTTAAAATGATAAAAATTATCATAATTGTTATGAATATATGTTAATGTATTATTGTTATTTAAAAAAAATACGTTATTTAAAATAACATTCTGGTGGTTTATTTTTTAAATAGTATTTTGATATAGGTTTATTAACGCGTCTTTTTATGTTTAAGGAAGAGCTCTTAACTAATAAGTAGTTTAAGGTTTTTTCCACAAAGTCCAAAAATACATTCAACAAAAATGATACGAGGAAGAAAGCAATTATTCGTTGTAATTTTGTCAAGAGGTGCTCTCTAGCATAGTATAGAAGAAATGTTGTAATGTCATATCCTGCCCTATTATATTATCTAAATATTTTGACTAAATCAATTTTTTATTTATAAATAAGACTATTCTACTATTCACATTAAAAGTGTAAAATTACAACATGACGAGCAAAATGAACCAGCTGGCCAGAAGGGAAGGCAGCATGAAACAGAAAGTGTCGAGAGCACAGATGATGGACAAGACCATTTTTTGCAGTCCCGCGTAGGATCCAGAGGAACACAATTTAGCCTTCCTGAGCTTATCAGATTTACAAACAGTAGAAACAAAAGATTGACCTCGACACAACAGTAGATACACAAGATTGATAAATTAAACAAAAAAGCCCTCACTACTGGGCCGCATAACCTGTTAAGAAGCTCCAAAGCTTGATTAAACCTTCGGAATCTCCTCCACGATCCTGCACCATCCACCGTCAGCCAGGTCCTCGGCTTGGGCCTCCTCATTCTCGTTCGCAACCGGAGGCACAGGTGCCATCATTGTGTCATTGACGATGCTGGCCGGCGGTTCCATGTCTCGCGAGGAGCCTACAATTGGCATCGAGACTATTCCCTGGTCCTCCCGAAGAACACTGGATTCGCCCTCTTCTTGGGCTTCCTCTAGAAAGAGCACAGAAACATGGGCAATGATCCGAGGACGGTTAAGGGAACAGTTGAAAGTGAAGATTGCTGAGCCGAAGGAGGGCGAAGACGAGGAACCTGGGGAGCTGGTTCAAGAAATTGGCTGGGCCTCAGAATGCTCCCTCTTCCGCTGCTGGAGCGTGGATGCTGACTCGAGGTAGCATCACCGGAAGGAGGGCGAGAAGGAGCGCCCCAAGTGGTGCCTCTGCGACTGAGCATTCTTTTGCGGAGCCGAGGCATGACACCAGAGACAACACCGTAATGGATTACAGAACAGACCACCAAAGAGATATATCTCAGTTCAAACACACAGGCTAGCGGATGGGAGCCCAAAGCAGTAGCGGGAGACGGAGAAGTAGAGCTAGAGCCCAACCAACATGGAGGCTTTGAGCTAGCTGAGCCAAAGCCCAACCAACACAACGCAAGGAACAATAGAGTAAACCCATGGCGAAGTCTAGTTAATAAGCATTTTCCCCTGCCTCGAGACCCTCTCGCCATAACATGGCATTCATGGGAGCCGAGAGCCGATACCAGCCAGCACGTGCAGAGATGGACAACATATTAATGTTACCAACAAACATTCCCTTACACCCTGTTAAACTCACCTGCATGTGATCCTCCCTCCACATGGCTCCTGGTCCGCTGTACAAGGCTGGCAGGTGGCGGCTCTGCTTCGCCCACTCCAGTCCCATCGCAATGAAGGCAGCCTTATACACCCGCATCTGGGGTTGACTAAGTCAAATTACATAATAATAAAAATAAAAATAAAAATAAAATTATTAATTATAATTATTAATTAAAACATTTTGATTCATTTGAGTCACATACAATAAAATAAAAATTAATAATGATAATTAACGTGTCTCTTTATGTTTAAGGAAGATGAGCTCTTAACTAATAAGAAGTAGTTTAAAGTTTTTTCCACAAAGTCCAAAAATACTTTCAACAAAAATGATATGAGGAAGAAAGAAAATATCCCTTGTAATTGTGTCAAGAGGTGCTCTCCAGCCTAGTATAGAAGAGATGTTGTCATGTCCTATCATGTTATCTAAATATTTTGAGTCATTCAAATTACATAACAATAAAAATCAAAACAAATAAAATTTAAAAATAAAATTATTAATTATAATTATTAATTAAAACATTTTGATTCATTCGAGTCACATAAAATAAAATAAAAATTAATAATGATAATTAATAATGATAATTAATAATTAAATCAACCTAGATATATCTTAATTATGAATATATCAAACTCCGAGAGCGATCACATCTCTTGAGATGCAAACCTCTTTTAAAGCGAAAAGAGATTTGATCCCTCTCGACACTTTATAGATCCAAAATTAATATGGATTTAGGTTGATCATAACTAAAATAACATTCAATATAATCATATCATTTAATCTTCGATATATAAAATCAAATACTACCCAATTATAATTTAACTATGACATAAAACAATATATTAAATAAATTTACCTTATAATGTCATATACAAATATTTTACTTAAAAGATATTAATATGATAAAATAATATTATATTTATCATATACTAATATGATTATTAGTTCTATAATGTTTTTTATTTTTATTTTTTTGTTAGAAATTTATTTATATAATGCTACAAGTCATTCATATATATATATATATATATATATATATATATATATATATATATATATGTCTTATTTTATTTTTTCTCAATAAAATAATTAATTTTCTCCATTTTCAGGGAGGGAAGTGGCTCGCAAGGGGACACCTTGCCACCACCTCATTATTACAATTAATTCATGGTACACTTGAGTGACCTTCCACTATCTCTTGAATGCAAACCATACACGTTATTTATTCATCCCCACATTGTGACTTTCATTTCCAATCCTCAAGTTAACCTCACCATTTTGGGCACCTCTACACCATCTGCTCTCATAAAGTTTGTGTTCCTTGCCACTGACAATGCAACTCCTCTGCGACTGCACAGTATACTCAAAGGAAACCTACCTTTCTAGTAACAGAACCTTCCATCCCCATTGTGGTTCCCCTCTTTGTTTTCAACGAAAGTCCAAGTCCCTTGACCTAGGCTCCTCACTCCCATCTTTTCCCCTCAACATTCCAATTTCACAGCCTCTTCCTTAATCATGGGGCTTGACAGGGCTCCAATGCATACTTAGTGGATATTCCAGCACAATGTTGGTTGATTTCAAAGTCAATTTGATGTAGATATTTACAATTTCACTCGCTCTTTAGCAGCATCACTACAAGCTAGACACAACTATTCCTTTTTGTTTTTCTAGAAATCTAGTATATCATACTAAGTTTTGGCAATAAAACATTTTTTATAATACTTTTCTAAAATTTTGGACCATAAATTTACTATTTCACTACTAATATGGTTTTCCAATACCAAACCATGACCATAATAAGTCAATAATAACTTTATATATATATATATATATATATATATATATATATATATATATAATTTTAATAAATAAATTTCATAAAATTTATATATATATGAATGAAGTAGGAACTAACCTAAATAATATTTCTAATCTTTAACCTAGTAAAAATACCAAATATTAGACAATGACACATGAAGTTGATATTTTGTGTTCTATATAAATAATAAAAATATTATGAGGAAGGTATTCATAGAATATATGGCTAAAAATAATGGAATGAAAAGGATAAGCCACATCTTAAGAGAGGGACATAAATATGACATGGTTGAAAATTTAAATAAAATGAAAAAGATAAAATAAATTTTATGAGAGAAACAGAGATAAGGTATTTAAATACAATGAAAAAGATAAAATAAATTTTAAGAGAGAAACAAAGATAAGGTGTGGTTGAAATAATGAGAAAAGACAAAATCTTAAAAGAGATATAGACGAAATATAATTAAAAATGTAAATGTAATGAAAAAATAAGATAAGTTTCAAGAGAAATATAGATAAAATATGGTTGAAATTTTAAATATAATGAAAATATAAGATAAATTTTAGTTTACAATGATGAGGACTTTATTTATTCAATTTTTAAAAATTGTTTAAAGCAAAGTATGTAATGATGTAATAAAAAAAACTTTAAAGTTACATGATTTGATTTATTGTTATTATTATTAAGGTGAATATTGTATTAATTGGAAAAGTTGGAATGAAATGGATAGTCCATGTATGTTTTCATTAGGGAAATCTGACCATAACCAAAAAAGAATCACATGAACAGAGGATTGAGATGCCAAAAAGCAAAAGGAAGATACAAAAAGCTGAGTGAGATTGAAGTTTTTCCTTGAGATGTACTAGCTAGAGAGAGTTACAACAGAGAACATATAAAGAAAAGACATGAGAAATTATTCTAAGGGCTCTAAATAAGGTACAACAATCCAAACAAGTGATTTTTCTTGCTCATGAGTGGTGCTTCTCATAGGAGGTAAGTCAACGTGTTGTTATAGTCGATCCAATCTACGATCCATGGTGTTCAAGTGGGAGTGGAGGCACTCTAGAGAATAGAGGACATCATCCCTATGCTCATGTTTGTCCACTAATGTAAACCCCAAAATAAACTTTAGCTGTCAGTATAAATCTATGGTTTTCATGTACTAGTTGAAAAACTCTCTAGTGTGCCCTATATCAGGGAACCAATCTGCCCATTCAACTAATACTTTAGTTTTAGAGAGGGAAAATCCATGTGAGGGAGACTCACTCTCAGATCTAGTAATTTCTTCCAAAATAGGATCAAGAGTAAGCTCCTTAAAGATTCCTATGAATTCCTACAAATGTTGGTGCCTATGGGATTGCCTGTCTGGGCCCTCTTTTAATAGTATGTCGCTCCCATATGCACCTTGCTGCTTTGATGTGGAATGTTAGTGAATGTAAGTTGATCTTAATGATGTTGACACATAAAGAGATCATTGTATAGTTAAGGCTTCTAGCTAATTAACCACCCCTTTGATGTACTCAAAATGTGTCATTGTCTAGACACAAGCTCTGCCATCTAGGGAAGAACCAATTGTGCTTCCATCTTTCTTATTTTTCCTGATTAATAATCCTAAAAATACACTCTTCCATCAAGTGTGTCTTAAGAACCAGGAGTTCCCCACAATGTCAGTGAGCAGGACTTGATAGTAGCTAGTGTAACCTATATAGGATAAGAAGTTGCAGGTGAAGGGGATCAATAGTGGAAATTTCAGCCCAAAAGTGGCCTCCTAAGGAAAAAGAATAAAATAATAAATAAGAGTTATGAATTTTGGAGGGAAAAGAAGAAAACTACTTTTTAAAATTTTGAATTCTTATTTGCATGTGATTTCTTGCTATCATCTACCCCATAAGATGACAGGGAAGACTTCCCCTCTCTAGAGTGATAAATATCAATGTTTTGTTTGTAGTTATATTTTATCTCTTGGTTATGCTAGTGGTTTATTTGGTTCAAATTTTGATAAGTTTAATAGCACGTATTTTGTATAGATAAAACCTATTGAGTTACAGTTTTATCAAGCTATGAAAAGGTTTAGGTATTTGGTTTATTGGTTTGGATTTTTCATCGTAGCCTCTATATCTTAGGGAGGTTTCAACCCTAACCCACATCACTTCATATTGATTCCAATTGGAAATGGAACCCGAGTTTTACAATGGACCTCCCTTTAGTTAATTCCAGTGTTTTTCAGTTGGTACATTAGAGGAAATTTCCGCCTTAAAGTGCCCATGAAATTTTCATGTAATTTCCATTTCATAATATGTAAACCTATCAAAATACTTTAAATTTAAAAGTAGGTACATATAAATATTTTGGAGGGAAAACAAGTAAAACTACTTTTTTAAATGGATTTTTGGCTTATATCCTTATAGACTTACTCAAATTTCAAGTGTAGACACTCGTTAGATGCGGAATTAAATTGCACATCCAACGCGTACCCAAAAATAAGAATTGAGCCTATAATTTTAATAAGGTTGTCGTTTCCTGGCCCTACGAAGTCAGTAGCAAAGTAAACCACTAATGACCATATGCATCTTAAATCATTGTACCACAAGCATAAAAACCCCTTTTCTCATGCATAATCATTACTATTCCAATTAATCTTGATAAACCAAGAAGCACCATTAGGCAAGACAAAGGGAAACAAAATTTTACCTTCCCACTACTACTTTTCCTGGTGATTTGGAATGGAATTTGACACTCCAGGTTAGAAACTTTTCCAACATTATTCTATACTGATATAAACTAGGCTTGTCTCAAAACCATTATGAGTCTACCAATGTAGACAACTAGCATTTTCTACCTTTCCATCCTCTTTCAAGCTTCACAAACCAGTATGAAACAAATTGCAGATGTCATTGTTCTGCATGTGGAGCACCATAGTGTTCGTGATTCTTTCCACAGTCTCACCACCTTCGTTCTTCTCCAGAATGATCAGGTGAGTTATGCTTGATTAATGATTGGTCTATGTGAACACTGCTTTGTTTAACTCCGGTTTGGGATGGACTGTCATGTCCCACACTCTTTAGCCAAAAGGGGGGGGGATAGCTTCCCCCATTTTTCTAAACATCACCCCACCTAACGTTAATAATTATTTTTATCAAAATTTACTTACATAATTTTTAATTAAAATATAAATTTTTAATATATAAATGGCTTTGGATATTTTCAAGAACACTAAAAACCATTATCATATTTAAATTTTGTAATTTGAATGACTAATATTCATGATAAATTATTCTTTGAATTTTTAATTAAATTTTGAAAAGAAATATTTAAAATATAACCCAAAAAATATAAATTATTATATATTTATACTAAGTCTATAATAAATTCAAAAACTAGATTTATATTCTATGATTTGGGATTTAGACTTTTGTGACATGAATTATGTTGAAATGCTTTTGGATCAATCGCATAAGGTTTTTTGTTTATCGACATTTTGAACCATCATATGTAGTTCATCATATTATATTCATCTTGATGATGAGCCACATTTGTGTAGAAATTCCATGTAGATTCAAAATGCTAATTGTAATTTACTAAAACAATAGACTTGAATCTACTATACTCATCAGTAGAAACAATTAAATGATCGTGAAATCACGAAGCGTACAAGAGAAAGAATTCAATCAACACATTAAATGATTATTTCCTAGGGAAATCCATAGCTAAAAAAACCTTGCTACCTGTATATTGCATTAGTCAGAAAATATGAGAAGATTACAATGTTTTGCTCAAGCTCGAGCAATCTTTGCACTATCTCTATCTGTCTCACAACTTGTTAGACAAACCCATGCCAATACTTAACCAATTTTCTTCTTTCCCAAGTCCTTATCTCCTTGCATTGTTTCCTTGGGAACTAGCCCCTATTAATTAGGGAAATTCCTCAAAGGAATTATGCGATCCATCATAGGCCTTCCTCTGCCTACATGCACCACTTGTACAATTCGAATGATTATGAAACTGATAGTACATTATCCCTGAACTCTAATCTCAATTGGGTAACTCTCAAATCTAACATGCATAAGTTAATTATGAGTGAATCATTAGTTAACTAGTTGGTCACTGTAGGGAGCACCCCACTCCTAGACCTCCCACTAGTTTCTCAAACAATTGGAACTAGTTTAACTTACTTTAACTCAGTTAAACTGGATTAATTAATTACAACTCAAAATAAACTCAACCAGGGCTCCTATAAAGTAGGGAACACTCTACATGACTTAAGTTAAACCCTCATCTTGAATTAAATGAGCCAACTAAGTCAAATTAACTTAGTTAACTAATACAAGTTGTCATGTGATGTAGAATTACAATTTTATTCCTAATTTAATTCAAGGACAAAATTAAATTAGGATTTTCTTGTTGCATTTTCAACACTCCCTCTCAACAAGAAAGGGATTATTTTCTACCCCGATCCTACCTCTATGAAACTCGAATTTGCATATGGATAATGCCTATGTCAAAATATCTACATCTTGTTCCTTTGTAGGAATGTACTCCAGCAACATGATTCTCCTCTGCACACAGTCTCGTAGATGGTGATACCAGATGTCGATATGCCTAGACTGATCATGAAAAATTGGATTCTCAAATAGTTTTATACAACTCTGATTCTCACAATAAATCATTGTAGGATCCATCTGCTAACCAAATAACCCAACAAGAATATTCCTCATCCAGATAGCTTCACAAGTTGCTTGACTAGCAGCCATGTAGTCTGCTTCTTCCAAACTAAGTGTAAGTGATCATTGCTTTCTGTTGTACCAAGAAACTACTGCTAACCCAATACTGAAGATTCCCCCTGATGTTCTCTTCCTATTGGATGGACTCCCCACCCAATATGCATCTCTGAAGCATTGAATATTCACTCCCTTTGTTCGTCTCTACCAAAGACCAAACTGAGTGGTACCTCTGAGGTATCTCAACTCACATTTAGTTGTATTCCAATAGAGTTTGGTTGGATTAACCATTTCTTGACTAAGCTAGTTAACTGCAAAACATATGTCGAGTCATGTGTTCACAAAATACATAAGTAAACCCACAAGCTTCCTATAAATAGTAGCCTCCACTACTTCACCTGAAGTAGCATATTCCTTCCTCCAATTACCTGCTAGAGGAGCCTCCATGGATTTGTTGCTCTCCATGTGTAACTTCTTCAATATCTTGTTGGAATGCTTTCCCTGGGAGACAAATAGTTCCTCATCTCCTTGCCATACTTCCATAGCAAGGAAATAATGCATGAGCCCCAGGTCCTTCATCTTGAATTCTCTTGCAAGATCCTATTTGGAAGATTTTACCAACTTATCATCACTTGTTAGAATTAAATCATCAACATAGAATACTATAATAAAAAATTTACCTCCAACCACAATATGGTAAAGGTTTGCATCTACTTCACTTTTGGTGAAGCCCAACCTAGTGAAATAGCTGTCAATCCTAGTGTACCAAGCACAACGTGCTCATTTCAATCCATACAATGCTCTCTTGAGTCTGCACACATGCAACTCTCTATTGAAGGTCTCAAATCCTTCCAGTTGCTCAATGTACACCTCTTCCTCAATCACACCATTGAGGAATGTTGTCTTCACATCCATCTGATGTATCTTCCATCCCATCTACACTAAAATTGCTACAATAGATTTGATTGTAGAGTACCTTTCTATTGGAGGAAAGGTATCCTCGTAATCAATTCCCTCCACTTGAGAGAACCCTCTATCCACAAATATGGCCTTGTGTTTCTCCATATTCCCATTTGTTGCTTGCTTTACCTTGTAAAGCCATCTAGAACTCACCACTAATATGTCTACTGGTCTTAGGACCACTTCCCAAACACTGTTTATGATACTGAAGTCCTACTCCTCTACCATGGCAACAACCCATACTAGTTGTTTCACTGCTTCCTTGAAAGAGGATGGCTCAATCTCTACACTCTCACTCATCAGATCCATGTAGCCAGTGTTCCAATCTTGTGACCTCCTCTTCATGTGATGTGGTGTGGGTGCTCCCACATTCTCTCTAACATCATGCATCAATATCGCAGCCTCGCTAGTGCACTTCCTTCCATCTCTGGAAGTCTCTGCATGAGTGGGTGCTTCCACTCTACTCCTATGCATGTGGCTACTCCACCTCATCATGAAGTTCTTCCTTTGGAGCTAAAAGTTCCTCATCTGCATGTAACTAATGCTCCTTCTCAGGGGAACATCTCATGGCCTTCTCTTCATCGAACTTCACATCTCTACGAACCAATGTCATCCTGTGAGATGGAAGGTACACCCGACAGTTTTGACGTGTATCAGTGTACCCCACATGACCCAATATTCAAGGATATTTTCTTGGTTTTAACTCTCAAGTGAAAAAGTTCCCCAACTTGGAACTCCTTGTGCACCCTATGTTGAACCACATATATTTTATGTTTGTCCTATTCCACCTTCAGATTATACCCAATGACATGCATTTGCTACTTCATCCCCTTTAACATATCAAGCCCAACGAGAACCCAACTCAGTATATCACTCCAGCTAATAGGGGTATTGCAACTCCTTCCATAAAGTGCCTCAAATGGACTCATTTTCATATATTCTTAGTATCCATTGTCATAGGAAAATTCTACAAGTGGAAGGTACTCTTACCACTTCCTTAGCTAGTGCCTTCCATACATCCTCAACATATCTTTGAGGATTTTGTTTTTCATCTCTGTTTCCCCATCCATCTATGGATGATAAGTTGTACTGAAAGCTAATTCAGTCCCTAGGTTTGCAAATAGCTCCTTCCAAAACTTTGAAGTGAACTTGGCATCTCTATCTGAGATAATCTTCTAGGAACTCCATGTAGTCTTACGATTTCCTTTATGAAAACTTGTACCAATTCACTCATTGAATTAATGGATTTGACTACTACAAAATGAGCTACCTTGCTCAACTTGTCAATCACCACCATAATGGCATCATGTTGTTTGGAGGTTCTTGGAACACCAGTAATGAAATCCATGGAGATCACTTCCCATTTCCATTTTAGAATGGGGATGGGATACAATAAGCTTCATGGATGTTTACATTCAGCCTTCACTTGCTGGCATTCTATGCATCTGGCAATAAAATTAGCCGCTTCCTTCTTCAAATTAGACCAATAATTCAATTTGTTAATCACCATGAGAGTCTTTTAGTATCCTGGATGTCTGAAATATGGCATAACAAGGAACTCTTTCATTATAACCATCATTAAATATTTGTTGTTTGGCACATATATTATGTTCTTGAATCTAATCAGACCTTCATCTGTGAGATGGTATTCCTCATTCTTACTATCCTTGCTACCTTATTGTAGCATGTCTTTTATTTGTTGATATTTCTCATCATGCTGCTTAACGCTTTTGCTTTTCTCTTAAAGATTGGCTCCATGAGAACTTATGACTACTAAATGGTTTATTTTCACCCTCCTGTTGAGTGCATCTACTAATATTTTCTCCTTTCCCTTTATATATCTGATTTCAAAATTGAATTTGTTGAGTGTGGCCAACTAGCGTACCTGCCTTACATTTAACTTGGGTTGTGAAAATAAATATTTCATCCCTCCATGATTAGTCATTAGGGTAAATTTTCATTCCAAGAAGGTACTGTCTCCACATCTTCAATGCATGAATAATGGTGGCTAATTCCAAATATTTAGTTACATAACTCTGCTCATGTTCATTTAGCTTTCAGGACTCATAGCACACCACTTACCCTTCCTACATTAACACTCCACCGAGTCCCTCCTTACAAACATCCTTGCACACACAAGAAATCATTTTCAAGATCCATTATGCTTATTATCAATGCATTGGTCAATATTTGCTTCAATTGATAAAATATGATTACACAATCCATTTTGCATTCAAATATCTTCCCCTTCTTCTCCAAGGAAATGATCGGGTGACCCATCTTGGAGAATTTTTTTATGAATATTTTGTAGTAGCTTGCCAGTCCCATGAAGGACCTCAATTCAACCACATTTTTAGGTGTTAGCCATTCCATGATAGCCTTAATATTTTCTCGGTCAACTAAAACCCCTTCCCTTGAGACAATGTGTCCTAAGTAATGAATTTGTGATTGAAAAAAATTGTATTTACTAAGATTTTCATAAATCCTATGCTCCCTTAGCAATTTCAATATTTCTTCCAAGTTCTCTTTGTTCTCCTCTTTGGTCCTTGAATAAACCAAAATGTCATCCATGAAGACTATGGAAAACTTATCCGAATAAGGGAACAATGCATTGTTCATAAGGCACATAAAGGTCGCAAGTGCATTGATAAGCTCAAAGGGTATTAACAAAAATTCATAATGGCCATACCCAATGTTCTGGAATTTTTTTGTGGATGTCCTCATCTTTTATACATAACTGGTGATATCCTGAGCTTAAATCAATCTTGGAAAATATTGTTTCTCCTCTCAGCCGATCAAACAAATCATCAATCACTAGTAATGGATATTTTTTCTTGATAGTTACTTTATTTAACTTCATGTAATATTTTCATAATTTAAGTGTGTCATCTTTCTTCTTTATGAATAGGACTAGTGCTCCCCATGGAAACACGCTTAGTCTTAAATAATCTTTATCCAATATTTCTTTAAGCTATAATTTAAGCTCAACTAGATTTAGTGTACTCATCCTGTAAGGTGCCTTGGATGTTGGAGCTGCTTCTGGCATCTCAATGGAGAAATCAACCTCTCTATGAGGAGCTAATCCTGGGATTTCTACCAGAAATACATTTTCATACTAGTGCAACACTGGGTATTGCTTCAACAGTTTGGTCTCCTATTCTTCAATGTTGTTAAAGGATTTTCCATTACTTGAAACCTGCACTGAAAATAAATGGCAACCTTTCTTGATGCTTCTCTTGGCTTGCATGGTTGTGATCAACTTTACTGAAGTAGGATTTCACCTTCTTTACAACAACCTTCTTTATACATGCTCATCTACACACTCATTTTCTTTTCCAAAACGATCAACTCTGGTCCTGTGTGCATATAGCCAATCCATGCCTAACAACATGTTGCATGCACCCAATGGTAGCACAATGAGGTTTGCTATTGCTAGAATCTCATTTAATTAAATTAGGAAAGCCTTCACCCAATATTCATCCTTCTTCTTTATTCCCGTGGCTAATTGAACTAGCCAGGATTATTCATGTGGCTGTTGTTTCAATTTACATTGTCTCCTGAGCACAGGGATAAAATAGCTATAATTAGAACCAAGGTCAATCAAAACAAAAATGGTTTTATTGAAAATATTACCTTCCATCTTGATTATGGATGCCTGATGTGTAGATCCTGGGGATGCCATATGCCAGATCTCCCATAGTCTACACCTCTTGTGCACTATACAACCTTAGACCAACTTGTTAGTGTTGTGGGAAATCCTTCCTAAAGTGAATTTTGACCGCACTTCCAACACTTATATGAACTCTTCCCATAACTATTGGCTCCTCCTTGAGTAGAAAATTCCTTTCCAGTAGTGTTGAGCCTTTGTTGACTCTCTTGAGTGGCATGGTCATTATGTAATTACTTAACGACTTTCTGCCATTTTCCCCTAAATTTGGACTTTTGTTTAGGCTTCCAATCAAATCAAAAAATTTCCTATGCTTGGATTGAACATAACAGTTTTTCATCTTCTTAATGGAATCATTCAATGTATGAAGCTCATGGACCTCAATTCAATATTTAAATGATAGAGGTATCCCAATCATAAACCTTTGGATTTTGGCCTTCCCATCTTTAAGATATGGCACATGCCTTAGGTACTCCAGAAACTTGGTGACATACTCATCATCCATCATTTGTCCCATTTTGACTTGATAGACCTCTTTTGCCTTGCTATCATAGTAACTGTCGAATAAATATTTTTATCTGAATATCCTTTCAAATCCATTCCAACTCAAACCCTCTTCAGTTATGCCTCTAAAATTTTTCAAATCTTCCTACCATATGTCTACATTTCATTTCAGGCTATAAGTGGCTACCCTTGCTTTCATGTCCTCAAAATAGTTATGGATCCTGAAGAACTTCTTCATTCTAAGTATCCAAGCTTCTACCTCTTCATATTTCTTCATCTCTCCATTAAATGAAGGTGATTTTTCCTTATTAACTTCTTATGGAATGTGGTCCCTTTCCTCCTTTATTTAATGTTGATAGTAACAATGGTGATACTATATACTATTAGTAGGACTAGAATGTTCGCCAAAATGATGTCCATAAGTGCTAGTTATTCTCACGAAGGTACTCATGGTGCATTCACTCTCACAGTGTCTTCACTTTACTTTTGTGTTTCTTCTTATACTTGCTTCCATCTACTCCATTTTTTCTCTCCTCTAGTTCCAAAGGGCTCTCCATGTCTTTATGACTAGCCCCTAGCCCATATTATCTCTGTCTCTGCAACTATGAGAGGTTTTGCAATATGACTGCATTTACCTTCACTTGTTTTTCCTAAACCCTTACCAACCTTTCATTATATTCTTTGAAGCTCCTTATCTTGGCTCTTAGATTCCTCAAGGTATCCATCCAGTCAGGATATTTTACCCCTCACCCTTGGCAATTGATCCTTCTTCTTTATTTTTCCTAACCTATTGATTTCCATGTTGTGACTTAGCATAGCTATATTGTACCACTATGGTCCTCATTCTTATATATTTTTCTATCTTTTGCTGCTTGAGATGTGTTGTTATTAACACATAATTGTTAGAGATATTATCACACAATGAATGACAAGAAATCATGTTCATGCTCTTGTTATTTCCAAGTTGTTATAGTAAGGTCATATGCAACAAATAGTCCATGTTAGCACACCAACATCTGTTAATCAATCTTTTCTAACATCAATATACATGCCCGATTAGTCAACAAAATATACATGTTGACACAAGTTATTAGCTCATTAATAGCAATTGGAACATATCAATTGTTAGTTCATGCTACATTATTAGTCATGAAATAAACACATCAATCATACATGCAATCAATTATTCTGAAAGATGCTTTTAACACCTAAATTTTATTGTTGTTAATTTTCTAAAAATCAACATGAATCCCCTTTGCAGAAGCCTACTGCTACTTTCCCTTCATATAGCCCATCTAGTACAAGTGTTGAAATCTATGCTCTAATACCACTTTGTCACACACACCCTCCTAATCCCCACTAAAACATCAGTTAAAAGGAGGTGTTTACTGTGTTGACTCACGATCCAAGGTGTTGTTATGGAAATGGGGTCTAAATTTTTTCATGTTTTCATCTAACTCACAACTTCAATTAGACATCATTATTGTGTCCATCTCTTCTAGACGATTCTAGTGATATAAACTTTTACTTCAATATGACCTATGGATGAAGAGATATAATCATTGAATTTCTGAAAAATTAGAAGGTATCGTGTCATCAACCTATCCACGTGGCTATCCTACCCAAACTGTCGCTTCCACCTGGAAATGGTATATTGGATGCCGACATGTTCATGGTATTGGTATTCATAATCCCTACATATATTTGTTATTTATATAAACTATGCCTATGTACTCCAACCACATATTATTATATGAATATATATAGATTGATAAACTATCAACTGTTATCAAACCTTTGGTTACCCAAGCCCATTACCTCGACCCTTCCTCACTTACACACTTTACATTTTCTCTAAGGTAGGTCTTCCAGGTTGACCTGTCTGTAGGTATACCCTCACATAATTGAACAATTTATCAGGCTCAAATGTTCACCACCATAGCCCAAGATTATGACATCTTGCATCCTTTTTAAACTCTCTCTACTGCTGAAATTTCGGGGTTCGACCTCCGGGCTTATGTGTTTTGGCAGTCCACACCTCCACACCTAGAATTCTCCCATTTTTCCACTTCGATGACTTTGTTTCAACCATGGCAGCCCAACGTCGAGTCATACCACCTCTCTCTTGAAAACTGCACCTTGTCACCTCCAGGAGATGGACTCTAGGATAGACATATTATCGTCAACTACCATAATATTCCCCGGCTCAACAGACCCTGCCTTCCACTTCCTAATTTTCTGATAAACCATTTTTCATGGTGGGTTGGTTCTCTTGTTGGCCAATGCATGGCCTCCACATCATTCAAGCCTCGTTTGCGTCGCAGGCCCTACCACATTGTCCTGGTCCTTTTCAACCCAACTTTTCTCTTACATGACATTTTGTGGGATTTTAGGATGTAACCTTTGAGCTTACATCGTCCTAGGTTCCTTCTTAGTCATCAATCTCTCATACTAAATAGTGTCCCTTCATCACGCTACCCTATCACTTAGTTATGCATTGCGGTTGTATGGTTAGCAATCTAGCTATCCCATCGACTATCGTGCAACCCGATAGATCCATCTAGCTCATGGATAAGGTTAAGAGGTTGAGAATATGAGCTACAATATTTCTCCCACTATTTATGATACACCATTCATAAAATAATTCATCCATGGCTCGGTTGTGCTGGTACTACAAATGTCTGCACTTGTGTTAGAGTCAAACCATAGCCATTAAGAATTCATGAAGCACACTCTGGTGCTATCCATCCTAAGCTTACCACAATAAAACCATTTCAATATTCCTAGTGACAGAAATAAAAGGCACAGTTCAAGGAATTATCCTTCAAGGCTAGGGACTTGTTGATTCATTCTCTCAAAGATCCGTGGTCCCTTGGGTCCTGTGGTTCCTTTGAGATGATAATGGTCAATTGATCATGCTAGAGCATCTAAGATATTTGTTTTAGGGGTTTTTGTTTTCGTTTTTATGAAGGACCAATACATAGAAAAAACTATAAGAATGATGTATTAACTCTTTTAGATTGTACTAATAGATAATCGAAGGGCTACTATTTGACTTCACACAGTGATTTGAATTTATAAGGTGTTTAGAAAGAATAGTAAGGAGGTATTATTAATTTAGCTTTCAGACAGAAAGATAAATTATCATAAGTGAGAAAACCTTTGTCCAATGTTCAAAAGTTAAACAAACTATGCTTAAGATTACATAAGATGCTGACAATTTTATGATTTAGAGGGAGCTTTTTAGATAGACAGTCCAATATCTCAGTGTCTCTATGATAATAAATTCAAAAAGGAATTTTAAGAATAATTGTAACACATTTATTCTCACATGATATCTCTGTGAAAATTAAACATATGTAGAATAAACATAATGAATGAAACACATGAAAAACCTACAAAAGAAAACGAAACTGTATGAGACCAAATTCAGAATCCTTTGCTTTATTATCAGTGATCTACAAACAACTTGTACATCAATGCTTTTACAAAATTTCTCATGAAAAGTATCACCTTTAATAACTCATAGAAGAGAGTTATTTATACAAGTTCTAAACAAAATATCCTAAACTAATTACAAGATAGCTTGAAAGAAGATAGGAAAAGAAAAATTGTTGCATGATGTGTCCCTATTAGATAGGAAGTTGTTGATGATTGTTCCTTCAAAATCTGATGTTGTTGTCTTCTTGTTGGAATGAAAAGTTAATCAATTGTTTCACACAATTGATCCCACCTTTTCTCACTAGGTATCTCGAGATTTACCATCCTTCTAAGTATCTCATCAACTTCGGTATATCTCTCAAAATTGGGTTTGGTGAGAAAAATATGACCAATTTCATATTTAATGGAGAGGTCTAAGATTAAAGCTTCCATAAACTCCTTGCCAGTAATCTGCCTTTTTATCCCTGCAAATTGATTGTTGTCTGCTGCAATGGTATAAAGCCTTTCACAGTAATCCTCCAATTTTACTAGCTGATCATTTGATGATACTATCTCTGGTAAACCTTTCTTATGTAATATACTGAATTTAGAGTGAAACCTCCTGACTGTAGTGTTCAAAGCATCACACTTTGTTTTTAGCTGAGTTAAGAGATTCTTCTTCACTAGGACTTTCTTAATTTCCAAAATAGTAGTTGTCCTGTCTGGAATGTTCATCTCTTGTAACCATTGCCTAGCCTTAGAATGCAGTACCCTCATCATTCCTGATGCTTCTTTAGGTTTTGTGCCCAATGTTGCCTTCTGGGTCTCTATCTCTGCTCTACATCTAACAATTAGTTCTTGCTGCTAAAAAATGATTTGTATGGATGGTCGTACTTCTGTGATATAGTGGCTAATATCTAACCAGATATATTCTTTGGCTTGGGCTAAAGTGTCTGCCATTAGAGTATTTCTTTCTAATTGTTTAACCTTGAGCTCTAACATATGTGACTTCTGCATTTTTTCTACATGCAAGGTATCATTTTTTACCTTTTGTGACTCCAGGGCTTGGAACTTCTGGAGTAATTTCTCATTTTTTTGTTTATGTGCTTGTAGCTCCTGTGATAACCTTGTTGTTTCACGTGTTGCTGAAGATGAGGCAATGTCAGTAGGAGATGAACTTAAATCTGCACTTGTCATTGGAATTATTATCGTTGTGGTCACAACAATCTGTGTTGTATCTTTTTCCTTGAGCATCTGTTCTATATTCTCCTCCATTTTATTGATCTATATGTTTTGCTCAATAATGAGCTTTAACATCTCCTCCCTATGTTGTTCATTTTCTTCCATTTCTTTAGTTTGTGGATCCTCAGTTGAAGGCAGCTTCAACTGTTTCTTCAAGGCTGTAATCTTAACATTCTTCTTTTGCAGTATTTATTCAACTGCTTTATAGTCTTGGGGATCATATCCAATCTTCATAATGATATCTTCTAAATATTTGAATTTGGTATCATTAGATAAGGATGACAACTTTTCAATCTTAAGCTATGATTGTACATTGGACAAAGCAGTTCTAAGCTTGGAAAGAGTCATGGCAGTTGTGGTCATTATTGAAAATAGCATCTCACCTGATTTCCTATACAAATCCATTTGATCAATGGGATGTATCTAGTTTACATCAAATGAGAAGATGGTATTCTTGTGTTATATTATGGATTTAGGAAATGGAATCTGAGCCTACAAAAATTTCATTTGCATGCTTCCTCTTCACTGTCGAAGGCAGAGAGAAGTCTATGTTGAGAAGTGGATGTCTGTTTCCAAAACTGACTATAAACTTGATATTTAAGACTTTAATTCTTTTTCTTGATTTCTAAAAATGTTGAGAATATATTAGTATCCCCCACGGAGCTAGTCTCAGTTGATTGGATAATCTCCATAGGTTCAGTTGAAGAAAGAGTTGAAGAAGTAGAGGCAGGCTTGGGATCAGAGATCCCTGCAGATGAAACATCTCCCAATTCTCCAAGATCAATTATCTCTAGTGGCTTACTTCCTGATGACATTGACAACCCAACTTTCAACTACTTTTGCAAGATATAGTACTTTTTACCTGGTTCTATAGCTCATTGAGTTTCTTCTTTGCCTCTTTTATGCTGAGTGCTCTATGTAGCTGGAGTCTTTATCTGAAGAGTTGATATAACATGTTCATCAGATTCTGTAAGAGTACCTTCAGACCATTTCTCCTAGTTCATGAACTTCTCCAATTCTGGCCTGGGAGTATGGTTGTAAGGTGTTGCCTTCAACTGCACTCTGAGAGCTAAAATAATCCCAAAAGGATCATAAGACCAAGTGAAGATTGGCTAGAGGTTCATGTTCTTTAGCAATATGTCTGCTTATGTACCTGCAGAGCTAGTGTTACCGATGAAACTCCCTACTTTGGCTTTGAGTTTAAACTGTGATTTCTGTTGGAAATAATACTGAGAGGGGGGGGTGAATCAGTATTATCAAATCAATAAAACTTTTTCATTTCCATACTTAGATACGTATATGCTACTTCAGTTAATGGAACTTGCGTGTATACACAACTGTGTCTAATGCAACTAGCGTATATCCAGAATACTTATGATTCAGTTAATCCATTAAATGTTGATCTTTAGTTAGTGCATCAGAACTTCATTAACCATATGTATAGTAAGCAGGTGCAGTAAAATAGAACTGATCATCACACACAGGAAGCACACATGAACACCATGATATAAGGTGGAAACCCAATGTGGGTGAAAACCACCTGCTGCAAATCATCTCTATCTTCTTTTAATAAGACACTTCATTTTACAATATTTCTGTACTGGTGCAGTCTTATACCAATACACAGGTTTCTACCTGCAGAAGGCTACAACCTTCTCTCGTTCTCCAGACTCTCCTGGATGGGAGCTACAACCCTCTTAGCTCTTGTACTAGCTGATCCATTTACTAGTACGTAGGTGCCTGCCTACTGAATGCTTCAATATTCACTCGTTCTCTAGCTGCTATTGGAAGGGAGCTACCACCCCCTTTTCTCTTGTACTAGCTGATGTACTAGTACGTAGGCGCCGTCCTACAATCTCCTTTCATCCTCCAGGGACCACATTTCCTACATTTTCAGACTGAATACTCTTGAAGCACAACACTATAATATGAAGGCCACGTTTCATCAAATTTTCATACTGGACCCATAAATATCATTGAAGCACAAAACATTCAATACTAGCATCATCAATTTCTGAATCACTTAAACACTGAAACCCTGTCAACAATACAGTCATCAAAACACATAGCAGAACACTGAACCTTGCAACAATATTCAGAACCAATTGTATCATCAAAATCATGCATCAGAGTGCATACACTATTTGGAAGTGTTGAACCAGCGTGTATACACAACTTCACCAAAGCGAGCCAACGTATATGTCATTAATTACTTATTCATAACTTTGCTGCACTTCCTAACTTCAGACATACCCAAATCATTACATATAAAAAGGTAATACGTGTGTTAGCAACCATATCTAGTTCATCATATCACATAAAGATAAGTCATTCTGATCCTGATCCATTATAGATCTCATCCATCAATACTGAAGCTAAACATAATCAACCAATATGAATATGCAGAATACTGACACCAGTAAACAGTCATCAGAACTCATCAACAACCAAAATCACCTGTAACTTCAAACATCATAGCTCAAAATGTATACGCTACTACAATGAACCAAACCCGCGTACATATCTATAAATATTCAATCATGACTTGCAGCGATTTCAAACTTAAGTTATACCCAATTTAGATCATTACATGCGTCAGTATACAGATCTAGAATAAACATAATCAACCATATAGAGATAGTTCAAAACCATTTGATTCCAATCTATCCTTAGATCTTGTTCTCCATCAACTGGTGAGATCCCTCCTTAGCTCAGATCAAGCAATGCATCATAAACCCATAACCTGTATACTGGATCTCATCCTTCATCAGATATTCAAGACTTTTTCGATGATCCTTGCCTAATGATCTTCTTCTCCTTTTATAGTCTTAGGCCTTGCTCAATACCATGGTCCAAAACCATAACAAACCAATACCATGGACCCAATACTTGGGATCAACACATTTGACGAGATACTATGGTCCAAAACCATAGGTTCAAATACCAAGGAATAACTACCACGGACCAAAAGTAAGTTCTCCAACATATACGCACTTTTCCTTTCATGAAAGTGCGTGTATACGCATACGCGCCTTTGTAACATCTAACCTGCGTGTATACACGGCTCGGTCATGATGAACCTGCGTATGTATATTTTCTCTTCATTCTTGTAGTCTGATCATCAATTCCTTGTTGCTGACCTACTGCACTATGATCTGTCATCTGTGTGATTTGCCATCAAGGACAACACTTGTCTCATAATTCCAACAATCTCCCCCTTTGGACTTGATGGAAAAGTTAACTTGTCACACTTAGAACTATCATCTGAATCCTTTGAGTTGTCCTACATTTGATATCTCTTCTATAGATTTATCTAGTTATATGTACGTGAGATGTTCTTCTACGAGAGGGTTTCCATCAAGTACAACACATGCATCATAATGCCAACAATCTCCCCTTTTGGACTTGATGGAAAAAACACCAAATCACTCTCCCCCTTTGACATCAAGGGCAAAGGGCGAACCAAGATATTCTCTTTCCTAGATAAACATTCCACTGTCCATACTCCCCCTGAGTACCTGCTGAGATCTCTGAATGAGCTCCCCCTTTGTATATGCCAAGGTGTACCAATCTGACCATGCTCCCTCTGAAGTTTCTACTCTGCTGAAGTGTGCCCATTCATGCTCCCCCTGACTATAAGCAAGGTCTGCAAAATAGATGTTCTACAAGAAATAACATGACTCTATACATCATAAGTGACCTTCCTAGCACCAAAGACTCATACATACATCCATCTTCCCAACCAAGTGGGGATATACTAGAATTGATTCATCTACCCAACCAAGTGGGGATACACATGATAACACAAGTGTGTAACATTATTCATCCCAGGCATAGTGGGAAAACCAACATAGGCTGTTACATGACCTTGACATGACTGAAGTATTTCATCATCCTTCTTATGCATAAAGGGGTTACAAATTACATCATGTGACCAGAAGAGATTTCATCAAATGACTACAATAGATAGAGACACATTATTACATCATGAGTCTTGATATGACCTTTACATGAGACCAAACATCTAAATAAGACCATGATAGTCATCATACATAATGTATGATCTGCTCTATAAGCATCTGTCAACAACATCTAGACCCCCAATCATGTTCTCCCTCTGTGCATGTTCCATCTATGCCAGATGGTTTCTATCAGGACCATATCAGACTCTTCTCATTCTTAGTTTGGCCTACTGATTTCCTTCAAATTAACATATACGCGTCTATATCCACAGAAACAAGTGTATATACGCGGATACTCCTTATTAAACTCGCGTACAACCATTTCCAGATCAGCAACCTGTAAATGTCCTATGATAAGGTATGTCTGCATATAGATATCAACTCATCATCATAAAATCATTCACATTATATCATATGTGTAAAACACCATAGCCATCTTATCAACAAGATCATCCATGAATCATCACTTGGGAATTTCTGCATCAATTAACATATGCAAGTATCAACCTATCAACATATAGATAAGAACTCATCATCATCATGTCTCCAACAATGCAATTGTGAGTAATCATTCATGTATCCAACACTGTGTATCTTGAGCTCAATATCTTTTGTTAATATCATCAACATCAACAATCCTCATCCACATGAGCACCAAGAACTATAGGAATCCTGCATCATAACTGTATTAGATGATCTTTATGCACATGATGGCAGCAACATATGAGAGACTCATCATCAAGTAATGAAGTTGTGTATTCAAGCTTTGTACTTCTCCTTATCCTTATGAAGGTCACCATGTAAGCATCATATATGCACCATCTGAGAATCAATCCACAAATATGATCTGAACATCAACTTTGTAACCCCAAGAATCATATGAGATTTTATCATGGACAACTCATAACCACATCAAAGCAAGATATATCATTTAGCCATATAAGCATCATCACCAGGACTATTAACCATAATGCCAACAATACATTATTAAAGGCATATGCTCCCCCTCAACCTGTGCCATTTGCTTACTGTTAGATCTGATCATGCATATCTCAGCAATAAGTATCGAGACATCATCATCATCAAGTTAGGATCAAAACACTTCTAGACATCTTACAAGTATCAAGACATTTCGACACATCCTCAACAGACTGTAACTATTAACTAATAGAGCAAATAATGGACTGAATCATGTCAAACACTTTTTCTGAACCTGTCCCCAATGATTTTCCTCAGACTGACATATACGCGACTGTGCAGTGTCTAACTCGCGTATATACGCGACTTCCCTTTAAGAAACTTGCGTATGAGATTCAGGACACTGAAGTTTTACACTTTCAGCTCCCCCTGAGTCTGTTATGTCTATGTTGTGCTGTGTCTGATTATATTGTGTTGTGCCACATCTTTCTGGCTGTACTTCCTTCTTCTTCCATATCTTCAAGCGTGATGATGTTTTCTTCTTTTGGTATGGTTCCCGTACTTTGTTTCTGCATTCCTTTACTGTATGTCCAAGCTTGGTGCATGCATAACATCTTACATGTTTCATATTCCTTCCGTAGCAATCAGTAACTTTGTGACCAAACATATTGCAAGCAAAGCAATATCCATTAAAGTACCTAGAAGGTGATGATCTTTCTGTGTGATGATCTTGAACCATTCTTCTTCTGCATCTAGTTGCAACATGTCCAAGATTATGACATTCATAACATTCAATATTATTCATCTGAGTAAATGGCCGACTATTACTTCCATAGTTAGGAGTAAAAGATTTCCTTTGAAGACTCTCATTCCTTGATTGTTGATGGGGTTGACCTCTCATCTCTCTCATCTTCTTGTTGATCATTTTAGATTTCTCTTTAGAGTTCCTTGCCTCACCTTGTGAACTAGATTCACCTTCAACAGATTCATGAAAACCAAGACCAGTCTTGATAGCAGGAGACCTTTGACTACTAAGAATATCATCCAAGGCTTTAGTACTATCTTGAAATCGCAACATTTTATCCTTTTCTTCTAATTTACCTTTTAAGATATTTACCTCAATCTGAAGTTGTTCTTCCTTTTCCAGACATTGCTTCTTCAAAATTTCTTCAGAATTTCTTCCTTCTTCCATTTGTTGCCTTAGTTTGAGAATCTCCTTTTCATGTTCTTCATTCAGATCCTGCTACATTTGACGAATTCTGAAGGCACAGTCTAGCTGAGATTTTAAGCTGATAACTTAGTTTTCCTGTTTTTCAATAGCTTGGAGTATATCTGTATTCTACTTCTTTGATTCTTCAAGATCTTCTTTTAGTGAGAGGATCGTAGCTTCAAGCCTTTCATAATAACTGGATCTATCTTTCAGTTTCTTGATTGTTGTGCTCTTTTCATTGACTTCATTTCTTAGTGAGATTACTTCATCCTGCAACTTTTGATATTTGTCTTTGAATAAATTCCTTACCTTGCTTCCTTCCTCTTGTTGAGCCTTTAGTCTGGTAGCTACTTCTTTGAAGGCACCATCCTTTATGTTCAATAGATCTTCTTGATCTCTAATTTTGTCTGTCAGCCTTTTAAATTCTGCCTCTATTTGATATCCTTCTTGCTCACCCATAAGAGCACATTCAGTTGTTTTTTTATCACTTACATCACCTTCAAATGGAAAGATAGCTGGAACATCAGAGGATAACAAATTCATACTTGATAGTTCATCTTCATTCTGAAATGAATCTGAAGTGCTTCTTCCACATATTCCCCAATCAATACACCCACTGTCATAGTTCTTCTGAGATGCCTTCTTCTTCTTAGGTGATTTCTTATTAAGCTTATTTCCCATAGTTCCACGGATCTCCTTCAAGCAATCAAGCTTCTACCAAAGTACCTGCTCTGATACCAATTGTTGGAAATAATACTGAGAGGGGGGTGGTGAATCAGTATTATCAAATCAATAAAACTTTTTCATTTCCATACTTAGATACATATATGCTACTTCAGTTAATGGAACCCATGTGTATACGCAACTGTGTCTAATGCAACTAGCGTATATCCAGAATACTTATGATTCAGTTAATCCATTAAATGTTGATCTTTAGTTAGTGCATCAGAACTTCATTAACCATATGTATAGTAAGCAGGTGCAGTAAAACAGAACTGATCATCACACACATGAAGCACATATGAACACCATGATATAAGGTGGAAACCCAATGTGGGTGAAAACCACCTACTGCGAATCATCTCTATCTTCTTTTAATAAGAAACTTCATTTTATAATATTTCTATACTAGTGCAGTCTTATACCAGTACACATGCTTCTACCTGCAGAAGGCTACAACCTTCTCTCGTTCTCCAGACTCTCCTGGATGGGAGCTACAACCCCCTTAGCTCTTGTACTAGCTGATCCATTTACTAGTACGTAGGTGCCTGCCTACTGAATGCTTCAATCTTCACTCATTATCTAGCTGCTACTGGAAGGGAGCTACCACCCCCTTTGCTCTTGTACTAGCTAATGTACTAGTACATAGGCGCCGACCTACAATCTCCTTTCATCCTCCAGGGATCACATTTCATACATTTTCAGACTGGATACTTTTGAAGCACAAAACTATAATATGAAGGCCACATTTCATCAAATTTTCATACTGGACCCATAAATATCATTGAAGCACAAAACAGTCAATACTAGCATCATCAATTTCTGAATCACTTAAACATTGAAACCCTGTCAACAATACAGTCACCAGAACACAGAGCAGGACACTAAACCCTGCAAAAATATTCAGAACCAAATGTATCATCAAAATCATGCATCAGAGTGCATACGCTATTTGGAAGTGTTGAACCAGCGTGTATACGCAACTTCACCAAAGCGAACCAGCGTATATGTCATTAATTACTTATTCATAACTTCGCTGCACTTCCTGACTTCAGACATACCCAGATCATTACATATACAAAGGTAATACATGTGTTAGCATGATCCAGGTGGATATTGGTGGCCACCTGCCAAGTCCACCTGGATCATTCCTCCCCCCTTAGGAAGCAATGGTCCCCATTGCGTTGAGTTCCTCCATGAGATGAGGAAACTTTTGCTGAACTTGTTCCTTGGTGAGCCACTTGCCCTGCTGAAGGAGTTGGCCTGCTTTGACAACTCGATACAGTTGGATATTCTGTTGGTGAGTGTTCTTGATCTGTGTGTCCATGATCCGATCAGTTGCAGCTTGTTCCATGCAATCTGGATTTAATTCTGTGGTTGAGCTGTTCTGCAATGTCGGATGTGTCTAGCAATGGTGGAAAGTATGGCCGAAGGCGGTCCACATTGAATACTGGGTGCAGGCCAAGGAATGGGGGAATGCTGAGCTCAAATGCATTGTCTCCCATAGCCTTAGTAATGGTGTAAGGACCATATCGGAGTGGTCTCAGTTTCTGATAGGCTCCAGTAAGGCGTTCCTTTTGCAAATGCAACCAGACTTTGTTGCCCACCTGAAACTTGTGTGGCACCCGATGTTGATCATGTCGCTGCTTGTACTTGGCATTTGATTTCTCCAGAATGTCATGGACCTGCTGGCGAATATGTTGGATGCGCTCAATGAAGCTGGTGGTCTTATCTGTTTTGGACTGGACATGAGCTGAATTTATGTGATTAGCTGCAAGTGGTATGGCCACATCAATGGGGCATAGTGGCTGGAATCCCAAAGCCACCTGAAAAGGGCTATGGCCAGTGGAGCTGTGAAGAGCTCGGTTGTAGCTGTGCTGAACATAGGGTAGGCTCTCATCCCATGTGCGTGGATGCTTTGAGTTATACATGCGCAGAATGTGCACAATCATCCTATTGACAACCTCTGTCTGGCCATCAGTTTGAGGATAGAAGGTTGTGGACTTTGTGAGTTTGGTGTCCAGCATTGACCAGAGACTGGACCAAAATGTGCTGAGAAACCGACTGTCTCGATTTGAGATGATAGACTGTGGGATCCCAAAGTGCACCCACACTCGTTCAAAGAAGAGTTTAGCAGTGGCTTCTGCTGTGATATTCTTCTTGCAGGCCACCATAATGGCCATCTTCGAGAACCTGTCGACAACCACAAAAACACAGTCATTTCCATGCTTAGTGGAAGGAAGGCCTGACATGTAATCCATGGAGATGGATTCCCAAGGTCGACTAGGGGTAGGCAACGGGGTATAGAGGCCGTGCTTCTTGATGGTCAGTTTGGCAATGGCACAGGTAGTACATGATCTGATGTACTTCCCAACATCCTGTCGTTGATCCGAATTTAAGCAGGAACACAATAGATTATAGAGATAACCATAAATACAGAGATGCGATAACCATAAAAACATAGATGCAGCGGAAATAATACTTCATTTCATTAATGGGGAATACTGAAATATGCTTACAAATAGAAATAACCCAGCTATGGCGATGGTAGCTTATCTCTGAGAAGAGATGTGTCGACTACATACCTCTGAACTGTTTTGAACTATGTTTACAATGAGGCTCGAAGGCCTATTTATTATTGAGAAACAATGGAAAACCCTTCACATTCCAAAACCTAACCCTAGAAGATGAAACGCCAAATTGTGGGCCCCGTTTTGGGGTGAGTTGGACAGCCAAGCGAGTGTGCCAAGATGATTTGGGAAGCACACTACAGTCGGGCTGCTGGGCATTTCAGGGTCGAGAAAACAGTGGCAGTACTGCAAAATTATTTCTATTGGCCGAATCTTCGACAGGATGTTGGGAAGTACATCAGATCATGTACTGCCTGTGCCATTTCCAAACCGACCATCAAGAAGCACGACCTCTATACCCCGTTGCCTACCCCTAGTCGACCTTGGGAATCCATCTCCATGGATTACATGTCAGGCCTTCCTTCCACTAAGCATGGAAATGACTGTGTTTTTGTGGTCGTCGACAGGTTCTCGAAGATGGCCATTATGGCGGCCTGCAAGAAGAATATCATAGCAGAAGCCACTGCTAAACTCTTCTTTGAACGAGTGTGGGTGCACTTTGGGATCCCACAGTCTATCATCTCAGATTGGGACAGTCGGTTTCTCAGCACATTTTGGTCCAGTCTCTGGTCAATGCTGGACACCAAACTCACGAAGTCCATAGCCTTCCATCCTCAAACTGATGGCCAGACAGAGGTTGTCAATAGGATTATTGTGCACATTCTGCGCATGTATAACTCAAAGCATCCACGCACATGGGACGAGAGCCTCCCCTATGTTTAGCACAGCTAAAACCGAGCTCTTCATAGCTCCACTAACCATAGCCCTTTTTAGGTGGCTTTGGGATTCCAGCCACTATGCCCCATTGATGTGGCCATACCACTTGCAGTTAATCACATAAATTCAGCTCATGTCCAGTCCGAAACAGATAAGGCCACCAGCTTCATTGAGCGCATCCAACATATTCGCCAGCAGGTCCATGACATTCTAGAGAAATCAAATGCCAAGTACAAGCAGCGACATGATCAACATTGGGTGCCACACAAGTTTCAGGTGGGCGACAAAGTCTGGTTGCATTTGCAAAAGGAACGCCTTACTGGAGCCTATCGGAAACTGAGACCACTGCGATATGGTCCTTACACCATTACTAAGGCTATGGGAGACAATGCATTTGAGCTCAACATTCCCCCATTCCTTGGCCTGCACCCAGTATTCAATGTGGACCGCCTTCGGCTATACTTTCCACCATTGCTAGACACTTCCGACATTGCAGAACAGCTCACAACCACAGAATTAAATCCAGATTGCATGGAACAAGCTGCAACTGATCGGATCATGGACACACAGATCAAGAACACTCGCCAACAGAATATCCAACTGTATCGAGTTGTCAAAGCAAGCCAACTCCTTCAGCAGGGCAAGTGGCTCACCAAGGAACAAGTTCAGCAAAAGTTTCCTCATCTCATGGAGGAACTCAACGCAATGGGGACCATTACTTCCTAAGGGGGGAGGAATGATCCAGGTGGATATTGGTGGCCACCTGCCAAGTCCACCTGGACCCCCACCATTGTGTCTCTCAGCATTTTCAGTTTCCTTAATTGTAGCACAACTTACTATTTTTAGCAGTTTTTCGGGTCCTGAACTTCTGGAGCCGTTTTGAGGCCCTAAACGACGTTTTTTGGGAAATCTGGGGAAACATTGGTCTATGGACCGATGTTGCCTCCCAAAGTGGCAGTGCTCGGATAGATCTTTCTAACGAGCTATTGTACGCGTCAAACGGAGATCGTATGCCAAAGTTACGACCCTGGGAAGTTGGTGTACCAATTTACCCAAACGGGGCCCACAGTTTGGCGTTTCATCTTCTAGGGTTAGGTTTTGGAATGTTAAGGGTTTTCCATTGTTTCTCAACAATAAATAGGCCTTTGAGCCTCATTGTAACACAGTTCAGAGGCATGTAGCCACCACATCTCTTCTCAGAGATAAGCTACCATCGCCCTAGCTGGTTTATTTCCATTTCTGGTTGTAAGCATATTTCAGTATTTTCCATTAATGAAATGAAGTATTGTTTCCGCTGCATCTTTGTGTATATGGTTATCTCTGTAATTTGTTGCATTCCTGTTTAAATCCGGATCATAGCAACTAGATCTAGTTCATCAGATCACATAAAGATAAGTCATTCTGATCCTGATCCATTATAGATCTCATCCATCAATATTGAAGCTAAACATAATCAACCAATATGAATATGCAGAATATTGACACCAGTAAACAGTCATCAGAACTCATCAACAACCAGAATTACCTGTAACTTCAAACATCATAGCTCAAAATGTATACGGTACTACAATGAACCAAACCCGCGTACATACACGCTTTCACCAAAGCCAACCCGCGTACATATCTATAAATATTCCATCACGACTTGCAGCGATTTCAAACTTAAGTTATACCCAGTTCAGATCATTACATGCATCAGTATATAGATCTAGAATAAACATAATCAACCATATAGATATAGTTCATTTCAAACCATTTGATTCCGATCTATCCTTAGATCTTTTTCTCCATCAACTGGTGAGATCCCTCCTTAGCTCAGATCAAGAAATGCATCATAAACCCATAACCTGTATACTGGATCTCATCCTTCATCAGATATTCAAGACTTTTTCGATGATCTTTGTCTAATGATCTTCTTCTCCTTTTATAGTCTTAGGCCTTGCTCAATACCATGGTCCAAAACCATAACAAACCAATACCATGGACCCAATACTTGGGATCAACACATCTGACGAGATACTATGGTCCAAAACCAAAGGTTCAAATACCAAGGACTAACTACCATGGACCAAAAGTAAGTTCTCCAACATATACGCGCATTTCCTTGCATGAAAGTGCATGTATATGCATACGCGCCTTTGTAACGTCTAACCCGCATGTATATGCGGCTCGGACATGATGAACCTGTGTATATATATTTTCTCTTCATTCTTGTAGTCTAATCATCAATTCCTTGCTGCTGACCTGCTGCACTATGATCTGTCATCTGTATGATTTGCCATCAAGGACAACACTTGTCTCATAATGCCAACAATTTCTTCTTACCTGAGACAAAATGGACTTCATCCATATTTATCATTTTCCTGATGTATTCCAGTGAGAATATTCTCATTAACACATACTTAGGCAGTTTGTATGGAGCCAACTCACTGCCATAGATCCTAATCTCAGTGTAATTCTAGTATTGGTACCAGTCACTAGTCTTGGTTTGCTCTAATAGGTGCAATGTCTTTTTAATTTCTTCTCCAATTCTGGGCTCTGCATAGCTGTTGAGTAATTGGAGAAATGGATAAATGAAGGAATCACTGAACTGGGAGAATGTAAAATTTAATGATCCTGCTCTTACTAGCTCTATCTAGTGAAGCACTGATTGATTCACTCCCTGCTCATCTTGTCTGTTGAGCTAAATAGGCAATAGATCTCCCTAATGAAACAAAATTAGATGAATGATAACTGAACTGTACCTGAATACTCCTTGTGTGGTAAAATTCATAAACTATTCATGTATATTATCAGCCAGAAAGTGGTTATAATTATACATGAAGGCAGGTTGATATTCTTTGCTAAAAATAGAAAAGAACCCAAGGATGGATTCATCAATAGCTTGGTCATTTTCATAACCTAGGAGGTATGATAACAGAGAGTGTAGAAATTTTGAATAATATAACACTTATTCACAGAGTTTATCTTGATTATACACTATTTGCGGAGTGCATGCATAATACATAACCTCCTCTACGTTGATCATCAATTTTGTGGAATTAAAAACAATGAAACATCAATCGCATGCGCACATTAACACAATATGTACTGGGGAAAGCATACAGCTGAAAACCCCCAACTATCTGTATATTATAATGATATAGAACATGTAACAATACCTAGTACAATACTCCTCACAAGTACTCAGTATTATCTCCACCTATTACACACAAACTAGCTCAGATCTGAATCAAGTCACAGGTTCAAATCTCCTTCGTTGTCTGCCTACCTCTACTGCGCAATCCAAAGTGAGAATAGGAATGATCCAAGTTCGAATTCCCTTTTTTTGTACCAAGCAATCCTCAATCCTCATTGGCAATCTCCATCATTGATTGTGCAAATCTCATGCACAGCTATAGTCACAACTAATAGCAGTCTCACTCTTTCACCCACCTGTAACACTTGTCTCCACTGAACTGTCCATGCACTAAGTTAACCGATGTATTCTTTAGTTGCTTTATGACTTAATAATTAGTGAATTAATTAATAATTAATTCACATCACTCATCACTAGTGTATTCTGTAGTTAGACTAAATACAACTAGTTCAACCAAGTCAAACTGAACACAACTCCATCAACTCCTCAATCAACTCCACCAAACTCAATCACTTGAGTTCTAACTGAAGTCCATCATGCAATAGCTCAACTAACCCATAAGAAAAGAATATTTCCTTATGGCAGTTGCATGTACCACATCCGTAGCTCGAACTAAAGTGCTCCAAGAGGATAAGATAATGTTTATAGTCCAAATATTACTAAGAGCTAATAATATTTGGCTGTTCTATTTTTAGCCCGACAATCTAAAAATAGACTCCACCCATATGTCTAAAAATAGAAGTCCATCTATTTTTACCAACATGACCAATCATCCACAAATAGCATCCTGCAACTCATAGACCATGATCCATATGTCTAAAAATAGACATAGTCTAAAAATAAACTTTGCGCCAAAAATAGCCTGCGGGCCCACTTAGTGAAGGCAACTTCTTTTCACTAAGCTCCATCATCTTGTTGCATTTTCAACACAGCCTCTCAACAAGATATGGATCATCTACAACCCCTATCCTGCAACTCTGGAACGTTTTGCATGCAACACATTTGCCCAGTCCACTTGCTCGAACAACACTTGGAACAAAAACACTCCCAACTGACCACTCTGTTGGGCTAGGAACATACTCTGATGCTAAATCTCTACCTACTGCTGACAAGTGCTCCCTCTCTGACATCTATGCTACTGCAACATCTCCATGCATCTCGCACCATTGCACACCTCTCTGTGCCACCTAGCATTATGCAAAAAACTTGTGCCTCTCGCATTGCTACAACCTGCTAGCTATGCGCTGTCCTAGGATTCCCTACACTATCGCTCTCTTTGCTCCTCCATCCTCATTTGTCTCTACTCAATCAGCCAGTTCTTGCTACTTCACATCGAGGCTCCTGTAGCAAGGTCTCATCCAAGAGGTTCAACACCTCAAGGATCCTGCCCCTCCTCCTTGGGACGATCACTCTATATTGCCCCACCTCCTACCTGGGGGTATGGCTGCATGTGATCCCTCAGCCCACCTGGCTTGAAGTTTCCCCCTACTGGAGATATTTGCATGAGTAGATGTCTCTACTCAATCTCCTCTCAGCTTCCCTTGTTGTGGCTACTCCACAACCTCCTGAAGCTGCTGCACCAATCGTGGCTCCTCCACAATCGTCTGAGACTTCTTCTGGCTCTGCATGTTGAGAGGTAATATACACTCCCTATCAACCATAAAGTCTCCATCAGTTGCCTCGCTTCTCAAGGCTTTGCATGCATCTTGAACCTCAAGAGCATACAGGTTCTTGACCCGTGAACCAATCTGCTTCACCTGTCTAGTGATGATGTGTCCAAGGAAAACCTTTCCCTTAATGAAGACTACATCATAGCCTCTGTCTTCCAGCATCGCGATTGACACCAAGTTTCTCTTCAATCCTATTACATACTTGACATCGGTCAAGGTAAGGCGAGCTCCATGCTCCCTCTGAAAAATAACCGTGCCTACACCTGAAACACTATACTTCTCCTCATTACCCATCTCTATGAGTATCTGGAGATCTTTCTCCTCCAAAGTACTGAACAAACTATTGTCACCGATCATGTGGAAAGAAGCTCCACTGTCAAGAAACCAACCACTTCCCACCATGCATGCGAAGACTGTGAAATCCAACTCAAACTGTGAAGTAAGTGCCTCACCTTTAGATCCTTCCCCGGATCCCTTCTTGGATTTCCTCCATCGACAATTTGAAGCATAATGGCCCACCTCATGATAACGAAAGCATCAAACTTTCGATTTTTCAACCTTCTTCCCATCATTGGAAGAACTGGATTTGGAAAGAGAACCCTTCTCCTTCCCCTTCTTTGCTTTGGCAGCCAAAGCACAATTTTCTTCATCAGATGCCTTTGATGAAGATTCGTCCCTGGTATTCCGCCTGATCTCCTGTTGCACAAGATCAGACCAAAGTCTCTCCCATCCTGGCAATTTCTCCCGACCATTGATAGAGTCCTGATAGGAATGCCAACTCTTCGGAAGACCAAGGAGAGCCAACCTCACCAAGTCCTCATCATCGACAGTTAACCCCACACTTCCCAGCTCATCTCGGCACTGGGTGAACTTCGTGAGATACTTGGGCATACTGTCTCCATTCTCACACTTAATGTTTCTGAGTTTATCCTTGAGCGCCAACTTCCTCTGGTCACTCTTACTATGGAATAAATCTGTCAACGCTTTCCACATCAAGTATGGAGAAGCCTTTCCATGCAAGCTGGATACAATGTGATCCTTCATGCCCTCCAACAGAATCCTTCAACACTTTGTTGTCTTCTTTTACCAAGCCTCAACGTGAGCAGCATCAGTAGGCTTTGGGACCTCAGCATCAATGAACTCCTTCAACCCATTGTCATCTAACACCACCTCCATCCTGTCTTTCCATGCAATATAATTCGAGTTTCCTTCAAGGGCATACTCCAAACGCAATCTGTTGAAAGACATTTCAACTTCGACACCAAGAAAACACTGCTGCAAATTCGAATTCCACCAACTCAAAACTCAACCGCTTCTGATCTAAAATTCGTGAGAACAAAGTATTTCTTGTACAGAGATTGACTGTATGGGCTTTTACCAGATATCTCACCTTCCAAAAGAAGGATGAATCTAGAGGCTACCTGGCCCGACTACAGACTCTTCCTGAAGAAATAAAATGTAATCACTTTCTGAATAATAGATCTGATGATCAACTTGCTTTGATACAGAAAGAAATTTTGAATAATATAACACTTATTCACAGAGATTATCCTGATTATACACTATTTGCGGAATGCATGCAAAATACATAACCTCCTCTACGTTGATCATCAATTTTGCAGAATTAAAAACAATGAAACATCAATCGTATGCGCACATTAACACAGTATGTACTGGGGAAAGCATACAGCTGAAAACCCCCAACTATCTGTATATTATAATGATAGAGAACATGTAACAATACATAGTACAATTCTCCTCACAAGTACTTAGTACTATCTCCACCTTTTACACGCAAACTAGCTCAAATTTGAATCAAGTCACAGGTTCAAATCTCCTCCACTCTCTGCCTGCCTCTACTGCGCAATCCAATGTCAGAATAGGAATGATCCAAGTTTGAATTCCTTTTTGTTGTACCAGGCAATCCTCAATGGCAATCTCCATCATTGATTGTGCAAATCTCATGCACAACTATAGTCACAACTAATAGCAGTCTCACTCTTTCACCCACCTCTAACACTTGTCTCCACTGAACTGTCCATGCACTGAGTTAACTGATGTATTCTTTAGTTGCTTTATGAGCTAATAATTAGTGAATTAATTAATAATTAATTCACATCACTCATCACTAGTGTATTCTGTAGTTAGACTAAATACAACTAGTTCAACCAAGTCAAACTGAACACAACTCCATCAACTCCTCAATCAACTCTACCAAACTCAATCACTTGGGTTCTAACTGAAGTCCATCATGCAATAGCTCAACTAACCCATAAGAAAAGTGTATTTCCTTCTGGAAGTTGCATGTGCCACATCTGTAGCTCAAACTGAAGTGCTCCAAGAGGATAAGATAATGTTTATAGTCCAAATATTATTAAGAGCTAATAATATTCGACTATTCTATTCTTAGCCTGGCAGTCTAAAAATAGACTCCGCCCATATGTCTAAAAATAGAATTCCATCTATTTTTACCAACATGACCAATCATCCACAAATAGCATCCTACAACTCATAGACCATGATCCATATGTCTAAAAGTAGACATAGTCTAAAAATAGACTTTGCACCAAAAATAGCCTGCGGGCCCACTTAGTGAAGGCGACTTCTTTTCACTAAGCTCCATCATCTTGTTGCATTTTCAACAGAGAGATCATGTGTCTAGTAGCTTCAGGGAACATGGACGATGGTAATCTGGATTTTTCCATCCTGAGTCATTACTATTCATTGCACAGGGTCATACCTGGCTTGACACCAAGAGATTAGATCACGAAATTGATGGGTCTTAGGAAAAGAACACAATGGCAGAAGAGTCTACCAAAAGCGAATGGAGTCCTCCTAATTGATATATTTCAGTTTTAACCATGAATGTAATTCATAGAAATCAAATTCACATTCACAGTCATTGATCTTGAAAAGGGATTCTACAAGTTGCATATGATCCAGATCAAGGGGGACTGTCGAGGGATTCCCTTCTTCGACAATCTTCTATATCTTTGCTTTAGGAGCCATCAGTACCGCAAAGGAAATTTAGAAGTTGTTTTTAACCTAAAATTGATAACAGTGGATAATATACACAGAACGACAAACTAGTGCTTTTGGTTTATGGATGGAAGCGAAAAGTGCCAAAGATTGGAGCCATGGAGGATTTATAGGTTCAATTGGACTCAATTAACTGTTTGTATCTAGCCGTAGGCATTCGATTTGTAGGGAAATGTGAATTAATGCTTAACATTTGTTTAAACGGATAATCAGGCACAACAACAACTTTGGAGCGTATGGGCAATGGTATTATAACGTGGCAGACAGTGAATGGGTAAGTGAAAATGGATGGATGACATGGAGGTGCGTTATTGGAGAGAGGATAATGGATGCACAAGGCGTGGGAGAAGTTAACGGTCGGATCAAAGAAAACCAAAAGCAGATTTCGAGGGGGGGGGGTTCACAATGGTTTGTGGTTTCGGGCCTTGGGGGTCCGAAACATTTTGGAGGTGCCACATTGCAAAAAGCGACAACCATGAAAACTGCTTTTCGGACCCCCCCCCCCCCCCACCTTGCATTAATAGGAAACAACCAAGGGGGGGCCGAAAGGCTTCCTCTGCCATTGATCCAGGTGGAGTGAAGGATCTTCGTTGAAAAGAGCACGTTAGTTACTGGCACCCAATGTGTTGTTTTGTCGTTTCTGCCAATACGACAAAAGTGTCATTTGTCACTTATTTTATAATGTCATCAAGCTTTATTACAACAATTAAATCGTAATTAAAGAACTTAAGCATGATTAATCAAAAGGACATTTTTCAAAGGTGCATTTGAGCTAGCAACCTTAATTTATTTTCTAAAGCAAATATTTTTCTTTTATTGCTTATCTATCATTTTCATTTTGCCTTCTTTTTTAGAGCAACTACTCTATCATTTTATTTGATATGGACCTATAATAATAATCACTTCTAACATTTTTATTTTCCATCTTGTTTTTGGTCCATATCCTAACTTATCATTTTTTGTATGGAATTTTGATTTTTTATCTAATAGCTAACTTATCAAAAACATGAATGTTACAACAAGTCCTCAATGTCTTAGGGAAAAAAAATAGAGCTCGGTTTAGAGATCTACAAGTCTATTTCAAGAAAAAAACAAGCATAGAAAGCTTATAGAAACAACAAGAGAACCTATGATTCCAAGAAGACCACAAGGAGTCCATTCCATGAGTAAATAAGAAATCCCCCTTTTTGGTTCGATTTCAAGCATAGACCATAAATCTAGGCACATAACTTATAATATTACAAGCCTGCGAGCATTTTTCTTATATGGACCAAAATTCGAGGCATATGCCCAATAGATGGTCATTAACTACCCTTTTTCTATAGGCTTGAAGCCAACTAGTGAGAACCCATTGATCATACCTCACACAACAATGTTACTCAGTTTGCACTGCAACCACCCAGGTGGTTATATATAAACACAATTTTTTCCATCATAAAGAGATATGATACAACATCATAGAAACATTGCACACATTCATCAAATTTTTACAAATCCAATTTTAGTAAACCATGAGTCATTCATACAGTAAATACAACAATGAGTTACAACCCAACATGACCTCAATAACAATGAGATGCAATTCCAAACACTCTGGAACTAATACTAGAGTTAGCAACTAAGATCGGGACAACAACTCTTCGCCTAGCCATAGATAGTTAAAATCAAGCCTTACTTGGAATTGTCACTCCCGATATGGATTCCAGAGCTTGAGGTGAGGTGCTTCTAGGTTCGTTTAGCCAACCAACATAGCCGAAAAAGGATGTCACAAGTCCATTGCTACCTCCATCCACCAATGAAGCTCATTATGGCTCACAGAGTTCATGCATACATAGAGTCATGCCAAAATTTCATAATACAAATAACTCTAGCTTACTGTTAGGATAAGAGAGGTACACTATGAGGAAGGTTCATCAGTGGTAAGTGTTAACAGGTAGGAAATCACTTTTTCAGGTGTGATGGACCTCTAAATTAGACATAAATTAAGGCCCATGCCTCTAAATTAGACATAAATTAAAACCCATCTGACCATCCTTGAGAACATTAAACCTCTCTTTTTGCATTAGATAATGTATTTTTAACTTTAATATGTTCATTAGGAAGGTTTATGGATAATTGCATATTTGTGCCTAGTATTATTTAATTTTGTGTAATATTTTGAGAATATTGGGAGGATTATGAAGATTTGGAGCAGGAGATAATTTAGGGAATTTATCCCTACTACATGCGGATCAATAATAAATCAAGAATATATTATGAAATTATGGTATAGATTCGGAGCTCCAATGATTGAGAAAATCTAGGAATGTGTTCCTTGCCATTTAATGCAGATTCCTAGTATTGGGAACCACATCCACTAATCAAGGGATTTTGGTGGGGAAAGCTACCTCCTTTCATGGGGGATGATTCCTAATCATTTTTTATAAGTACCAAGTCAAATTTTCCTCTAGGGGTTGATTTTTATTAGCCTTGTTGTGGAGAGAACTCGTATTTTTGCAACTCCACTTTCATTTCTTGCAGGGATGTAAATGTATTAATGAAAATAATGAAGATTGGTGCCATGTTCAACTTCTAAATATTGGTATCCTTCATAGGACTCTGATTTTCCTTGGGCTTGGTCATCCCAGGAGCCTCAAAGCCCTTTTGTATCATTTACTTTTCTTCCTTTCACTTCTTATTCACATTCATCTCTTGTTTTTGTCTTTTTTTTTTTTCTATTTATGCATTTAGTATTAATGATTTCTTATTGTAGGATTGGGTCAAATGGTTGAAGTAAGTTATTTTGTAGGATCACAAGCATTATTTTATCATTTTAAAAGCTTTGGAAGGTCATAGTAATCATTGAGCTACTTGTATTAGCTTGCTTATTCCCAAATCTAGATTTTTGGAAGTCTTTGTGGCAAATAACAATAAATATCTGCTATTTTTAGAGTATGCTAACTAGCTTAGATCGAGTTGATTCCACTTGAATTAGATCACAAAAATATTATAGTTAGCAAAAAAATTTACCCCATTGCATTTTCACTTGATTAGGTTAGGCATTTGATAGATTTACTAGGTCACTAGTTATCGAATTTATAGATTTTAGACTAGTAACTTTTTGCCATTTTTTAGCATGGGTTAACATAGGTATTTTTGAATGGTTCCACTTGGAATGGATACCTAAGAAATCAGATTCAATAACAAAATTTGTCCCATTCAATTTGGATTTGATTTGGTTTGTCATTCGGTGAATTATAACTCCCTATAGAAAATTTGTTGTTTCCTGTAGTAAACTACAGGAAACCCTATAGTTGCCTTCCATCATGTATATACTTGCCCAGAATCGCTCAAGAAGCTTGGTCATGATCCCTTAGGGTTGAATCAAGACCCATAGGCTCTAAATAAATTATTAGGGAAGACTAAATACCACCTAGGACTTGCCTCTTTACCCATGCCAAGTATTTCAGTGATTTGGGTTAATGGACAAATTTATGAATTGGATAATACAATGATGATTTTCTTGATTTCCACATCCAATGAAATTTGTTAATGGATCTAAATTTTTTTAAATGTAATGGTTGAAATTTAGTTCATGATATTTACTTTATCCAATTAGAATAGGTTTCTTTCCTTGTATTTTCTTTCTTGCAATAGGTTAAGGTTTCCATTTCAAGCATTTCATTTTCTGCAATTAGTTTAGGATTTGATTTCATTACATGCACTCCATTACATCATGACAACAAAGGAAGGACACATTATATGCTTCACATATAGTGCCGATACCTCTTAAGTTTGTACGAACCTCAGGTTGATAATTAAAGTTGGTAGCCTTGGGAGTCACAACATTCTTGTTGCAATACCGAAGCTCATCACTTTTTGGCACCTTTGCCGGGGAGGTGTCAAAGTATGTGTTGTTTTTTTCCCTAGTTGATTCATTTCTTTTTTACTTTCTGCAAAAATAAAAAAATTGCATTAGGATCTTTCATTTCAAAAATAGAAGAGTGCATTGCATTAGTGTTTTCATTCAATCATAAAAACAAAAAAAATCTCCAACACCAACCCACCCCCCATTTGATCATGTGGTGTAGTAAGAGCCACATCACCATTCATTTTTGCAGGTAGAAGAAGAATAGGTGGGAGATAAGGTAGAAGAAATGGATGGAGATGATGACAATGAAGAAGATCTTCTTGGATTCCCCATTCAGGATACTAATGTCAATGTGCACATAAATAACATCCCTCCATCTTTTCTTCCAAAATTTCATGGTCTAAGGTCAGAGGATCTAGAAACCTTTCTCTTTGAATTTGAAATCCTTTGTAGATATTATGGTTACTTATTAAACACTAAAAAACTGAGATTGTTTCCAACAACATTGAAATATAGAGCTCTTAAATGGTTCAAGAGTTTAGGGATTAATTCAATAAGATCATGGAATGATATGCAAAATATATTTCTACATAAATATAAAGATCGTGATCTTAAAGAAGAAATATTTAGAATGAATCAAAAATAAGATGAGAGCCTTAAGGATCTAATAGAGAGGTTCATGTATAATGTTAAGGGGGGAAAACTACATCATTTAGGATTTGACACACTAAAAACCCTCTTACTTAGAATAATTATGGATGAATGGATTGATCTCCTTGATCTCATGAGTAAAGGAGATATATACCAATTATCATTTGAAGAAATTTGTGAAACATGTAAACACATATCAAGAGGAAGGGAAAGAGTAATTAAATCAACATCAAGATCACTAAGTCAAGCTAAAATTGGAAATTTGTTTGATGACTTTAAAATAGAAATTCTTAGCAATCTAACCAAATAAATAGAAATGTTAATAATGCAAGATGAAGAAAAATAAGTTGTTGATATTTGTGTTGTCCATGCAGAATCACATGATGTTAAATATTTTCCATCATTACCAAGGTTGAAGGAAGTTTACCAAGAGGACAATGGAGCAAGTCAGTTGCCAATGAAACTATGTTATGTAGCTCCAAGAGGACCATGGCAGACTATTCAATCTGATATGATGCAAGAGCCCAATTCACAATTTCAAGCGTATGGACAACCATCTAAAAATAATTGGAACACACCCTTTCCTTGGCAACCTTGGCCATATCAACACCAAAACCAACCTTGGCAACAAGGTTGGCAAGGAACTTATGGGACCCATCCACAATATTCTTAATATTTTCCTCAATATACTCCATACCCAACTCCATGTTATCCCTACTATTAACCTTCACCACAACCAAAACCGCAACCACATCAATTTCAAATATCCACTCCCACTAAACTACTTGTACCACCATTTCTGAACCCACACAATGAAGTAGCTCAACCCACTTACAGTGCTGAGGTACAACACTTCCAAACATCTCCTCTTAATATAAATGGTATTCATCTTAGCTCAGGAAGAGTATCACAAAAAAGAGATTCTCTTGATATCATTGAAGGAAAACATGTAGAAAAAAGAGAATCCAATAAGAAGACCAAAGAATCATGGGTTGAACTTGACGAAGAGTAGACATCAAAATCAGAGATTGAGAAAGCTCCCTCATGGTTACCACCAAATCCTCCATGTATTCAAGAGAAAAATCAACAAAAAGAGGAAGATTTGAAGGTCATGGTAGAAGAAGAAATGAAGAATGATCCAGATAGGAAAGTGGACCAAGGGCATCACAACTGTATTGAAATATGATTCTAGACAGTCATTAAGTTGCAACAACGCTCTCTTCGTTGACTATGCTTGATATTGTCAAAGTCAAAGCATTTGGTCTCTGAAATCCAGGTACATGTCAAAGCATATATTTCAAGCATACACATCAGTTTATCTATCATCATAATGGACACATGGCTCCGTTGGAAGCATTCTTATACTTGAAAGAGATTTTATTTTTCAAGTAGAGTAGGGTAGAAAAAATATTTAAAAAATGAAAAATAAGAGAAAAAAAATAAAATCTCAGGTGAGAAACTCCTTTGAGGCACTTGATATTGGTTCATTAATTCAAAACCTCCATGAGGCATTCAATGGGTTGGAAAAAATAAAATAAAATAAAAAAAGAGGAAAAAAAAAGATCCTAGGTGAAAACCTCCTTTGAGGTGCCTAGGCAAACCTACTAGTTGAAAACCTCATTGAGGTGGCTAGTAGGCCTAGAAGAATATATATATATATATATATATATATATATATATATATATATATATATATATATATATATATATATATATATATATATTCTCCATGTATCTCTCTGATGATGAGTGCAGGTGCTCTCCAACATCTACAAGCAACAAAAACAAGTTGGCACCAAAAAAAGAACAAAAATGGTCAAAATTCTAGTCAAAGAAAGTCAAACTTGGATTTTCTCCTCCTTTTCTGAGATGCTCCAAAAGGACCAAGGCCATGCCAATCCATCACCCTCATATATTTCCACCATCTACCCATCATTCCCAAGATTTTCCCATTCATTTTCCTTGTTGTCCTAAAATACTACAGGAATGCTCTATTTTACTACACGAAACAGGCATAAATAGAGCATAAAATTATTTTTGTCATATCTTGAAAATCATGCATCCATTTTCCAAGTTGTTTTAGGTGGATATTCATATGGATGAGAGTAACATGCTCAAGTAGTTTGAGAAAATTCTAGTGCACAATTTTCAAGAAATCGACCTCCATCACCTACAACCATTTTTGAATTTTATCGATATTTGTGCATCCATTTTCAAATTTGTTAAATGGGAAGATTCATCTCGATGATGGTAACATGCCCAAGCAATTTCAACAAATGCCAGCGTACGATTTCCAAGAAATTAGCCTCCATCAACTTCACCTATTTTTATTTTTTCCCAAGATTCATGCATCCATTGGCCAAATTGTTTTTATGGGGAGGTGTATAAGGATGATGGAAACATGCTAAGAAAATTTCAGGTCAATCCATTCTACCGTTTGGTAGATATGGACAAAACAAGGTTGCTACAGGGTTTCCTGTAGTACTACAGGAGTGCTAGTTTACTACAGGAAACAGGTTGAAAGCAATAGGAATGTACAGAATGTGAAATAAATTGTGGGAAAGGTTCCTAATGGTGGAATAAGGTATAGGAAAATCACCCATGGCCAAGCCCAACACTCCAAGAAGACCAGATTTGACTAAGATAGCTTGCTCATGGTAACTAGAAGACAAAGGTTTGGAATCACCAAGCTATGAAGACCTGTGTAGAAGCAAACAAAAGAAATTATCACCTCTAGAGGACCATGGATCGATCATCAACTAAACAACATCATGCATGTGTCTCTAACAACCATTAGGTAGGTACATGTATGAAATATTCTTGACCTCTTCTCTTGATCATATTATAGTTAGAAATTTGTTGTTAATGCATGAGAGATGAGGTTTTATAAGCTAACGATGGGTCAATAGTCTCAGCTGCCTTCAACTAGTTCACTGCAGCTCACTCCTTCACTCATGCAATGTGGAGAATCCAAATTAGGAAGACTGATGATTTCGAGGAATGGGGACAACAGTTAAAAGATGAAATTTTTGCAAAGGCCAAGTCACCACAATAGTCCAAGCCCTCTATCCACTTCATATCCACTATCTATTCATCATTCATCCATCCCATTTCATAAGAAAAAATTAAAATTTTTCAAGAACAAATCCTACACTCTGTCTCACCCTGAAAATTTCTTGAAGAAACATAGAGTACATCCTCTCCATTTTCACAAACCTACACTACTCCCTCTAAGCCCTAGAATCATCATCCAAACCCTCTACATCATTTCTCATCACTCCCATACAGTTAGAAGACCCTGAAAGAGGAGGAATGACTCCTACATGAAGGAAAAATGCTACTACAAGAATTAAGAAAGGAACAAATTGTGATAAAACTCAAAATGGTGGTGCCTAAGAGAGACCTAATCAAAATAGAGAACTCCAAGGCCATTAGGCAATCATCTAGGCCACGGAAGAGAAGAAGAAGGAAACAAAAGGAAGGGAGGCATTCACCATCAAAATAGAACTCAAATTGTGGTGATGAAAAGAGGCCTTCCAAGAGATCTCTAATCTCTTTCTAGCTTTTTTCCAAGGCCTAAAAGATGTTATAGAAATGGGAGAAAGGCATGGAAGTCAAGTTGAGGGCCTACCCTAGGCTAATACTATCATTTCTGCTCAAAACAAGTTTAAATAGGGATTCTTGTAGTACTACAGGAACTGCTACAGGGTTTCCTATAGTATTACAGGCACCGCTACAGGGTTTCCTGCAGTTAGTAGATGAATTACTACAAGATGTCCTAGTTCTCATGTAAAGTCGTTTTGAAGGTTTCAGAGGTGTGAAAATGGTGGAAAAAGGTAGCAGAAGGTTGGAAAAGGATGTGGAAAGGTCTAGGTTGTGGATTTATTAAGGTTTCCTATATATTTTAATATTCAATTGAAGATATCTTAACAATAATAAATCTGCAACCTAGAACAATATATAGGAAACCTTAATAAACAATCAAGACACATAATTAAAAGTAATATAATTAAGATATAAACATAGTAAAAACAATTACAATAATAACAATTCATCATGACTAAAGGGTTAATTAACACAATTAGAATAGGACATCGTCCAAAAACAAATTAAAAATTAAAACAAAACTAGTAGAATCATAACAATTAAAATTAATAAACAATTAAAATTAAGAATTAATTAAAATAATAAAATAAATAAATAGAATGAAATGAATATAAATATAACCCTTACATATAAATTTTAATTTTAATTAATAAAATTAACTAAAATACATATATAAATTTAATTTTAATTAATAAATAAATAGGTATTTGTACATATACATATTTAATTTTAATTAATAAATTAACATGGATATGTATTTTAATTTCAATTAATAAATTAATTAGAACTACAATAATTTTAATCAATAAATTAATTAGGATTAAAATAACTGAAATAATAATTCATCAAATATAAAATTTAAACAGGGACATGTTTTAATTTTAATTAATAAATTGATTAGAATTAAAATAATTTAAATTAACTAAAGAATTAATTAATTAGAATAGGGATATGCATTTAAATTTAAATTTATAAATTAATTAAAATTAAAATAATTAAAATATGATTAATTAAAATAATAAAATAAATAAATTTAATGAAATAAATATAGTATAACCCATATATATGTATTTTAATTTTAATTAATAAATTAATTAAAATACATATACATAGAACATGAATATGTATTTTAATTTTAATTAGTAAATTAATTAAAATTAAAATAATTAAAAGAAACAATTAATTTAAAAATAAAAATAATTAAATTAATTAAAGCAAATATAATTAAAATGGATAGAATTAAAACATGAAATAATTAATACTTAAAAAAAAAAAATCAAAGATCTATCGGCTAAGCATCTCTTGCATCTATATATATATTTAACAAATAAAATTAGTCTTGCAACGAAATCTTTCACATCCTGAAGATGAACCACCGTTGCAGGTTCGAAACGTCGATATAAAAAGAATTTGAATGCGATGGATCTGGAAGAAAAGCTACACAAAGATTTGTTATGATCCCTTATGGTTGAATCAATACCCCTAAGCTCTAAATAAATTATTAAGGAAGACTAAAGACCACATAGAACTTGCCTCTTTACGCATGCAAAATATTTCAACGATTTAGGTTAATGGACAAATTTATGAATTGGATAATACAATGATGATTTTCTTGATTGCCACATCCAATGAACTCTGTTAATCGACCTAAACTTTTTGAAATGTAATGTTTGACATTTATTTCATGATCTTTACTTTATGCAATTAGAATAGGTTTCTTTCCTTGTATTTTCTTTCTTGCAATAGGTTAAGGTTTCCATTTCGAGCATTTCATTTTCTGCAATTAGTTTAGGATTTAATTTCATTACATGCAATCCATTACATCATGATAAAAAAGGAAGGACACATTGTATGTTGCACATATAGTGTCGATACCTCTTAAGTTTGTACGAACCCCGAGCTGATAATTAAAGTTCATAGCCTTGGGACTTGTAGCATTCTTGTTGCAATACCGAAGCTAATCAAGGTGGTTCAACAATGAGTCATGCACTAGAGCTTTTGACCCGAGGTAACTCTCGTTGGTTCAACAACCGTCACAAGCACTTGAGTGATTCTTCCCAAACTAAAAATTTCATCAACCACAAGCTTCTAGTGGGTTTTCCAGCCTTACATGAAATCCATTCTCTCTAAACCATTTTCAAAACAAGCTTCACTCTGAAGATTCCTCAATTGTGCTCCTTTTCTAGGATTTCATTCAGTGCTAGATAACACTTGAACTCTTTCCCAACTCTGTGTTTTCCCACAAAGTATATATGAACATAGCATTTGCTTCTAATACCTCCCTACTTGTGCATGCGTGAGACCAAGAGGAAGCATTTATGTTTTCCACCTATGAATTAATGTATGACACCCTTCCTTCCAAATAGATTAACTGCCTTCATTTTCCCCACAACTCACACAACAACTCCCTACTTGACAGCGCAACACATGTTGCTCTTAAATTATTGTCCTCTTCTTTGCTTGTTGTTTGAGATGAGATGCCACACTTGGACTAGTCTTTCCTTTTTTAGTTAGCTTCAATGCATAATCAACACATTTAATTCCTTTCAAGCAATGAGGACTGATACTTAAAGAAAAACCATTTCCTCAAGCAATGGAATCTATGTCCCTTTCTCAACCCTTCTAAAATAATTTCAATTATTTAGAAGAGGGGAAATGTTAACCAGAGGATGTCACACTTACCATATTATTGAAGGGATTTACATGTATTTTCATTGAGCCCTAATCATTCATCTTAAGGTTGTAAAATTCATTTGCAAGAAAATTTTGTTTACAAAGAACTTAGATTGATATAATGCCCATAACGTCTCCCATAATTTCTTGGTTGTAGCTTCTCCTAAAACATATTGTTATACTAATTTGAGAGACACATTCAGAATTTTCTCTTTTCCTTCCATTCAAACATTGTCTAGTACCTTTTTGACATTATTGTAGGTGCAATATTTAGATCCACAATGACCCAATGATATTTGTCTACCAAAATATCTTTCATAGCTCAAAAATTTTCCCATTAAATTTCTCAATCTTTGTTTTTGAATTTCGTGTCATTTTTTTCTAGCACAATACTCCACCAATACAAAGCTCCCATTGCAACCATGTTTATAATAGATCATAGATAAGTAAAACCATAACAACAAGGCATCCCCTTCCATCCAATAATTGTTATAACACCAATCATAATTTTTAACCCTTTATATTAAAGCAATGCACACACAAATTCTTAATGAAAATTAAAATAAACAATGACAATCACACATAATCCTCAAAGATTTCCTGTAGAAATCCTTAACTAAAAAAACCAACAAAATGTTTAGAGCCACACTCTAACTTTCGTCGTCATCTTACTTCATCATTTACAATACATAGGATCCCACAGGATCCAAAAACCTAATACATTGACATACATTGACATGGATCATATTTATTGAGTAGAAATACATTACAATGAGATGGAAAAACATCGAAAAAAAACACAAAAAATAGGAAAAAAAAACAAGCCAGAGAAACAACCCATTTTTTCCTCATGAACTTCACCCTAAACCCTCACTTTCCCCATATTAATGTGTAGTACGTGGGACCAAGCATGCAATAATATTGCAAATATCCAACATAGAACATTATTTAAAATTAATTCACTTTTGTACTTTAAAAAGAACGTAATTCTAGATCCTAAAGATGGTTAGAAAACTTTCGTCATCAATAAGAAGAAGTATGAAACTATAAGAGTTATATATACCTACATATCCAATGGAATTCTCTTTCATATAAGTGGGATTGACTACCCAAATTAGATCTAGAAGAAGATGAAATGTTCTATTAAAAGAGGTGGATGAAAATAAAGTTGTGCAAATTAATAAATATTATTTCTTATTTCTTTGCATTTAAGATGATTTAGATTGAGTAAATGAGCTACAGTTGAAATTATGAGAATGTGGAAATGAATTTTTAAAAAGGGACATAAGGTTGTAGATCTAAACTTGATGAGCCTAAAGGAATTATAAAGACCTACATTTTTAGTGAGATTCTCTTTCACATATATGGGATTAACTACCAAAATCAAGTTTAGATGAAGATAAGGGTTATATTTAACAATATTGATGAAAAAATATTAGAGTTACAAAGACCTACATGTCCAACTATATTTTCTTCAATATGAGTGGGATCAACTACCAAATCAAGTCTAGAAAAATTTAAAGAGTTTTATTCAACAAAACTAATGAAAATGAAATTCTATGAATTAAAAAGGAGTTGGTGTCCCTTAATCCTCTCTCCTTTCTTGGCATTGAGGATTTGTGGTGCAGGTAAATTCTTAGTGCAGACATAAACAATTCCTCTAGCCCGAGAGAGCTGGTCTAGCCACAAACAAACAATCTATGGAAAATTTCCTTAAGCTAGAATCAAATAAGAGGGTCTACCTCTTAGAATGATATTCTACTTGGTGATGATCTTGTTTCCTTACTCCATCTATCTTTTGTTTCCTTCCTTCAAATACTTGAAACAAGCAAAAAAAAATAACAAAAAACATGATAACATACAATATTGTATTCAACCTACTTAACAGGTCAAGGAACATTAAGCCATAAAGATGTAAGATAACACTTCATGTAGGAAATCGATCAATAGTTGTATTCATGTAAACTCAAAAAGAGATTACAACCAATGCCTTAACGTTGATGGTCTCCTTTGATGTATTTGGGTTCCCACACTTCTGCTAACATCTCATGGATAGCCCCAACAATGGAAGTTTTAAGGCCTCTTCCCTTTTGTCTCAAACCAAATCAAAACACACTATTCTCCCTCAAACATACACTAGAAAGCTACAAGCTATAGATGTCTTACTGATCATTCAAACTCACTCTAAAGCTAGTTTATCTTGGGAAAAGAGAGATTTATATAGCTTGGATGGAGGGGAGATTGTTCCTCTCATCATGGGAGAAGGTCTTATCTCTTGGGTTTGTTCCATCCTAATAGGGGAAAGGAGCCCAAACTGACTTATTCGGGTCCATCTAGCCCAACCATCTACCAGACTTTCGTTATGAAGATTCTAGACCTGGAAGCTTCGACTCCATATTTAAAAAACTTGCCAAAAGAGGATCAACATGACTGGAAAAGGGCTCAGTCATTCCGTACGGTGCTATGGCTAGTTTTAATCTCTGAAAATCAGCACGAGGAGGAAACTGGTTAGTAGCGTCGGTCTTCTAAACTAGGGTAAAAGGAAGATTCTTGGGAAATGATGCAAAGGGGAATTATTATGCTCGTGAAGAGGGACATACTGGGAGTTTCTTCATGATGGGAAAGCATGTAGGGTTCACTATAGAGGTCCTCCAGGATTGTGTATGGGGAGTATAGGGACAGTGAAAAAATGTTGTGTAACAGATGCCCCCCAAAGCATAAAGGCCGAACTAGAGTGGGGTGAAATTCTTTACAAGTGGATGTGGGGAATCGAAGTTCATCATCGGAAAACATGCAAGCAAGCATAGATACATATACATTACTTAAAACTCTGACAAATGATACATGAATCGTGTTATGGACATAGCCATCTAGAGAATAATCATGTAAATGGATCCAAGGCATGGGCGCAGCCATCCAAAACCAAGGTATGGTCACAGCCATCCAATAATGAGAAGGATCACATATAACAACTCATGGTATGGTCGCAGCCATCCACCTAAAAGAGATATGTATATCAACATAATCATGTCACATCGCCTCGCAACCTGGACTAGTATAAACTGAGCCCAGGGTCTTGCACTCCAAACGACCAGATCAAAGTACAAATCATAACATGTGAATGAATGTGTTGAAGTCGAACATGCTAGAAAGTCACTTGATTACCAGCCAATGATGTGAACCATTAACAAGCGTGAGAGAAACCACCAATAATGACAATAGCTTGCAAGGTACTAGCAACACAGTTCATGGAATGTGAATAGAGGAACTGATGTCAAACACCCATGAAATTACCTAATCGAAAGCCAATGATGTAAACTTGTCATCGAGTGTGAAGAACTTGCCATTAGGGCATGCAATCTTTAAGGTACTAGAAGGGAGTCTCTCAGCCATCTTCCTAGATAATGATATGAAGTCGACAGGAAGCAACTGTGTCGAAGGAGAGCCATGATGTATCCCACATCATCGACACGAGACAAAGGGATGCAAATGATTTCAGACCATGCAGAGAATCAAGGGTAAGTGTAACTACAGAAGGAATAACTCTTGAACATATCTGTGACACGACTCTGAAGTTTGGCAGTTGTTGGATCCATAGGATCGGTGGTCATGATGATGTGGCAGAGATCCAATGAAAGGCAAAAATGAACGACCCAACCCAGGAAGGTTAATGATGAAAAGGAGGATATCCCAACCTGAAATGAAGCAAAAAGTGTCATGTTCAAGAGTGAGCTATTGACATGACTAATAGGATTTCCCATTTTCCCCCACCATTTCTAGCAGGTACCCTAATTATTTTTTATCGCAAGCTTGAAGGGGATAGAATGTGCTTGCACTGTAAGTTTATCCTTTGGAAAAATCCAGCCTAGTAAGTTTAATGAGCCCTAGGAAGGAGAAGCTCATGTCCGTCATGGCGACGAATCCAATGTCATTTAATACTTTAACAAGTCCGACAAAGGTGTAACTCGACATCCTTTTCATGTTTAGAGAGTTTGAAAAAGACACGGAAAAGAAAATTCCACATGGTCCATTTTCATACATTTGCGTCTCTCGAGCCTGAAAAGGTAGAAAACGATACTTGAGAGAACCACTTGACAATTTTAGTCGAGTACCTTTTTCGTAAGTAGTTTGACCTAGCTTGAAAAGGTCATAAATGTATATTGGGTAAACGACATTTCTCAGCCTTTAACAAGTTCAAAACGAAAAGAACTTGACAACCTTTTCATGTTTAAAGAGTCGGAAAAGAGCTTGAAAGCGGACCCCCCATTTTTATTCTCTTTTACGAGTCAAAAAGGGAAAAATACTTGGTGATATTTTCATTTGAGTTTTACGAGTCGAGAAAAGAGCTTAAACGTGACTCCAGTACCATCATCAATAATCTGTCACCTGTCGCTGCACAAAAGGTAAATGCATTATCCAATTTCTAAGGCAAAAATAGGTCAAAAATACATTTAAAACCCTAATATTTCATGAAAAATGAATAAAAGGAGAAAAAATTAATTATTTTTTACCATTTTACCTTGTGTGGAGCATTTTTCACCCATTTGTGCCTTAGATTTTTAGGAGCATATTGCGGGAGATCCAGGAGGCCATTCGACCATTCGTCAGTTGTACGTAAGAGCCAAGACCTTTAGCTCCATTTTCATGCTTGTTTAACCTATTTTAACCTTTTTTGGATTTTTTGAGGAGATTTTAGCAAAAATTTGTCACCCTCGGTCGGCACGGTTTTTGGGCACGAAATTGCACTGATCAAGGGGTTTTTAGGATTTTTAAGCGTGTTAGTGCCGCGAACATAAAATTTCCAAGTTTTTGGCCATTTTGTCTGATTGGATCCAAATTTTTCTAGCCAAGGATGTTTATTGACTTGATTGTATGGTCTTTGCAAGGAAAAAATTACGAAAAATGGTTGATTTGAAGGAATGCGAGCATGAGGACATTAACACACAAGAAATGGCAGACTGAAAATGCTTGAATGCTCTAAGGAACTGTGGGCTCCTCAAATTCTTCCTCACACTAGGTATGTGGGCTCAACCTGAATTGGTACGGTATCTGATCCAGGGAAAATTTTAAGAATCCCCCCTAAATTTATATGTATAATAAATGGGCGAATCTCCATGGTATATAGGAAAAATGGAAGGCGTATATATAATTTTTTGGCGAATCTCTCACCAGGCATGGCAAATATTTTACTCAATTATAAAATCTTGTAAGATCTTGGTATTACCATGGGTCAATACCATGGGTTATCATAAACCTAGAGCTTAAAAATTACTATTAGTAATTTATAAAAATTAATAAAATTAATATTTTTATTTTATTTTTTATTTTAACCAAGCTAAAATGTTTAACATACATTAAATTACAACATCCATTTTTACTCTTGATCCACCCCCGAGAGGGATCAAATATTTTTTCACTCTATGCTAGTTTGCATATCACAATATTTGATACCTCTCGGGGGTTAGTAGATCCAGAGTAAAGATGGATCTTTGCTGGTTTAATTCCCCCATTTAAATAGGCTACATTCCACGTGAATACCATGGGTCAATACCATGTTCCATTTTGGTGAATACCATGGGTCAATACCATGTGCCATTTTTATTTTTATTAATACTAATATTAGGGTTAATAATGTTTTTTTGCATGGTATTAATAACAATCTAGTCCATGGTATTTGTCCCATAGTATTTTTCCCATAGGTTTTGTTGAGATTGCAACAAGATGATGGAGCTTAGTGAAAAGAGTCGCCTTCACTAAGTGGGCCCGCAGGCTATTTTTGGCGCAAGTCTATTTTTAGACTATGTCTATTTTTAGACATATGGATCATGTCTATGTTTATGGATGATTGATCAAGTTGGGAAAATAGATGGACTTCTATTTTTGATGAAAGTGTGAGTGATCACAGTGTGAGTGATCAAGTCTATTTTTAGACTGGCTGTCAAAAATAGAAAAGTCAAATATTATTATCTCACAATAATATTTGGACTATAAACTTAATCTTATTCTCTTGGAGCACTTCAGTTTGAGCTACGGAAGTGGCACATGCAGCTGTCAGAAGGAAATTCGTTTTTTCTTATGAGTCAGTTGAGTTGTTGCATGCATGACTTCAGTTAGAACTCAAGTGAGTTGAGTTTAGTGGACTGGAGGTACAGTTGATGGAGTTGTGTTCAGTTTAACTTAGTTAAACTGGTTGTAGTTAGTCTAACTGCAGATAGACTAATGATGAGTTGTTAAACTAATTATTAACTCATAATACAACTAAAGAATACATCAGTTAACTCAGTTGCATGTCAGTGCATGTTCAGTTCAACAGGGACAGGTGGTAGAGAATCAGATTGCTATCAGTTGTGACTATAGTTGTGCACCAGATCTTGCACAATCAAAGGATTGAGTATGCCAATGAGTTTGCTCACGTATTTGGCCCGCATTTTAGCCTTTGCTCACGTCCACAAAGAGTGAGTGACTATTTTGCAGGTGAAAATCGAGTTTGGGAAGCAATTCTCATCAGTTCTTGAGCAAGTATTGAGCAGTGGAGGCAGGCAAGCAGTGGAAGAGATTTGGAGATCAAATCTGAGCTGTATTGTGTGTAACAGAGGTGGAGATACTTGTGAGAAGTATTATGCTGTGTAATGTTACATGACTCAATCATTAATATACAGATAGTGTGGGGTTTTTAGCGAGATGCTTTCCCCGTGATACATACTGTGTTAATGTGTGAATGCTCTTGATGTTTTATTGTTATTGATGCTGCTATATTCTTGATCAACGTAGAGGAGCTTATGTATTGTGTATGTTTTCCGCATTAGTACGTGATCAGGATAATCTCCATTGAATATGTGTTAAATTATTCAAAATTTCTACATGGTATCAGAGCTAGATGATTTGTAGAAAAAGTTTCTACATGGTATCGGAGCAGCTTGATTTGTAGAAGAGATTTTTACAGGATATCAAGCGAGGGTTGATCAGAAGCAGTTGAGTTGGTTGCTGGTGGAATTCGAATTTGCAGCAGTGTTTTCTTGGTGACAACGCAGCAATGTCTTTCAACGGATTGCGATTGGAGTATGCTCTTGAGGGCAGCTCAAACTATATTGCATGGAAGGACAGGATGGAGGCAGTATTGGATGATAACGGGCTGAAGGAATTCATAGATACGGATATCCCAAAGCCTACTGATGCTACTCAAGCTGATGCTTGGCAAAAGAAGATCGCAAAATGTCAAAGAATTCTGTTGGAGGGCGTGAAGGATCACATTGTGTCCAGCCTCCATGGAAAGGCTACTCCATATTTGATGTGGAAATCATTAACAGAATTATTCCAAAGCAAGAGCGATCAGAGGAAGCTGGCACTCAAAGATAAACTCAGAAACATCAAATGCGAGAAGGGAGACAGTATTCCCAAGTATCTCACGAAGTTCACTCAGTGTCGAGATGAGCTGGGAAGTGTGGGGGTTACTGTCGATGATGAGGACTTGGTGAGCTTGGCTCTCCTTGGTCTTCCGAAGAGTTGGCATTCCTATCAGGACTCTATCAATGGTTTGGAGAAGTTGCCAGGATGGGAAAGACTATGGTCAGATCTTGTGCAGGAGGAGATCAGGCGGAGTACCAGGGACGGATCTTCGTCAAAGGGAGCTGATGAAGAGAATTGTGCTTTGGCTGCCAAAGCAAAGAAAGGGAAGAGCAAGAAAGCTTCTCAGTCTGGTGCGAAAGGCAAGAAGCAGGATATGTCCAAGGTGAAGTGTTTTCACTGTCACCAGCATGGACACTATGCCACAAATTGTCCGCAGAAGAAGAAGAACAAGCAAGCTGCTGGATCTGCAGGGGGAGAGGCTTTAGCTTCTCAGTTTGAGCTTGATTTTTCATTGATCACATGCTTGGTTTCAAGTGTGATGGGATCAGTGTGGTTTCTGGACAGTGGTGCGTCTTTTCACATGACGGGAGATAGAGATTTGTTCTCTGATCTGGAGGACAAAGATCTTGGAGTGCACATCGAGATGGGCGATGATGGTAGATACAGTGCGACCGGTATCGGTACCATTTCCTTTGAGAGGGAGTCTGGTAAACCCTTTGTATTGAAGGAAGTCATGCATGTTCCAGGATTGAAGAAGAATCTCATCTCAGTGGCGATGTTAGAAGACAAGGGGTATGATGTTGTTTTCAGCGAGGGAAAGGCCTTCCTGCGCAGCAAGACAACTGGTGAGACCCGGAAGATAGGGGTTCGAGTGAGGAACCTTTATCAGTTGCATGTAGATGGATGCGCATCAATGGCAGGCAAGGCAGAAGGATTGGTGAGCCGGGATGATGGCGAGTTGTGGCACAGGAGATTGGGTCACCTTCACCATGGAGCCTTGAAGATACTGCAGCAGATCACTACAGGGCTTCCTAAAGGCACACTTGCGCAGTCAGATCAGTGCAAGGGGTGTACTTTGGGGAAGTTTGTGAAAGCCACCTTTCACGAGAAGGATAGTCGCGCCACGACGATCCTTGAGAGAATTCACACAGACGTGTGTGGACCTTTCTCAGTTGCTTCGACAGCAAAACACAGGTATTATGTGATTTTTGTTGATGATTTCTCTCGTAAGTGCTGGATCTTCTTCATGCAGAAGAAGAGCGAGACATATTCAAAGTTCTGTGAATTCAAAGCACTGGTCGAGAAGGAGTCGGGGAAGAAGGTGAAGGCTCTTAGGAGCGATAATGGTGGTGAATACATCTCGGACGAGTTCAAGGATTTCTGCAAGGAAGAAGGGATTCGTAGAGAGCTCATAGCTCCCCATAACCCACAGCAGAACGGGGTAGCTGAGCGGAAGAACAGAACGATTGTGGGTGCTGCATGGGCAATGTTGCATGATCAGGGCCTACCCCTTCACTTGTGGGCGGAAGCATGCAATACAGCAATTTATGTGCAGAACCGTTGTCCTCATAGGATACTTGGCATGAGTACACCCGAGGAGGCTTATTCTGGTAAGAAGCCTGATCTTTCTCATTTGAGGATTTTTGGTGCTAACGTTTACATGCATGTGACGAAGGATGCCAGAAAGAAGTTGGAGCCGACTGCAGAGGTTGGGATATTTGTGGGATACACTGATACGCCCCACAACTATCGTGTGTATTTGCCAGATAGTGGTAAAACTGTTGTGCGACGGGATATAAAATTTCAGGAGGAGAAAGCCATGAAGTGTTCGCTTGAGAGGGAGCTACACTTGCATGCAAATGAGGAGCTATTAGTTCCTAAGGATGAGCTTCAGGACGTGGATCAGCCACAGGACGAGGTTCATGGAGTGGAAGAGACCACTCATGCAGCGCCAACCATCAGAGGGCGAAAGCGCTTGACAGAAGCTGAGCGACTGGCTCAAGATGCAGAGAAAGTTGTAGGACCACCTACAACCCAACGCAGGCAGAGACAGTCACCTGATCGGTACACTGGATACATGGCTCTTATGAGCAAGTGTGTTGTGATTGAGCCATCCTCTTTCGAGGAAGCTGTGGAGGATCCCGCATGGGTAGACGCCATGGTGGAAGAGTATGATTCTATTGTCAGAAACAGTGCATGGGAGATTGTTCCTAGACCGGAAGGGAAATCAGTGGTAGGTTCGAGATGGATCTACAAAGTTAAGCAGGCAGCTGACGGGAGTGTGGAGAAGTACAAGGCAAGATTTGTTTCCCGAGGCTTTTCACAGATTGAGGGGATCGATTATGAGGAGACCTTTGCACCTGTCGCAAGGTATTCTTCCATACGGACGATTCTTGCTCTCTCAGTGCAGATGGGATGGCACATTCATCAGATGGATGTGAAGACTGCGTTCCTCAATGGAGTCATTGAGGAGGAGGTGTACATTGAGCAACCCGAAGGCTTTGAAGTCTTCAGCAGCGAGTCGCATGTGTGCAGGCTCAAGAGAGCGCTGTATGGGTTGAAGCAAGCACCACGTGCTTGGTACACACGGATAGACAGCTATTTCACAGGACTTGGATTCTCCAAGAGCGAGGCGGATCCGAACCTATACCAGATTGTGGTGGAGGGTAAGTTGCTTATCATTGTACTGTATGTTGATGATTTGATTCTAACGGGTGATGAGCTGTTGATACTGTCATGCAAGAAGGATCTTGCTACAGAGTTTGAGATGAAGGACTTGGGCCTCCTTCACTATTTCCTAGGATTGGAAATATGGCAGCGCAGTGGTGGACTGTTTGTTTCTCAGGGCAAGTATGCTCGTGAGATACTGGAGAAGTTCAACATGCATGGCTGCAAGCCTGTTGATACTCCTCTTCCTGGAGGTTGGAGGAAGGAGGATGCCACTTCGGGAGAAGAAGTGGATGCCACTGTTTATCGACAGTTGGTGGGGTCGCTGATGTATTTGGTCAATACACGACCTGATATATGCTATGCAGTTAACCAGCTTTCACAAGCTATGGTTAAGCCTACCAAGCTCTTCTGGAAGGCGGGCAAGCATGTATTGCGCTACTTGAGAGGCACATCGGGATATGGTTTGTGGTACAGACAGGAGGATGAGGTGAAGCTATGTGGCTTCACGGATGCAGATTGGGCAGGGAGCCCAACAGACAGAAAGAGCACATCAGGAGGGGTCTTCAGTATCGGATCGACAGCAGTTTCTTGGTACAGCAGGAAGCAGAGATCCGTGGCACTCAGTTCAGCGGAGGCTGAGTATATGGCAGCAAGTTTGGCTGCATGCGAGGCTATATGGATGAGGAAGATCCTGGTTGGTTTGTTCGGTTCTCATTTGGATCCTACTGTGATTTACTGTGATAACCAGAGTTGCATTAAACTCTCGGCTAATCTTGTATTTCATGATAGATCTAAACATATTGACATCAGGTACCATCATATCAGAGATTGTGTGCAGCGGAGGATCATGTTACTTTCGTACATTCCAACGGAGGATCAGGATACTGATATTCTGACGAAGGCTCTCACCAGGAGCAAATTCGAGTACCACCGAGGCAGGATAGGGGTTGCTGATAATCCATATCTTGTCGAGAGGGAGTGTTGAGATTGCAACAAGATGATGGAGCTTAGTGAAAAGAGTCGCCTTCACTAAGTGGGCCCGCAGGCTATTTTTGGCGCAAGTCTATTTTTAGACTATGTCTATTTTTAGACATATGGATCATGTCTATGTTTATGGATGATTGATCAAGTTGGGAAAATAGATGGACTTCTATTTTTGATGAAAGTGTGAGTGATCACAGTGTGAGTGATCAAGTCTATTTTTAGACTGGCTGTCAAAAATAGAAAAGTCAAATATTATTATCTCACAATAATATTTGGACTATAAACTTAATCTTATTCTCTTGGAGCACTTCAGTTTGAGCTACGGAAGTGGCACATGCAGCTGTCAGAAGGAAATTCGTTTTTTCTTATGAGTCAGTTGAGTTGTTGCATGCATGACTTCAGTTAGAACTCAAGTGAGTTGAGTTTAGTGGACTGGAGGTACAGTTGATGGAGTTGTGTTCAGTTTAACTTAGTTAAACTGGTTGTAGTTAGTCTAACTGCAGATAGACTAATGATGAGTTGTTAAACTAATTATTAACTCATAATACAACTAAAGAATACATCAGTTAACTCAGTTGCACGTCAGTGCATGTTCAGTTCAACAGGGACAGGTGGTAGAGAATCAGATTGCTATCAGTTGTGACTATAGTTGTGCACCAGATCTTGCACAATCAAAGGATTGAGTATGCCAATGAGTTTGCTCACGTATTTGGCCCGCATTTTAGCCTTTGCTCACGTCCACAAAGAGTGAGTGACTATTTTGTAGGTGAAAATCGAGTTTGGGAAGCAATTCTCATCAGTTCTTGAGCAGGTATTGAGCAGTGGAGGCAGGCAAGCAGTGGAAGAGATTTGGAGATCAGATCTGAGTTGTATTGTGTGTAACAGAGGTGGAGATACTTGTGAGAAGTATTATGCTGTGTAATGTTACATGACTCAATCATTAATATACAGATAGTGTGGGGTTTTTAGCGAGATGCTTTCCCCGTGATACATACTGTGTTAATGTGTGAATGCTCTTGATGTTTTATTGTTATTGATGCTGCTATATTCTTGATCAACGTAGAGGAGCTTATGTATTGTGTATGTTTTCCACATTAGTACATGATCAGGATAATCTCCATTGAATATGTGTTAAATTATTCAAAATTTCTACAGGTTTCACCTAAATATAACTCATTTTTTTATTGTTCCTAAATATAAGGTGACTTATGGAGTAAATATAAAAAAATGTTTTATTTGTTTACCATACCTCTCGTTTATTTATATTTTTATTAATTTACCATACCTCTTTTACAAATATGGTATTTGGCCCATAGGATTCACTTAACTAAAACCTCTTTCTTGAGCCTTCATAAATAGAATGAGGGTTATGGACTAAATATAAAAAGAGGTTTTATTTATTTACCATACGTCTAGTTTATTTATATTTTTATTTATTTACCATACCTTTTGAGTAAGTATAAAAAGACATTTTATTTATTTACCATACCTCCACTTTACTTATATTTTTATTTGTTTACACCCTTGCATGTATATAAGGTGACTTATGGAGTAAATATAAAAACGTTTTATTTATTTACCATACCTCTCATTTATTTATATTTTTATTAATTTACCATACCTCTTTTATAAACATGGTATTTGACCCATAGGATTCACTTAAATAAAACCTATTCTTGAAAGTGGGCGAATGGATTCACTTAAATAAAATCTATTCTTGAAAATGGGCGAATGGAAAGTTGTAACTCCTAATTTCAAGGGCTAAATTTACCTTTTTTACCCTCTCCCTTAAAATAAGGTGGGCTATTTGAGGTGATTTGTAAAAATGTACTCTGATACAAAATATTCGCCCACTAAAAATTTAAAACCCCTTAATTTCGCCAAAAGCGAACATTCGCCCCTAAAATTTTCTATGATCTGATCAGTCTCTGGGATATCAATCGGGAAGTCTTTATGATCCGGGACCAAGAACTGGAGTTGGAAACTTCTGACATTTATTTCATCATAGGACTGTCCCGAAGAGGGGAACCAGTCAGCCTATATGGGTCAAGGCCTATTGGGGAAAGTGTGACCATGTTACTTGTAGAACACTACCCAGAAGCACTAAAATCAAAGAGAGACAAGATAGAGATCGTGACTATTCGGGATCTTGTGCTGAGAGTGTTGTTGTTGACCATAAACAGAGTGGTTGGGGCTCAAGCATAGCATGAAACCAACAAGTCAAAGTTTCAGTATGCTATTGACTGTACGATGCCGACTATCTTCAACTGGGCAGAAGCCATGAAGGTAAACATGAAGTGTCAGCTATCAAAAGCCACGGTGAGAAACCTGAAGCAGTTCTGCTATGGGTCCATTCTAGTGACCTTATTTTTGGAGTAGGTCCCACTATTTCACTATCAGCTTGCTAAGGTGGAACCACCATTGCCACAAGACCCACGGATGGTCTGTTGGAGTGCATTGATGCCTAGGATTACCGAGGGCCAACAGATGTCCTATAAGCCTGCCTTCTACAAGACTTCCATTACGAAGCTTCGACTCCATATTTAAAAAACTTGCCAAAAGAGGATCGGCGTGACTAGAAAAGGGCTTAGTCACTCCGTACGGATCTAGGGCTAGTTTTAATCTCTGCAAATTGGTGCAAGCAGGAAATTGGTCAATAGCACCGGTCTTGTAAACTAGGGTAAAAGGAAGATTCTTGGAAAAATATGCAAAGGGGAATTATTCTGCTCATGAAGAGGGACATAGTGGGAGTTTCTTCATGATGTGAAAGCATGTAGGGTTCACTATAGAGGTCCTCTCGGATCATGGATAGGGAGTACAGGGACAGTGACAAAATGTTATGTAACAGTTAACATGCTTCTAAATTAAGTGAAAGCTCCAAGACACATCCATACACCATTACATCACTAACCCCAATAGCAGGTCATTAGAGCCACTGCTTGCAACTCAAGAAAAGACTACAGACTCTCAATGCTATGTGGGAGGAGCCAAGGTGAAAAGTCCTTTGCATGTACAAATGAGGGGTATATATAGCCAAGGGTGGAACTGACCCTTGTGACTGTTCAACTTCCCTCATGATTGTTCGACTTACATGACTCTTTGACTTCATCCATGTGTCTCTTGGACTTCCACATCACATTACATTGATTACACAATTATGACCCAAAGTAGTGATGTGCCCGAGGAGACTTATAACACAACTCAACATGTCATTGCAGGTATGCACATGTTGGTTGTGTTGTTCGTGTCAAGCTTTTGTGTTGTTGAGTGATGAGTGTGCTCGTAGTGTACCATAGCTTCACCTCCGCATGGCAGATTGCGTGGAGTCTTCAATGGTCTTGGTGTTCAATTGATATTTCATGCATTCACATGTGTCTCCTTTGCTTGCTACCAGGTACACTTCGTGTGTTCATCCATTTATGAACAAGTCTCCTGGCATGCACCCCTTATTCATCTCATTCGTCATTGCGCCATGTCTCATCCATGTACCTATATTTGCAATCACTCATGACGAGATGACATCAAATCCAAAAATCTCCTAGTCTAGCATGATGCATCATCTTTCATTTTCAGGTGTAGGTGACCGAGAGAGAGGACAAGGCTCCGAAACTATGTAGAGCACATATTAGACCAGGATGTGGGGCTCTAGTGCACTGTCAAGAAAAATTGTGCAGAGCTAATTGGGAGGTTGGGATGAGTAGTCCAAAAAGCAGTGACATTTTGTAGGATATGGCTCAGCTAGGAGGCAGAACTGCACAAATTTTCCTAGAAATGTAGTACGGGAAATAGAGGACACTAGCAATGAAAACTGCGCAAATTTTCAGGGGAGGTTGGGAGTGGGCTGTGGGAGCTTGCTAGCCAAAGCTGCATAGAACTGGGAGGCAGTCATGCTAAACATGTCTACATAGTTTCCAGGCTGAGCGGGGTGGCGAGAAGCTTGTGGACAGTCCAAGAAAACTGCATAATTTTCAGGAGGAGTAGCAGGCTGGCTCACAAAGGGACTAACTAACAGAACTGCGCAATTTTCAGAGATAGTGCAGTGATAGGAAACAAGTGTGTTTGGTCAATTTAGAGTGTCCTAAATTGCTATATTAATTTTCAATCCAAGAGTCATAAACTGTTGAAGTGTGGCGCACTATATGTGCAAGATAACCTATTTCTTACTTTTTGTCATTTTTTATTTTTTTATTTTGTTTTGGAGGTTTTTATCTTCGTTTATCTTCTAATGTGAAATGGAAATTCTAAAAGACAAATATGGATATAAATTTTCAAGGCAATTATGTCCTTTACAATGATTTCCAAAACTTCAAACTTTAGAGGGTCTTAGAACATACTAACGATGAAATAAATTCTTAAAAGAAAATGAAAACATGCCACTATTCTAATCAAACAAACAGTGAACTATTGATCATGAAACCATTATCCCTACTGTTGTCTAAATACAAAATAAATGAATTAAGCTACTGTACTCAAAGAAATCCAAAAAATTGCAAGTAAAGTAAAGCTAAAATCAAATTACATAAATTCATATTCTGACCCCTCGCCAGTTAGTCTTGCTATGGCTTTCGGAGGTAATCATCAACAACTTGAGAAATTTGATATCTAATTGCAGAAAAGTAAACTTAAAATCAAATCACATCAATTCATAGTCTGACCCCTCACCAGTTAGTCTCACTATGGCTTTCGGAGGTAATCATCAACAACTTGAGCAATCTGACATCTAATTGCAGAAAAGTAAACTTAAAATCAAATCACATCAATTCATAGTCTGACCCTCGCCAGTTAGCCTCGCTATGGCTTTCGGAGGTAATCAGCAACAACTTGAGCAATTTAATATCTAAGCTAACTAATAAAGCCAATGAACAAAATTGAAATAAACAAAACAGAACTGGAATTAAAAGCTAAGAAAAGTAAGTTAGCAGAAAGACTGATTCCATGTCATTAGTCATTGTGAAAATTATATGCAAATTCCCAGGTTGCCTACTGTAATCTGGAATATACACACTGATCAACGTTAACAGCAATGTAAAGCATGTAAAATCATGAACAAGAATGAAACATTAGTGCCATAGTAAATGAAATATACATAAGTGAATAACTATGGCATAGTAAACATAAAGAAACACAGCATGAAACTGTACAGCAATAAGAAACAAAACCTCGACGTATGCAAGGGTCCTCTGCACAACCTCGGGCAATAGCTATCAATCAAGAATTATGCTCAGAAACAGAGTCTTCTCATATATTTCAGAACACAGTCACAATAATGAAACTAGTTTCACGGCACAGTGGGATTTTTAATAGAAAAATTATATTCCAAAGACTAACTACTATGCGTATAGAAACGCATTATTTATAACAAAATATTACATAATTGTTTTCCTATAAACTGCGCTGACAAAGGACATGTAAACGACAGCGTCCATGGATTTAGCGTCATGCTACCGATATTATGCAATCTATTGAAAACAGCTTGTTCGATTCACTTCATGGGCAGCCTACAGGTGTCAGCGTGCCTCCAGAAATCTAGAAATGGCCACGAAAATATTTCACGTGCTTGGAAACGAAGTCCTGTTGCCATAGGACTCTTCTGTTTGACCACTGCTTGACCACCGTTGACCACGGACTCCTCTAATGAATCCGACTGAGCCAATAGGACTTAGTCCATGTCCAAGTCATTTCCAACTTGCCCATGTCGCTCGATTTGCCTGATGACACATGCAATATAGACTTTAACAAAAACAACTGCGGAAAGTTGAAGCAGCTGCGGAAAGTGATAGGATTTCGCAGCTCAATGAGCAAAAATCTAATTCAAACAACAGATACAAAACATAGTTAAAAACCACTTTAAGTGCTCTTTTATGATTAATATGCAATGATGTTGATAGCTTAGGAGGTCCATATGAATGGAAAAAGTCTAGGAAGGTGTATAGGAAAGATGCAAGTTTAGGGCTCAACACACCCCCACTGTGAAGGTGTTGTATGTCCCCATGCAACCAAAATTTTGACCATCCTCTCTTCAATCCATATGCTCTGACACCTCCACCAGCACATCCAGCCCTCTTCTCCTCTTCCTTGGTACTGCTAACATTCTAGGCTTCCTCATCAAGCATCTGAATTTGAGGTTTATAAGTGATTTGCTCAACCTCTTGCATTTCTTCTTCAATTTCCTGTTCTTTTTCTGCCACAGCCCCAGATGTAACATAGTGTTGTCATGAATGATCTTGTCCAATCTGCTTTGTTCCTTTAATGCTTCATTTTCATTTTTAATATGTCTATTTAAGACCTCCAATTCAAAAACTTCTTGTTTCAACGATTGGACTAGAGCTTCTTGTGCTATGTGAGGCTGAGTGGATGAAGTGCTTGGACCTGTGGCTGTCTTTTCCAAGGATTCTATATAATCATACATCTCTTGCTAGTTCGGGTCTATTTCGGGTGTAGTTTTCTTTGGACTGACCCCAAAATCCTATTGAGAAGGATTGATTTCCAAATATGGCCGAGAAGGACTCATGTCAAAATCTGGCTGTGAAATGGAAGTATGGTGTAGGCTACGGTTAGGAGAGGTTGCTGGAGGCTGCTCCGGTGTTTCCCCTCCCAAGTCAATAAAGTGGGGTCCTTTGGTTTTCACTATCCTTAATTTCCCTTTTAGCCTGGAGCTTCTTCTTACATGCCGTGGACTAGTGTCTTTTTCCTCCCTACTCTGTTTTTCTTTTCCTTTCTTCTTGGCTGCAGCTGACTGTTCCTGAAGGTGAACTAGTCTTTCAGACAATACTTGATGGTCTTCTTCTAAGGAAGGTTCTGGGGTTTGATGCACAGCCTCAATGCTTCTTTTCTCTTTTGATTTTGTTGGCTTCTTACCCTCAGTCTTTTCCTTCCTCCTTTTAGATAGTCTTTCTTCTCTACTAGTTTCTTCAACTATGTTAGTAGGAGTACTTTGAATTTTATCACTTGTTCTCTTTCTTCTGCTTCTTCTTGATGTACTGCTTTCAGGGGCTTCTTGTGGATCTTGAAAGAAATTTCTGATTAGAAACTACTCCCATGTGTCCTTCTTTTCTTTCAATTGTTTTTCTATCAAGATTTTCACAAGGCCATGGTGATACAAGTGTGGTTCTATGTCCCCCAGATTCTTTTGGATGGTTACAGACATCTTTTTCAAACTATTCAGTAAAAAGTATGGCAGATTGAGGGTTTGGTTTTCTAGGAAATTCATCAACAACTGGGTGTGATACATATACATTGATCCAAAACGTCCCTCACAGGTGATGAACTTTTGAATAATCAACAATAGACTGGCCCACTTCTCTTCTAAAGCATGGACAGGGATTCCTTGTTTAAAAATAGTTACATCCATACTTGGATTTCATAGGATAACCCTCCAAGCCTTCTCGTCAAAGCTCTTGTTCTTGAACCAGCATTCACCCTCCTGCGGAAGTTCTGTAGCAGCTGCTATAGATGCCTCGGTGACTGTAAACTTGAGGTCTCCAACTTCCACTTCCAGGCCGTTAAAAGACCTCGCAAAAGTCTTTGTAATCTCCTTGTTGTAGCCCTTGAATTTTTGAATAAACCGTAGCCACCTTGCCTTTTTCAATATGTTTTTCACTTGCGGGTATCCTTCCAAAAACTTGGGCCCTTCTGGTTCTGCCCTCAACAACAGACCCATCCTTCCTTCTGTCTTTTAAAATTCGTTTGCGTGAGTAAGGGTTTTAGCAGAGGTAAGACGGCTGGGTTACGGGGTTTATGGAGAAGAAAACAGTGATTGTAAATGGAAAACAGAGAACAAGTAGCGGAAGTGAATTCACGGAATGGAGCGGAGACTGATATGAACAAGGTGGAAATGCAACCGTGGCTTCAATAAAATAGTAGGGAAGTAAAGTGAACACGACATAATTTTAAACTGAATGGCTGCGGAGTGGACGTAAACATGCTTATGAAATGGCTACGGAATTTGTGCAGCAGAGAGAAGCCGTGATAAAATCAACCACATCCCATAATTACAGGTGGAGTATCAAAGTACAACTGAACACGAGTTAAAACCGGAGGCTTGATTATGAGTCCGTTTGAAAATAAATGCAAGGATTGTGGGGGGAATCATATAGAGATCGTGGAACGATTATGGAGCTATGTTATGAAACCAGCTCAAGAAAAGATAGAAAAGATAGATCAACGCCTTAGAATTCAGCCTCTTCGAGGGGGCAACCTCCTTTACATTACATAAATGAACAATTCTTGGATGATACAAATGACAAAACCTCCTTTCTATATATAGGAGTCTAAGGAGTCACAATATAATCCAGCCGACCTAACAATAATAATATAAAGCCACAAAAATAACAATAGAGGGATTCTATGGGGCACAAAAATAACAATATGGGGGTAATAGGGGTACAACAATATAAATAAGGGGTATAACTACAAAGTAATGGGGTAATCACTAGTATTATAGGGACCCAACATGCCCCTCTCCTTCAAAAAAGTGTTGTCCTCAACGCTTGAGTAGTTCTGGATACTTCTGCATAAAATTCTCATCCTCCCATGTGGAATCTTCAGCGGATAAGTTCTTCCACTTGATAAGATACTTTGAAATTGATCGATTTCGTAGCTGTCGAGTTCTTGTTTCTGTGACTGCTTCCGGTTCCAATATAAATTTTCCTTCCTCATCAAGTTTTGGCAATATTGTTTGAATTGGGAGCTTGTCACCTATAACTTTCTTTAAACATGAAACATGGAAGACTGGGTGCAATCGAGAAGCTGCAGGAAGCTCCAATTTGTATGCCATAGTACCAATCTTTTGCAACACCTTGTACGGACCATAATACTTTGGTGATAATTTATTATCCTTCTTAGCTTGCTTTAGGGACATTTGCTTATATGGTTGTAGTCGTAGGAATACCCAATCACCTACATCAAAACTTCTTTCACTGCGATGTTGATCTGCCTGTTGTTTCATTCTATTTTGTGCCAACATGAGGTTATCCTTTAAGAGTTGGAGGACTTGTTGTTGATGTTCGATGTGATGTTCCACTGCCTGAACCTTAGAATTTTCTCTTAAATATGATGTGATGGATGGTGATTGATACCCATAAAGTGCCATAAATGGGGTCATTTTTGTTGCTGTATGGAAGGAAGTGTTATACCACCATTCAGCCAGAGGCAACCATTTGACCCATTGTGTCTGTTTATTAGATACAAAGCAACGAAGATATCCTTCCAAACATTTGTTTACTATCTCAGTTTGCCCATCAGATTGAGGATGATAAGATGAGCTATGAGCTAACTGAGTACCAAGACAAGAAAATAATTCTGTCCAAAAATTTCCAGTGAAAATGGGATCTCTGTCACTTACAATAATCTTTGGGTTTCCATGTAGCTTTTGAACTGTTTCCATAAATGCAGTAGAAACTGTACTGGCTTTAAATGGATGTGATAATGCACAAAAGTGTGCATACTTGGTAAGTCTGTCAACTACCACCATGATGACACTCTTTCCCTCAGACTTGGGTAAACCTGTGATAAAATCCATTGAGACCTCCTCCCAACGTTGGCTTGGAATGGATAAAGGTTGTAATAGACCCGGTGTCTTAATTGTTTCAACTTTATTTTGCTGGCAAACCAAACATTCCGCCACAAACTTTTGAATATCTGATTTAAGGCCATCCCAAAAAAATTCCTTCTTAACCCTGTGGTAAGTTTTTAAAAATCCTGAGTGCCCTCCTAAGGGAGAAGTGTGCAATTCCATAAGAATCTTTTGTTTTAGCTGGGAATTCTTACAGAGGTATAAGCGATCTTTGTACCATAACGAATCATTTTTCCAGCTAAATGTATCAGAAGTATTGGAATCTTGTTGTAGCTTTCGAATAAGTGCCAACACTTCTTCGTCATTCTTCCATTCCTCCCTTGCTTCGTTTATCCAATCTGGTTGGATAATAGAAATGGCACACAACAATGCTTCCACATCCTCATCCTTTCTTGAGAGTGCATCTGCCACCACATTTTGCTTCCCTTTTTTGTAGATGATTTCAAAGTCATAACCCAACATCTTTGTGACCCACTTTTGTTGCTCTTCAGAGGATAATCTTTGTTCTAAAAAGTATTTAAGGCTATCATGATCCGTTTTTACCTTGAAGTGTCTTCCCATTAGGTAGGGTCGCCATTTCTTAAGTGCATGGAGTATTGCCAACATTTCCTTCTCATAAATAGCTTTGCTTAAAAACTTTCCCTTGATTGGACGACTTTCAAAAGCAATGGGTCTTTCATCTTGCATTAGAACAGCACCAATTCCATTTCCTGAAGCATCACATTCCACAATAAAGGTTTTTGTGAAGTCCGGTGTAGCTAAGACCGGTGCTTGGCACATTGCCTCTTTAAGATGTTCAAAGGCCTTTGTTGCTTCCAGAGTCCATGAAAATGAATCTTTCTTCAATAATGTTGTTAGAGGTGCTGCTATTCTCCCATAATTCTTAACAAACTTGCGATAATACCCTGTCAACCCAAGAAATCCTCGCAGATGCTTTATGGATGTGGGGATTTTCCATTCCTTAATGGCTTTAATTTTGCTAGGGTCTACCTTAACTCCTTCATGAGATACAATATGACCCAAATATTCCACCTCCTGGACTCCAAAGAAACATTTGGATCTTTTTGCATATAATTGTTTCTCCTCCAATAGTTGTAGCACCCTGTCAACATGTTCAACATGATCCTTCCAAGACTTGTTGTAGATTAGTATATCATCAAAAAATACTAACACAAATTTTCTAAGGAATGGTTTGAAAATTGAATTCATCAAACCTTGAAATGTTGAAGGTGCATTGGTAAGGCCAAAAGGCATGACCAAAAATTCATAATGACCCTCATGAGTTCTAAATGCCGTTTTTGGAATGTCTTCAATCTTCATTCTGATTTGATGATATCCCGAACGAAGATCCAACTTGGTGAAGTAAATTGATCCATGCAATTCATCCAGTAATTCATCAATAACAGGAATGGGGAACTTATCTTTAATAGTGAGCTTGTTGAGCTCCCTATAATCTGGACACATGCGCCATGATCCATCCTTCTTGTGCACCAATACTACTGGAGCTGAGAAAGAACTTTGACTCGGTTGAATTATACCAACCTCTAGCATTTCTGCAACCATACGTTCAATTTCACTTTTTTGGACATAGGGATATCTGTACGGCCTGATGTTTGGAGGAACACTTCCTGGAATCAGATGAATAGCATGATCATGATCACGCATAGGTGGGAGACCCTTGGGAGTCTCAAATACCTTGGAATGATTGTCCAAGACTTTTTGGAGATCTGGAGAAATAGATGATTCCAATGTGGAAACATCTAGCGAGCATAATTGTGCAATTACACCTCTTTGCTCCTTTTTTAGAAGCTTTGTCATACCATGAGAGCTGATTATCTTTCCTGGTTTCCCTGCAATACCCCTTAATTCAACTTCCTTTCCTTCCATAGAAAATTTGATGAAAAGTTCTTGAAAATTAAAAGCTATTGTACCCAAGGATTGTAGCCATTGGACTCCTAGTACAACATCCGCACCTCCCATTGGAATGGAAAGCATTGGGCTAGTCAATACATATTCTCCCATGGATAGCTTGATATTATGGCACTTTCCAGAGCAATTTATTGTTCCTCCATTTGCAATCATCACTTGACACTCTGGTGCTGGATATAGGAAGCAATTCAATTCTTTTGCTACCCTACAATGAATAAAATTGTGGGTGCTTCCTGAATCAATCAACACTATTACCTTTTTCTTCTTGATTTGTCCTTCTATCTTGATGGTTTGAGGAGTGGTAATTCCCGCCAATGCATTACAAGATATGGTCGGATTTATTTGTTCTTCATCTAGGCTTTGTTCCTGGAGTATATCTTCTTCTTTTGACCTTTCTTGCTCCTTTTCTTCTTCCTCTTCACAATCTATGTAGAATAATTTCTTCTCAGCACACTTATGACCTTTAGTGTATTTGCTATCACAACTGTAACAAAGCCCTTTTGCTCTTTTTTCTTCCAATTGTTGTGGTGTCAACCTTATAGGTTGTGGAAGACTAGGGGCAACAACACTTCCGTCTTTATAGTTGTGAGTGGTATGCTTCCTGGTTGCCATAATTTTGCTTTCCATTTTTCTTGCTAACCTGAATGCCTTCTCTAATGAATCAGGTTCCCAAAGGCGAACATCATGTTGGATATTATCCTTTAAAGACCCTATGAACACATCAATCCTATGCTCCTCTGGAATATCTTTTACCCTTATGTTCAATTTTTGGAACTCCTCAATGTGCTCCATTACTGAACCCTTTTGTTTGAGACTTATCAATTGGCTAAAAAAAGTGTTGCTTTTTGTATCTTCATAATGTGCTATCAATTCTTCCGTAAAAATTGCCCAAGTGATAAATTGTTTACGAGAGAAAAGCCATTGATACCATACAAACTGATTTGGTTCCAAATATACAGTTGCCATACGTACCTTTTGTGCGTTTTGCACATTATTGAGATCGAAGAATTGCTCCATCTGTAATATCCATGTAGCGGGATCCTTGCCATCAAACTTCCTCATATCGATTTTTGGAATATGGTGATTCTTCGATCCAACATTAGCGTCTATGGTATCATGATTAACATTTCTTTTGTTTTCATCATGAATTTCCTTTACTACCTTTTCACCATTAGTGACCCTTTCTTGTAGAAACTTCTTCAATTCTTCCATATCTGTCTTCAAATCTATCTTCAAATCTGCCATGTCTCTCTTCAAATCTGTCTTCGAATCATCCATCTTAGCTTCCATGCCCTTTATCTTAGATTCCATGCCACTTATCTTAGCTTCTGTTAGCTTTTGTGAGCGTGACATTTGTTGCACTTGTTCTTGTAATTTTGATATATCATGTAGCATTTCTTCTTCTTCTTCATGAGTCATGCTAGAGCTTTCAGGTTCCTTACTAGGTGTTTGCATTTTCTTTCCTCGGGGCATCAGTTACCGATAATAATGCTTTACTATGCCCTTTGAATTCCGTTAAACCAAGCTTACACAAAAATTTAAAAAAAACTACACACCGTTTTTCACTTTATAGAAGCCTGATATTGAATCTGATGTATCTCTGCAATTTCGAATCATCTAGTTCTGAAATTGCTACCTGTAGTAGCCTTCTGCGTCCACTTTCCAATGCCACAAGTCTGAGCCAAATTGGATTCTCCAAGGAAGAGTTATGTGAAATCTCCCACAGTGACTTTCTTTTAGACTGGTTCAGTAGAGCGAACTTGTACGACGTTCCATGAGTCACTGTTTCAACCTTTGAATCTGAAACACACACACAAGAAACTACAGTCCGTCCTCTTTCTGTACCTTATTACGAAATTTCAATCTGATCCTCAGAGAGAGAGTTATGACGATTTTACCTAGGTCACCTGTTTTGAATGTAATTCAGAAGTCTGCAAAAAGGCCAAATTCCTCAGATCATATCTCCGAAAATATTGTGCTAAAAGCTCTGAAATTCGGATCAAAGGTTCAGCACCAATTCTTCTCAAATGGGTTTTTTTTGTGACTTCTGAAACGTCACAAAAAAAAGTTATAGTGAAAATTACACGATGACTTGTTTGGAGCAGCGAAACCCTAGAATCCAAAGCTCTGATACCAAATGTTATGAAACCAGCTCAAGAAAAGATAGAAAAGATAGATCAACGCCTTATAATTCAGCCTCTTCGAGGGGGAAACCTCCTTTACATTACATAAATGAATAATTCTTGGATGATACAAATGACAAAACCTCCTTTCTATATATAGGAGTCTAAGGAGTCACAATATAATCCAGCCGACCTAACAATAATAATATAAAGCCACAAAAATAACAATAGAGGGATTCTATGGGGCACATAAATAACAATATGGGGTAATAGGAGCACAACAATATAAATAAGGGGTATAACTACAATAGTAATGGCGTAATCACTAGTATTATAGGGAACCCACATGCTACCAACGGAATCACTGCATATAATGGAGCTATGGTTTTATAACTATGTAAAAATGTGCTTTGAATGCTATTTGAAATAAATTTCTACTCATACCTTGGAATTCTTGCCACTTTTTGTCCATTAATCTTTGATCAGTTGCTCCTTATTGATGCTTTTAAGTGCCTCATGTCTTCATAATATGTCCTTGGTCATACCTACATTTGATTTCATGATTATGTAACTAACATCTGACTGTCAATTTTTTTTTAGAAACAGAGTGATAGCTGCGGAAATTGCTTCTGGCTGCAGAAACTGGGTTCAGCTATAGAAACTGACACAACAATCATTTAACTGAATGGAGATGGATAGATGATAATTTACTGAATGAAAATGGTCATGGAAAAAACTTTTATTGGCGGAATGGAATGAAATGGATGAAATGGAGTGGAATGAAATGAAGTGGAGTGAAATGAAGTGGAGTGTCACAAAACTGTGAAATGAGAGAGAGAATTTTTTTTTGGAAAATATAGGGCGTCAGGAGTTCTTGATTTTCACGCTGTATTTTCTGTATAAGACTGTCAACCAGTGATTGGTTTTCAGGCTTATACAATTTTATTTTTTTTAGAAACAGAAAGGAACAAAGGCTAGGCTGGTGGAGAAGAAGGATTCTTCTTCACCAACCTTATTTCAGAACTATCTTGAAATATTTTGACAAATTCCTCTTTTGAGAGTGGCTTATGATAGATCTTTAATCTGTGGCCATTCACAATAAGAGGAGTTTGATGTTCATCAATGGTTTTGATTCTTACTGCTCCATTGCTAAAGATTTTTGTCAATCTCATATGGCCCAAGCCAATGAGTTTGAAATTTTCCTTTAAAATCTTTAAACTTGGAATCAAATAGCAATGCCCAATCTCCTTCTTGAAACTTTTTCTCTTTGATGTATTTGTCATGCCACTTAGCTCTTTGATATTGAACTAGATCAGTTCTTAGAATTGCCTCTTGTCGGATCTCATGTGGCTCATTCAATTGCTCCATTCTGTGCTTTTGGGCTTCCGATAGATCCATCCCCAACTGAACTGCCATCTTGAAAGTTTTGACTTGGAACTCAATGGGGAGCAGGACTTCTTTCCCATAAACTAGTTCATAGGGAGAATGTCCTGTTGTATTTTTCCATGTGGTTCTGTAGGCCCATAAGGCTTCAGGAAGCCTTTCTGACCAATTTCTTCTGTGTAGATGAACAGTTTTGGTGATGATGCCTTCAATAACTTTGTTTGTAGACTCCACTTGGCCATTTTCTTGCGGATGGTAAGGAGTAGATTTTATGTGCTTGATTTTGTATTCTTCCATCAGCTTCTCCACCAGGTTGGATGTGAATTGACTTCCCTAATCTGTCACAATTTCTCTTGGAACACCAAAGCGAGTAAAAATATCTTCATAAAGAAAATTAAAAACTAAATTTTCAGTAGCAAAAAATAATGTTTTGGCTTCTACCCATTTAGTGACATAATCAGTACATACCAATATATACTTTTTTTGTTTAGATGGTGGGTTTGTAGATTTTAACCTCGTACAGAAATTACCTGCATACGAATTCTAAATCACAGAAAAATAAACAATGCGAGAGCATAACACATAAAACACATATACACAGAGATTTTCCCCTGGATCCCAAAACTGGGACTACCAGCTTGATTTTTCATTATATTCCTTTCAATGTTACAATACATATTTATACATGCCGAAGCATCCAATACCATGGACCGAAAACCATCGCGTCCAAAACCAAGGACTGAAAACCATATGTAGGTTCGCCCAACCTAATATACGGTCCCTCAAACCCCCGGCGCAACGAAGGGGGGGCTCCGCCCCCCCTCTAACCCCGCGGTTCACTATGTGGGTTAGTCGTGGAAAGAATATAACACAACCCAACAATCTCCCACTTGTTGTTTTCTTTCCACAGGGTGCCATAGGAGAGCTTAGTCATTTTTCCAGCCCTGAAATGCCCATTGTTTCTCTACACCAAGAGAACTTCTCAGAGCTCACAAATTTTGTCAATGCATCTGCTGTATTCTTCAAAGTGTCCACCTTTACTAACAACACCTTTTTTTCTTCTAACATATCCCTCGCAAAGTGATACTGAACATCAATGTGCTTTGTATTTGAATGATAAGCAGGGTTCTTTGCCAAGAAAATTGCACTTTGGTTGTCACAGTCTATTCTTATAGCTCCCTGTAATAACCCCATACTTGAACACAATCTCTGCAACCAAACTGCTTCCTTGCTTGCATGAGTGGCTGCCATGTATTCTGCCTCTATAGTTGATAGTGCCACTACAGATTGTTTCTTACTCATCCAACTGACTGCACCTCCAAATAGGTTAAACACATACCCACTTGTAGATCTTCTTTGATCCAGATCTCCAGCCCAGTTTGCATCAACAATGCCACGAATATCCAACACTCTATCCAATCCTGGTCTTCCTTGGTAGCACAAACCATAATCACTAGTGCCACGCAAATACCTAAAAACCCGCTTCACTACTGTCCAGTGCTCCTTCCCTGGTTTTGACATAAACCTGCTCAATACTCCCACTGCATGTGTAATGTCTGGTCTAGTACATACCATTGCATACATCAGGCTATCGATTGCACTCGCATATGGAACACGGGACATGTCCTCTTCCTCTTCTTGTGTCTTGGGACATTGTTCAACAGATAACCTCACACCTACATGAATAGGAACCTTCACCGATTTACTATCCTGTATATTAAACCTCTGCAGTATTTTCTCGACATACTTCCTCTGGTTTAACCAGAGCTTCCTCTTTGCCCGATCTCTTTTAATTTCCATGCCCAAAATATAGTTTGCAACACCAAGATCTTTCATGTCGAATTTGGAGGACAATTGGGTCTTCAAGTCCTGGATAATTTCTTTGTCATTTCCAACTAGCAACATATCATCCACATACAAGACCAGATAAATAACACGGTCACCAATTAATTTAAAATACACACAGTGATTTGCTTTTCTTCTGGTGAAGCCAAGTCCCCGTATAAATGTATCAAATTTCTGATACCACATCCTTGGTGACTGTTTTAACCCATACAGAGACTTCTTTAACTTTCATACCAGTTCTTTCTTACCCTTCACCGCAAAGCCTTTAGGTTGATTCATGTAGATTTCCTCTTCCAAATCCCCGTGAAGAAATGTTGTCTTCACATCCATCTATTCTACCTCAAAATCAAAAGCAGCAGCAAGAGATAAAAGTAACCTAATAGAAGTTACCTTGGAAACAGGAGAAAAAATATCACCAAAATCAATTCCCAGCACGTGGGAATAACCTTTTGCTACCAACCAAGCTTTGTATTTCTCCACCTTCCCTTCTGCATTTGTCTTCTTTTTAAACACCCATTTGCTACCAATGGTTTTCCTTCCAGCCGGCAACTCCACCATATCCCAAGCCTCATTTTTGTGCAAAGATGCCATTTCATTAACCATGGCCTCTTTCCAGAGTTTTCCATCCTCTGAATCTACTGCTTCCTTCACATTTTTGGGATCATCATCAGTAACAGGAAAAGCAAAATTTGAACAGAAAGCAGAAGGACTATACCTTTCTGGCTGCCTTCTTTCTTGAACTGATCTTCTCACAGCTAGAGTTTGTGGCTCTTCATCTTCTGATTCCTCCTCTGTTGCAGAGTGTGATTCTTCCTCCTTTAGCTCAAACTCTATCTTCTCAGGTTCCTTTGGTTGGACTTCATGTTTAATAACATCTTTTACCTCTCTGAACACCACATCTCGGCTGTACACAACCTTCTGTGTGACTGGGTTCCAAAGCTTATAACCCTTTAAACCATCCTTATACCCAATAAAGATGCACTTTTCAGATTTACTATCCAACTTGGTTCGTTTCTCCTTTGGAACATGTACATATGCATCACATCCAAATACCCTCAGATGTGAAAGAGAGGGTTTCTTACCAGTCCATACTTCTTGTGGAGTCTTATCCTCCAACGCTGATGAAGGTGACCTGTTGACCAAGTAACATGCAGTATCCACCGCCTCTGCCCAGAATTATTGTCCTAACCTGGCACCACTTAGCATGCTTCTTTCCCTTTCCATCAACGTCTTGTTCATCCTTTCTGCGACTCCATTTTGCTGAGGTGTATATGGAGTAGTCTTCTGTCGTGCTATACCACACTTCTTACAAAATTCTTTAAATTCCTTGCTGCAAAACTCTCCACCATTATCTGTCCTCAACACCTTTATCTTCTTCTCTGTTTGATTTTCCACCAGAGCCTTAAATTCTTTAAACCTGTCAAAGACTTCATATTTCTTCTTAAGGAAATATATCCATGTATTCCTTGAGAAGTCATCTATAAATGATACATAGTACACAGACTTACCCCATGATGGAACCTTCACAGGTCCAAACACATCACTGTGCACAAGCTCTAATATCTGTTTCGCCCTCTTACCACCAGAGGGGAAACTCACTTGATTTTTCTTCCCATATACACAATTTTCACAGAAATCAAAATCCAGAGAGCTATTACTCATACCTTATACCATACCTTTACCATGAAGTATTCGAAGGCCCTTCAGTCCAATATGTCCAAGCCTTTGATGCCACAGCATGGTCTTCTCTCCAGAGACCACTAGATTTTCAGCTCCACTTTCAGGAACCATAGAACTGTTGCATCCATCAACAACAATGCTACCTTGCAGCTTGTACAGAGTTCCAGTCCGAACTCCCTGCATCAATACCAGTGCTCCCCGAACCATCTTGCAGGTATCCTTCTCGAACACTGTTTTTACACCTGCATCGTCCAACTTGCTTACAAAAATCAGATTTCTGGCCAATGCAGGAATATGCAGAACACCCGGAAGTGTTCTAACCCTTCCACCTTGCAACTTCAACTTTACTTTTTCATGACCAATGATTCTAGCCTTCCTATCATCTCCTAAGAAGACATCACCACCATTGTATTTCTCATACTCGCAGAACCACTCTCTATGCGGAGTGAAGTGAAAGGATGCACCTGAGTCAATCAACCATGCCTCATGATCTACATGTGTACTTGAAGAAGCCAAGTACACATCCCCACCTTCATCTGAGGTGGTTTTTGCCTCTGTAGAAGGAGCATCATCAGATCCCTTTCCTTTATCAGGAGCTTTATATTTACAGTCCCTTTTGAAGTGCCCTTCCTTTCCGCATTTCCAGCACACCACCTTTACAGGTTTTCCTGGAGATTTAGATCTCCCTCTATATTTAGATCTCCCTCTCAATGACTTATTTTTGTTTCTATTCTAGGACCGTCCTCGTACAGACAAGGCATCACCATTCTGGCTCTCCATATTTTTTCGTCTCATCTCCTTCGTCAGCAAGGCTGAGACTATTTCATCAAACTGCAAAGCAGTTGCATTGCTACCTATTGCAATAACTAGACTATCCCATGAATCTGGTAGAGAACACAACAAACTGATGCACTTATCTTCATCTGAAATTTTAATATCAACATATGCTAACTGACTTACCACAGTATTAAATGCGTTCAGATGCTCTGTCACTGAGTCTCCATCTTTCATCCTCAGGTTATACAACTTTTTCCGTAGGAACAGTTTATTCACCAGAGACTTAGATTGGTACAAAGTCCCTAACTTGTCCCACAAAGCCTTCGCCGTAGCTTCCCCTGATACATTTAGCAATACTGAATTTGAGACACACAATCGTATTGTGCTCTTTGCCTTCCAATCCAACTTCTTCCATTCTTCATCGGTCACTCACATTGGTTTAGTACCTGGATCTATCGTGATCCACTGATCTTTATCTGTTGGAAATAATACTGAGATGGGGGGTGAATCAGTATTATCAGATCAATAAAACTTTTTCAATGCTCAGAAACATATACGCTACTTCAGTTAAGTGAACCAGCGTGTACACGCTACTGTGTCTAAAGAAACCAGCGTATAACCATAAATCTTATAATTCAGTTGGTTTATCTTCAGTTAAATGCATCAGGACATTATTCATCATATTAAGAGTAAACAGATGCAGTATAGCAGAATAGATCATCACACAAAAGCCACACACATGAACACCATGATATAAGGTGGAAACCCAATGTGGGTGAAAACCACCTGCTGCAAGTCGTCTCTATCTTTCTTTAATAAGAACTTCAGTTTACAATCTTTTGTACTGGTGCAGCCTTATACCAGTACGCAGGCTACAACCTGCAGAAGGCTTCAACCTTCTCTCGTTCTCCAAACTTCCTTGGAAGGGAGCTCCAACCCCCTTTGCTCTTGTACTAGCTAAGATACTAGTACGTAGGTGCTGGCCTACAATCTTCTTTCCTTCAGGTACCACTTTTCATCAATTTTCAGACTGGATACTCCTGAAGCACAACATTACAATCTGAAGACCATGATTCATTCACAAATCATTGAAGCATAAAACAACCAATACTAGCATCATCAATCTTTGAATCACTGAACCATTGAAGCCCTGTCAAACCCAGTCACCAGAACACAGAGCAGACTACAGAACTCTGCAATAACAGTCAGATCCAGCTGCAACCCAAAAATCAAGCTCCAAAAGATATACGCTACTACAATGAAGGAAACCCGCGTATACACGCGGTTTTACCGAAGACAACCTGCGTACAGATCTAAAAATAATTTTTCATAACTTGCAGCTGTACCAAATTTCAGTTATACCCAGAACATAACCTTGTGTCAGTATGTAGATCTAGAAATACGCATAATCAACCATATAAAGATAGTTCATTTCAAACCATTTGATCCCGATCTCTCCTTAGATCTTGTTCTCCATCAACCGATCAGATCTCTCCTTAGCTCAGATCAAGCAATACATCATCAACCAATAACCTGCATACTAGATCTAATACTTCATCAGATATTCAAGACTTTTTCAGATGCACTTGCCTAATGATTTCCTTCTCCTTATATAGCCTTAGGCCTTGTTCAATACCAAGAGCCAAAACCATAGAAATCCAATACCATCAACTTCAAAAACTAGGGATCAACATGTCCGTCGAGACACCAAGGTCCAAAACCATAGGCACAACTTCCAAGGAATAACCGCCGTGGACCAAAGATAAGTTTTCCACATACACACGCTTTTACGGAAGCCAACCAGCGTGTACACGCAACTTGGTATATAGCGAACCAGCGTGTATATATTTTTCTTCATACTTGTAGACTGATCATCAATTCCTTGCTGCTATCCTTCTGCACTATGATTTTTCATCAGTGTGATTTGCCATCAAGGACAACACTTGTCTCATAATGCCAACATTATCCACCAACAGATCCTCCATCTTGAGTTTCCACATCTCAAAACTCTAACCATTGAACTTCTCGATCTCTATCTTTCCGCTGCTCGCCATCTTCTTTCACCACCAGAATCGATTTCGCAGATCTCCCACTGAACAGGGTCTACCACAAGCCCGAGAAAAACCCCTCATCAACAAAGGCGTCCCCTTGAAGCCAAAACAGCTCTGATACCAAATGTAGGTTTTAACCCCATACAGAAATTACCTGCATACAAATTCTAAATCACAGAAAAATAAACAATGCGAAAGCATAACACATAAAACACATATACACAGAGATTTTCCCCTAGATCCCAAAACTGGGACTACCAGCTTGATTTTTCATTATATTCCTTTCAATGTTACAATACATATTTATACATGCCGAAGCATCCAATACCATGGACCGAAAACCATCGCGTCCAAAACCAAGGACCGAAAACCATAGGTAGGTTCGCCCAACCTAATATAGGGTCCAAAAAAAAATTTCCTGAGGTGCTGTCCCAGACCCCATAGAGGGGGGCTACCCGCCCCCCTCAAACCCCCCAGACAGGGGGGGCTGCCGCCCCCCGCTGCGCAATCAGCGCAGCGAAGGGGGGGCTCCGCCCCCCCTCTAACCCCCGGTTCACTACGTGGGTTAGTCATGGAAATAATATAACACAACCCAACAGGGTTAATAGGTCCAATGAAATCTAAAGCCCATTTTTCAAAGGGTTCGATGAGTACATATGGTTGCAATGGAATTTCATTTGAAATGGTAGGTTTCCCTACTCTTTGGCAGCTGTCACACCTTTTGACATACTATTTTGCATCTTTGAAAAGGGATGGACAATAATATCCCAAAGAGAGGATTTTATAGGCTCTCCTTTTGTCAGCAAAGTTTCCACCGCATGGTTCATCATGACATGCTTTGAGGATATCAGGCATTTCGTCTTCCCTAACACATCTTCTGATCACAAGATCTAGCCCTGTTTTAAAGAATTCGTTAGAAATCCATGAATATTTTGAACTCTTCTAAATAATGTTTCTTCTTTCACCAGGAAATAAATGTGGAGGCAGTTTCCCTGTAACCAAATAATTATCTATATCTGCATACCAAGGGGTCTTATTAGTTACTGCAAATAAGTATTCATCAGGAGAATCTTCTTTAGTATTCTAAATCCTAGACAAGAAATCAACTACTGTATTTTGTTTCCCTAGTCTATCCAACACAGTAATATTGAATTCTTGTAAAAGTAAGAGCCACCTTGTAACTCTGCCATTAGTAACACGTTTGTTCATTAGATATCTAATCGCAGAATGATCAGTATGAATAAAAGTTTCATAGCCTGTTATATAATTTCTAAACTTATTGATTGCATGAACAACAGCTAAGAACTATTTTTCAGTTACAATATAGTTCAACTCAGTGGGAGTCAAATTTTTACTGGTATAGTAAATGGCATAAGGAACTAAATCCTTTTGACCCAACATAGCCCCTAGAGTTGTATCTGAGGCACATGTAGAAATATGGAAAGGAAGTTTCCAATCTGGCCCTCTCAAGATGGGTGCTTCAGATATTCTTGCTTTCAAAGTTTTAAAAGCTGATTGACAATCAGGATCCCATTTGAATTCACAGTCATTTGTAAGAAATTTGAAGAGTGGAGATGCTATTTTAATGAAGTTCTCTAGAAATCTTTTATAGTACCCAGTAAATCCCAGAAAACTTCTAACATCTTTTTGACAATTTGGAATACGCAACTTGGAGATGACTTCAACTTTTGATCTATCAACTTTAATCCCATCCCCTAAAATGTGATGTCCCAAAACAATACCTTCAGTAAACATCATAAAGCATTTTTCATGACTTAATGAAAGGTTTGTTTCTTTACATCTTATAAGGACTTTTTTTCGAAATTCTCTAATGCCTCTTCAAACGAATTACCATAAACTGTAAAATCATCCATATAAACCTCTACATAATAATGGATTAGATCAGAAAAGATTCCTAGTACTGCTCTTTGGAATGTTGCAGGTGCATTACATAATCCAAAAGGAAGCACTCGATAAGAAAAATTTCCCCATGGACAGGTAAATGTGGTCTTATCTTGATCTTCAGATGCTACCTGAATTTGATTATAGCCACTAAAACCATCCAGAAATGAAAAGTACTTTTTGCCTGCTAATGTATCTAATACTTTATTGATAAAGGGCAAAGGGAAGTGATCGTTCAAAGTTTCTTTATTCAATTCTCTGTAATCAATGCATATCCTCCATTTACCATTCTTTTTAGGTACTATAACCAAAGGAGAAACCCATCGGCTATCTGAAATTGGATAAATGAAGTTTACATTGAGTAGTTTTTGGAGCTCTTCTTTCACTATCTCCCTAAGGTTTGGATTCATCCTTCTCTGAGGTTGTGTGATTGGTCTACTGTTTTCCTCGATGTAGATGTGATGAATGCAAGTCTTAGGGTCAATACCTTTCATATCAGCATACTCCCACGCAAATGCAGTAGAATGTTTTTGCAAGATTTTGGTTAGCTCTTCTTGTTGTGACTTTTCCAAATTTTTAATTGATATTCAATGTTTTACCTAGAAAAATCTCAATAGTGGAACTACCGAACTCTTCCATAGAGTAAAGAGACATTTGTATTGATGATAAATACTCAATGTCAGAATCTAACTGAAATTGTGTGTGGTCATATTCTGAAGATGTTTCAAAATTTTCTAATGTGTTCAGAATTTGACTATCTTCACTAATTTCAGAAATGGTAAAGACAGGTTGTATAGTGTCCTCATCATTGACCCATTCATTATCTCCTACTTCTGTAATTTCTTTTGTTGGAGTATACAAATTGAACTTCTTTGTCGAATTACCATCATAAATGTACATATCTCCAGATCTACAACTAATGAAAGCATCAGCTGTGGCTAGCCAAGGTCTTCCTAAGATGAGTGGGTGCCCTCCTAAATTACTCTTGGGAGTCAAAATCATGAAATCTACTGGATATTCCCAAGAATCTAAGGAGACTGAAATATCTTCTAATACACCATCTGGTATGATTATTGATCTATCTGCAAGTTGCAATAAGGTAAGTGTAAAAACAAGATTAGGAAGTTTAAGTTGTTCCATAGTCTGTCTACTCATAATGTTGATAGTAGCCCCTAAGTCAATTAATGTGTTTGGATTTTATATCCCGTTTATATGTGTCTTGACGATTGGACTACCTGGATCTACATATTTCTACATGGTAATTTTTCCCATCATGATATCTGCAATTTTTACTACCAGGTGGATTCTTCTTGTATCTCTTGGTTTCCTTCCTGGTCTTTTGAGACTCAACTCCTTTATTGTTTTTGCTAGAATAGGAATCTCCCTAATGGCTTGTGGCAATGGAATCTTGATACAGACATTCTTTAATTCATCTAAGAAGTCATAGTCAGGCAACAAGATTTGTTTTTCCACCCCTTTGTCAATTTGTAATCTTTCAGGGAAAGGAGGGGTGGATGAAGATGCAGGTTCCTCAACTATAGGAGTTGTGAGGGTTGACTCTTTTTCTGTTTCTTTTTGAGTGTTTGGGTTTTGAAGAGATGCTTCAGAACCTTTATTGAATTTAAGAGAATCCTCCTCAGAAGTACTTTGCTTTTGAGAATCTATAGAAGGTTTTTCTAAAACTCTACCAGACCTGAGTTGTACATCATTAAGAGGAACAATAATATAGGTAGGAAATTGTTGTCCTTCTGCCATGTAAGCATTCTAAGGATTTTTGTTATTAGGATTTGGCAATGGCTAGGCTAGTAGTTGATTTGCCTTTTGTTGGAATGGAAGCAAGAGTTGAGAATTTGGATTTTGTTGAGAAGTTTGTTGTTGTGGAAATGGCAATGAAAGTTGTGGGTTTTGATTTGGAAGTTGTGGAGCTTGTTGATTTTGGAAAGATGGAGGATATTGATAAAATTGAGCAAATCTCCCATAAGGATTTTGCATACCTTGTACCCATGATTGATATGGATTTTGAGGTTGGGACCAAGGTTGTTGCCAAGAATTCCAATTTGGCGGGGGTTGAAAGTTCATAGGGTTGTTAAACCCTTGATTTTGTTGCCCCTGCCAAGGTCTCCTTGAAACAAAACAAAGAGACTCTACTGAATTTGGATCTTCTTGAAAGACAACTTTGAGCCCAGGAATTGAAGGACAATCCTTGGTCTCATGGCTTTCCGAGCAAATCATACATGTTTCTACAACTTTTGCATCCAAGGGGCATTCCCTTAGAGCATCTTTCTTCCTACATTTTGGACAAAGGATGGCCAAGGCTTCAACTTCTACTTTATTCTTGTTTTGTATTTTAAGGGTGTCTAGTTGTTCACTAAGGCTCCCTAGAATATCAGTTTTGAACTCATCAAGCATATTGCCAATCTCTGACCTACTTACTGATCCAGTTGCAAATTTGTTTGCTCTAATAAGAGAAGGATTTCTAGGCCCTTTTCCCGTTTTAGATTTTCCCCTCGAGAGATGGACACATAGTTCTGCTATGTCACGAAGTGGAAGTTGAGAAATATCTCCCTTTCCCATCATGTTTAAAATATCTATCCATTCATCTCTAATGGATTTTAATAGAAGGGCTTTCAAGGTCTCCTCATCTAAGTTACTCATTTTTTCTTTTTTTAAGTTGTATTGAAATATTTCAAGTAAATCCTCCAAGTTTTCATCTTCTTTTTGCACCATTTTGAATACCTCATCCTTATGGTTGGTGGGCATGCAATAGTCAAAGTATCTATCCAGAAATGTTTGTTTCATATCATTCCAAGTCCTAATAGACTGAGTGACTAATCCCATGAACCATTTCAAAGTAGCTCCCTTCAATGTTGAAGGAAACAATTTGAGTTTTTGAGAGTCTTCCATATAGTCATAAGTTCGGCACACGACTTCAAACTCAAATAGAAATGCTTCAGAATCCTCACTTCGCAACCCATAAAAGTTTGGGAGGACAGATGGCGAGATGTTTTTCATTGTTGTATGAGTTTCCTCATCAACTATAGGGAATCTAAATGAGTTATCTCCATCCCTATTTTCCCCATTGTTACCTCTACCTCCTCCATTGTTTCCTGCTCCTCTACCTCTACCTCTACCTCCTCCTCCAAATCCGTTTACTACTTCCTCTGTCATGATAATTTCCTCAGAGTTTTCAGAGTCCTCTGGTTCTTCTAATAATGGTGAACGAGGAGGAATTTCTCCCTCTTCTTCTTCAGGTGATTCTACTTCTTTGATTACAATATGTTCCCCTGTAGAAGTGAAGAAAGGTTCTTTCCCTAGGTCAGATTTGATGGATAGTGTGGGAGAGTCTCCTAATTCAGCTGCTGCCCCTTGAATTCCAGGAATCCTAAGGCTGGGATTGTGAGTTGGAGATGATGGAGGTGTATCTTTTCTATGCCTTGAAGTAGCTAGAGTTGTAAAAATCGAACTCTTGGCCCTAGCTATAAACCTTCCCCTAGAATCTCTTGCTCTATGCATGTCACTTTTTTTTTTTTTTTTATCTTCAAGTTGGGCTAATAATTCTCTTTCTGATCTTCCAGATCACACTAGGTGCAAGAAGAGAGATTCTCAAGAAATTATTGAACCAATAACTCTCTTTTCTGATCCTCCAGATCACACTAGGTGCAAGAGGAGAGCATACTTTGAGAAGTTATCAATTTTTCTCTTCTTTGATTTTTTTTTTTTTTTTAAGAAATTGGCTACCTAGTTACACTTCCCTGGCAACAGTGCCAAAATTTTTGGTCAATTTAGAGTGTCCTAAATTGCTATATTAATTTTCAATCTGGGAATCTTAAACTGTTGAAGTGTGGAGCACTATATGTGCAAGATAACCTATTTCTTACTTTTTGTCGTTTTTGATTTTTTTATTTTGTTTTGGGGGTTTAATCTTCGTTTATCTCCTAATGTGAAATGGAAATTCTAAATGACAAGTATGGATATAAATTTTCAAGGCAATTATGTCCTTTATAATGATTTCCAAAACTTCAAACTTTAGAGGGTCTTATAACATACTAATGATGAAATAAATTCTTAAAAGAAAATGAAAACATGCCATTATTCTAATCAAACAAATAGTGAAGTATTGATCATGAAACCATTATCCATGCTACTGTCTAAATACAAAAGAAATAAATTAAGTTACTGTACTCAAAGAAATCCAAAAAATTGCAAGTAAAGTAGAGCTAAAATCAAATTACATCAATTCATATTCTGACCCCTCGCTAGTTAGTCTCGCTATGGCTTTCGGAGGTAATCATCAACAACTTGAGCAATCTGAAATCTAATTGCAAAAAAGTAAACTTAAAATCAAATCACATCAATTCATAGTCTGACCCCTCACTAGTTAGTCTCGCTATGGGTTTCGGAGGTAATCATCAACAACTTGAGCAATCTGAAATCTAATTGCAGAAAAGTAAACTTAAAATCAAATCACATCAATTCATAGTCTGACCCCTCGCCAGTTAGTCTCGCTATGGCTTTCGGAGGTAATCATCAACAACTTGTGCAATTTAATATCTAAGCTAACTAATAAAGCCAATGAACAAAACTGAAATAAACAAAACAGAACTGGAATTAAAAGCTAAGAAAATTAAGTCAACAGAAAGACTGATTCCATGTCATTAGTCATTGTGAAAATTATATGCAAATGCCTGGGCTGCCTACTGTAATCTAGAACATACACACTGATCAGCGTTAACAGCAATGTAAAGCATGTAAAATCATGAACAAGAATGAAACATTAGTACCATACTAAATGAAATATACATAAGTGAATAACTATGGCATAATAAACATAAAGAAACACAGCATGAAATTGTACAACAATAAGAAACAAAACCTCGACGTGTGCAGGGGCCCTCTACACAACCTTGGGCAACAACTATCAATCAAGAATTATGCTCAGAAACAGAGTCTTCTCATATATTTCAGAACGCAGTCACAATAATGAAACTAGTGTCACGACACAGTGGGCTTTTTAACAGCAAAATTATATTCAAAAGACTAACTACTATGCGTATAGAAATGCATTATTTATAACAAAATATTACATAACTATTTTCCTATAAACTGCGCTGACAGAGGACACGTAAACAACAGCATCCATGAATTTAGCGTCATGCTGCCGATATTATGCAATATATTGAAAACGGCTTGTTGGTTTCACATTGTGCGTAGCCTACAGGGGTCAGCGTGCCTCCAGAAATCTAGAAACGACCACGAAAATCTTTCACGTGCTTGGAAACAAAGTCCTGTTGCCATAGGACTCTTCTATTTGACCACCACTTGACCACCGTTGACCACGGCCTCCTCTGACGAATCCGACTGAGCCAATAGGACTCAGTCCATGTCCAAGTCATTTCCAACTTGCCTATGTGGCTCGATTTGCCTGATGACACCTGCAATGTAGGCTTTAACAAAAACAGCTGCGGAAAGTTGAAGCAACTGTGGAAAGTGACAGGATTCCACAGCTTAATGAGCAAAAATCTAATTCAAACAGTAGACACGAAACATAGTTAAAAACCAATTTAAGTGCTCTTTTATGATTAATATGCAATGATGTTGATAGCTTAGGAGGTCCAGGTGAATGGAAAAAGTCTAGGAACGTGTATAGGAAAGATGCAAGTTCAGGGCTCAACAAAGCGTCTATCCCTCTTGTCTGCGTAATTTCTTTAGTCAGCGGAGGCAGGCATGCTAATAGATCCTGTGTAATTTTTGGGAGGAGTGAAAGGGAGGGTCACTTCCCAATAAAATTCTCTAGTTGACCAGTGGGAAGCTTGATGTATTGGCTTGTGGGCAGAATAGATTGAGATGGCTTCTTGGGCAACTTATGCATTGTTCTGGGTGGTAGTCAGCCAGGTCAATTCCAAGATTGCATAATGCAGATTTTCTGGGAGTCAGCCTCAATCTCTCCACAATTCTAGGCAGTAGTACTTGGTCACTGGGGTCTCAGATTGCACAGTGCAACTCAGTGGAGGTACGACTAATGGAGGGTGGTCCGGTCAATATACTTTCAGAAAAATGGCTATGTGTGAGCAAGTGAACTTGTGAATACATGACCTTGTGAACACACACTCAACATGACTCGACGACAAGACACCTAAAACCAACAAGACAACATGTCTCAGTGTGGCTGACTATGGGGTTCTCTAATAGTGAAAGTGACAAGTACGACATTTTGAATAGACCTTCGAACGAATTTGACGACACTTGCATGACAGTGATTACAACATCGTGTGTGAGTGTGATAGATGTTTACATAGTGAACCCAACTCAAACACAAACCTTCAACATCACCAGAACAAGGTTGCAAGCATGACATATCAATCAACATGCCAAAGATGACAGTTGGTCAAACAAGCAAAAAGAAAGCAAGACGTGTAGAGGAAATAGATGAAATGACTTTTGTGTTTTTTCACATGCATGTTACTGATGATAAGGTGATATGACAATGATAAGCAGTCCAATAAAATAAACTAAGAGGTGCTCTTTGAAAGGTGTTCTTTACTTACCATACTTACCCTCGAGATGATCATGCATCCGATGGAGTTTGCATGTGGTTCTGATCTTTTCCGTTACTTGGTCTCTTGGTCCTTCTCCTCGACTCCTTAGGACTGATCTCAACATGTCACCCTTTCCTGTGGTCACTGGGCAATGGATCATAGCAGTTTCAGTTGGAAGTGACTGTTGTCAGGATGAGGCCCTAGGAGGCCCATCTACACAGTTTCTACATGCAAGAACGACAAGACAACTTGGACACATCTATGTAGTTTCTGGATGGAGAACAGGTGGACTGCTCTACCCATTTCTAGAGAGCAGTGATGGCTACCAGACTGCTTTGCACCTTTCTGGAGAGTAGTGTTGGCTGGGGTCTCTATGGGCTATGGGGTTTCAGCAAGCAAGGGAAAAAACTTGATGGTTGCAGAAGAAAAGTGCAAAGTTTCGAGAGGCTAGATGAGGCTAAGATGCTTGGGAAATTAGCTAAGTGTGAGATAAATGAAACATGTGTAAACATTGATAAGACTTGACTGTGATCACACACCAACACTTAGTGATACAATGTAGACCATCCAAAATGTATAAACATACTCTGCCTGATGTTACAACCTTCATGAAAAAGGTGTGTGTAGTGAGTGTGAAACATGAATATGTGATGACAACCACTCATATGCACACAATTCCCTTGAAGCAAAGCAACATTCCCTTTGCATGAAAAACAACAACCCCTATGCCCAAAGATTACACATGCTGCATAAAGATGAAAATGCAGACAACTCTTAATATCAAGGAGGGGAGCTTGAAATCATCAGCGTACCAACAAGTCACCAAGGATGATTGATCGTAGGGTCCAAGGCAGGCTCCAAAATTTGCATGGGAGCCAAAATTTTGGATGGTGACTGTAGCCACTACCACATGTCCGTTTTCATTACTAGTGGATTCCCTCGCATCTATTACTGGTTTACATCATTAGCTAGTAATAAGACAATTTCTACCATGCTCGACATTATCTCATCTATTCGCATTATGTAGATTTGTAACATTAGGGTTATGTTGAAGATACTGGGTTAGGGACATCTCAATCTTATATGGCATCCTTCCCAAGCTGTGTTGGATTTATGTATCATTTATGTACTTTGAGGACTATCGTGAGACACTTCATTGTATTTCATGTGTCCATAGTCCTACTAATGTATACTATGACATAGATCCACAGTGTATTTGCTAGTGTTTATGCTCTATCTATTGTGACACATGGATCCACTGTGTATTTCTTTGTGGCCATGTTCTAGAATTTTGTGTCATGGATCCACAGTGTATGGTTTGGTGGTCATGTTCAATATCACTTTTTAACCAAGCATGGATATTCTTGCCTCGGGGATGTTATCAACACAAGTGAGACTTCAGCTTTTGGTATCTTTCGATCCAAGTTCTTAGTTTTGTCTCCTCCATTCTATTTTATCTTCTCAGCTCTTTTATAATGCATTTCAGCCATCAATTAATCTTCTGAAATCATGCATTAGGGTTCATCTGTTATCAGCCCATTTTTCTCCCTAGGGTTAGTACTTATGAGATACTATGTTGATTAACATTTTAACAGGCCTTAACCACTCTTTTTCCTCGTGTATGCCCCAACTGCATAGATCATGACTTACGTAAGTAGTTGGAACCTTCCAACCGCATGAAGGACACATTTTCTAAGCGATTATAGCCTAAATTTGACTGTCTTGTGTGTTGTTGAGAGATTTGTTCTAGATACTTGTGGTTCCTATGAGATCAACTCGACTCATCACTTTGTCCTATGTATTCGAGCTAGTTAGGACTCATTATTAAGAATCTTCTCTAACTTCTCTTTGTCCTAGGTGTCTGCATTCATCTTCCTGAGAGTTCACTTCTTCCTATTTATATTGGGTCATCTTAGAGGGTGAGGCTAATTAGAGTTTTGGATACTGATAGTTTTGTAGTGAGCTTGAGAAAGTCTATGTAGCCATTGTGATTCAGATTTGAGGGCTTCATGTTACTGTTTCCTTCCTCATTATAGTGGGGAGACTTTGTCGAAATGAGGAGAGGATAACTAGAGCTTGAGGTATATTGATGTAATTTTACTTACATATCGGTTAATAAAAATCTATTTTCCTTCCCCTTATTTCAGTTTTATAGTAATTTATATGTGTGATTTCTAGATGCTTTGAGTTGACGATCTTCTGCATAATATCACTTGTCGTCTCTGCTTGCTTATGTTTGTGTGCAAGCTATGGATTGAGAGTAGATGAAAGAGATTGCCTGATTGGAGCACAAGGATTATGCATCAGGCCCAAAACCCTTCACTGTCTTGCAAGGAGGCAAGGTACTTGCTTAAACTTTCTAGTATTAGAAATTGCATCAAAACTACACACATGGCCATCTAGATTGGGGATTATTATTAGATTTTCTTAGCCATTCTCTTTTGCTATCTATTTATCTCAAGCAGGCATGAGATCGCAAAGTAGTAACTCCTTGCATGTATAATTTACGACAACAACATGTAAGGAAAAATATGCTTCTTGTTAGTCCTTGCCTTTCCAAGGACTATAACATTTACCCCATGGTCAACGTGCATTGACTTTACATTATTTTGTTGTGTTTTTGCAATTTTAACCAAAGATTCAAGAAAATGCTTAATATTTCTATTTTCCCACAAATGAAAAAATAATTTTGTGGAATAAAAATTCTAATTTTCGATTGCATGAGCGATCTCTGATGGGACATAATTCCCCTAATGGAGGGCATTTTATTTTCCATATTTTTCAATGTCTAGTAATTCATTTTAAAATAATAATAATAAAAACTAATTATGTGAGTGCCCATTTTGTCGGTGAGTGCTCTAGCACTAACACTGTTATGCTACTGCTCTACCCAACAATACCAAAACAGACATGAAGGTAACTCCTTTACATAGGCTGGGGGGTGAGGGGGCTGAACAAATATGCAATTAACATTGACACTTCTATGTTACTGCTCTACCCAATGATGCTAGAATTAACACTCTTGCAGGTCCTTTACATGGACGAGGGGTTGGGGGGGTGTTCAATAACTTCCCTCAGTTGTTGTCCTTTCCCTTGTGTGGAGAAGTTGAACTTGTGTGGATCTTTCACTATGTAGAAAGCTGTGCACATCCTTCATAGCATGACAAAATTCTACAAACCTGTCATAAAATTTATCAAGCTTCCCAATGATTATCAATTTTGAAGGAAAAACTACCTGGTTGGCATCAAGGATCGATGGATTGAAGACATAATAGCTCTTTTTATTCCCCTTGGGTAGCGCCAGTATCAAAAGTTGGTCATGATGTCTGTCAAAATAATTCCCCACATCTCACAGTTGTGAGGCTTCACTAACAATGTCATTATATGTGTGATGCCAATGTAAATGACAGAGAGATAAAACATGAGGATTTGTGAGAGTCAAGGATGATTGTGGAAAACGGTGCTGGCTGTTGAAATAATCTAGCTCCCAAAGTAAAAATATGAAGGATTAGCCTTTATTGCACTTTTAGAACACTCAAATGATCCATTTTCTGCATTTGTTCAGTAAGCTTAGCATAGTACACTAAAGTATTAAGTTTAAACTCACTTCTCATAGTACTTAAGTATGCTTGTGAAGTCAAATCTAATCACAATAAAATGACAACAAGGGTAAACCTTTGTGCTTAAATAACTCAGTTCCAGGACTATAATTTTTTCATGTATCTGCTATAACAATTAAAATTGATTTAAACTAAATGTGAAAACCTTGAAGAGTTCTCAAGGTTCTCCACTAATAATTTGAGAAGTTGAACTCCGACCGAATCAATGACGCATTCGTTATTGTCATTTTGTTGGGTTTTTCTTATACCAAGAAGCAAAGAGAGCGAGAAGGATAAAATCCATAGGGATTAGGCATTCACAATTTAAAAGTTTGTGATGTATGCCATCATAGGGTTCAAGATAAAGGGTGAGTTGTGATACATTAAGTTGATTAGGTGTATAATAATTTAATATATCAAACGGTCTAATTTTCATAGCACTATAGTCGAAGCATAATTATATGGAGATCAATCAACTTGTTGCTCAATGGAAGGTTTTATTAACTTTTGTATTAATTTCTCATAATAGGTAGTCAAAACCTCTTTAAGGTTCCAAGATTAACCAAAATCTGCCACATCAAAACCACTAGCAAAAATGGTATAAGGAGGCAAAATTCCAATGGTCTATAATGATTCAAGATCGATGGCCTATGTTCATTTCGAGGGTTAAAAGATAAAAGGTGGTTATTTAAGATCATGGGCCTAAATTCAAACCATGGTTTTGAAAACAACCACTTATCACTTCCTTGTTTATTTTGGCACACATTGTAATTATTGTGAATCCTCTTTTTCTTTCCAAAAATCATTTTTATTGGACAACGTGAATGGCATGATGAAATCAACAACTATATGCTCAAATCAACAACATGTATCCACTGGTTAGGTAGTGGACACAGGTTCAACCAAGGATTCTTCCTTTTTCAATCCAATTTTAGATGTGCATAGACTTTCATTTTGCAGAGTTATGCACCTCCACACAATTCCCTTAAAACGAGTAAAGTTAAGTTACATATACATTGAATGATTGTTGCATGTCATTTTCATTGAAAGCTAGGAAGTTATGCCAAATACATGATTTAAGGGAGTGTCACTTTCTAAAACCTACACAATTAAGCTTGGTTTTGGAAAGATGGATAATGGTCTATAAACCATCTTTTGTGCATGTGTCATCGTCGTGCTTGTTATCCCCTTTGGGTTGCCATGGGCTTGCCATTCAAATACTCTAGCGCTCCTCTTATGAGCGACAACTTTATGGTATTCCAATTAGTTTCCCTTTGGGTTGCTAGAGGCTTGATATTTAGATACTCCAACGCTTCTGTTAAGGGTGAAAACTATATGGTAGATAATTCATCGCATGTAAGGATACTAATAATAAATCCAGCACGGTGGCAGAGTTGATGGAACTGAGAGGTTTGTCACGCTCAAATATAAAGCATGTAGGTTGGATCAATCAGGAAAACCATTTCAAAGTATTTTTTGTTCGACGGATATCAGAGAATATTTAATTAAAATTCTTGAGGTGCTTTATAGCACCATAATTGTTTCCTTTGACTAAAGTCACGATAAGGTGGTGGATGTCATTTTTTCTGTTGTTTCGCTTGTTAGAACATAAAAATATATTGTATTTCGTTGTTGCTTATAAATTTTAAATTAAATTTCACGAGTAGGCAATGAAGAATTTAGTGTGCCCTCTTGAGCTGGCCAATCCCACAACACCGAGATTCTCAGGGAACCATTGAAGTTGGCATTCCAGAGCAATTAGTCATCACACCGATATGACCTTATTCAATAATGCTATGTGAGGAACATATTGATGGAGTATGATGGCATTTGTGGAATTTTTGGTGGGTCATTATTAAGTGTGTTTTTATACATGGTTGCGTGTGTGGATTGTTGAAGTATATGTTGCCAAAATTTTATGTTGTTTTTATACAATGTTGCCCACTCTAGTGATTCTTCTACACTCCCACCATAAAATTGACTCAAAGGTTCTAATACGAAAGTTAGACGTATTATTCCATCATGATCTCAGAATATGTTGCCGTGATCTTGAGAGATTGGACACTGCAATGGCTTTAGGTTGCTTGGGGGAGCGATGATAACTTTGCAATTTTCTCACTTGGAATCGACGTGAAGTTGCTACGAGGCCACTTTGTTGAATTAGCGAAGGACGAAATGTAGTTGCAAGCGTCCAACTTGGCAATTCGTCTGCAAATACTTGTGAGCGGTGACTTCGACGACTTTGAGCGTGAATCTCCCGTCTCGCAAATATTTTAGCAGCAAACGCTCTCAAAAAACTTTAAATTGTTCATCTTTTCTCCATTTTTCTCCTTTTCTTGAAATACAGATATTTTCATCATTACACTTAGACTCATAGAAATGAGAGTGAGTGAGCCAATCAAAATAGTAATGGGAGCCAAGGCCTTCGGTGCACAATTGCAGGCTTCTTTTACTCATTTTGCTTCGTTTCTTTGCATTTGGCAGTGGCCAAAAAAGTGTGAATCTTTCTTTGCTACTCCTCCATTAAATGAAATAAGAGAAGTAAATGCATCGAAATGTTGATGTGGGCTAGGCCAAATCAGGCTCCATAAATCTTGTTCTTCTACGCTCTCGCAAGAAGAATTTTCCCTGTCTAGACTCGCTTCTTGATCTTTGTCATCGTCAACTTTTTCATTGAAATTTTCAATGCCAGAATCGGAAAATTCATCAAAATAATACGAGAGATCATAACCACTTAGATTTAGTCCAGAATGGGGATTTCATTGTCATATACAACATGGATATATGCGGAGGAATCGTTCTCGTTTGATCTAACGTAGTTAAAGTCACTAGTATAGAGAACCACAAATTATCAATACACCTATCTGAGTGGCACCATTTTAACACCTTCTGCTAACCGCATGAAAAGTATTAACTACAATCTCTCAAATGACTACTTCCACCATTTTTTTTTATCTGTGACACATTAGAAACAGTTAACGTTATATCCTCTACCATGCTCTGCCGACGGAAAACTTTGGCCCAATATCACGATTTCCACTCTTGCAATCATGCCACAACAATCTGAAATATCTAATTCCACCTCCCTAGTTTCCAAAGATGTCAGAAGCCGAAAACGAATTTCGTGAAGATCGGAAGTGATCCCTACACAATATACATTTATAATGTAGAAATTTTGAATTATTTAACACATATTCACAGAGACTATCCTGATCATACAATTATAAGCGGAACATGTATAATACATAATCTCCTCTACGTTGATCATCAATTTACAGAAGCAGAAACATTCAGAGGCACACATAGAAGCATCAATCAAACTCATAAACACAGTATGTATCCCGGGGAAAGCATCTCGCTAAAAACCCCACACTATCTGTATATTATATTGATTGAATCATGTAACAATACATAGTACAATACTCATCCCAAGTACTCAGTACTATCTCCTCATGCTACACACAATATAGCTCAGATTTGATCTCCAAATCTCCCCCGCTGCTTGCCTGCCTCCACAGCTCAATACCTGCTCAAGAACTTATGAGAATGGCTTCCCAAACTCGTATTTCACCTCAAAATAATCACTCAAACTTTGTTGGACGTGAGAAAAGGCTACTATACTGGGAAAATATGTGAGCAAACTCATTGGCATACTCAATCCCTTGATTGTGCAAGATCTGGTGCACAACTATAGCAATCTGATTCTCTACCACCTGTCCCTGTTGAACTGAACATGCACTGACATGCAACTGAGTTAACTAATGTATTCTATAGTTGCATTATGAGTTAATAACTTGTGAATTAATTAATAGCTAATTCACCCAACTCATTTCTAGTCTATTGATCAGTTAGACTAAATACAACTAGTTTAACAAAGCTAAATTGAACACAACTCCATCAACTGCACCTCCAGTCCACTAAACTCAACTCACTTGAGTTCTAACTGAAGTCATGCATGCAACAACTCAACTGAATCATAAGAAAAGCATATTTCCTTCTGACAGCTGCATGTGCCACCTCTGTAGCTCAAACTGAAGTGCTCCAAGAGAATAAGATCAAGTTTATAGTCCAAATATTATTATGAGACAATAATATTTGACTTTTCTATTTTTTGACAGCTAGTCTAAAAATAGACTTTGATCACTCACACTTTCATCAAAAATAAAAGTCCATCTATTTTTTCCAACTTGACCAATCATCCATAAACAACAACCTGCAATCCATAGACATGATCCATATGTCTAAAAATAGACTTGCGCCAAAAATAGCCTGCGGGCCCACTTAGTGAAGGCGACTCTTTTCACTAAGCTCCATCATCTTGTTGCACTCTCAACAAGCATTTCTTGTTGCACACTTTTCAACACTCCCTCTCAACAAGAAAGGCTTCCTCTCAAACCCGATCCTGTAACTATGGAATGTTCTCCATGCAAGACATCTGGCCAGTCCACTTGCTCTGTCATCAAAGTCTCTAACTGCTATTTCCTCTGTCGACTGAAACTCTGCTTCTCTGTGCTCTTCAGTATCTGACTGCTCTAGCCTCTGTCACTTTGATCTCTGACTGCATCCGTGCTGCTGCTGGTTCTATCTCCCAGCATTGCATCCGCACTGCACCTCCCAACTGACCTCCTTGTTGGACTAGAAACATCCTCTGATGCTGAAGCTCTACCTGCTGCTGAAAAGTGCTCCCTCTCTGACATCTGCGCTACTGCAACATCTCCATGCATCTCGCACCATTGCACACCTCTCTGTGCCACCTAGCACTGTGCAAAACACTTGTGCCTCTCGCATTGCTACAGCCTGCTAGTTATGCGTTGTCCTGGGATTCCCTGCACTGTCGCTCTCTCTACTGCTCCATCCGCATCTGTCTCTACCCAATCAATCAGTTCCTGCTACTACAAATTTGGGGCTCCCGTAGCAAGGTCTCATCCAAGAGGTTGGGTACCTCAAGGATCCTGCCCCTCCTCCTTGGGACAATCAATCCACATCACCCCACCTCCTACCTGGAGGTATGGCTGCATGCGATCCCTCAGCCCACCTGGCTCGAAGTTTCCCGCTACTGGAGGTCTCTGGATGAGTAGATGTCTCTACTCGATCTCCTCTCAGCTTCCCCTGTTGTGGCTCCTCCACAATCATCTGAGACTTCTTCTGGCTCTACATGTTGAGAGGTAATATACGCTCCCTCTCAACCACCAAGCCTCCATCAGTTGCCTCGCTACTCAAGGCTTTGCATGCATCTTGAACCTCAAGAGCATACAGGTTCCTGACCCGTGAACCAATCTCATGACAGCAAAAGCATCGCACTTTCAATTTGTCAACCTTCTTCCCACCACTGGAAGAACTGGATTCGGAAAGAGAAACCTTCTTCTTTCCCTTCTTCGCCTTACTCTCTAAGGCACAGTTCTCCTCATCATGCATAGATGAAGAACTGTCTCTGGTGCTCCATATAATCTCCTCCTGCACAAGATCTGACCATAGTCTTTCCCATCCTGGCAGTTTCTCCCTTCCATTCACCGAGTCCTGGTAGCTATGCCAACTCTTAGGAAGTTCAAGGAGTGCTAGACTCACCATCCTCATCCGACAGTCACCCCCACACTTCCAAGCTCATCCCGGCATTGGGTGAACTTCGTGAGATACTGGGGCATACTGTCTCCATTCTCACACTGAATGTTTCTGAGTTTTATCTCTTGCTTTGGAATTAAATTCGAATTCCACCAGCTCAAAACTCAACCGCTTCTGATCTAGAATTCGTGAGAACAAAGTATTTCTTGTACAGAGATTGACTGTATGGGCATTCACCGGATATCTCACCTTCCAAAGGAAGGATGAATCCAGAGGTTACCTGGCCCGATTACAGACTCTTCCTGAAGAAATAGAATGTAAACACTTCCTGAATAGTAGATCTGATGATCAACAACTCCGATACCATGTAGAAACTTTTTCTACAATTATCTAGCTCGCTCCGATACCATGTAGAAATTTTGAATAATTTAACACATATTCACAGAGATTATCCTGATCATACAATTATAAGCGGAACATGTATAATACATAATCTCCTCTGCGTTGATCATCAATTTACAGAAGCAGAAACATTCAGAGGCACACATAGAAGCATCAATCAAACTCATAAACACAGTATGTATCCCGGGAAAGCATCCCGCTAAAAAACCCCCACACTATCTGTATATTATATTGATTGAATCATGTAACAATACATAGTACAATACTCATCCCAAGTACTCAGTACTATCTCCTCATGCTACACACAATATAGCTCAGATTTGATCTCCAAATCTCCCCCGCTGCTTGCCTGCCTCCACAGCTCAATACCTGCTCAAGAACTTATGAGAATGGCTTCCCAAACTCGTATTTCACCTAAAAATAATCACTCAAACTTTGTTGGACGTGAGAAAAGGCTACTATACTGGGCAAATATGTGATCAAACTCATTGGCATACTCAATCCCTTGATTGTGCAAGATCTGGTGCACAACTATAGTCACAACTGATAGCAATCTGATTCTCTACCACCTGTCTCTGTTGAACTGAACATGCACTGACATGCAACTGAGTTAACTAATGTATTCTATAGTTGCATTATGAGTTAATAACTTGTGAATTAATTAATAACTAATTCACCCAACTCATTTCTAGTCTATTGATCAGTTAGACTAAATACAACTAGTTTAACAAAGCTAAATTGAACACAACTCCATCAACTACACCTCCAGTCCACTAAACTCAACTCACTTGAGTTCTAACTGAAGTCATGCATGCAACAACTCAACTGACTCATAAGAAAAGCGTATTTCCTTCTGACAGCTGCATGTGCCACCTTTGTAGCTCAAACTGAAGTGCTCCAAGAGAATAAGATCAAGTTTATAGTCCAAATATTATTATGAGACAATAATATTTGACTTTTCTATTTTTGACAGCCAGTCTAAAAATAGACTTTGATCACTCACACTGTGATCACTCACACTTTCATCAAAAATAAAAGTCCATCTATTTTTCCCAACTTGACCAATCATCCATAAACAACAACCTGCAATCCATAAACATGATCCATATGTCTAAAAATAGACATAGTCTAAAAATAGACTTGCGCCAAAAATAGCCTGCGGGCCCACTTAGTGAAGGCGACTCTTTTCACTAAGCTCCATCATCTTGTTGCACTCTCAACAAGCATTTCTTGTTGCACACTTTTCAACATATAATTTATGTTAAATAATTTAAAATGATAATAATAAATGTTTTGAATTTCCTTCTTATATTATCTAAGATAAAATCTATAACTCAATATGTTTAATATAGTTAATGAGAGAAGCTTATGCTTGTTATACATATTTAGAGAAAAAACACATATATTGGTGTTGAGTTGTCCTTTTTTGTGTGTAGAGAAGTTTATTGTGCGGGAGTGCGGATAAAACATATTTTTTTGCAGCATAATCAACTTCTCTACAGTCAAATGAAGCTCGACACTCTCGCACTTGTTCTAAGAAAAAACATGTATATTGGCATTGAGTTGTCATTTCCCTTACGTGGAGAAGTTGATTATGCATATTTGCGAAGAAAGCACAATCAACTTCTCCACACTCAAACTTACTTGCGTTAATATCTTGCATTAAAATTCACTCTCAAACTTACTTGCGTTAATATCTTGCATTAAAATTCACTGACATGTTGACAGCATGAGGCACACCAGCCAGTGGCGAACATTCACTAAGTGTGATTCCACTATTTTTTTGCTTAACTTGGTGGAAAATTGATCGAGGACCAGTTTCAAACTTTTTGGTCTAATCTCAATACAAATCCTGAAACGAAAGTAGGTTTGTCCAATCATAGAATGTAGTTGATTGACTTGATTGGGTGGGGTTCTTTCAAAATCATAAAACCAATTAAAAGGGCCTTAGCTTGTGTTTTATCACATTATTTTTTTTTCAGAATTCAGTCTCGAATAGGCATTTCTCTTCGTATTAATTGCGAACCCAACCATTCGTCAAACCACCATACATGACAGAAAAGTAACCCTTCACACAATACATGATGAGGTTCTCCTTGATGAAGAAGGTTGTCCAAAGGAGGGAATTTTTCCTTGAGCTGCCAAAATTAACACTCCCTCCTCAGATAGGGAGAAATTACCGACTGCAACATATGTCTCGTCACATGTATCTTGTCATCAACAAATGTCATCACTTTTCATCCTTGCCCATTTATGCTCATCTTCTCATCTATGCTCATATGCTCATTTATGCTCATATACTCATCTCTGCTCATATGTTGAATTTTCTCGAATCTAAAAGAAGAATAATTTGACATCGAAGGGGAGCCTAAGCTACCACTCTCTATTCATTGGGGAGCCACTACTACCACTTAGAATCATCTGCCAGCGAGAGTCCCAATGCTGCTACCTGGGAAAGATCAGAGAGCTTAACATCAGGGAGCCCTACTTAACCTGAAACCACATGAGGGATCCCATGTCAACCCAGAATCCAATGAAAATAAAGAAGGTCCTATGGGACACTCTCGCCTCATGTCTATGACATTGGAGAAGGTTCTATGGGACACTCTCACCCCAATTTATCTCATAGGGGAGCATACGTCTTCCACCCTATGACGAGAAATAAGAAAGATACCACTTACCAAGCAAGGATTACGATAAATGGGTGAGATACCACTTGCTATACAAGGTAAGGATCACAACCATCCTATTTCCTATTGATTTTCCCAACAATGACCCTCAAGAGTCAAGTGCAAAAACACCTACATCATAATCCACCATGTGTGAGATACCTGACTTACCCAAGGTAAGGATCACACACTCCCAAGCTCTCTTAAGTCGTTGGCCAGATGGGGAGTGACAATCCCAACAAGCCCGACTTGTGGGTATAATCATAATTAGGGTATACTCTACTTAGACCAAGATGGGGGAGCTACGTCTTCCCACTCTATGGGTGA